>OX336393.1:122160032-122905032 GCA_946902985.2 Meconema thalassinum | reverse complement strand
GTTGCGGGCCTGCCTTCGCGATATTCGTCCGTGATATCCATGCGTCCGGCTTCGAATTGCAGACGCTGACACCACTTTACGATCCTTTGCCGGGAAATGACCCGCTCCCCATACACAGCACTAATTTCACGATGAATGTCCGTGCAATTCTTCCTTTTGGCCCATAGGAATCGGATTGTCGCACGCCCCTCATATTTGGAGTGAACGTCCAGTCGACGCGCCATTGCATTTGGCCGCTATTCACACCATACAAGACGAGACCCCACAGCGAACTGCCTAACAGACGTGTGGGCAGTGTCTGTCCCTTTCTCCGCTGTGGCCACGTTTGCGATACACAGCGCGCTGCTGCAGCGCGTTAGTGCAACTAACTTTTTGATCCACTTTCGTAGTACTCTTATAAAGCTGGAAGCTCCAAAGAGCGTTCAGTCTCAGTGCTGTTTGCTTCAGCCGTGATAACGTACCACCACTGTGGCATTTGAGTTGGACTGGCCCGCCTTAGAGCATGCTTCAAAATTGCAATGGTGCATTGTAAGATTGAATGTCAATACACAATACTGTATTATTGTACGGGATGTGGTGACGCAGCGGTCAAGCTGTTGGTCTCTCACCACGGTGGACCTCGTTCGATTCCCGATCAATGCATGTGAGATTTTCAAAGTGAAATGCCATGTCCTGTGGTTCGAGTTCCACGTAAAAAGGAGGTCCCGTGGCTCATAATCTCAAGATTAACGGTCACGTAAAACTACAACCCTCCTTCCTTCCTTGATATTATTGTTGCTGGTTGGTTGGTTGGTTCCTCAGTTTAGGGGCTGCGACAACGCAGTCATGTAGCCCCGTGTACTTTGGGTGTGTGTAGAATCTGTATGATAACCAGTATTAAGTAATGACTGTATTAGTGTGTGTTATCAGTTGTTTTTATTCAACTAAGGACTGCAGACATTCAATTTTCAAGTAATTCCTATTTTTGCTACCAAACACCACCATCAACGACAACTAGTTCTGAACTTGGTTACTAGATGCCACCGCAGTCGAACGTTGGAACTTAAGAGTGTTAGTCAAATCTAACCTATAATTTAGTTTCACACAAGTGTAATTAGTGGAAGGTTCTTTTACATGTCATAAATCTATGGTATGGGACCGCCGGTTTTACTTCCCCTCCGAAGGAAGGCATACTGAGGGATTTTAACGCTCTTAAAAATCCGACGACTTCGGCTGGGTTTGAACCCGCGACCTTGGGAATAGAAGCTCAGCATGCTGCCAACTACGCCACCGAAGCCACTCGCTTGCTTTGTGATTGAGCAATTTATAACTCTTACTTCTAAAGTGATGTACAATCTCAAGGACTTGTAAATTGTACAATTATTGGGGAGAGGGGGAGTCATATGGTGGCAGCACATGATGTGCGACTCATTCACTGCATGGCGATTGTGTGGGAGGAATAAACAAAGCATTGTATTCGTAGACTGCGGTAAACCATAGTTGTTGCTCTTTGATTTGAGGTATTCAGCCTGCGAAGCAAACGGTGTTTTTTTGTAACAATGAGTATCTACCGCATACGCCTCTTTTGTCTTGCATCCCTTTCCGATGTCACTACTGGTCACACGATCACTGTCGTGATGACTAAGGTCACCTTCAAGGTCATACTCACCACCTATAGTACAAGTTTCATAACACTTTTACAACCACGTGTTTCTCCGAAACGTAGTACCTCTCAAATATACTTTTGACACAGTATGTTTTCTATTCTTTCAGAGATTTCCATCCTGATGTTCGTTAATAGTAAATCGAGCAACGAGCCTTTAACGGCAATAATAAAGACACGAGTATGTTTATAAGACGAGCAAAGCGAGGCTTATAATTTCCATGCGAGTGTCTTAATTTCCGTTATAGGCGAGTTGCATACGACTGTTTATGTTCGACGATAATTATAACCGTATTATATGTTCTAACATAAATATTCATAAATATATGTCGAGATTCTGTCGATTGACTTCTTCTTGGGAATTGTGTGGGCTCAGCATTTGCTCTCTACCCAATAACGAATTCCAAAGCTTTGAAACATTGTTTGTCCTGAAGTAGCACCAACAGATAGCGCTGTACTATGTGGGATCATTTTGTTATTTTGGTCAAATAACACAAAATATGCTGTTACAAACGCTTTAAAATTAAAATGTTTCGTATTATAAACTAATTATTCTTCAAATTCGATGCGTATAGAATGTCAACGGAAGGCAAATCAATGGAGCTCCAAATAGAACAGTCATGACATTTGGCAGAAAAGTTTCGCATAAGAAATCCCTTTACTGAACAGAGAGCTGTGTTATAATTTCCGTGGATCAAATGGCATATGCTTGCTGCGTCAATGACGTTCTAGTGTGTTTATACTAACAGCAGCATTCACTAAAATTGTCGGCGAAATCGTACGAATGCAATGCCCTTTGTAGAAATTGGAGTTGCGGATATTAAGGTACAGTGCCATTTATTTTGCAATATTTCGCAGTTTATTTATGCAAACATTGTGGACGGTGCACATTTTCCATGTCGGTATAAGCTAGGATAGAAGGATGGTGTGTTGAAAACATCTGGACGTAGATTCCTAAATTTCTTGCATATTTCATAGTATTTTCTTGTTACTGTAAAGGTTCGTTCTGATTTTGTATTTGTGTTCGGTTGATCCGATATCCTTTACATAGTCAACTTTCAAATCATGTAATGCATGTCCGACATGTTGCATTATGAGCGCATGTGTGAAGCTACCCTTACCTAATTGGTCAATGAATGAAAATCTTGAGCTCTGATTGGTTGGAGAAACTGTATCACAATGAAAAGTAGTACTTTAATGACCCTCATTATGATACAGTTTTCTGACATGTAATGTTTACATTTCGACATCGTCGAACATAAATATAATTCAGGCACATCCGGTATACTTCAAGATGGGATTCTAAATCACGTACAGACTAGCTCGACGTATAGTATATTCGGGTAACAATCTGATCTTAAGATATATATATATACGTCAGAGATGGTTCGGCTTACTACTGAATCACAGTAGGTATTATTATTATTTCCATTGTCAATTAATGCATGTTTCTTAATGGACTGTGGCATTCGGAGGCCCCGGGCTAACGATCACAAGAGTAAAAGCCACATGAAACTCCCGTACAAGCATACTCTCAAGCATCAAATTGACAAGCGCCTGGACTGCATGCTACCGGTAGTACAGTACATTACAGGGAGCTGCATAACACTCGGGAGTAAAGACTTCCCTGATTCAAATGGTGGTCGTGATTGTTGTGTACGGTATATTGAGGTTTACTACCTATAATAGTCATGTAAATAGGTGACGTATTATGGGGTAGTTTGTGTCGTGCTGAGTAAATAGATTTATTTCAGCGACTATGATTGGCATATTGCGTGGAATAAGAGGGGGAAAAGAGGCGCTGCCACTTAGAACACTTAAATGTATTTATTTAGTTAATAAAAATGCTTGTAGTTTAATGTGACCGTTATCTCTTTGATAGCAGCACAGTGGGGATGAAAGTGAGTACGGACTGATTTATTAAGCAGTGTCCACGCCTGCTCTACACAATTGAGATCGGGAGCTTAAGCAGGCCATTCCATGAGTCACGTGACCATCATTATTTACGTGGAATACAAACCACTGGACGTGATATCTCACTTCGAAAATATCACGAGCATTGACCAGGAATTGAACCCAGTCCGTATTTAGTAAGCTAGTTAGTTATTTAGTTAGTTAGTTAGTTAGTTAGTTAATTTTCGGGCAGAGTAGCACAGCTCGTTGAATGTTGGTCTACAAAACTGAAGACTTTGGGCTCACATTTCGACGAAGACGGACAACTTTTATGTGTTTAAATACTCACATCAAAAAAAGGTTTGCATATAGTCATGGAACACAGTGGTACTGAAAGTGAGGACGGACTGTTTTAGTAAGCAGTGTCCACGCCTGCTCTACACAATTGATAACGGGAGAATAGGCAGGGCATTCCATTTTGTGAATACCATTCCCCTGAAGAAAGACAATGTGCGGGCGAGCGTTATCCTCCACGAAAGTGAAATTAGGGCCTAAATTGTCAGCATAGCCTTTCACCACAGGTGTCAGGATAGTTTCCCTGTTATACGGCCTGGGATGTATAAGGTGCGTTCAAAAAGTAACGAGCCGGAGGCTGAATGCGCAAACCGGTGACGACATCGGCTAATCGTGGCGTGTGTAACGAGGTGTGATTCCGACCAGAGCGTGGAGGGTCACAGCCCGTCGCTATAGGGCATGCGTGCACGTCACGTGACGATACAAAGCGAGCAGCAGCATGCATCAATCGTCCAACGCTGCCAGTCGCATTGCAAACAGTGACATGGAGGCGTCAAACGAAGAACAAAGAGGTGTTGTTCGGTTTCTGACACCGAAAGGAGTAGGGGGAACGGACATTCATCGCCGAATGTCACAAGTGTACGGCAAACACTGCATGTCCCTTGCAAGGGTCAAGGCGTGGCACAAGCGCTTCAGGGAAGGACGGGTGTCGTTAGCCGATGATGCCCGGTCTGGGGCACCTCCTGCATTACCGATGACAACGTCCAGCTGGTTGATGCACTCATTACCCAGGACCACCGAGTGACAGTGAACGCCATAGCCACCGTGGTCGGATTGAGCGTCGGAAGTGTGCACACCATCATGAAGGAACTACTGCACTTGCGCAAAGTGTGTGCCCAATGGGTGCCCCACAGTCTTCAACCACACCAGGAAGAATGTCGAATGGCCCACTGTCTTGGTCTTGGTTGGACGATTGATGCATGCTGCTGCTCGCTTTGTATCGTCACGTGACGTGCACGCGTGCCCTCTAGCGACGGGCTGTGACCTTCTACGCTCTGGTAGGAACCACATCTCGTTACATACGCCACGATTAGCCGATGTCGTCATCGGTTTGCACATTACAGCCTCCGGCTCGTTACTTTTTGAACGCACCTTATACACGAGGGGTTAGGCGACCATAAATGAAGCCACCCCAATACATTGCACCATCTCCTCCCTGTTGGTATCGGTCTCGGATGTATTGGTCGTGCATACGTTCACCGGGTCGTCTCCACACACTCACAGATCTATCCTCATTGACACAGGCGAGTGTACACGACTAATGGGTTTGAGACCACTACGAGCCTTGGCCAGCAATATGCACAACTTGATTTGATGTGTGTATGTTAAAGACTCCTTCGAGGACGAAATTCCTACGTTGTTCGTACAGGAACATCTGCACGAAAGAGCGGAAAGTAAAGATGCCACAAACAAGTTGTTGGCTCGAGTCTGTGTTAAGCAACAACTATATTCGTTTTATTTGACATCAAGTGGAACAGAGAGCGCACCTGATGCTCCTCGGCAGCTGTACCCGTGCCAACTCTGTGATCTCACCACTCTTACGACGTTCATTTGTCACACTGTGCGTCCTGGAAATGCACTTCTCGAGTGTACGGAGAAATGGAGAGAGGCACACAGAGGGTCAAGATCGAGGGACCTACCGAGGACGTGGCTTGTGACCACAAAGCCATGAACTAAGTCGGACAATGTTTCCTGTTACTAACGTTATTTCTGACCTAGCTCAATGGATACAACTACAACGGCTTGGTCATGTTGATACACTGAATTCCGTGAGAACTTGAAGTTAAGCAACATTGGGTGTGATCATAAATTGGATGGGGGACCAATGTGTTGGGGAAGGGAAAGTAATTGGCTACACTACCGCAAGTACACTTCAGCTCAGGACGCCTCTTTGGGATTTAAAAAAGTCTTCTTATGGGGATACCTGCTATTCACCTCGAGGTGTAGTAGCCAGAGTTCTTGGCTGTCATCCCCGGAGTTCCAAGAAATGTAATTTTAACCTGAGGGCTGGAACACGATACACTCAGTTTCGTGATGCAGAGGTGAGTTCGATTCCCACCTCAGTCATCCTAGAAGTTGTTTTCCGTGGTTTCCCACTTCCACCGCAGACAAATGCTGGGATGGCTCCTAACTTCATGCAACGGCCGCCGCCTTCCTAATCCCACAACAATTAACAATACACATACTACTACAGCGATCACAATAAAACAATTACAATCAGACAGATTCCAAACACACACCCAAGTACACGGGGCTATTTAACTGAAATGTCGCAAAACCCCAAAATGATTCAACTATATTTCCTTGCATTTTATGTCTCATTTCGTTTTTTTTTTTTTTTTTCAAATATTCTCTTTCTTCATAAACCGAGGGGCTTGGGACATCCTGATCATCAAGTCAGTGAATTAGGGTGTGAGTTCAATTTCTCTGATAACCTGTGTTGTCTGTAGTAGTGTGTGTGTACTGTAATTATTAGGACCGGGAATGTGGTGGGTGCCCCAAGACTGGAGGGAGTGTGGAAAATCCACAAACAGGATACCCGCTGTAATTATTAGAGCCGAAAATGAGGTGGGTGCCCCTAGACTGGAGGGGGTGTGGAAAATCCACAAACAGGATACCCGCTGTAAGCATTGGGATTCAGACTTCCGATCTCTGGACTTGCTGTAGTTCCCCATCGTGGTCATGGTGAGTGACCTAACACGCATGGCTACGTCGCGGGTTGATTGGAAGAAGAATCGTAACCTGTCATACTTCATCAAGAAGTGTGATATTACCTTCTTGCTTCTGTAGCATCAAATGAAACACTTCAATGGAGTAGAAAATTATGTCAGTCCTAGTGGGTCGGACTGAGTGTCACT
Source organism: Meconema thalassinum (assembly GCA_946902985.2). Classification (NCBI taxonomy): domain Eukaryota; kingdom Metazoa; phylum Arthropoda; class Insecta; order Orthoptera; family Tettigoniidae; genus Meconema; species Meconema thalassinum. The sequence goes on along the minus strand of OX336393.1, from coordinate 122,898,285 downwards.
TTCGGTTTATACGTTTTGGCCTTCAAATTTCAAGATAGCGGGTTCTATCTCGGCTCAGTCTGATACCAATTAAGTGTGCTCGTGTCGGTGGAATTGATGATATTCAAAAAATACCCCTCCAATAGCAAAACCATCCAGTACTGATAAGGGACGTTCTACGGTATTAATATTATCACTCATATGTTCACCATATTGTCGGGTACAATTCACCATTTCATCGGTATTTCTTGCAAGATGGAGTGGAGTTCTCTATACTGGTAGGTTGAGGAACGAACGAACCATGGAGCAGGTCTATAAATTAACTACTTTCTGCATAATGGTTTTCAGATTATGGTGGAGCCCCAATTTATCGAGGTTGGCCTTCAGCGACTTCGGTATGAGGCACTCAGTGCTATAGGTGCCTAAACAACGTGTTTAAGGTTACTTTCCTATGTTACGTACATAGGGGAAAAGTACTTATTGAATTGTGGGTTAAACTCCGAAGGCACTGAGCCACTCGTATGATCCCTGTGGAAGAGATTATGATAGGCTATACAGTGACAAATTCCTGTCGCCACATCTGTCGGATCTCTTCAGCCAGAGGCTTGTATTTCGTCACTTTCTCAGCATAACTGTGTTGGATATTATGCGAGTTAGGGACTGCGATGCACTTTATCAATAAGAATAATGTCTGGCCTGTTTTCTGATAGAGGTCTATCTGTGATCACTGACCTGTCCCAGAGTAGCTTGTGTGTATCGTTCTCCAGAACAGCATTAGGAATATATTGACAGTAAGGCAGAACATTATTACTTAAGGAGTGCTTCTTTGCCAGGTTCAGCTGGATGATCTTGGCTACTTGGTCATGCCTCTTCAAGTAGTACGTAGATGAAATTGTTGTACAGCCCCCTGTGATATGCTGGATGGTCTCCTATTCGCGATGGCATCTCTTACATTTGTCATCTAGCATGTCTGCCTTAATTATGTATTTTAGGTAGTTATTTGTTGCCACTACTTGATCTTGTATCGCGATCATTAACCCCTTAGTCTCAGGAAATAGATCCGCATGGGTCAGCCAGTTGTTAGACGCTTGTATGTCAACATATTCTTGACTGAGATCATACGGATGACGTCCGTGCAGTGCTTTGTGAGTCCACTGTTGAAGCTTGTTGGTTATGTGCTCTTCTGACGTAGCTAGCTGCACATCCCTGGCATGGAGAAGGTCCAATGGTGTGTAATTGTCATCCATCATTCATTCATTCCATATCGGTCATCTATGGACCGCATAATTCCTCTGTCTCATTCTTCGAGCTTTGTTGTTTGCCCAGTATGCCCGCATTCGTTCTCGGTAAGCTTCCTTCCTTTCCTGGGTCCAAATCTTTTCCGTTTCCAGCTTCAGTTTTTCTTGGAAACCCTGTCAAACTTGCAGATGACGAGGCATACTGAGCACCAACAGATCCAACCTGGTTTGGGCAGATTATTCTACTCTTTGACTGCAACTTAAATCAGTTGCTGAATGTTTGTTGGGAAACTGGGACGGTGCGAAATTGTCCTCTGAAGATCTTTCCATGCATGTTCAATACAGTTCATGTCCACAGAATATGCAGGCCATGACATGCATCTAAAAGAACTGATTGACCACTGTAGCTTGATGGTGTGAGCATTATCGTCCACCGGTGTAAAGCCCTCACTCACTGTGGCAGCGAAACCTGTAACAACAGGTTGGAGGATGTTGTCTCTGTACATCAGACCAGCAATGTTACCGTGTATAGGGATTAGAGGCGTACGTTGACCACACATGATCCAACCCTAAAGGATGACTGAGCCTCCTTGCTGCTTGTGGAGTTCCTGGATGAAGGGCTCGTGAAATCTCTCACCCACTCGAATGCTACTACTGTGCAAACCAATAAAGACCTGATCCAGGAACGCCACCAGCAGCAAGGATGTTCAGTCATGTTTTAGGATGGGATCATGTGTGGTCAACGTACGCCTCTAATACCTATACACGGAAACATGACAGGTCTGGTGTACAGAGACAACATCCTCCAACCTGTTGTTACAGGTTTCGCTGCCACAGTGAGTGAGGGCTTTACACCGGTGGACGATAATGCTCACCCCATCAAGCTAGAGTGGACAATCAGTTCCTTTAGAGGCATGTCATACGGATACTGGAGTGGCCAGCATATTCTGTGGACATGAACTGTATTGAACATGCATGGAAAGATCTTAAGAGGACAATATGACACCGTCCCAGTCGCCCAACAAACATTCAGCAACTGATGTAAGCTGCTATCAAAGAGTGGAATAGTCTGCCCAAACCAGGTTGGATCTGTTGGTGCTCAGTATGCTTCGTCGTCTGCAATCATGCCTTAGGGCTCGTGATGGTTAAACGCGGTATTGATATGCCCCAACATGAGAAAGACGTGTGTATCAGGTCTCACATTATCACTTTGGTGTTCCTTTCTCCTGTCTCTTTTGCACAGCAGATTGTGCGTTGTTCCTCTTTGTATGTACCCTATATTGTGTATAATGTGATTACATGCACATAGAAAAATAAACAAGTCACTTTTTCGTAATATGCAAAACTCTGTAGCATGTGTCCTGCCAATCTATATCTTCTCCTCATTAGCAGTCGCCAGAAATATCTCTCATCTCCTACTCGTCTTAATGCCTCTTCATTACACCTACTACGTACTATTTTTGCTCTCCGAAAAGAACAAAAATTCGCTTCATAAATGCAATCCTCGAGTGTGAAAAGCTTAATAGGGTGAAACATAATACTGTCAACTTGTGATGTGTGTGTCAGAATGTTTATTGTTGATGTAACCACATAAAGACCTTGACTCGTTCGTCTTTGTGCTAGCCATTGTGGTTTCATTAGCACTTCAGCGATACCGGTGGGCGACTTTTGGAGTTCTGCCACGCATATGAGACGTAGCAAATCGCACTAATTTGATTCTCTGTTAGCACATAGTAAGTCCTCCATCTTGAATACAGAGCTGAATTGAACATGGCTGCCTAAAAATGGGCATTGCCACTTTCCATTATTGTTCCCGTTGTCTTCAGGTTCAAGTGTAGGAATTGCGGTTTCAGTTTGAGCAATGATATTAATGAAATTATTTGCATTAATTAGTGTTGGCCAATTAGGCTTCGATTCTTCTTTAAATTAGCAACAGAAAAGTTCTTAACTTTGGGTAAAATGTATTTCAACTCAATCCTAGGGCATTTATTTTTGATTGTTTTTATTATGTATATTTGGTGCTAACCATCCACGGTGGCCGAGAGCACTACCTCGTGCCTCACTGGTATTGGGAGAGCGTGGGTTCGAACCTCACCTCGGCCGTCCTGAAAATGGTTTTCTGTGGTTTCCCATTTTCACCCCCAGGCGAATGACGGGACGGTTCCCTTCAATAGGTCAACGGGTAACTTCCTTCCCACTCGCTTCCCTGACCTTTCCTTCATTAAACCCAAGTAAGCAGTCACCTGGGCGATCGGCCTGTTACCATGCCCAGTTGTATCTGCTGACAAAGTGTTTCCAGCTCCAAGACACTGTCCTTGCGGCTGTAGAGGAATGATCCCTCGCAGAATCCGTGGGTGAAGCCGAGATTAGAAGATAAGCCATTTCTTTTAAACATGTATTCAGGAAAGAACACTTTGGTACTGTGGAGGTCACCTTTATATTACTGTATTTTATTAGAATAACTTCCTGATCAATTCGGGTTACAAACGAAAATAAAGCATATCCGTAGATTTTCCACTTTCATCAGCCTACTGTGCTCCAGCTATCAAATGGCCTTATTCATAATTTCCAACGCGGTGGATTTGATCCAGTTTTCAACCATCTTGATATTGTGTCATGAACAGTGGATCGCGAAAACTTCAATTTCTTTGCTATATCGCGGATCGAATAGCGCTCATTGTGAAGAGTATTCACTGTGGAAAGTTCTTCTTCATTCAGAGTACGTCCTCGTTCCATTTCTGTAATTATTATTCTCGTGTCAGGAACATACAAAATAGCAAAAATGTACAATAAATAAATACACATATATATACACAATCAGAAACATTTACAAACATTAAACAAAAGTAGACCAAAATTTGGCTGCTTTCAGTGCATTGTCTGAAGCTTGATGTAAATCATCCTCTGTGCAGGAAGCTGGGCACAGTCGACACTGGAGCATGTGCCTAACAGTCTGGTCTTCTCCACAATCACACTTAATATCTTGCTTTCCATAGCCCCATCTTGCCAGGTTAACTCTTGATCTGCTGACGCCAGATATCAATCTGTTATTTCTGCAATAAAAATGGGGAAAACTGAATAATAATGAATTATTGATGGGATTTTATGGAAATGTATGCTGATAGACTTATATAACATTATTAAGTACATTAAATAATTACCTTTCTACTAGTTCCCACGAAGATTTTAACACAACAATTGACTTCAAACCTTCAAATGTGGGTTTATTTGTTACTTGTAACACAGCCAACACACAACAATGTTACCTAGCAACTGATCGCTAATCACCGTAGGGACAGTATTGGCGCCAACAATGATATTTCACGGTTGCTTCTGATCAGAACAAGTTCCCGTGCGTTCTGTAACACTAGTAAATCACTTTGGTGAAGCAGGGAAAGTTTCACAATAGGATATACGCATAAAATACGTAACTTACAGAGTGTCTGGAACCTTTTGGCCGGCAGTGTGCCTACCTTGGTTTGCAAGCAGATTCCATTATAACGCCGAACATTGTATACACAGACATTCGAGTCTGAATTCGAGTATTTAAATATGTTTTGCTTTGTGCTGAATTTCAATCAAATACAGTAACTTATGTTTCCTATAACTCGGTTTCTTTTTGATGAGATTTCTACTCATGGTTTATTGCTCCTATGGTGAAGTGTGATAGCCTCGCACTATTATTATTGCTATTATTATTATTATTATTATTATTATTATTATTATTATTATTATTACGATTCGGCCATCTAAGGACCACGTCATTTCAACTGTTTCTTGTTGCATCGAGCTTTAACACGCTCCCAGTACTTTCGCACTAGTTCTCGATGCTGGTGTTTCCTTTCTGCAGTCCACTTCTTGCCAGTTGGAAGCTTTGGCTTTTCTTGGAAACATCGGTGTGCTGTTAGTTTTTGTTTAAGGGTGGCACGTTCCCAAATATCGTTGCCTGTAATTCCCACTTCTTGTAAATCTTGGTCCACCTCAGTGAACCAAGCTCCCTTGGTTTTCTTTTTGAGAAAGTAGGTGAAAATTCTATTTGTCAATCGTGCTGTGTTCATTCTTGTTATATGACAGTAAAAGGCAATTCTCCGTTTCCTCATGGTATCAGTTATTTTTTCCACGTGGGTGTAAAGTTCGTGGTTGTGCCGTCTCCTATATTCCCCATTTTCTTTTACCGGACCCAAGATTTTTCTTAGAATTTTTCTTTCTTTCACTTCCAGATTCTCTGTTAGTCCCTTGCGATGCATTTCAAGGCACTCTGCAGCATACAAAGCCTCTGGACGGATGACTGTTTGGTAGTGTCTTAACTTGGCATTTGTTGATATGGATTTCTTGTTGTAAATTATTATTATGGCTCTCTCTACGCTCCTCCGTCTAGGTTCTTCCAGATCATATTCAAGTCTCCCAGTTCCTCGAAATACAGTTGAAACGTCCAGCTGCTTGAATAATCCATAATCCTATTTACAGTACAAATATTCCCGCTTAATAGGCTGGGGTTTGCCTCAGTTTCCGAATCCTACAATCCAGCAGATGCACGATACAAAATCATGTATGTGCTGTTTTCGAATGTCATTCTATAGAGCAGAAGAAAAGATCCCTTCAAAAACTTTCATAGCACTCTTGTCAATACCCACTGTAATTTCAAGTAAAATTTCCTGGCTTCGTAAGGACTATTGGAGGCTTAATGAGACTGTTAACCCCAGCCACCCTGCTATACTTAATGACCGTGGAATTCCTATCTTGAAATACTACTACAATAGAGACACAAGGGTGCATTCGCGAAATAAAGAAACAAATTACTAGAATTACCAAGGGTCGTAAATGTGGGCAGCAGTCATCTAAGGAGTACGACATACCACCAAATATAGGAAATATATACTTATGAATAAATACACCAGAATATGTATTTATTTATAAGAACGGAAAAATATGTAAATACAGTAAATAGAAAATATTTAGTTAAAAATAATTATATACATAACTATCCGGGCCTTATTTAGAATTCTTTTAGTCAGTCTGTGATTACTCATTCCGAGAATATGCCCATAAAATTTGAAACGTATTTTCCTGAATGTGTCCAAGATTTGCTCCAAATGCTGATAAAGCTCCTATGATTTCCCTTTCATCCAAATTCCCTCAGCACAAACTGGGCCAAACAATTTCCTTTCTTGTTTTTGTATATCTTTAGTGATCCACTCCAAATGATCAGTGCTTCCGAGGCGTATAGTGTCTCGGGTTTGATTACCGTGTTGCAATGTCGTAAATTTGCTTTACGGGACATAGATTTCTTATTATACTGTACCTGTTCCATGTGATTCTGTAGGCTCTTTTTATTATTATTATTAACAATCAGCTGTTCACCATATCATTGGGTATAATGCACCATTTCATCCTCATTTGTTGCACGATGCAGTGGAGTTCTTGATGTCCGGGTTCGATTCCCGGCTGTCAAGAAATTTAATTCTGGTCTAAGGGCTGGATCGGGGTACACACTCAGGTGGGTTCGAGTCCCACCTCAGCCGTCCTGGAAATGGTTTTTCGTCGCTTCCCCACTTCTACTCCAGGCAAATGCCAGGTTGGATCCTAACTTAGTGCCACGGCCACCTCCTTCTCAATCCTCATCTGAATTACAAATTACCACAATAACACAGGTTATTATACAAATTCTACACAAGTCCTAGTACACGAGGCAAAAATGAGCCAATAGGATTGGGTTGCAAGAAAATCAAGTGAAAAAATAACGTCGGTTAATTTCGATATAATTCCGTGGCATAGCCTAGCCGTTCGCGTTGAATCTCTCTGTATATAAAAATGAAAGTTTGTCTCTTTTTTCTGAATTTCTACGGAAATTTGCGTTATTTACGCGTTTCAGACTGTTTTATGACGGATGCGCACGAAAATAAATGTTTTGTCTGTCTGTCTGTCTGTCCGTCTGTCTGTCTGTCTGTCTGTCTGTCTGTGGGCAATTTTGTTCCTTTATAACTCGAGAAAGACTGTGTGGATCAACGTAAAATTTGGTAGAGATATACTTCAGAGACACGACACTAATCATTGATGTTTCTCTTCTCTGTATCTCTCATAAAAGGGGGCCTACCCCCTTAACATACTTGCTGAAATAGGCGTAAAAGGGCGAGACAAAGCTCATGCTCAGCCCCTCAATGTGAGAAACGTAACTCGGGGGGGCCTAAAGGGGTCCCGAAAACCACATTTTAAGGCCCTAAAACCAACAGTTTTTGAGATATTCCCAGAAAACTAATTTCATTTAATACAATAATGAAAGAATGCAAGCCGGTAACCATGGCAACTGAATCTCACAGGTCAATCTATTGCTGTAATTAGACACAATTCCATTTATTAGCCTACTTTCGATTTTTGCAAAAAATGAAAGTAGACTTATGAGATCAACACAGGGCGAAAAATTGTGTGTGTGTGTGTGTGAGAGTCTGTGTGTGTGTGTGTGTACTGAATGTCTGCCCCCCCCCCTATCAATTCGAACATGGTGAAACCGAATTGAACGAAATTCGGTACAGAGGTAGCACTAGCAAAGGGCACCTCAGTGCCATGTTTTATATCGCCGCCATATTGACGGAAACGTAATGACGGCTACCCAAATGTTAAAAGCTTAAATCAAATTACGACCAACCTAATCATCTGATCTCTACCAATTTTTGCATCATTATACATTTATGTATGAAAATATCTTTTGAACAAACTACAAGGTCATCAACCCAATAATTTGAGGATGGCGGCCATGATTGTGTGAAAATCGATTCCCCCATCTATTCAAACACGGTGAAACGGAATTGAACGAAATTTGGTACAGAGGTAGCACTAGCAAAGGACACCTCAGTGTCATGTTTTTATATCGGCGCCATCTTGACGAAAACGTAATGGCGGCCACCCAAATGTTAAAAGCTTAAATCAAATTACGACCAACCTAATCATCTGATCTCTACCACATTTTGCAGCATTATACCTTTATGTACGAAGAATCTTTTGACCGAACTACGTCATCAGCCCAATAATTTGCGGATGGCGGCCATGTATGTGTGCAAATCGACCCCCTATCTATTCAAACACGATGAAATCGTATTAAACGAAATTTGGTACAGAGGTAGCACTAGCAAAGGGCACCTCAGCGTCATGTTTTATATCGCCGACATCTTTACGGAAACGTAATGGTAGCCACCCAAATGTTAAAAGCTTAAATTAAATTATGACCAACCTAATCATCTGATCTCTACTAAATTTTGCAACAATATACCTTTATGTAATAAGCATCTTTTGACCAAATGACAAGGTCATCAGCCCAATAGTTTGCAGATAGCGGCCATGTATGTGTGCAAATCGATTCACCATATCAATTCAAACACGGTGAAACCGAATTGAATGAAATTTTGTACAGAGGTAGCACTAGCAAAGGGCACCTCATATTCATGTTTAATATCCGTATAACACTTTGTATTTCAACAAGCTACTACAACCAACATTCAATTATACTCCTTGAAAAGGACAAAGAGTTATAACAATATCCATGCATTTAGGAGAAAGTAGGCTATATGTTCTTTACTGAAAATCTTGTTACATTACTGAGATAGTTTGCAAACGGCTATAAGGTTATAACGGAACCAAATTAAGCTGTGAAATTCATCAATACATATAATGCGCTTAAGGGGATCAAGGGCTACCGGTACTCTAGAATTTTTTCACGCGATTTACACGTGCGTTTGTGGTACGGAAGGTCTATTATATCCCTATCCCTATATTGTTATAATATTATTATAATTTTTATTATTATACTACGGCCTACAACGACGAGACAAAGCTTATTTTCAGCCCCTTTGTGTCAGAAACAAACCTTGGGGCCCCTAAATAGCCGTAAAGGGTCCCCAAAAACTACATTTTAAGGTACTAAAACCAACAGTTTCTGAGATATTCCCAGAAAACTAATTTCATTTAATAAACTAATGAAGGAATGCAAGCCAGTAACCATGACAACAGTATCGCAAAAGGTGACATCCAACTTTCCATCTATTTCACTCCATTTATTAAATTTCTGTGAAAGTTTGCAAATGGCTGTAAGGTTATCACGAAAGCAACTAAAACTGTAAAAATCATCAATGCGCTTAAGGGGGTCTAGTGGTATCCTAGATTTTCTTCACACGGCTTAAACGTGCGATATGTCGTACAGAAGGTCTGGTGCATGATACCTTCTCCCACTAACACAACCCAACCAATCCTTCCACATCCTTGCATGTGGCTATCTCCAATACGCCAGGTTTTACGTGTAGGCAAATCTTTCCTTTCTGCCTACGCGGTTTTTCCCTGGCCCTACGCTTTGACCTAACCCGCTTATTTATCCTCAATCCCGCTTCATGATGCCTGGTAGAGTACATAGTACTGGGACAGGCAGAGGTAGCCTCGCCAAACGGCTATCATACCCAAACCCCTATGCTTCCTCTTCTACTATCGTAGTTTAATTGCATGTCGGAGGCAGCAGTAGTAAAGGTTGGCTGCCACGCGGGGGGTGCGGGTACTCTTTCGCCCCCCCCCCCCCGAAAAAAAGAAAAAAAACAACAGAAGGTATATTGTATCTCCAAACAGCAACATTTTTTTTTTTTTTTTCAAAATTCCTGAATTGAAAAGTATTTTTGTTTTCCTTTTAGGAATTTGGGCCATTGGAGGCTAAAAAAAACTGAATTTTCATGCACCACAAGCCTTTATAATTTAATAAAGGGGTCTTCCTCTGGATGTGGACTTGACACAACAGTGAGGGTCAGTTTTTATGTGACGTGTATTGCGTTTCGTCTACGAAGTTTTCAATTTTATTTTCACGTCAGGAAGTACACGTTAGGTAAATTAAGTTTCAAAGCATATTTTAACTAATCATTTTTCTTTGTCGACAAACAGGTTCCAAGCCCCTATCCATTGCAACAGTAGCTCTATTGATTACGTCTGCTTATTAATACCGAAGACCGTTCGAAGAATGGGTACTTCTGCTAGTCGAATCCCGGGGTAGACAGTGCGTAACCTTCGGATGTCAACCTGCTTATAGGAGATTAAAATCGAGAAAGAGCTTTCTAACAACTACTCAACCATTACCAGGAACAGTAGCATCAGCACGAGTTTCCATGTGGAAGGAGCGAACCAGCGATTTGTCTGAATGGATAGAACCGAGAGAATCACTCCTGGTCACACAGAGAACATACCAATCCCTGAACAGACTGCGAGCTAAATTTCCAAGATCAAGGGACAACTTATATACTGGTCAAAAATAGTTTTGCATTTTGCATGGTGTTGTATTTTCATTGCTGTATGACGACATTTCGTTTTTGTACGTTGGCTCATGTGATAGCACGTTTGTTTGTACCATACACTGTTATCGCACATGGAGTTTGTGTACACAACCTACACAAATCGGGGAAACGGCCAAACCCATGCTGTGATTGCGGTACATCGAACCAGACCATCAGACACATTGTCAAAGATTGCAGACTAAGAGTGTAGGCTACCTAAGTGACCCTGACGACTTTTTCAGTGCTACACCATCGAGCCTGGACTGGAGAAAAAGACTGCACAATAAGGTCGTAATAAGGTTGATATCTGTGCTTGTATGTACTTGTCATTATTATTATTATTATTATTATTATTATTATTAATATTATTATTATTATTATTATTATTATTATTATTATTACTATTGTGTTTCATGTGTAATGCCATACGATACATAAATAAATAAAACAGTTGTCGGATCAAGCACGTGTATTATATTTGGTCCACAAATACATAAGCTTCCAATATGCAAAACTCTTCTTGACCAGTGTATAAGTGGCATTGAATGATCTTGTGTCAATTTATAGTTTCTTTAATGGTTTTTTTTGTACTTTTGGCACGAATAAGTAAATACATATCAGGGGCATATGACTTCGTAGTTCCTCCCCTTAAAACCTCATTAACTAACTAAATAGTGGCTATCCTGAGTGTAGCTTTTTAACATGGATAACTTATAATTTTGGGATTATCGTGGACAGGTTTGCGTCGACTAACTTCTAACACCTCGTTACCATGGCAACAAGTGCAAACGCACTTAGTTTGGGGGCGTGTTGTTGCAGTGGTCAAGCTGCTTGCCTCTCACCCAGGTGGACCGGGTTTGATTCCCGGTCAATGCATGGGAAATATCACGTCCTGCGGTTCGAATTCCACGTAAAAAACCTACAAGCTTCCTTTTTGCACTTGGTTCCCACTCGCTGAAGATTGCGCGAACACCACACACAAGTCGAAGGCGGTACTTACAATAGACGAATAAAAACATATGTGCTGTAACACCATAGCATTTTCCCGGTTTCTTTCCACACTCTCTCCAGGCAAATGCCGGGATAGTAACTTATTTTAAGTCCGGGCACCTATATCATTCCCGACCCTAACAATTACAGCAACACACACTATTATAATCACCACAGAAACATAGGTTATCAGAAAATTTTAACACACATCCAAGTACACGGGGGTAATAACCAAAGATGCATCTAACCCCTGAAACGAATGAATTACAACACTGGTTTCATCCATTTCATGGGGATTGCAAGATAAAAGTCGTTGTTGTTGATTATTTGAAGGGCTTTGCGACAGCATGGTCATGTAGCCCCGTGTACTTGGGTGTGTGTTTGTAATCGGAGTAGGATTTGGGTAGGAAGTGGCCATGGCCTCACGTTAGGAACAATCCTGACATTTTCCTGAAGTAGAAATGGGAATCCACTGAAAACCACTCTTAGGATGGCGTATGTAGGAATCGAACCCGCCTCTTCTCAGTTTTGCCTCAGGCTGAGTGTACCCCTTTCCAGCCTTAAGACCAGAATTAAATTTCTTGGCAGAGCCGGGAATTGAACTCGAGCCTCCGTGTTGAGAGCTAGCCAATACGCAACGAAGCGGACGCAAGATAAAAGAACGTGCAGAGGGGTGCAAATTATTAGTTTCGACGGCAGTTTTTCACGGCTTAATGCACCAAATATGTTTGCAAGGCGCTGAAATTACTTCAAATGTTTAACCAAGAGTCTTAGCTTGCCACGGTGGGTGAGTGGTCAACATGTCGGTCTACCAACCCCAAGCTTGCAGGTTCGCTCCTGGCCGTGATAAGTGATTTTTGAAAGGCGGAAAAAATACGACACCATGTCATACGATGTTGGCATGTCAAACAACCCATTTGAATTCAGTAGGCCGTGTTCATAATGGCAAAATCAATCTCGGGATTTACCGCCAAAACAAAGTTCCTCATTTCTCTACTAGAAAGCGCTATAGTGTTCAAGGAGCTTAGATATATAACCTCCTTGACTTTCATAATGCTTCAAGGAACAACGAAATTCGACATGCATGCTACCCTTTGGGTGTCAAATAACAAAGCTTGCACCCGACACCCGAGGCCATACGATATTATTATTATTATTACCAAGTATCATAATTATATTTTCTTTTAAGAAACTCAACATAAAATGATTTTTTAGAATTTCCTCTAACAGTGGAGCTACTGCAAAATGCCACACGTTTTGTTTTGATTACTTCACTCTACTTTTCGTGTGAATTTAGAGCTGAGGGATTTGGAGTCATTTTACTGATGATCCGCTTTTCAACTACTCAAAGATTCATGAACTATGGATTGAATTCATCTGACTTAGAGGGTACATTCCAAAGCCAATGAGAAAATAGTAAACCAGCCAATCTCAGTATCCCTTGGAACACCCAATTCTGAAAGTCTCCTGACACAATTCCTTATGGGAAAAGGTGTAAGTGGACAAGGGAGAAAACATTACCAAGTAGGGGTACAAAAGATGCCAGCAGATGGTCAGTAAAATTGTGACTGATTTAAATTCTTTATTTGATTCTAATAATTTGCACACCTCTCTAGGTTGATACTGATATGAAGATCAGTTTAAGAGATGTGTAACTGTTTAGATCTGTAACTGGTTCGCCAACTGGAGACGCAAGTTGAAGAATGCTGGCAGCGAGGCTCGCCAGCGGACCTGGGGTAACCTCATCAAGAGCTACAACACACAGGCCCAGGGGAATGTGGAACAGTTCAGCATTTGTTCTGACGACAGCATCTGGGAGGAGGAGGAAATGTTGTCTGATACAGGTGAGTCTCATCATCATCATCATCATCATCACCGGCTGGATCTGCTTGGAACATAAAGCCTCTCCATCGTTTTCTATCCTCCCACGACCTTTCACTCCACACTATGTCCCACTCCTCTCCTCTTTTCTGCACTCCTTTCTTCACACCCACAATCCACCTATCTCTTTGTCTCGCGCCCTCCATTTCCATCTCAGACATCCTCCTTGGTATCCTGCCCTCCTGCATTCTCCTAACATGTATGTACCAACTCATTCTCGACTTCTCTATGATCTCTTGTAGGGGATTCTCTTCCACAATCTCTCTCACACTCTCATTTCTTACTCCATCCCTTCTTGTTATTCCTAATCTGCTTCTCTGAAATTTCATTTCGCAAGCCTAGATCCTGCTCACCTGTCTCTTCTTCATAACTCACCCACAGGTGAGTCTACAATCCTTAAAGTAGGATTATAATTTTTTTTTGTTTGTTTTAATCGCTTATCCTCCCATTTCGGCTTCACCCTCGGACACTGCGAGCGATCATTCCTCTACCGTCGCAAGGAGAGTCAGTGTCTGGGAGCTGAACACTCTTTGTCAGCAGACACAACTGGGGATGGTGACAGGCCAATCACTCAGGCGACGCAGTCTGGATTCGGCGGGTAATTTCCAGGTCTAGATTGCCATCATCAGATACAGTGGATCTCAGGTTGTTGTTGTTTAAGTCCTCAGTCTTTTGAATGGTTTGATGCAGATCTCCATGCCTCCCTGTCCTGAGCTAATCGTTTCATCTCTACATAGCTACCACACCGTACACCCTACATCTGTTTAACATATTCTAACCTTGGTCTACGCCTATAGATCTTGTCCTCGACCCTTCCTTCCATAACTAAACTTGCTATTCCTGGGTGTCTTAGTATGTGTCTTACCAACCTATCTCTTCTCTTCATTAGCAGTCGCCAGAAACATCTCTCCTCTCCCACTCGACTTAATACCTCTTCGTTTGTAGGCCTATCTACCCATCTGATCTTCATCATTCTCTTGTAACACCACATTTCAAACGCTTCAATTCTCCTCTTTTCTGCTGCACCAATAGTCCAAGTTTAACTTCCATAGAGCTTCACGCTCCAGACAAAGGCTTTCAAAAATGACTTCCTAATACCTAAATCTATATTCGATGTCAACAGATTCCTTTTTTGTAGAAATGCTTTCCTTGCCTGAGCCAACCTATTTTTAGCCTACTTTTCACATTTTGTAAAAATGGGGGAAAAGTAGACTTATGACATCGATCCGGGCAAATGTGTGTCTGTCTGTCCATCCGTCCGTCTGTCTGTGTGTCCCCCTATCAACTCCGAAGCGGCTGCAGCTATCGAAAGCAAATTTGGTATAAGTAAAGACCAATGCCTGAATATCTCACGGCCATATTTGAAAATTATGTCAGTGCTACCAACTGCTGAAAAATCACAATTGAAAATTGAGGTGTATGTTGAATATCTCGGAAGATATGTATGGGAATTGTTTCAAAATTGACACACATATAGATAATATTACATCAGACTAATTTACAGGAGCCCATACATGAGAGTGTTGCCAACATGATTCTATGCCTGTTGATATGTCCAACCTTTAAATGCATGTAACTTCCATACTAACTACTGGATTTCAACCAAATTCGGTATGTGGTTTGCGCACCGGAGCAGATATGTATATGCATTTTTAGTGTCAACAGGGCTGCCAACTTTTGAAAAATGCACTCTATACATCTTTATACTAATCTCAATATATCAGAAAGTATGCAGGCCAACAGTTCTAAATTTTGCATACATATAGTACCTGCAAATTTAGGTTAATTGTCAGTAACCGATATACGACAGTGCTGCCAACATGTTTCTACGCGTGCTGATAGTTAAAATGTTGAATCACATGTAACTTCTATACTAATAAATGAAGTTCTTTCAAAATTGGCAATATATGGATCATGATATTTCAATTTATGTTTGAGCATCCCATTTATGGCAGTGTCGCCAACCTGTTTTTACGCGTGCTGATAAATTCAATATTTAAATACAAGTAACGTGCATACTATCTATTGGACCTCAACCAAATGTTGCATGTGCATTGTGGACCTTAAGAGATTGAACTAAGAATATATTCAGAGTCGCCAGGTTTGCCAACTATTGATATATGGTCTCTATAATTTTAAGAAAAGTAGGCTCTTTAGATCGTTAAGGAACTGCTTGTTTATATCCTCTTTGCTTCGTCCATCACTGGTTATTTTGCTTCCTAAGTTACAGAATTCTCCTACTTCCTTTAGCTTTTCACCTGCCAAATTGATGTCCATAGAGGTTTCTGATTTATTTCCAATATTTTTGTTTTACATTTATTAATTTTCATCGTGAATTCTTTCCGTAAGACGGAGTCCATACCATTCAAAAACTCATTCAAATCCTCAGGCTTGTCGGCCAAGATGACTATGTCATCAGCAAATCTCAGAGTTGAAATTATTTCTCCTTGAATCTTCACTCCCACTTTAAAGTTTTCTCAAATATCCTTCATTGCACGTTCAATGTAAAGATTGAAAAGTAAGGGTGATAAATTGCAGCCATGCCTTAAAATTTGTGGAATACCAGCTTCTTTCTCATATCCTTCAGCTTGAATGACTGCTGTCTGGTATCTGTATTGATTGTAGATCACCCTCCTATCCCTATACTTTATTCCAATCGTTTTCAAAATGTCAAAAAATTTAGCCCAATCAACGTTACTAGGTACTTGAAACTATTTCCTGCCTTGAGCTGGCTTCCATCCAGTCTCGTAATATACTGTACGGTATACTTATAATCCCCGGCACCAAACTTAGCCAAACAGCTATCATGAGTGCGCTTATTTTATATTTCAGTGACTGCACATAATATTTTAATTATTTGTTCTGGACCATTGTGGTCATTCTCCATAGATAAATCCCTGCGCGGATGCGGATATCCGCAAATGTTTTCGACATGCGGATATACTTTGTATGTCTGTGCGGATAGCGGATAAGCTACGGATAATATTTGGAGTAAATTTGCGGATAGTGTTTAGGATACAATCCCAACATGTTGAATACGACCCGGATGTTTATGACATATCATATTTTTGCCGTTATGTTTTTTCCATGACAAATGTAAGATTGTGATTTTAGCCAATCTCATTCAAATTATGTCATTAAGCATAATTTACACTTCGAACTTAAAAGGGTTGCAATTCTGGCTGTATGACATTCATTTTAAACCTAGCACATGACATACAAAGCCCAGGGGAACGACTTTCACTTCAAATGTCTAAATGTGTTGCTTTAGTAGTTTATGTTTTATCTAATAAATTAAAAATATTGTTGCAATGCCAGAGGATTCAGATAACAAACGTGCGGATGCGGATAACGTTCTGTTTATCCGCGCAGGGCTCTATCCACACTGTGCACAGAATATATTTGCTGGAAATACAGTGAGATTCTTTTGTTGGAGCGGGACCGGCGGCCGACTGCCGGGCGCGCGCACCTTCCGCCAGCCAATCGAGCTGGGGCCGCACGGTTGCGCGAACCGGAGACCAGCTAACCAGGGTCATTAAAGTCATTTTGTCACTAAACATTCATCAACTAGGGAGTGTAGTGTCAGCGCACAGATAAGAAGGTAACATAAACAACAGCTGCAAGATTGAATAGAAGCACAGATGTTTCTTTATTTCTTGAGAATCTGGATGACCTCACGTCAGCAGTATCTTTTCACAGAATATACTAAAAATGTTCTCCTTCAGCTGACAGACAGTAACTTTGGAAGTTACATCGTTGAATCATGTAGCTACTCCTGCACCCCCTGCCTGTCTACTGTAATTAATCAAAGCACGGACCTAAGCCCATTTGATGTTCAATTGTGGGTTAATTTAAAATACAAAGTGTACAGATCAATTACCCGTACCCTAGTGGAGCTGGAGAACAATATACGGCAGCAGATCTCCCTCACAACATAAGGGAATTACAACGTGTAAACGCTAATTTATTTACGTGGTACAACCCGCCTGTCTGTCATCCGAAGGAGAACACTCTCAGCTTCTCCTGTGGATAGGTAAGTTCTTTAGTCATGATTTACTGGTGAATTTACCATTAATTAATGTACTTTGTTACGGTTTCCATCGGCGCGCAATCCGCGGTGCATGCTCGGTTGGCTGGCGGAAGGTGCGCGCGCCCGGTAGCCGGTCGCCGGCCCCGCTCCTGTAAAAGAATCTCTCTGTATAACGGCGTGTCTTCTGAAATTATGTTTTCAGAACAGAGTAAAGGGAATGTCAGTTCGTCCCCATCTGCTCTATCGTACGCCGCCAATGCCACTGCGATGGATCATAGCTACTCGGCATTGGTCCGGCGACAAGGTGAGGGTGACCAGAAGCAGCCACAAGCACAGTGCTCTCAGATCAGCTCGACGACAGCGGAGGAGCCACCTCCGGCGCCCGCCAGCACCAAGTACAAGAGCCACATGATGGAGAAGTATCTGCGCGACCTCGAGGTGACGGGATCAGACGACGATTCTGTCTCCAGCCGGCGCTCCAAGAGACAGAAGAAAGAGTCTTGCCCTCCACTACTCCTATCCAAGTGGCTGGAGAGTGCAGCTAGGTACCAGCCCGGACAGAACTATGTCACGTGGTCTGCTAAAAATGTCACTTGGAGGTCACCAACCACACGAGATAACAAAAAGTCCCGACGGTGGAATGTATCAGGTAAGAGCACACTCCAAGTTCTTCTTCTTATCGCACCAGAAATATTTAACCCATTCTGCCCAAGAACCGAACTTGACTTATTTTTATCGCCATACCTTTCTTCCCAATACGTTGTGTGTCTAAAGTGTTCTATTCTCACGGTGGGTGAGTGGTTGTCGTGTCGGACTACAAATACCAACCTTGCAGGTTCGCTCCTGGCCGTAGTAAGTGATTTTTTGAAAGTCGACAAAAATCACGATACGCATGTCATACATTGTTGGCATGTTAAAGAACCCATTTTAATTCAATAGGCCGTGTTCATAATGGCAAAATAAATCTCGCGATGTTCCGCCAACACAGAAAGTTCCTTCTTTCTCTACAAGAAAGACAGTGCTATAGTGTCTAGGAACTTAGATATCTAACCTCCTTGACTTTCATAGCGCTCCAAGGATCGATAAAATTCGATATGCAAGCTGCCCTCTGGTCGTCAATAAACAAAGCTTGCACCAGGCACCCGAGGCCATACGGTATTATTATTATATTCTTCGAGTTATGGCTCTGGGGTAGAGAACTAAATAAACCCTACAGCATAGTTAAATCGTTCACCATGTCCGCAATGGGGGGCTGCAGCAAGTCTGAAAATTGGAGGTTCGAATCCCAGTGCTGACAACAGCTATCTTGAATGTGATTTTCCCCCAAGGTTTTTCCGCACTTTCTTCAAGTCCTAGAGCACCTAAGTTACCCCAATTCTCCCCCTAATATCACTACAGTTACACAACTATTAAATTCATCACAGAAGTGGACTATATTATGTTATCAGATTAATTCAGCACAGATGTCCCAAGCACCTAAAATGCATTTAAAAAAACAAACTAAACCAGTATCAAAGAAAAATTGTTCAGATTCTTAGAAAGCTCTTATTTTTGTTGAACTGTACATTTTCTTCATTGAAAATGAAAATCCACAGCCTGCTTCCAGTCGACCGACCGGGTCAGGGAATGGAATGAATGAAGCCCCCCTCATCTAGCGGCGAGGATATGAACTGTACCGGCTGCCGAAGCCTGTCGCACTCCCCTGGGGCAATGATTAAATGAATGTCAGAGGAAATGAAATGATAGTGGAGAGTGTTGCTGTGTAGCAGTTTCGCTTAGGCATGTAGCAGAATTGCTAGCCCCCCCTTTGCCTAAGCTATGTTGTTTTAATGGGCGCCAAGACCTCAATGCAATGTTGAAATCTAAATTTGTATTTAACAACGTCTAGCTCTGGCAGAACACCTTCAAGACTCTATTCACTCAGATCGTGGTATGATTTGATAATTAACCCAACAAACAATTGTATCAGGAGAAGGAATTGGTCTATATCTAATGCTACCTACTGAAAGCAAAGATTGCATTGTAAAAGAAATGGATTTATTATATAAAACAAGAATAGCAAAATTAATAATAATAATAAGTTTAAAATTTAAATAGGAGCGTTGTGATTTTAATATTACCGATAGAAAATTACGTGAAAACGGAGTCTGATAAATTATTGATTTTACTCTTATTCCCAAGCTATGAAGTTACTGAAATATGAAATATAAAACCAAGAGAAATGAGAGATTGCGTATTTCTGCGTCATTCGCGCTTACCACTGGAAATAGCCGAAGCCTTTCCCTCGTACTGTATGATGCTGTGAGCTTCCCACAGTCTCCTGGACGTCGACATCTTCGTCGATATTTGATGAGATTCTGGTAGATTAGATAATTCTATGGTCCGTACCTCGGACCCAAACACTCGTACAACCGCACTGGTTAAGTTTTACAAAAGTTAGTCCTCCAATCCACGGAACATCGGAGCGATTCCCGCGTACAACCGTACTCGTTAAATTCTATACAGATAGTCGCTAACTCCACCGAACATCGGAGCCACTCGCACGCGCACCCATACTCGTCAAGTATTTCACAGATTGTCCTCGTTCCACGGCGCGTCGAACGATATATGCACCCGCCGTTTCCCCACTCTTCATCCGACTTGTAGCTTGCGTGGTCCTCACTGATTGGCTGACCCACCACGCGATCTTCCCCTCCTCCGGGTCATTACACACGGCGCGGCGATGATGAAGTCGATTTCCGTTCCAACTATTCGCCTTTCCTGGACGCTGCGACCCAGGATTGCGTCATGCTTTCCGACAAGATTAAGCGTGTACTTGAATTCCCAGTGAGTCACGTCTCTCGATATACCCTAACTGACGAAAACTCCGTAAAATTCCGCAATCACATAATTTTCTATGATATTGTCGTTCGTAATAATTTGCTTGATAGCGTTTTCTAAGACATAGAAAACCTATCTGAATGCTAATAATTTTTATAAAATGCTCCGAAAATACCTTAATAATAATTATAATAAATTAATAATAATAATAAATTAACATGAAAAATTCTCTTGGCTGAACAATTTGCCGCGTAAATAAATATAGAATGGCTTCCTACTGACTTATGCCAGTTGCATAAAAAACCCTCGAAAAACACGTTACATATTCGCCTCGGATCATCGGATGATTTACCGTGACGACGGTCCATTATCCGATTATCCCAGACACGTTAATAAACCCCATCCAAAAAACATATTACATAAATGAAATCACCCTAAATTACAGATATATACACTCATAATTTTTCTTCACGCACTTTGCGTCAAAGTTTGTTGTCACTATGGATTGCACTTTGCAACCAGTCCAATGTTTTACATATGGAATAGTGTTCCACGGATATTTCCGCCTCTCAAATTTCTCTATGTTGGAGAAATAGACATAATTAATGTGTGAGCACTATGTACTTATGATGTCATATCACACGCATGGAAGGTGTTCTGATATATTTATATCACCATAGAACTGCCTAATTTCACTGGAGGTTCCTTCCTTATTGTGAAATTAATCCCACTCATCACTGAGCACACGATCACACTATTGTGGCAGCGCCTCGTGACCATAATACTTAATCTCTCTTTAAAGTAGATTAAATTAATATTGACTTCTGAAAAAAAAACAGTAAATGCGCATTACATATAACACCAAATATTTCTGTGCCGTAATCGCCCTGTCTTGTTAAGTTCCCGTAGACCATATTCTACTTAATACTAGTTCTCAACACAGACCAGTTCTCCTCACACAAATAATACCTTTTTACAAATTACCTTAAATTACACACCTTCAAATCTTACATGGCGAGGCCGTAAACAGAAATCACGTGTGCTGTTATGTATGAATTTCATGAAAGACTGTCTCGCATTCTGATGGCCCATCTTTTGCCTCGTGGACGCCTTAAGCAAAAATACCCTGTTCAATCGCTCACCCATCTCTTGGAGGCAAATGGGAATTCACCAGCGCTACCAAATTCTGGCCTTGGTGTATCGAGACATTTTAGTGCTCAAGAGCATCCGACAATCCCGTCATATTTCCCTGTACCTTAAAAACTCTCATTTACTTACATACTACCCCCCTGTGTGACTTCTGATACGCCTGCCTGGAAGACCATCTCCTCCCACGCACCAAATACCACACTTACTCATTTGATAGGCTGGCTCGCCAGCTAAACATCCTCACTTTATGACACATACTTTCGTAGACTATGTATATTATACGTTCCGTATAATCTGTTTCCCTTACTATCCTCCAGCACATATGCTGTTTTTCCAATACGTTTGGAAACTATAAATGGGCCCTCGTCACCTCCTTCCAACCTTGCCAGTGGCACCCTTAAATGAACGTCATCACGTTGCTCTACCTAGCATATTTCTCAGTGTCTGTAACGATGCCCTGTTGCTACTGTCCACACATGCACATATTAAAATACCGTCCTCTGCTTTAACCACAGGATAATCCCTACATAAATTAGTGTCCCTCGATAGCATGTCTGCAAGAATGTTATCTTTACCTTTAATATATTTTACTGTGAATTCGTATTCCTGCAGAGCAAGAATCCACCTACTAACTCTGTTAGAACTGAGTTTACAAGTCCTCATATACAGTAATGCATGGTGATCTGTGTGGATCTCAAATTTCCCCCCTACTAAATACATTCTAAATTTCCCTAAACTGAAAACAATACCTAAAAGCTCTAACTCAGTAATCGTGTATCTTTTCTCTGCTGCTGTCAGTCCTCGCGAGGCTAAAGATACAATGCACAGATTACCATCATCATCTCTCTGACATAATACTCCAGCAATGCCTATATGTGAAGCATCTGTCATAACCACATATTCCTTATCTTTTAACGGATATTTCAGCACTACAGCTTTCTCAAAACCTTCCTTCAGCGCTCTAAAAGCCTGATCATGCTTGGACTCCCATCTCCACCGAGTCCCACTTTTAAGCAATTCCCTGAATGGTTCTACCAACCCAGAGTATTTAAGAACGAACCTCCTGAAAAAGTTGCAAATTCCCAGGTAAGTTTTTAACTGTTTAACATTCTGTGGCACCTCTGCGTTAAGTATCTTATTAACCCTACTTTCTTCTGGTGTTACACCTCTACTCGACACTCTATGACCTAAAAATGTCACTTCTGACTGACAGAATGACGACTTAGACAGCTTCAAAGTGAACCCTGCCTGATCTAACTTCTGAAAAACTATATCTAAATGACGTAGATGCTCCTCAAAACTGCGTGAACTAATTACCATATCATCTATGTAAATGGTTACAAACTCTCCTGTGTCATCCCCTAATGCGATGTTTAAAGCCCTAATTAAAGCTGCTGAACTACTCTTTAACCCATAAGGTGTTCTACAAAATTGATAAAGGTTATATTTATGACTAAAAGCTGTAAATGGTCTATCTTCGTACATAAGTGGCACTTGCCAAAAACTGGAACTCAAATCTACACAAGTGAAATACTTCTTCCCCTCAAATGTTTGCATTAATTCCTCTATTGACATAGATTTCAGCTGATCTGAACTAATTCTACTGTTAACCAAACGAGCGTCTAAACAAATACGAACTGTGCCGTCGGTCTTGGGTACCGTGATCAAAGAATTAACATATGGACTGTTAGAGTGCTCAATAATCCCATCTTCAAGCATCTGGTTAATTTGTGCCTCAACTGCACTCTGATAAGCGAAAGGTACGGGATATCTATGTCCTGTGAATACTGACCTATCAATAACGTTCAATGAATGTGTATAGCAATTGGCCATACCAATGCGATCCTCAAAAACTCTCCTATTACACCATAACACATCATAGAGCCGAACACATTGTTCCACCTCTATATTTCCCAGAAATGCAGCATCACGTAATGAGTCCTCTAGACTTCCGTTCGTAATCACACTGCCCACAAAACATGGAGAACCCCGCTCTACGGCTGGCGATATCTCATTTAAAGTACAAATCACACCTACAATACTACTCCTCTGAATATGGTCATCGAACGCTACTTCTACTTCAGAATCTCCCCATTTAAATTTCAAACTCCCTACATCATAACATAAGTTACCAGACACTCTACTTAGCCACTCTGAACCCAAGATAACACTGAATACTAAATTTGGAATTACAAGGCAAATCTGCTTCTCTACATGATTATTAATTTTAATGTCTACTAAAACTTGCTTAGAAATTACTTTAGACCTCTTCCCAACAGCTGTGATAACAAAAGTGCTTTTAATTGGCATCTCCTCAAAATTTACTCCAGTTCCTTTCATTTTATCATAAAATGCACTACTTATGCAACTCTTCATACAACCACTATCAATTAAAACATCTGTGTACGCCTCGGACACGTTAAATTTAACTATGGGGCTCTTACTAACCACTTCCTGAATAATACCTTCATCATTTAGTTCATGTAATAATTCATTTCTTACATTTAGGTCATAGGGTTCCTGTATAATTGTATGGACAGGGCATGCTACAGACTGAGATTCTGACCTTACTTCGCAGCCTGGTTCGCGTTTAAAGAACCGCTACAGCTGGCCGTAGTACTACTAACTACTAAACTGGTCTGGTTGTTCTGGGCTGTGTTGTCATTGTTTGGCTGTATATTACTACCACTAGGCTGTCCTCTTCCTTGACCCCTATTCTGGTTGTAATTATTGTCATTATAATTTCTCCCTTGATTTCCCCTGAAATCATTGTTTCTCCCTTGATTTCCCCTGTAATCATTGTTCCTCCCTTGATTTCCCCTGAAATCATTGTTCCTCCCTTGATACTGATTACCATAGACATTTCCTCTGTTCTGATTTAGCTGATTATTATTATTTCTATTTTGAGCGTTGGCCCCTTCGCCACCGTTCCCTTGAACTTCTTGATGCCTGGCTTCATTAGGTCTATTATTATTATTACCCTGGTTCCGATTGAAATTGTCCTCATAACCCCCTCTCCCTAATGCATCAAATGTGCTTAACAAATTTTCTACTTGTGATATAGTCTTTACATTCTGGATACAAGCAGCCTCCTTGATCCTATAGGGAAAGTGCCTAAGTAGCAACCTCACCACATCACTTTCCTCCTTCAACCCATCTAGATATTTACACACTAATACCTGCCCTAAAAAGTATTCGGTCATGGTGGAGCTTCCTTTAGGGTTATATTTACCACACACTACTCCCTCACGATGCTGCGACTGAATAACCTCATTCCAGAACTTTTCACAGAATTTCATTTTAAAGTCATTAATATCAGTAAACTTGTCTCTGTAGACAGCAAACCAATTCCTCGTTTCCCCCACAAACACTTGTTCTAAAATTTCAACTACCTGGCACCACTCAATACTACCATTTTCCAACCTCTCCCCGAATTTATTTTCTATAGTGTTCATGAACTCCATTGGGCACCCCTGTCGATTGCTGAACTTACCCAGTTCTACCTCCCTGTGTGTGCTATTCACAAAAACTGGCCTATTCTGACTATTTTCTTGCCTGATCCTAGCTTTTAATTTTAACTCTAATTCTGCGATTTTCTCCTCAGCCTTCCTCTCAATACTGTTTACTGTTAATTTAATGTTTCCTTCTGATTCTTCTACTTTATCATATAGCTTTGCTTGTTTCTCCTCAATCTTGCTAATGCTCTCTCTATTACTCTCTCTTAAATCATTTACTTCTGCAACTATTTGTGAGTGGACTTTCTCAATTCTACCCCCCAGCTGTTCCTTAACCTCTTTAGTAGCTACCTGAATTTTGTCAATTTCTCCCCCCAATTGCTTTTTGACCTGCTGTGTTTCCAGTTGCACTAGTTCTTTTAAATTTTCAGCCTGTGTACTGATTCTAACTTCCAACTCCTCCTGTACTTTTCCTAATTTTCTGTCTACATCTGCAATAATCTCTTTAGCCTTTTCTTCCATTACTCCTCTGATTTCACCTCTAATCAGTTCGAATTTGTCACTCATTTCCCTACTGTTTTGTTCTAATTTAGCATTTAAAGTTTCAGTACTCTCTCTATTCTCCTTACTGTTTTGTTCTAATCTGGCATTTAAAGTTTCATTACTCTCTCTATTTTCCCTACTGTTAATTTTGCATTATTCTGTTCTAATTTTGCATTTAAAGCTTCTGTACTTTCTTTATTTTCCCTACTGTTTTGTTCTAATTTTGCATTTAAAGCTTCTGTACTTTCTTTATTTTCCCTACGTTTTGTTCTAATTTTGCATTATTCTGTTCTAATTTTGCATTTAAAGCTTCTGTACTTTCTTTATTTTCCCTACTGTTTTGTACTAATTTTGCATTATTCTGTTCTAATTTTGCATTTAAGGCATCACTACTAACTTTGTTCTGATACATGAACTCGAGAAGTAAAGTTTTTAATTCTGGTTGGCCGCCTACATTCCCTGTTTCAGTATCGGGATTTACCTCCGCTACCCCGGTACTACCATCACTCGACATACTGCTCGTATCATCACTCTCCAGTTGATGACCACTACGTAACCTCATCTGTCTTTCTTTCTCATCCCCCATAATGATATACACTGATAAAGACAAATAACCCCCAAAATACAGGCACAGAAATATATACCCTTCTCCATCCACAAATGTTATTAGGTTTTCAGCCCCAAGTTGTCGGCGACAATTGTAGCAGTTTCGCTTAGGCTGGAATGACAAGTGAAACTGTATTTACTTTGCTCCACATTGAGCGTACAAATGTAGCAGAATTGCTAGCCCCCCCTTTGCCTAAGCTATGTTGTTTTAATGGGCGCCAAGACCTCAATGCAATGTTGAAATCTAAATTTGTATTTAACAACGTCTAGCTCTGGCAGAACACCTTCAAGACTCTATTCACTCAGATCGTGGTATGATTTGATCATTAACCCAACAAACAATTGTATCAGGAGAAGGAATTGGTCTATATCTAATGCTACCTACTGAAAGCAAAGATTGCATTGTAAAAGAAATGGATTTATTATATAAAACAAGAATAGCAAAATTAATAATAATAATAAGTTTAAAATTTAAATAGGAGCGTTGTGATTTTAATATTACCGATAGAAAATTACGTGAAAACGGAGTCTGATAAATTATTGATTTTACTCTTATTCCCAAGCTATGAAGTTACTGAAATATGAAATATAAAACCAAAAGAAATGAGAGATTGCGTATTTCTGCGTCATTCGCGCTTACCACTGGAAATAGCCGAAGCCTTTCCCTCGTACTGTATGATGCTGTGAGCTTCCCACAGTCTCCTGGACGTCGACATCTTCGTCGATATTTGATGAGATTCTGGTAGATTAGATAATTCTATGGTCCGTACCTCGGACCCAAACACTCGTACAACCGCACTGGTTAAGTTTTACAAAAGTTAGTCCTCCAATCCACGGAACATCGGAGCGATTCCCGCGTACAACCGTACTCGTTAAATTCTATACAGATAGTCGCTAACTCCACCGAACATCGGAGCCACTCGCACGCGCACCCATACTCGTCAAGTATTTCACAGATTGTCCTCGTTCCACGGCGCGTCGAACGATATATGCACCCGCCGTTTCCCCACTCTTCATCCGACTTGTAGCTTGCGTGGTCCTCACTGATTGGCTGACCCACCATGCGATCTTCCCCTCCTCCGGGTCATTACACACGGCGCGGCGATGATGAAGTCCATTTCCGTTCCAACTATTCGCCTTTCCTGGACGCTGCGACCCAGGATTGCGTCATGCTTTCCGACAAGATTAAGCGTGTACTTGAATTCCCAGTGAGTCACGTCTCTCGATATACCCTAACTGACGATAACTCCGTAAAATTCCGCAATCACATAATTTTCTATGATATTGTCGTTCGTAATAATTTGCTTGATAGCGTTTTCTAAGACATAGAAAACCTATCTGAATGCTAATAATTTTTATAAAATGCTCCGAAAATACCTTAATAATAATTATAATAAATTAATAATAATAATAAAATAACATGAAAAATTCTCTTGGCTGAACAATTTGCCGCGTAAATAAATATAGAATGGCTTCCTACTGACTTATGCCAGTTGCATAAAAAAAACCTCGAAAAACACGTTACAGCTGGAAGGAAATTTGTGACAGGGAAAACCGGAGTACCCGGAGAAAAACCTCTCTGCCTCCGTTTTGTCCATCAGAAATCTCACATGGAGTGACCGGGATTCGAACCACGGATCCAGCTGTGAGAGGCCGGCGTGCTGCCGCCTAAGCCACGGAGGCTTATACATTTTCTCCATTGCCCTTTTGAAATCCATTATGGGTAGGAGTTGTTAATTGGATTTAGGGGCTTGGGACATCTTGGTCATCATCTCCGTGGAGTTGGATGTGTGTTGAATTTGTCAGATAACCTGTATTCCTGTGATGACTGTAGTATTGTGAGAACTATATTAGGGACAGGGATGAGGTAGGTGCCCCGGTACTTGATGTACGGTACTATCCTGGCATTTTTCTGGAGGGAGTGTGGAAAAAACTGGGGCAGAACCACACTCAAGATAGCCACTGTCATCACCAGGACTCAAACCTACGATCCTCGAACTTGCTGCAGCTGCCCTCGCGGTCATGGTGCACGATTTAATGAGCTAGGCTACGCCACGGGACATTAGGGGTAAGAGCGTAAATGAAATCCCACATTCTGAATATTATCCTGTAAAATCGATATAGCATTAATTCTAGCTGATCTGATGAACCTCTTTATTCTGCTCTCCCAGGGGCTCACGACTTGTAAGACGTGGGCTAGCGACCACGGGACCCCAGCTGAGTTCGGCATAACTTCCACTTAAATGTGCCAGGCTCATCTCGGTCATCTTTCCTGTCGACCTCTCTTGTTCCTTTCTTACCCCGACGGTATTGGGTATCCAACGCCTAGGGAGTCTTTTACTTTTCCGCCTTAATTGACCGTTATCTCATCTTTCCTGATCCCTCATTCTTCGCGGGGTCAGACCTCTTCTGTTCTCTTCATGATATCTCCGGCCTTCGGCTGAAAGCCCATAAGGAGGCAGGGTGTATGTAGCCCCATCACTTCTGGTACACCTTCAAGGGCTCACAGTTGGTGAGTTCGAGAATTGGCGACCCCGAGGGATTCCTGAGCAGCGTCCGGTTTTTCCCCTTTTGCCATTGCCTCTGGGGCGGACCCTCTCCTCTTTCCCTTTCCTATCTGCCTTTCATAGCTCCCTTCCTTCCTTCCTTCCAAGTCCCTCAATCCTCATTTTCGAGGGTTGAGGGCATTTCTTTTCTTCCTGTCCTTTAGTTGCCTTATTCTTTATTTATTTACCATTTCTCCTTATAATTTGTAAGACTGTAGTTAGTAGTCTATTAGTTATAGTTTGCATTACATTTCCATCTTTCACTACGATCCACACCATAAGGGGCCGATAACCCAGATGTTAGGCCCCTTAAAACGACAATTATCATTAGGGATCGGATTTTTAGGTGCTAAAAATCGGGGAAATATTTATTTTTTATGTATTAAAATACCTGAAATAGGTGACAAAAATGGAACAATATTTAATTTTAATTTAGTTTATTAATGTGAATAGGTGTATAAACAATATGCAGTACTCACAAATGCAATTTATGCTATGTCTCACTGACTGCTGAAGCATTACAATACACAACGAGTTACATCTTCAGGTTGTCCATCACAAATGACCGACGATTATCGCGAAACACTTCTTCTGAAGGCATGAAACTGCGGCAATATGTTTCTTGCCCTCGAGGTGTTGGTGTAACTTGAGGTCGCTGTTCAGCCATGATTGCTTTCCCACATGGTTGGCAGAAAAGAACGCCCCGTCAGAGGTAAACTTTAAATTCTGCAACATACTGCTGCAGACGCTAACTTGTAGTTGCTTTTATTTTAGGCATCATCGTAGAATTGCCTTACACTTCACAGTGCCAGAAATGAACTGCATGTGAGTGACACTGGTTCCAGGTAGCTGGGGGAGGGGGTCTAGCACGTGGTGCAATATGGCTATGGACAAGGAAATCCCCAGCTTCCACAGTGAGTGGCACGGGGCAACAAGTTAAGAATAACACAGCTGCAAGCTGACATACGCTCTGCATGAAGATTAGATAGCTCACAAGTTATTTCCCGTTGAAGTTACACAGAACAGAAAGATATAACATGGTGATTTTAAAAAATGTAAATATTATGTCTTTTTATGTGCTAATAAGTGAAAAGCAGGAATTTACGCATTTATAGAAAAATGCTTAGAATATGTATATACATAAAAAAAATATTTACCTAAAATTCAGAGCCCTAATTATCACCATGATACCTTTAATCTGCCAGTAGGTGTGGAGAGCCCATCGGTGGATTCAACGGGCTTCTGGTCAACCAGTGGACACCATAGAGAAGAATTGGATGCTGCCCTGGCCCTGACTTGTCTGTCAGGCATGCAGCACTAGTATTAGGAGTATAAAGATGTACATATCTCTTACGCACAACTTGTGTTAAGCGGCCTACATCACATGATACATGTAATTATAGATACAAAGAACAGAATGATGTTCTTTGTGACTTTTATTCCAGAGATGTGAATTTTTTCCAAGTGCGATGGAAGGCAATTATATTGTTTTTGTTTGTTTTTGTGTATAAAAGTGGGAAAAGTGTAAGTCTGAAGCACAGAGCAATGATGAACTCATTCTGTCAGAACCAGAAGTTAAAGTAAAGCTAGATTTATCTCACTATCCAAAGTAAATTTTAAGACATCAGCAGGGGTGAATGTTATTGGATAATACTATAGAATAGTAATACCGGACACTTACTGGATTTAACTTGGCAATAGTTGTTAGAGTGGACAAGTGTTGGAATATGGTTAATAGCACTCATGGAGCCCTTTTTAATTTTCTCCACACAGAGGAAATGAGCATTCATGTTGTAAAAATATTAAATTGATTTTTATGACAACACTTCTGTGTAACGCTCATAATTTGAGGTAAAAGTTGAGCCTGATATATACCAGAACAACATTCAGGCACAGTAATGCTCAGTCATATGACTAGCCATTATTCCATCATTGTCATTAATGCTACTGTGGCTATGAAAAGCAGCATTCTGATTTGAAAAAAAATGTCCATTTATTAGCCCTGACTAAAAATCGGTTGAGGTTGAAATTATGAACAATGTGTACATAGCCACCTGAAAGTATCCATCTAACACTGATAACTAGATGTACCATAAGGCCTAGCCGAAATGCCACTACAAGGATGTTGCCTATTTCAGCAGGGAGAGTCCGGTATTAGTATTCTACAGTATAGTGTTTGTTAAAAATGAGGTGTGTGTAGGAAATGAACCAATTCACAAGGAAGTTCGCTGTTTTTGACAATGTGAATGATAAGTAATGAAGTTCTTCAATATAAGGGAGGGTATTTTTTAGGTTATCAAAGGAGCTTAAGACTGATACACAGATCAATGATGAATATGCTTTGAAATGGATGAACATAGGAATTCAGACATCAACTATGAGACGAAGCCCAGCTACGAACCTTGCCTCCCATACCCCTCTGGCCGCTACCGTGTTCCAGAGAAGAACTAGTCTGTTATAGGAATACTATTAGGAAGTAACGGGGCTGCACATAAGTCTACCTGGAAACATGCCTCAAACGTATCTCTAAATGAGATTGTTACAACGATTACTAGGGATTCCCTTAAAATACTAAACCACCGTTTGTTTTTCACAGGACAGGAGTCAATGCAATTGATTGATTAAATGACAGCCACAGGTTGCCACGTCGAGTTCTGGTTTCCATTGCCAGGTGGCAGTGTTAAACAGAACATCAAAATTGGAGACTCCAACTCCAAAGATCTATGCCATTATTACAGTTGAACCTCAATGCCTCAAATCGTTAGAGGATGTCAAAATAAGTTCGACTTATCGAAAGTTCAAGTTATGGAGATACGTAGGATAAAAGTTTAAATTTGTGATATAACCCTTCCCTCCTGGCACTACAGCCCATGAAGAGCCTAGGCCTACCAAGCGACCGCTGCCCAGCCATTTGGCCTGCAGATATTGGGGTGATGCGTGGTCAGCGCATCGGGTCACCTCAGCCGTTATTCTTGGCTTTTGTGACCGGGGAGCTGCCTCACTGTCAGACAGCTACTTAATTGTCCTCACGAGGCTGAGTGCACCCCGTTCTAGCCCTCACGTCAGTTTCTAAAATCACTGACGGAGCCGGGAATCGAACCCAGGGCCTCCGGGTGAGAGGCAGGCGCCCCACCCCAACACCACGCAGCCGGCAAATTTGTGATTACTGGTTAAAAAATACTCTGAAGGCTTACAACATATAGATGTCTAAATTTATGTAATAAAAATGGATTTTCATAATGATGACAGCTTTATTGCATTATCTAATTAAGTTGCAAGCGGTTGACTCAACTACAATAATCATTGGAAAATTCAAATTAGAACCTTAAGAGACAAGTTGCACTGCAAAAGTACGTAAATGTTCCAGATAAAAGAACAAGGTTAAGTGCCAGGAATATATAGTAATTTAAGCTATGAGATATCGAAAAATGCAAGTTATAAAAATTCAAATTAAAGAGAAAATAATACATGTGCTGTAAATTAAAGAAGTTTGTTCGGTAAATGATAATAACTACAAGTTATCGAAATTTCGAGTAATTGAAGTTTGGGATATCGAGAATTGACTGTATTAATATTAATACAAAATCAAAATGTGTTTCTCTATGGATTCCATTATGTTTGCATTATGCAAGATGTTGCAGATCTTCTGGGATGGATTTCACATTACATAAATAGAGAACAATAGGTCAAGATATATTTTTTTTAAAGGTACAACAACATGATTCTGAAAATGCATAATTCCCAGATTTTCTCCAAGATAGATTTCATACTTGTGAAAGACAAGGAAAGACAGAGTGAAGAATGAAGATGTTAGGAAGGAAGTTGGGATGGGAAAACTAAATGAGAGAATTGAGAAGAATAAACTAAGGTGGTTTGGACATGTAAAGAGGATGGAGGAAAATAGAATACCAAGACAGATGCTGGAGGCAAAGTGCAAGGGCAAGAGAGCAAGGGGAAGACCTAGAACAAGGTGGATCGATTCAGTGAAGAACAGTGTAAGAAAAAGAAATCTGGACTGGGAAGAAGAATAGTGGAAGGAAAAAGGAAAGTGGAGAAGTGCCATAAATACCCCGACCCGGCAGGAGCTGGATAAGGGGAAATGATGATGATGATGATGTCGAAGAGACATAAAGCTCGTTCTGGATGTGAAGGTTCTTTCTCATGAAACAATTGCAAGACAGCATCGTCCACTAGTAGCTCGATTTCGCATTATACATCCTACAGTAAGGAAAGAGTAATGCACTGGTCCAGTTCGGATAAAATGGTGGTGATATAGGGAGATGGAACCTAATATAATTTCGAACATCCCTCTTCCCCCTATTACTGATGTTGAACGACATGGAATGCTTTGAAAAGAAAGTGTCACCACAGTTGCTCATGAACATCTAGGCATTACAAAGCCCGGACGATGCAAAATTGATCGTCAAACGTGGCTCTGGACAAGTGAAGTCAAATGTAAGGTGCAGATGAAAAAGAAACTCTACCACCAGTTCCTTGCTTCAAAGACAGCAGAAAATTGGAATGCGTATCGATATGCCATAATTGAAGCAAATAAAACCATTGCTAAAATGAAAGCAGATTACTTCAGTGAAGTTTACCAACGGCTTGACACATCAGATGGTGAGCATGAAATTTACGGCATTGCTAAGCAACGCCACAGACAAACAACTGATATTGAGAGGTTTTGCTGTATTAACGATAAGGAGGGCAAACTTGTCACCGATCGGCAGAAAGTTGTAGAGCCCTGGAGGCATTACCTTGATGAAATTAGCAATGTCGAGTTCCCACATGTTCCTACACCGCATCCCACACCAATACAAGGACCCGTTAGCCCAATCACCAGGTAAGAAGTTACTGAAGCGATCGGAAAGATGAAGTGTGGGCAGGCAACTAGGCCGGATGATATTCCTGCCGAACTCTGGAAATCAAAGCAATGGGACTCAGCTCAATGGCTCACATGTTTTGCAATCAGATAATTGAAGAGAGATGGATACCAGCCGAATGGATGTCTAGTATTACAGTCCCAATTTGGAAACAGAAGGGTAGTCCAGCTGTATGTTCCAATTATCGCCCAGTACGCCTCCTGTCTCAAACAATGAAGATTTTAGAGCTTTTATTGATCAGAGAATCAGAAAACTTGTCCACCTCACCATCAACCAGTGCGGGTTTGTCCAAGACTGTGGTACAATAGATGCTATCCATGCTGCTCACTTGCTCATCGAGAAACATTGTGAAAAATCAAGACACCTCCACATTGCTTTCCTCGACTTTGAAAAGACATTTGATCGTGTTCCACATGACTTGATATGGTATGCCCTCCAAGATCATGGTGTCCCTGAAGTGTAGATAGATTGGCTCAAATTGCTATATGACAGCCGAAAGAGCTGGATTTTCTAGTGATTTCCCAGGTTCTGTTGGCATCCATCAGGCATCTGTATTTTCACCTCTCCTCTTCATTAGTCATGGATACAGTTACAAGGGATCTACATAAATCTGTACCTTGGACCTTGCTATATGCTGACAATGTGCTTCTGGCTTCTGAGGATAAGACTGATCTGCAATTACAAGTTCAGGCATGGACCAACCGCCTCGCAGAATTTGGATTACGGCTCAACATTAAGGAAACTGAGAATTTGACAATGGATCTAAATGATCCGAATACGATTCAAATTAATAGTGTTGACCTTCCAAAGACAGTGTCGATTAAATATCTTGGCTCGACTATTACTGCAGATGGAACCCTCAGACCTGAAATATCACATCGCATGAGCAGCACATGGCTCAAGTGGCGCTCATTGTCTGGTGTCTTATGTGATAAGAAGATTCCAGACCGGCTTAAGTCTAAAGTTTATCGTTCTGTGGTCCATCCCGTTGCTCTGTATGGGGCAGAATACTGGCCTTCAAATAAGGAGTTGGAACAGCAACTTGGTGTGATGGAGACAAACATGCTCAGATGGTCATCTGGCTTGACACTCCATGATCATGTCACCAATAATGACATTCGCAAGCGATATGGAGTAGTGCCAATTGCTGAAAAGATGAGGGAAAACCATCTCCGCTGGTATGGCCATGTCTTACGGGCTGCTGAAACAACAGTTGCACACACTGGATTGGCAATGCAGATGGGAAGAGATCAATAGGACGACCGAGACAGCGTTGGCTTGACACTCTACATGACGATTTAAAAATTGCCCGACTTCATCCAGACACGGCACACAATCGTGTAATATGGCGACAGAAAACAAAAAAAAACAAAGCAGACTCTGCTAATTTGTGGGACAAATGCAAAAGAAGAAGAGATGTATTTACTAGGACCAGATCAATAGCTGGACTTCATGCATGATGGTGATTCCACACATTTCAGTTTTTCTACCCATAGGCACCTATATGCATATTATCAAGGGCACTGGGAAGGTAGAGGTGAACCAATTGCTTGGCCACCATGGTCGCTTGACTTTTACCATAGGAGAAACGTATAATCCGGCATGTATTAGACTGCTGTTAATGGTGAACCAAATCTCAGTGCATGCAATGCAGCAGCCTACACCAAGCATTTTTGATCGTGTTTGTTACAATATGGGAAGATGAGCAGAGGCCTGTATTCAGGTAGATAAAGGTCATTGCATAGTTCCTCATGGTAGAAGCCATATTGTATGGTCCATACTGATGATTAACAATGTTTAGGAAATCTTATAACTAAACATACAATTTCTTCAAGAGAGGTGGGATGCCAGCCAGCCCTGTTAATAAAAATTGTTTAAAAAATTGTTAATTACTCTTGTTTAGGGGCGCCAGAACCCCTTCATTCGACACACGAAGAATAACAAAGAACTAAAAAAAGCACCTTGTTAAGATCTTGAGTAACACAGTCACTGTTCATTGAAAATCATTCGTTGGTCTATGGATAAATGTAATAACAAGAGTAATTAACAATGTTTTCAATAATTTGTATTTATTGACAGGGCTGGCCTCCCATTCTTCTTGAAGAAATGTTAT
Source organism: Meconema thalassinum (assembly GCA_946902985.2). Lineage (NCBI taxonomy): Eukaryota > Metazoa > Arthropoda > Insecta > Orthoptera > Tettigoniidae > Meconema > Meconema thalassinum. The sequence continues at coordinate 122,862,756 of OX336393.1, read as the reverse complement.
ATTCAGTCATAAGATTTTCTTAGCAATATTTTATCTATGGCTGTGAAACTTGGACCATGAGGAAGAAAGATGAGAGACGGATTCAGGCAGCAGAGATGAGATTTGCCAGAGCCATGGTTGGTAAGACAAGATAAGACAGAATTCATAATGAGCATATCAGAGAATTAGTTCAGGTCGACAAACTACAAGATAAAATAACCTTGAAAAGGGTTATGTGGTTTGGCCATATGCGAAGGATAGATGTTAACAGAATTCAAAGACAAATGTATGAGCTGCAGCTTCATGACCAAAGACCAAGAGGATGGCCCAGAATGAGATATGCAGACATGGTAAGAAATGACATCCAACAATTGGATCAGGACTTGGACAGCATTGAAGAAGAAGAAGAATAATAATAAGAAGAAGATAAGTACAGAGACAGAAATTGGTGGAGGGGCCTCATTCGCCGACCCATCTAATAGATGGAACAACGTGGAATATGTATGTGTATGTGAACAGAACATTCGACGTGGTGTTACAGACGTATGAAGTGCAACAATGCTTGGATGGTGCGGATTGCACTTATATTCCAAAAAGGTCAAATAACTATAATTGGAGTGGATGGCCCCATTTTTCTGCCTCTTAAAACAGCACTCACCACCACCACTCTGTACTAATGTATTTCTGGACCCTTATCATCAAACCCTTTTCTCTTTATGTGGAACCAATCCTCAAGTTTTGATGTGGGGTTTTAATAGTTAACTCAAACTGGCCTGGTGCAGGTCTTCGAATCTGACACCAGTTGGGTGACTTGCGTATCAATGATAGCGTTCTAGTTCTTCAAACCAGAATTACATTTCTTTGCTGAACTGGGAATCAAACCCAGCCTTCTAGGGTGGTAGACAACATAGGCATACAGCAATGATACACTCTGAATTATAACAAGAGCATATTTAATTCAGCATGGTTACTGCCTAAACAAACCTCATTTTCAGTATTATCTATATGATAGTCTTTAGATGGAGAAACATACTCCTAAAATAAACTACCCTGGTATGCAAGAAGAAAACGAAAATCCCTCTCAGTCACTGCTATCATGTCTAGCTTCAAACAAATTAGGATATTGAATACTGATTAACAAACCATGAGTGTCCACAACATGTATTTGGAGGGGTGTACAAGTTCAATTAGCAAAATCATCATTGAGTCTACAATAATGCATACCTAACAGTGTTGTTCTATCCCATTGTTTACTTATGTCTGGTGACCAATCCCGATCATCATGTACTGCATATACAGGGTCTTTCATATAAAGTAAGAACGGCGAGCGGCGGTTTTGTCATTCGCTGCTGAAGCCGGCTTGGCCAAGCTTGTGACGCGCCACGGCCCCCTGCTGTAGTATTGAAAGCGCGCGCATAGTACAAACTTGACCTTGCAATAAGCGTGCAGGGGTTGTCAGTCGCCAGTCTGAACGTCAGCTGCTAACATGTTGAGACAGTTATCATTGCAACATCGTATTTTTGTATGTAAAATTTATTTTAATTACGATTCGGCTCGGCGGGTACGTGATGCATCTGTTCAGCAATTTCCTGATGAAGTGCCACCTTCACCAGCACGGATTCACGTAATTGTAAATAACTTTGACACTACTGGTTCAGTGCTCAATAAAAAACACAAAATAAAAAATCAGAAAAAATACAGTGGCATGACTAACTCGCGTCAGCCAAAATGTGATTACCAGATACAATGCCTGTATAACCCAGGAAGGACGACACTTCCAGCAACTTTTATAAGGTAATATTTCATAGAGGATTTTACACACGCTTAAAGCAGGGGGCCACGGCTCGCTACATGCTCGGTCAAGACCACCACACTAGCGGATAACAAACCCGCCGCTTGGCGTTCTTACTTTATATGAAAGACCCTGTATAAAGTCCTACAGTACAGTGCTTTTCCTTAGTACCACTTCATAGGAAAATTAGCCTTAGCCTTAGTATATTTAATTGATGTAAAGGAAAATGAACCTTAAATGCATTGAACATTGCGTCCAGAAAGTCGGTATTCCTCTAAACCTTGCTAGTTTCTAATTCTTCATTGGTGTATTTGTTGGTATGACCATTGCCTTATTCATTTGTCATTCTGTGAGTTGTAATAGCAGACATTGAAGAGAGGAGAGACAATTAACACCATATGAGAACACTTTAGGGAACAGTTTAATAAGACTCCACTAACAAAAAAGGACAAGGGTAAAAAAAGGGCATTATGACGGGAAATGTGAGAGATTAACCGAGAAGTGGAAAAAAGAAGATATGTTCTGAAGTTGAAGCATCAGTTCAGTGCTCTCCTGTAAAATCCATTCACAAACGGGCTGTTGAGTTTGACATCCCATGATCGACTCTTTTCAATTACATGATGGAATTAAAGGCGAGGCCATATCGTCCAACCCTTACCAATGAGCTGTCTGATGCAGATCTAAACAAGCATCTTGACGCATGTTGGACTCTTCTAGCAACATTCCAAACTGACATTTCAAGGTCCAAAGTTGAGTGAACCACATACTGCGGCATGTGAAACTAGTTCCAAGTTCATTACTTAATTCAATAAGGAAAAATAACAACCAATAAAAATACAGGGGTATATAGAATTCCCAGAAGTACTGTATTGTAGGACTGCACATCTCCATTTAAATATATACTCCTAGAATATAATGCACTCAAGGTTCATTTTCCATTACTGTGCAATGGAAGAAAATGAACCTAATGTTAAATTGTTCAATTAAATTGTACACACATTGCTGGGAGGTCAATCATAAGTAAGAGATTGAAAGAGAAGACTAGTCATACATATGGCAGACTGCAGTCTCAAATACGATATAAGGAAATAATTATATTATGACACGAATAGAACCATTAATCCTGTCTAAATGGATCCGTATTGACTTGCTAATATTTATAAATTAATTAATATTAATATGGTATAAACCTTCTTCTTTGTCAAAAATAAATAAATTACTGTATGTTATCATAGATGTTCCAAGCGATCATGTGCTCTTCATTATTGATCCCGTCATAATTTGGTTTGCTCAATATCTCCTTTAAATGAAACATTGCTGTAATACTTATAAACTAACTCAAACATGTCAATCATATGAAAAATTAATGTACTAAAAATTTAAACAAATTAAACTTAAGATTGATTGTGTTAACTGGTAAATGGGGTATCTGCATTTAACAAATACTATTATCACAAATTTCTAGAAATTGCAAATTACCAAAGTTTCCAGAAATTTGTAATATTGTATTTGTTTAATACAGATACCCCACATTACAAGTTACTGCTCAACACAACACAAACTTTGAAAAATAGTTTACAAGGAAAATCAACCCAAAGTTAAATTTTTAAAATCAAATATGTTAATTTTTTGTGTGATTGACATGTTTGTGTTAGTTTATAAGTGTTTCAGCATGTTCCTATTTTAAGGAGACATTGAAGAAACCAAATCCCTAATGAAGAGCGCAGGGTCGCCTGAAACGTGTACAATACATGGTAATTAATTTGTTTTTGACAAATATATGTATTGATCAGGAGGACCAAACCTTGCAAGAGAGATTGTATCAATATACAATATAATGACACACTGGGGAATATTTCATAATGACCTCCAGAATATTTTCTAAGTAGATAAAATGACGATTCTAAGCATTATTATGAGTGAGATAATAAACAAGAGATTTATTTTTTTAAATTTAAATTCTAGAAGGCATCTATGAAATGACTGTCTCAATCCCTGTATGTTGTTGATGCTCAAGGACCAACTGGGTTCTGACAGGAGAAGCAATTCCTTGTGCTGTGGTGTATAATGGAAGCAGAATGAGATGAAACTTGATACATTTATTTCACTTATTGGAAATCATGCAAATATTTATTGTTGTTCCTTCAATTAGGGTCTTGGAACATATTTGCTCAACAGCTCTGTGTAGCATTATTTTGTGTATTGTATTAGTCTGACAACCAGTGTTATTGTAAGTAACTGTAATTATTTGGTCTAGAATTGGGGGTAGGTGTCCTGGGACTTGAAGTAAGGTGCCATTAGAGCATTTATCTGCAGGGAGCAGGGGAAAACAAGAGAAAACACATTTAGGAAGGCTACTGTCAGCACCAGGACTCAAACCTTCAACATCCCGCCCGACTTCTAGTTTCCTAATAATTGTATGGCGACTTTCAGTTGTTCAACACGAATATTATGCCCAATTAAATTGGGTTGTAAATATCTGATTCCACCTGAAAAATCTACATATGATTATTAATTGCACCGATTGTTAGGGGGTTCCAATTAATAATTAATCACATGTAGATTTGTTCAGGTGAAATCGGATATTTAAAACTCAATTTAATTGTTAATAAGGAAACACTGAAAATTGGCTTCAAAGTGGTTTTTTTTCTAGTTTCCTCTCAAAGTTGTGTGACAATACTCTTGGGTGTATATTTATTTTGCTCCGAACTTGTTATTCATTGCTTCCATTATAATATGTAGTTCCAAGAAAGTCTGAATAAATAAGTAACAATTTGATGGAAAGCTAAATTTAGCTAATAATTAGCGACGGTAGTTACACTAGATGTTATCTATACCGTAAGAGAATTTAGGTGTAGGCTAATAATAGATATGACATGATATCAACAATGCTAAAATTTGAGGAATGGTTCCATGTTGACTTGTCAAATATAGTATATGTAACATCTTTTCAAAAAGAATAAAACATTCAGTTTTCACCTAGTTATCTCCTACGAATAACATTTGTAACTTAATTACAGACAACGTCTTGGCTGATGTAAACTTCATTTGATAGTTGAAACCAGGGCCGCCAAGAGGGAGGGGCAAAGGGGCCAAATGAATAGGGGCCCGTAAGCAATGAGGCCCCGTTAATGGTGCACCTTAGTTTCAGTTTATGGTATCTACTTTCGTATTATGTAAAATATTGTATGTAACTTACAACCTGTCTGCGGCTTTGTAGAATAAGGATGATTTGTCTACATATCTGCAGAAGATATCTCATGTTATCATCTTTTAACTGTCAAGAGAAATGAGGCAGAAAAGCACTTCAGAGGCATACTGTATATGACAGTGCGAAAGTATTGGCAGAAATGGTTTCTACTTTCTCGCAGTAAAGTAGCGCAGGTGCGCTTCTTATAAAGGGAGGTAGCGCACAGTTCGCTACTCCTGTGGGGGTCCGGGCGGGGACACCAAGAGCCCGCTGATGAGCCAGGTTGGTGTTCTAGGCGAAACCCCACACAAGACACGGCACAAACCTAGAAAAATTGCTGAGTTTTAACTCATTTTTTTTTCATTACATACTGGTAATTAAAGTAAAGATTTACAGAATTGCAAATATTTCCCTATGTATTAAAAGTCCCGAACTTTTTGTGAATTTTGCAAAATATATTTCATAAAATAAATACTAAAATTATTTCTAAGAAATAAGATTTCTATGTTGTCTTTTTTAAATTATGACTGTGCATCAAATGCTTTTCTCAAAATGACATTGTGTTTCGGGAATAGCGGAGTGAGTGGCCCGAGGGGCCCGAGAAGAAAATAGCATAGGGGCCCTTAAATCCTCTCGGTGGCCCTGGTTGAAACATGTACCTTTCCGCTATCTTTATAGTTGTTGACTAAGCAGAAACTAAGTGTTTCATTCTTTTTAAATATACATGTAAATATATGTCCACTGCTTACAATATTTTACCTGCAAATACAAATGGCTCGTTTCAATGTAATAGATCAAAATTGTCAGCAAATTGTTGCTTACAAAATTCTGGCTTTCTATGGATAATATAACTTTGCATATTTGTAAATATAAATATTTCTGCTGTAATGTGTAGATACGTCTTCACAAACCAGATGAGTATTTCTAGTCACGGCAGACACATTGGCATGCAACTGCAGCAAGCTCAATGTATCTCATTCATACAATAACTTTAGTGTTAGGACTGGATTGTTTGTTAATAACATTTCTCTAAACCATGTATGCACATTCAAAGTAAAGCTTCCCCTAATGAATGATCTCATAAAGCTGTACCATTTCTTCCTTTGCCTTGCTTGTGGCATAAGTGTCTAATACTCCTCTGACTTTTAATTGAAAGGTTTGGGAAGCTTTGCTTTGAAGAAATCTATTTGTCCAATGGAGTATGATTTGCATTGTATTTGTTTTTAACTTATATTCTTAGAATGTGATGTTTTATGAAATATGATAAATTCTTCCAACTTTAATTTCTCTTGTTATTTTATCCTGTTGTTCCATCTCCAAACAAACTGATGTCAGGTAAATCTCCCGATCACAATCATACCAGAAGTGGGAAACCACAGATAAACATTTCCAGGATGGCTGCTCAGTTTTGTCTCACGAGGCTGAGAGTACCCTATTCCAGCCCGCAGATCAGAATTAGATTTCTTGGCAGAGCCATGAATTGAACCTAGAAATCAGGGACAACAGCTAAGGATGCTAGCCACTGCACCCATGAGGCGGTTCATCTGAAAGTCAGGGGGCATGATAGTGCAGTGGTCAAGCGCTTGCCTCTCACCAAAGTGGACCATGAATGTCTTTTATAATCATTTTCCGTATTGACATTATATATCTACGAAGGCTGTTTTTTAAGTAAAGGCTGTTTATTTTTTAAAGCTCTTAGTTAGTGCGCACGCCGCAACAAGCGTGCGCACTACCTGCCGGCAACCTTTGCGAACATGCAGGCGTCAGTTCTAGCTAACCTGTATGCTGAACTGTGCCTCTTTACAATATTCAAGTTTATTGATTCGCCCGCCGCGTGTGAGGTACGATCTGTGATACGTTTTTTGAGTGCAAGAATCAAGTCAGCTTTGTGAGGTGTATGGTGATAATGCAATGAACATTTTCACGGCCACTTTAGAACTCGCGTACCCCATTTTCGCACTTTACCGTCACAGCGCAAGATCATGGCAAGACCTCACACTGCCACCCAGACTCGGGAACTGATCCGACTCTTTTGGGTGGAAGTTTTGGATCACCCACCGTATAGCCCTTTGTCATCTTGGTGGGAAGCACTTAACCGACGATGAAGAAGTGAAAACAGCCGTGAATTCTTGGTTGTCAGAGCAGGCGGCAAACGTTTATGCAGAGGGATTTCAGAACTTAGTTTTAAGGTATGACAAGTGCCTAAATAAACAAGGCAACAATGTAGAAAAATAGAGGAAGGTATGTAAAACCTAAAAATAAATGTTGTTTCAAAATAAAATGTTCGGTTAATTTTAAAAAAAGAAACGGCCCTTACTTAAAAATTAGCCCTCGTACTTTACTTATTATGTCCCCTGTACAACACGACTTACTTTGCTTGAGGTGCTAACTCCTCTTCAGGGACATGTTTCGGACTTCCAAGCAGTCCTTCTTCAGCCTAGTTCAGTAAATTTACAGCCTAAAATATTCACCTTGTTGATGATGGTCACATGCGTTAAAATACATAAATAAGGATGAAATGACACTGATTGGTGAATGAATAAAAGTTCTTTTAAGAAACGATTAAAAGAATTTAGAAGACAGGTAAAAGTTTAAAATAAGTCGCTCTAACTGTCCGGTGCAGCTGAATTTAACGATGGGAAATTGTTGTGAGTGAGAGGAGGTCCGCGCTGATGGTCTCCGAATGAGTCAGCTGCACCGGACAATTAGAACGACTTGTTTTAAACTTTTACCCATCTTTTAAATTCTTTTAATAATTTTTTAAAAGAACTTTTATTCATTCACCAATCGGTGTCATTTCATCCTTATTTATGTATTTTAACGCATGTGGTCATCACCAACAAGATGAATATTTTAGACTGTAAATTTACTGAACTAGGCTGAAGAAGGACTGCTTGGAATCCGAAACATGCCCCTGAAGAGGAGTTAGCACCTCAAGCAAAGTAAGTTGTGTTGTACAGGGGACATAATAAGTAAAGTGGAAGGTGGACCATGTTCGATTCCCAGTCAACGCATTTGAGATCTTCAAATATCATTTCCTGTGGTTCAGATTCCACAATAAAAATGGACATCCCGTGGCTCATGATCGCAAGATTAACAGTCACGTAAAACAACAAACTTCCTTCATCTGAAAGCAAGGAACATGCACACTGACATATACTGTACAACAAGGAGACCAAAATTTCCACTTACACCATCATGGTATATGTTGCTGGTAATGTCATCCTGCGTGCTGACAGACTCGGCCTTATTGACTACTACCCTTGGCTGAAATGTTTCTTGATCCTCGGACCACCTGCCAGGTAACATCCACTCTTCACACTGGAAACCTTGAGTGGATACAATCATTGAATGGGATGCAGCAACTCAGCTTGGGACCTGTTTACTCAAACAAGTCTTGAAACATCTTCTTGGTTTTGCTTTGGTGACATAGTAGGCAGCATGCTGAACTGCTGTGCCCAAGATTGTGGGATCAAACCTGGCCAAAGTCGTTGGATTTTTTAAGAGCGTTAAAATCCTTCAGTATGCCTTCCTTCGGAGGGGAAGTAAAGCTGGCGGTCCCATGTCATAGATTTATGGCATGTAAAAGATCCTTCCACTAACTAAACTTGTGTGAAGCTAAATTTCTAGGTTAGATTTTGTTGAAACGCTCTATCACAATTCCAACATTCACCACTAGGTGTCAGTGACATCTGGCAGCGGAAGTTGGAACTACTTGAAATTGAACGGAACTTGTAGCTCACCCCATGGGTGTCCGCTTGAAGCAGCTATAGCCTCTGGCGAGCCGAACATGTCCACGGACACTCCTGGCACTAAAAGCCATATGCTAAATAAATAAAAATTACTTCTTTCACTCGTGCAAGTGGCCAATGGGCTTGAAGAAAAGCATCTGTCAATAGTGATGTTATCACATTGCGGTATATACAGGGTTTTCCATATAAACTATGGCCAAACCCAGCCTGTACTATGTCTTAGGTATGGGCCACAGGTATGAGGAAAGAGAGCCAGCGAGCTTTGGCTCAGCCATAATTGAGCAGTCAGGTTTTTCACTATTCAGTTATACTTTTCAGTTCGTCAGCATGCTATATATGTAACAGGAGTCCTATATAAATATTATCTTCTTTTATATACATAAAAATCAATGTTACATGATAGTTTGTCTGTCTGTCCACTATGCGTTCATATACCATTCATCCAATTGCGATGAAATTTGGGTGAGTTGTTGTGTGCACTCCAGGGAAGGTTTCTGGCCACAAACTATTTATGTAAGACTTAACAGGAAGCCCTAAATCCCACAGTAACCCAATTCGTGAGAATGGCTTGCTGATTCATCGCGAGGTAACATGCTGTCTCACCACAGCTCTAATGCAGCCTATAAGATTGTCTATCAATCACATCACACCAATTAACTTTTATTTTTACCAGCTGGCATGGTCAGTGGTAAAGTGCAGTTCTTAAAACTGAACAAGCTTGGCTGCCGGTTCGAATACGGTCATGGTGTGCGAATCGTTTCAAGTCCCTTATACTTTCATATACCATCAATGATTGCAATAAAACTTGGGTGAGTTGTTGTGTGCACTCCAGGGAAGGTTTCTGGCTTAGTAAATCCATTTTACAATAGGTAGCACACAAGTAGATTCAACGCGAGTGATGGCGCACGAATTGTGCCAAGTCCTTTATGCATTCATATACCATTCATCCGATTGCGATTAAACTTGAATGAATTGTTGTGCTCACTCTGGGAAAAGTATTTACAATAGGTAGCGCACGAGTAGAAGTTTTCTGAGTTAGAAAACCCATTTTACAATAAAAGATGTGAGAGTCGTTTCAACAAATGAACTTTGGTGAACATTTGTGCACGCCCCAATGTATTTGAACTGTTACTACGCAAGGACCGGGAACCCCACACGTCTGTCATCATAGGCTATATTGTCCCCATGCTATCCACATTCTTCTCAGATTCACGGAGCTGGGACCCGGGCAGTACGCCAACACTCTAGATGCAACGAGTATCAGCCTAAGCCAGCATATAACCTTGAGACTGGGAAGATATCAAAGGTAGAAATCTGAATTACCTATATCAAAATTAAAATTTCACCATGTCCATTTAGTAATCGTTTCCTTTATCATCAGCCTATTGTTATCATTAAGGGCAAATGACCTAGATGTTACGAAATTACAATTCAAACACTTATTTTTATTCTTTCTTGGGCTGGCTGCGTGGCTCAGCGGAAACGTTCTCGCCTGCTGTGACCAAGGTTGCAGGATCGAATCCTTTACAGAATGGTGAAAACCAGTTCAAAATCCATCCAGTGGTTCTCGAGATTACCCGTGACATCCAAGACTCGGGGACTTTGTTTTATACTAAGTAGAGATTAAAAATTTGCTTTTTATGGGACACCCTTTATATGATTGTTTACGACATATACATGGTTATTGTTTAACTGTTATTGTGTTTCAAAATTTTAGTACGTGTTATTCTTAAGTATTAAAGTCTATTGTTTCAATAATGCCTTAACCTGCGTACACATTAACACAAATTTCACGGGAGAAATTTAGGCCATCTCGGTAGATGAAATAAAGCGTGTGAATGAAAATTTCCTTAGACGATTTCATAAATGTGTAGATACAGGTGGATGACATTTTCAACATCTTCTGTGACAAGGTGAGTAATTATTTTACTTTGAGTGAAAGATCCTGTATTATTGTGGACTCACATATCTTATGAATATGACACTTTCATTGGGTTGGCCACTGTAATTCTTCACATAATAGTTTTTTTTTTATTAATAGTAAAAAAGCATACTTTAATTCGTAGAATGATTTTTAATTTTATTTACAAAATTTACAAAATCTTACAAAAGAGGTGACTGTTGATCATTATCTGTGGTTGCCACTACACATGTTATATAAGTAATGAGATGCAGGATGGCCAGTTCAGACAGGAATTTTGTCTCCAGATTTTCTCCAAGCTTTCTTAAAATCAGCGAAGCATCTTTTTGCACCTTGTACATATCACAAAACATTTTAATTTTGATGGTTCTTAAACCTATGCAAATGGAGATTCACACTCAATTCACACCAGTACTAAATTTTGAAAACATTTAAAATAACTTAAAGAAAAAAAAAATCCAAAAGCAATGAAAGTGACACAAATTGCAAACAAAATATGTATTAAATATCTCGGCTATGACCACCAGTTTCAACCAAACGTAGTGAAATAATGATGATGGAGAAGATAAGAAGAACTCAATGTCGATGTTTATCTCCTGCAGTTTTACAGATGCTAGGATAAATTATTTTATTAACATAGAGTCTCTCCCATTTAAGCAGCCTCTGCTGGGATTTGATACCTTCGGTACAGTATGAGCAAGGCTACCGACTATGCCACAATACCAAAAGAAGTTTTCTTCAAAACATATCTAGTGTATGTTTGTGACAATCGCGACCAGATGAATATTAACAAAGCATTCAAGTAGAATATGATTGCAGACACATCGAAAACCATTGATTGCACAGATATTTACAAAACTGGAAATTTTAAAACTCACCATTCATCTAACATGAAAATTGTACAGTCTCAAGGTTACTTTTCTAACATCAAGGTTTATTCAGCGGCTTCGGTGGCGTAGTTGGTAGCATGCTGAGCTTCTATGCCCAAGATCGCTGGTTCAAACCCGGCCGAAGTCATCGGATTTTTTTAAGAACGTTAAAAATCCCTCAGTATGCCTTCCTTCGGAGGGGAAGTAAGGCCGGCGGTCCCATGTCATAGATTTATGGCATGTTAAAGAACCTTCCACTAATTACTCCTGTGTTAAGCTAAATTATATATAGGTTAAACATTTGACTAACGTTCTTAGGTTCCTACATTCGTCGTCAAGAGCCAACTGCGGTGGCATCTGGTAACTAATTTCTGAACTAGTTGGTCATTGATGGAGGCGTTTGGTAGCAAAAGTAGGAACTACTTGGAAAAATGTAATGTCTGCAGTCCTTACTTGAATTAAAACAGATATACACACACTAATACAGTCGTCACAACACCGGTTATCAGACAGATTCTACACACACCCAAAGTACACGGGGCTACATGACCGTTTAGTCACAGCCCCTAAACTAAGGAACCAACCAAAAGGTTTATTCCACGTTTTGGCCAGGTACAAATGCTATCCAGATTCTCACCAGGATCTCCAGGTTATCCTGAGATTAGTAATGATGTATGATCTGAAGAAAACAGCATGTAAAATAGGAAGTTCAATGAACAAGTCCCTCTCAAAAGGCCTTTCATCTTTAAAAAGGTCAGATGGGAGAGTTTCACAACTGAACTGGATCTTGAGAAGTGACCCAATTGCAAACAGAGCCATGTCTCTATGAGGACTTCATCAAATTTGCAAAGAACATCTCTAGGAAGCATATAGCCTGAGGTATAATCATTTCTGACCTCAATGTTGACTCCAGGGACCTACCGAAGGGGTACCAACATCTAGGGTGATTCTATGATTGTAACAAATACAACAAAATGTCCTATGAACATAGCCAATTCTCCACAATGCATTGGCAGTGAGGTACAGGCATTGCACAAAATATGATGATAAATATCCCTAGAGCAGATGACCTCACTGTTCTGCCTTTTAAAGCAACAATAAATAACCTGCGTGTCCCTACCGTAATGTGCTATGGTGATAAATTTGTTGTGAAAATGGCTGTAACACCCCACACGCAGAATGAAACAAACATATGAAGCAAAATCATTAAACATGACGGAAAATATGTTTATAACGGAACAAGTTAGATCTGAACCTTCCGATGCACATGTGTGTCCTGGTGCATTACGTCATCCACCACCTGGATTCTTTGTCAACCAGTGAGCACATACTTCGTCACGTGCTGGTTAGATGTTGCCAAGTAGTCATTATTCCCAGAACCTTGGCACGGTACAGATGCTATCAAGGCAAGCGGCTCTGTTCTTTGACAAGCACGGCAACAAGCTTGCTGTCAGGAGTGGGTGAAGTGGGCGTGCTCTCAGTTCATTACCACCAATACCAATGCTATGTCACTGAGAATGCTCCTATTCGATGCTTTATGCTTGCATAATATAACCACGACGAGCAGCGAGCAGCTCCAAACAGCTGTTGCACCAAAGAGGAGAAATTGCATTTGCGCCTAGTGATCCCACCACTTCCCCTCCAAGACGAGACTCCGCCATGACAGGCCAGGTCTAACTTTCCACGCTATAATAGACGTATTAACGTATGTATTAATTAAGTTTATAATGAGACACCTGTTAATAAACATGTTTTCAACTCCTCATTGACTTCTTCATCAGCATAGGTTGTATTTTAAGATAACATACAGGGTTTTTATTTTTGCTTGGCGAGGCGATTCCGCTGGACCTTGGAGGCCAATAGCCGGCTGTTACAGGTAGACGCATGTGGTCCTTGGCCGTATTCCCACGTTCTTCCTACGGTAGACGTGTGAGTTCCAAGTTAATTGGGTGTTTTATAAAGCTACTGTGTACTGTATATCGTATTGTATAGTGTTTTATTGTGAATGTGTATAGTGCTGTAATGCCTTATGTGAAATATTTGTTACGTGAACGTGTATATCTGCACTATACGTACATAAAGTGCAGGAAATCATACACTAGAACAAGACAAAGTTTCAAGTGAAATTTCCAGGGAGACCAATTCCTATAAATCGGACAATAAAACAATAGCCATACAGGTTCAGTAGACGATAAAAATAGACGTAAAGGTCGTTATTTCCTAACTAAAGCTAAATTAACCGGAGTAACCGGAAGCTTCATAAGGAGATGCCGATTATGTTTGGCAGCGGATGGGGAACATTTTCAGCATCTACTGTAAACAGGGTGAGTAAAAATGCATGATACTGATTTTAAGCACCATACATATGCATGCACGGTAGCCGGCAACTGAGCGGTCACTGGCGGAGCGTGTGAGCGAGAATGTCCTTGCCAAGCAAATATAAAGACCCTGTACTTATATACTAAAATGGTTACTTTCTATGAAAAATAATATGATAAAACTCAACTCTAAAATATCAAATTTAGAATATGCAATTCAAGAAAAAAAAAAAGGACATCCTTACAAAATTATTTAAGAAAATGGTCAAACATGTATTTGAGATCTAATGAAGTCAATTAGAAGGAAATTTTATCATAATATGCTGTAATATAAATATTTTATCTGGTACTGTTATACCAGTACGATTTAGGATCATTTTAAAACGATTAAGGGTAATATGATCAGCAGAATTTTGACATTGAATAATTTGGATCCAAATAATCAAACAGCGACCAACATCTATTACATAGTAATTTCTATACAACATGACATTTAGAAGACAACAGTACCAGATAAAATTTGGAACTACCACCCTGTACCCCCTCCTTAAATCCACAATAATCGATCTACTGGCGTAGGGATTCGTCCGACGGGTAATACGGTGAACATTGGTGGCACTTCATTGCTAGTTAACTCATTCTTTAGAATAAGTAATCTTGCATATCTCACATGAAAAACTGAGAAGAAAACTACCACAATTAAGAAGTGGCAGTTTTCTACTACTTCAATGTACAGATGATGTGAGAAGAAAATTAAATTGCGTGCAGTGGAATCGCTGTCATTGCGATTTGAGTCTTAGCAGTTTTCCAGGACACAGGCTTGATTAAACAGAGGTAAGACACCAAATAACTAAAAATGCATCGTTTTGACATGTGGCAGTCTTCCACTAGGAGTGCGATATATTAAGATTACATTTCGGGATCGTAGGAACCATCCCTCAACATTTGAAGCCAATGCGCGACCAAATGTCTATGTAACATTTCTTACATATTGAGAACAAGTAGTTCCGTGAAGAACTATACAGCCTATTTTCATATATCCTACTTATGTTAATTGCCTCTATCAACATACAAAATTTCACTTTGATTGCTGTAATAGATTCATAGATATTGAGATCCATTTAAATATTTCGGATGGTCGCCATGTTGGATTGTTATACGCATAGGCCATAGAGTGATGTACCATTAAAGGAAAATTATTGCGTAGGTTCATTATTCAAACTTTCACTTCGATCGCATGATTATGACACAAGAAATAAAAACTTAATTTTAAAATTCGCAGAGTCGCCATCTTGAGGTTATGTAAACAATTGAACTAAATTAGATACCAGTGCATTACAATGTGTATAAACATTTCCTGTACCAAGTTTCATTGTGTTTGGATCATTAAATCGCGAGAAAGGTCTATTTAAAATTTTCAATTTCGCTTGGCCGCCATATTCGTTTTGTAGTTGACCGGTTTTTGAAAGTCTTATAGATGAACTTGCAGTAGTTCCCTTTATCTCTGTACAAAATTTCAGGGTGATACCGCTAATAGTTTCAGAGATATAGAATGCCGGTGAAATATTACGCACAGCCGCCATCTTGAGGTTATGTAAACAATTGAACGAAGTTAGATGTCAGTACATTACAATGTGTATAAACATATACTGTACAAAGTTTTATTGCGTTTGGTTGGTTAAATCACGAGAAACGTCTATTTAAAAGTCGCAACTTCGCTTGGCCGCCATGTTGGTTTTGTAGTTAGCTGGTTTTCAAAAGTCACATAGGTGAACTTTTAGTAGTTCCCTTTATCACCGTAAAATATTCCAGGGTGATATCGGTAATAGTTTCGAAGATATTGAATGCTGGTGAAATATTTCGCACAGCCGCCATGTTGGATTGGTGTGACGTAACAAAATTTGAAGGGCACGGTCGGGGTTGTCCAGAATAGTGCTATTAACTTACCGAGTTTCATTGAAATCGCTGCAGCCGTTTAGAAGTTATTAGGGGGGACCACACACCATCACAAACGCACGCACAGACAGACACACGGACAAAAGGTGATCTCTTAAGCCTATTTTTTTTATAAATGATAATATGCTAAAAACGGCAATAAAAATGACTTGTCCATGGGACAAGGCTATGCAGTTGGACGTAACATAGACTTTTGTTCAGTAAACCAGCACACTACAGTGCACGCACTCACTCACATATAATGAAAAAATAAAAAAAAAAGTAAACCCCTGGCACTATCCAGCCCATGACGGGCTGAGGCCGACCAAGTGACCGCTGCCCAGCCATTTGGCCTGCAGATATTGGGGTGACGCGTGATCAGCACGTCGGGTCCCCTCGGCCGTTAATCTTGGTATTCGTGATCGGAGCGCTGTCTCACTGTCAGACAGCTACTCAATTGTCCTCACGAGGCTGAGTGCACCCCGTTCCAACCCTTATGTCAGTTTTAAAATCCCTGACGGAGCCGGGGATCGAACCCGGGGCCTCCGGGTAAGAGGCAGGCGCGCTACACCAACACCACGTGGTCGGCTACATATAATGAAGGCATACAGAATAGAATGGCATTATTTTAAGTTTAATGTTTGTTACTGTTTGAACCTACTTATAATGTTTTAGTCTGTGAAAATGTTCCATTATATGTAAAACTTAAATGAACTCGTTTCTTTGTCGTATTCAAGGTATTTTTATTAAGTTACAAAATACAAATATGGTCCTTTTCTTTTCGGTATTCCAACACAATAACTTGCATTAATAGGCCTAAAATTAGTAATACACAGCTAATATTACCCTTTCACGAATTGATTGCCGGCGGTCGAGATGGGAACTATTCTTTATTTACTTGTGTCACACGTCAGCCTGCTTGATTGACAGTTACAGTTGCGCGAGTAGGATATGACTCAGATCCAGTACCCTGGTCATCGTTTAAGAACTGTCCGTGGTGACATGAGCTCCTGTGACGCTTATCTGACGCAATGCTGCTTGACTTATGTGCAGTCCTCATTCTGTCATCACTGTGTCCTCCGCTATACCGCGCGGGGCTCCTGCTACAATAATCAACAAACGGTGGTGCAGCCACGCTCAGCGGCAATCAAATGTTAAATGGGTAATAACACCAGAATAGCCTCTTGGCTAGAATGTGTTCATTATATGCATTCACCTCTTAACATTATTTCCACTTACGAGTGATTTTTAAAGTGCATTTCGCTTCACAATTTCCAGAATACTGAAACCATCTGTTGAGATATGCTCGAACTACTAGCAAATACGTATTCAGAAAACATTGTAGATGTTTGTTCCGTGAATATGTCGGACTACACAAAATGTAACATAGACTTTGTTTGCGCATATGCTTCATTTGTTACAAATGTTTAAATGAAGAAAATGGAATAAGGAAAATGGAAATACATACTGTACATAACTTTCTGTTGAGAAAACTTTCTTACACTGCACATTCATTAGACAGAAGCAGTCTCTAGTGGAAATGTTATCCATTCAGTAGAAGACTGACTTTACTGTACTGATTGCGTACGTGTCCCGGGCATCACAGCTATCTACCAATCACCACGCATACATACGTCAACTACTATGGAGTAACAAATTAATACTAAGAATCTGCTTTATCTTTAGGTGTCTGAGAATCTACTTTAACTTCAGGTGATTGGGCATCCACCTTCACTTCCACTTTAGGTTCAGTTGACTGAGAGTCCACTTTAACTTCAGTTGGTTGAGAGTTTGCTTTAATTTCAGAGGACGGAGTGTCCCCTTCAGTTTGAGAAACCTCTGTATCTTTGGGTGTTTGAAGGTCGATGTACTGTTGTAAGTGTCCCACTAGAGTGAGCTGGTGATGATTCAGGTTGTGAACAAGTTGAGAAGCTGCTGAATTGAGAGTTGCAACTAGCTGTGCTTGAGCCATCTGAAGATTGGGCAAGCGACTATACTCCACGAGCTCATTCTTGCTCAGTAGACGGTCTTCAACTATTCCCGCTGTAATTAAATTTAAAAAAACACAAGATTAATGCAAATGCAAAATATACAACTAATATATAACGTGCGTTCAAAAAGTAACGAGCCGGAGGCATAATTACAGAGACCAGGACCTGTATGTTAGAAGTATTGGCCCTGGCTGTTGAGGCACTTGTCCCACTGTGACACAAGGCGGTGAATGGCTGTCTCATAAAATTCCCTGGGCTGCGATGTGAACCAGATCCGCACGTACAGCTGGACATCAGCGTCCGAGGTGAACCGTTGGCCCCGCAGAGCCCTTTTCAGGGGGCCAAACATGGCGTAATCACAGGGAGAGAGGTCTGGACTGTATGGAAGGTGGCTGAGAACCTCCCATTGGACACACAGTTTGTGCAAGTGCAGACGTTCCTTCATGATGGTGTGCACACTTCCGACGCTCAATCCGACCACGGTGGCTATGGCGTTCACTGTCACTCGGCTGTCCTGGGTAATGAGTGCATCAACCAGCTGGACGTTGTCATCGGTAATGCAGGGGGGTGCCCCAGACCGGGCATCATCGGCTAACGACACCCGTCCTTCCCTGAAGCGCTTGTGCCACGCCTTGACCCTTGCAAGGGACATGCAGTGTTCGCCGTATACTTGTGACATTCGGCGATGAATGTCTGTTCCCCCTACTCCTTCCGCTGTCAGAAATCGAGCAACAACTCTTTGCTCTTCGGTTGACGCCTCCATGTCACTGTTTGCAATGCGATTGGCAGCGTTGGACAATTGATGCATGCTGTTGCTCGCTTTGTATAGTCACGTGACGTGCACGAGTGCCCTTTAGCGACGGGCTGTGACCTTCCACCCTCTGGTCAGAACCACACATCGTTACACACGCCAAGATTAGCCGATGTCTTCACCAGTTTGCGCATTCGAGCCTCTGGCTCGTTACTTTTTGAACGCACCTTATATATCGATTGAAGAAATCTTCTACACAACAGATGCAATGATAAACAAAGATTGGATGCGAGAAGAATATGGGCTGAGACACCTGATGACGCGCTTTGCGATGCACGGTTTCTACCATCGTATTTGTACCAGGAAATCCTTTCACCAGGTTAGCTAAGAGTGTACATGTGTTTTGTGTGGAGAACAGTGTGATACATATCACGCAATGGAGTTCAGAATGAGAGCGGTCTCTTTGACCGAATTTTGCTCGGATTCTTGAGGCTGATGTAATTTATGGTATTTTGCACATTGTGCGTAATAATTAGTTATATCAGTTAATATATTTTAGGGGTCTTCAAAGCTGCGACCACTATGACCTTCCTTGTTTCAACTTTGAGATCACCGGAAATTAATTGCTTATTATGTCTTCAGAAAGGCATTGGACTGATTAATTTATTCAAGCACATAATTGAACTCTTTGGTTTGGCAAGAATTATTTTTATTGTTGTCACTGAAGAGTTTCTTGACTTTCTTTGAAGAGTGGCAAGGAGCTAAATCATGGTGGAAAAATGCTGTCACAATCTTGAAACCCCTCCTGCAGTTCACAAAACAGCACTCCTTACTACAGTGGAACGTGGCTAATTCGAACTTCTATAATTCGAATTTTTCTCTTGGTCCCTAGCATTTTATATACAATCAATGCTAAAAAATCGTGGTTAATTCGAATTATATTTTGGATAATTCGAAGTTTTTACGTGTAAGAAGCCGATCGGAAGCCAAACAGTTGGGTCAGAAATTCCTGAAAAACGACGTATCATCATCGATGGTTTTGCCTTCATGACTAACAACACACCTGTGACGCTCCTTCCAAAGTCAATGCACAACCCCTCCCCCTCCCATTGTTTTGCAACGTTCCACATCTCATGACTCATAACAGTGTCATCCCTAACACCTGTCTGGTAGTGCGTGTTGACTGGTCTGATAAGACGTGTGGTTGTTGTTTAGAAGGTTGGATTTGCCTGTGTTTTCAAGTGTGTGTACAGAATTAAGATGTCGTCATCAAAGCCTCGGGTTCCATAAACAACGTTGACTTTGGCGGAGAAAATAGCGGTGATTAAAAAGTGGAAAAGGGAATGAAGGAAAAAACCTGAAATTGCAAAGGCTTTCGGGATTCCTCCAAACACGTTGTCAACATACCTAAAAATAAAGAGAAAATTCTCGGTTATGAAAATGTGAGTGGCAAAGGCCAAAAAAGGTTGAGGGAACCGGAAAATTTGAATTTGAATATTTTCTCTACCCTTTTCAAAGAACTTTCATAATTCGAATTTTTGGATAATTCGATTTTTTTTACTGGTCCCTTGAGGTTCGAATTATCCAAGTTTCACTGTACTTCAATATGCTTCTCTCTTCACCATGCCTTTGAATGGCATTGAGGGTCCATTTGCCCCCACCCAATGTCAACTGGAAAAGGGGAAATGAAGATGATGATGATGAGGGTCCTGGTCCATCATGGATGAAAAACCCCAAAATTTTCTATGCAGAGTGTTTTACAGTCTGAAGATGCAAGTCATTCTTAGCTCGGCACTCAGAGGGAATCCACTACCCATGAACTTCAAACCAACTCATCAGAAAAAAAGAACACTTTTCACTTGACCATCATCCAGTTTTGATGAGCACATGCCCACAAGAAGCATTTCCTGTGCATTTCTCGTTTATGAGAAGTTGTTTTCTCACAAGTTTGTGGGCGTTCCTTTAATTAATAGAGGTCCATAATGAGTATTACAGACATGCAGATTCCATCCCCCAGTTTGCGAGCCAAGTCTACAGCAGTGAGCCTGGAGTTTACTTTGCTCTTTCTGAGACAAAGTGTCACTTTTTTTTCCCTACAATAGTTTCTCTTCTTCTAGGGTGTAATGGAGCCTGTCTGATATGCTACTGAGTAATTCTACAGATAGTGGATACATTGTCATATAATTTTGTAGCTGTTCCTTTTGACATCATAGAAACATTTGCCACCATGCAAAAATTACACCACACTTCCTGAGAGTTATATTTATGGAAGAAAGATGATGTGAATTTCACTAGATGCAAATAGATGTAATTTAAATTGAAGCAATCATCACACAGATCCATTATTTCTGTATCAACAAGCAACAATGCACAGAAAGTATGGGACATCAGATTTAATAATTTTGTAGGGTATTGTAGGCAACAGTAGGAAAATGAAGAAAACATTACTTTGTTTTAGTTCATTTGCATAAGATTGCGTGTTCCAGATGGAATCTGATTAGCTTAATTATGATTTAGTGATTATGAACAAAGTTATACAAACATATGGTTATTAAACAGTAGTTGAAAGCTTATCTAGTTAAGGTCATAGTTACTTACCAAGAAGAATTAACTGTGGTATCTTCCTAGTGATTTTTAAAGCTTTCGATACTTGTGGCTCAGCACTGAAAGCCATGGCAACAGGATTGTTGAACAGCTTCAGTACAGCCTCATACTGAGTCCCCTCAAGTGCAGGTTTTGCAATGTTTTGACTATATGATCGCAAGCACATGTTTTGCCTCTTGAACAGTATACTTGCCTGTATAACATACCACAGAAAGTTATTTTGTAGTTTCTTTGCTATGTGCCACTAGCTTATAAACTGTACAAGTCAATGCTATTTATTTTTCAAAAAAGTCTACAACTTTCCATCAGTTCAAATAAACCAGCAAGAATTTCTCACCTTGAAACGTTCGTCTGCTTTTATTGGATTTTCATGGAAAAACAATACCATGCGAGAATGGTTGAACCAATTCAGCAAGTCTCGTGATAACAAAGTTTGGAAAGGATTGTCCTAAAAAATAGAGAGAGATTAATTTACTCTGCACAATCATTAGCGTAAATTACTGCAAGAAAGTAACACAAAAATACAAATAAACCTATATAGACAAAAGTTATAGACAATATGACACACGTTTCAGATCAAGACCATAAAGGAAACTTTGGAAAAAAATAGGCTGAAATGGTTTGACCACGTAAAATAAATTGGAAAGGAGAGTTTACCAAGAAGAGCTCTGGAATGGACAGAAGCTGGAAGAAGACCACGAACAAGATGGAGAGGCCAAGTGAAGGATGATGTGACCCGAAGAGGAATACAGTGGGAGGAAATGCTGAATGATAGATTGTGGGAGAAAAGAGAAGATAGGAGGAGGCTATGTGAACGACCTGGGTAATGTTTTTAGAAAGAAGAAGAAGACAAAAATTCATATACCGTACTATCTTAAAACAGCACTTTTTACACTCTTACGGATAGAGCAGATCAATGTCTCACTTTGTAATTAAACATACAAGAAAAGAAAGTATTTCAAAAAAGGCATACAAGTCTCTTTTTTTAATTTTTTCCCCACCATGCTCCAGGTCGATTATAAGAAAGCGATGAAGTTGAAATGGATATCATACCTGCCAACCTCTCAAACTGAAATATCGGGAGATTTTGAACCTAATCATATTTCTTCGCCTTATTACCGAGGAACCGACAAAATCACTCAGATTGAAAAATCACAATAGCCTACCGTCATATTATGCCAACATCCAAGTTATAGGCTACACAGATAATTTCAAGTGTTAAACAGATAGTCTACAATATTCCGCAGCCTACAACTACCTCTCACCCACAGGCTATTATGAAAACTTCTAGGAACACGTGCTGATTAACCATCGACTTTTTCAAACAAAGACATATTCAAATACAACTAAGCGGGACGCATAGTTATGGAGAATTATCTATTAATTATATTGATACGAAGCGAAACTGAGGTATCGAAACACATTCTCGTAAAATCGGTCTGTTCGATGGATGACTGGAGTTTGTCTTCTCGCACTTTCAGTCTGAAATAACGCACGTGATTTTAAAAAATTGGGAGATTTAATACGTTCAGCGGGAGGGAGGGTGAAATGGTATAAAATCGGGAGTCTCCCGCCTAAATCGGGAGAGTTGGCAGGTATGGGATATGTGGGGGTTGCAAGAAATCTCTTTCAGCATCGCCAGACCCAAAGAGAGCTATTGTGCTACATGGATTTTATGGGAGATTGTATATTGGTCTTTTAAATAATATTATACAGGGTTTCCATAAAAGAACTCCGGGGTTTTAAAAATTCATATCTTAATAACTGTAGAAGATACCAAAATGTAGTTAATTTCTCTGAAACGAGTAGCTCATCAAGTTTTACTCCTACCAATTGGGAATGTGTTCATCAACAGTTGGCAGCGCTGCGGAGCGTTGACCTTGAAACAACGTAGCGGCAGTCAGTGTTGTCTGGATTGCCGCGCTATGGCGACGCCACAACAAAAGGCTCAATGCGTTATTTGGCTAATAGAAACTAATTCTGTTGTTACGGTACAAATAAACTTTTGACGTCATTATGGTGTTGACCCACCTACGGATAAAACCATTCGCCAATGGCTAAGTGCTTTCAAACAAACAGGAAGTGTTTTAAAACAAAAGTCGCCGGGTAGGCCGCGTGTGTCACAAGAGAATGTGGACAGAATCCGAGCTTCATGCCTTCAAAGCCCTAAGAAATCATTGACAAGACGCAGTCTGGAGTTGGGGTTACCAAGATCAACAGTTCATAAGGTAGTTCATAAAAGACTTCGTTTAACTGCTTACAAAATTCAACTGTTACACCACATTAAACCGGCAGACAAGATTAAGAGATTAGACTTTTCTGTTTCTATGCTAAACGAAATCGATGAAAATAACCATTTTAAAAAATGTTTAGTGATGAAGCGACTTTTCATGTGAACGGGTCTGTAAACAGACATAACAGCAGAATTTGGGGATCAGAGCCGCCCCATGAGTTCATGGAGTATGAACGTGACACGCCAGAAGTGAATGTTTGGTGTGGTCTTATGCATGATAGAGTAATAGGTCCCTTCATTTTTGTTGAAAGAAATATCAATGGTGATGTCTATTGTGACATGTTAGAGGAATATGTTTTTCCTTAGTTAGATGACATTGAGGCGGAGAAGGGTTTAGTCCACTTCCAACAAGATGGTGTACCGTCACACTTCAGTTTGCGTGTGCGTGAGGCACTTGACGCTCGAATCAGCAACAGATGGATTGGAAGGGAAGGACCTATTCCATGGCCTCCAAGGAGCCCTGATATGACTCCATTGGACTTTTTCTTCTGGGGGCATATCAAGAATCTTGTGTATGCGGAGAAAATTCATGATGTTGGCCATCTCAGGGAACGAATAATCAATTGTGTGGCAACCGTCCCCCAGACATGCTGGCCAGGATATGGGAAGAGGTGGAATACCGTTACGATGTGTGCCGTGCCACTAACGGGGCTCATATTGAACTTTATTAAATTGTTAAAAAAAACTTGAAGATGCAACCTTTCCAATCATGTATTAAACATTAATATAACTTTTTTACTTCATTACAATATTTTGCCTCAAAACCCCGGAGTTCTTTTATAGACACCCTGTATTATCAAGATTGTTATTTTATATAAGTTTGATTTTAGAAAAGAAAAATGTCTGTCTGTTCCTTATACAAATCCACACCGTTCAACCAATGTGAAAAAAAAAAGCTAAAACTTTTACCATGATAGATACTGCAAGATATTTTCTGTATTGACTCATAGATTCCTCTTAAGAATGCTATGCCTATCAATACAATCCATGAAATATATATTGAATTGAAGTACATGTTGCAACCCTTTGATGGCATCTTCTTCAGCTTATACACACATCAAAAAAAGTTTTGCATCACCTCGGTTCCCAGATCTCCGGCATATAGACGTTGACTGTGTATATTGTATCCAAGATACAGTCCCTTTGACTGTTCATAGATATCACTAAAACTGCTCAAAGATGTAAACAACCATGCATGAGCAGGGCCTATTAGACGGAGGGGGTAAGACAGCCGATCAGTTCCAGTCATTCCACCAGGACGAAGGTACGCTGCTCATGTTGTCTGTAGTTCTACCATGCCTAGAAGGTCAATACCGCAGTTCGATCGCGTCCGCATTGTTACTTTGTGTCAAGAAGGGCTCTCAACAAGGGAAGTTTCCAGGCGTCTCAGAGTGAACCAAAGCGATGTTGTTCGGACATGGAGGAGGTACAGAGATACAGGAACTGTCGATGACAGGCCTCGCTCAGGCCGCCCAAGGGCTACTACTGTAGTGGATGACCGCTACTTACGGATTGCCGCTCGGAGGAACCCTGACAGCAATGCCACCATGTTGAATAATGCGTTTCGTTCAGCCACAGGACGTCGTGTTTCAACTCAAACTGTGCGCAATAGGCTGCATGATGCGCAACTTCACTCCCGACGTCCATGGCGAGGTCCAGCTTTGCAACCCCGACACCATGCAGCGCGGTACAGATGGGCCCAACAACATGCTGAATGGACCCCACGGAATTGGCATCACGTTCTCTTCACCGATGAGTGTCGCATATGCCTTCAACCAGACAATCGTCGGAGACGTGTTTGGAGGCACCCTGGTCAGGCTGAACGTCTTAGACACACTGTCCAGCGAGTGCAGCAAGGTGGTGGTTCCCTGATGTTTTGGGGTG
Source organism: Meconema thalassinum (assembly GCA_946902985.2). Lineage (NCBI taxonomy): Eukaryota > Metazoa > Arthropoda > Insecta > Orthoptera > Tettigoniidae > Meconema > Meconema thalassinum. The sequence continues at coordinate 122,837,477 of OX336393.1, read as the reverse complement.
GCATTATGTGGGGCCGACGTACGCCACTGGTGGTCATGGAAGGCTCCGAAACGGCTTTACGATACCTGAATGACATCCTCCGACCCATAGTGCAACCATATCGGCAGAATAATGGAGAGGCATTTGTCTTCATGGACGACAATTCTCGACCTCATCGTGCACATCTTGTGAATGCGTTCCTTCAAGATAACGACATCGCTCGACTACAGTGGCCAGCATGTTCGCCAGACATGAACCCTATCGAACATGCCTGGGATATGTTGAAAAGGGCTGTTTATGGACGTCTTGACCCACCAACCACTCTGAGAGATTTACGCCGAATTGTCGTTGAGGAGTGGGACAATTTGGACCAACAGTGTCTTGATGAACTTGTGGATAGTATGCCACGGCGAATACAGGCATGCATCAATGCAAGAGGACGTGCTACTGGGTATTAGAGGTAGTGGTGTGTACTGCAATCTGGACCACAAATGCTGAAAGTCTAGCTGTATGATGGTACAACATGCAATGTGTGGGTCTCATGAGCAATAAAACGAGCTGAAATGTTGTTTGTGTTGATCTCTATTCCCTTTGTATTTAACGGTTCCGGAACTCTTGGAACCGAGGTGATGCAAAACTTTTTTTGATGTGTGTATTTAATGTAAAAGCTATTCTAATAAAAACTTGAAATAAATGGATATCCTTACAAAAACACTGAATTTTAAAAAAATTAATTGAAATAATATTATTTTGAATTCTGTGGAGCAATGAAAGTAAGCCTAAGGAAGAGATTACTGAAATGTTTTGTCTGGAGTGTGGCAATGCACGGAGTGGAAACTTGACGCTTAGGTAAGACGACAAGAGAAGAATAGAGGCTTCCGAAATGTGGCTATGGAGGAGAATGGGGAGAATATGTTGGAAGGACAAAGTGAGAAATGAGGAAGTACCGTATTAAAGAAAGCAGGAGAAGATAAGGAAAACAATAATGAATTGGATTGGACACTGCATAAGAGGAGATGGTTTGGTGAAAAGTGCATTAGAAGGGACAGTCCAAGGGAAAATCCGAAGTGGAAGAAGAAGGTTTCAGATGCTGGATTCCATCAACATTGATAAATCTTATGAGCTGATGAAACATGCTGCTGAAGACCGGATAAGGTGGAGAGACCGACCATGAGGAAACCTGCCATCAGGCAGATAAACTGATGATGATGTCAAAAGCTAATGAATATTGCCATAAAATACATGCAGTCAGATATCAAAAATGACATATTTCTTTTCAATTCATTTTTTAATTTTTATATTTTTGTAAGGATATCTATTTATTTATTTATTTATAGTTGAGTTATTTTTACTCTGAATTTTAAATAAATAGATTTTGCCCTAGATATAAGCCTGAAGAAGACTCAATCGAAGGGTCAAAACATGCACTTCAATTCAATATGTTTCATGCATTGTATTAATAGGCGTATACAAAATTTTGTATAGGCCTACTTAACTTTTAGGACCCTGTGATTGAAATTTGGACAGCCCTGACCAATCCCTAGATGTAGGCCTTGGTATGTTAGAATGGCAAATACTGTATAGGCAAAATATTGAATTTATCATAAAAGGACCACACAAATCTCATTTTGAGCTTCATGATGCCAGAAAATAAATTCAAAAGGTCCTAAGGGACACCAAAACCCTAAAACCAACCATTTTCGAGATATTAGCAGAGTATCATTCCTGCCCAGGAGAAGCTCATGAAAAGGCCAGCTGTCCCCTTGTCAATGGCAGAGCTCATTCAACATTCCATCCGTGGGAGTACCTGTTTGTTTATTACCTAAAATATGATGAAAACTTCATAAATATAGTAGAGCATCCATAATCCGAATTAATTGTGACCAGACCCTGTTCGGATTACCAAAATGTCCGTATTCTCGAAAAGAACCAAAAGAAGATCGTTTGAGTTCATAACAAAAAGAAAACTTTCTAAAACTAATAATAATTGGTGAGATAAATAAAACCATTAATTAATATGAAAAAATGAAAGAATATACACATGTAATGTACAATACGTACATATTTACAGAATACTGTACAGTTTATACATTGTCCGAGCTCGTAAAAAAAAATTTGAACTGCAGTAGTGGTTCGCTTTTTTGTGGCCAAGTCTTTGATTCGTAGCTGTAAAACGACCCCACCCAGCCTGTCGCATCAAAACTTTGGTTTGAAAAAATGTATGTTTTCACTTCAACTTTTTTTTTTCACCGGAATTGAATCCGGATTATCAACGGGCCGGATTTTTGATGTCTGGATTTTCGACGTATTTAGATTTAGCTGTGAGCTATGATCTTAGGTCAATTATTAGCGAAGTGAATACACACTAAGTGACAAAGTCAAACATGTGCTATTTGGCTATAAAAATTGCATAGTTTTAAACATGTGTCTTTTACTTACATATTAAAACACCACCTGTGCTTTGCCGAGAAAAACAGCTAGCGCTAAATTAGGAGGAATTTCAATTATTATAGTTTTGTTTGTAATGTCTTGTCAAACATAATCTTCTTTCTGCCTCTGCGGTACCTCTTTCCATTCCCTTCTGGACTTATAAATCCATTCATCAGCTTAGTCCTACTATTTTTGAACCAGAGAATCTGACAGGTCTGTTTGCTGAAAAGAAGGTATGCAAAGGTGCAGTGCTAATGTAGAACCTACATATAACAGACGATAAGACTTGTAAGTAAAAACCAAAATAACATGCCAATTTACAGATTGAATTTCTGTTCTAGGATGTTATAAAATTTAAAAAAATGTAATTTGTCAGCGCATTTTAATTTTGGTGACTAAACATATACTTTAATGTTTGTGTAAAAGTATGAGCTTCCCCCTTCTTTGAATCTTGAGACATGGTGACATAATAAAGCTACTTGTAATACATTATGTATAGATGTAGAACAAACTTGCTTAATAAATGACAGATACAACCAACGCCGACAATCACGCTTGCAATGATACTTGGGATGAGCCACATGGTAGGTTGTTATGGCTATTTATTATTTTCCTTTTAACAAAACAGTGTACAAAAATAAGCCAACACTCATATATGCTTATTTCCAACATACTTTTACCTTGAGCTAATAAAAATTCCCTCCAATAAACCAAAATATTACTATGCCTTGAGGTTACACTATCTCAATAAAAATAATATTTTCTGTAATTAAGTACAAGTATTTCGGACTTGTAGGCCATGGTCCAGACAGGATATCCCCCGACGTTTCACCGGAAACTGCGTCTGACATTTTCAAGGGTTCCGCTCCTTTCCTTGGAACCCTTGAAAATGCCGGACGCAGTTTCCGGTGAAACATCGGGAGATATCCTGTCTGGACCACAGCCTACAAGCCCGAAAAACTTGTACTTAATTATGAACGCTGGCCGTGAAAGCCTAAGCTGTAATATTTTCTGTACTTGATCAAGGATCTACAGGAAAGTATGTGGAGACGAAGCCATCTATTTTCCAAGTACTTTCTTCATGTGTGTGTTTTATTGCAAAATAGAACATCGGTCAGCTGCCATCTCCTTGTAGGTCTGTCAAAAAAGGAATTAAAAATCATTCTTTATTTAGAGAATAATGTTGGTCTTACCACTTCCTCTTTCTTCTTGATCAGTTCGACTGGCTTTAGACACAAGTCTACCATTGGCATCTGTTTCTCTGGTTTGGCAAAGAATGGTCGACAGACATAAAGAACTTTTGCTCGTTCATAATGTGGTGCCCTAGGTCTTTGTATATTTATTCTCTTTCGGAATCTGACGAACTGTGCACATGGTTGCCAGCGAGGTTCCAAAATAGCTGAAATGTAAATAGGGTTTTACAAAAAGTAATCAAAAGGTTACAAACAATAATGGATGCATGTATATAAAAGGGTCTACTTGTGAGGTATTGAGCACCATTTCTAGACTGTATGCTACCATCCTGAGTAAATATAAAGCATAAGTACTTGAAATGGTCCACCTGGCATTCTATTTTCTTGTATTTCTTGCCTAGCAACATCACCTTAGTTTTGCTTTTAGTAGTTCTTTACTCCTTGAAAGGCGCTATCGATAGCGTAAGACGCAACGACGTCTCGGATACATAGTGAGGCATTCCAGCCCAATATGTTTTCAAATGTCCTTTAAATTAAAACTTCCACGCAGATTTCTTATCATCCATTCTATGTAAATTGTCTCTTAAATCTTATGATTTTTACCATGTGTCTGTTACTTTAATTTTGTCCTTTTGGTCAGCATAAAGCCCCAGGGTTTCTATATGTGATTGTGATAATGCCTGAATTGTTTTCTGAGCTATGTTTTCATAATTAATATGGTTTGACAGTGAGACCTGTGCTTTTGAGCAATGGCATGTGTTATTCTAGTGTAATTATTTCTTTGTAGCTATTCTGAGTAATGGGTCCCCCAATTCTTCGAGGATGTTGGCAATGCAGCATTTCTCCCACCATGTTGAATGTGATACGATTTTTAAAGCCTGAATATATTCCCCTAATTTCAAGACTTGGACAAACATAATTAGCAGGCCCTTCTATGCTCATCTCAAATTTGTATGTTAATGAGAATATTTATTTAACATGATAAATTTCATAAAAATGCTCAATGAGCATGGGTTGCCATATACAGGGTCTTTCATATAAAATAAGAGCGCCAAGCGGCGGCTTTGTTAACCGCAGCTGCGGTCACCTTGGCCGAGCTTGTGGCGCGCCACGGCCCCCTGCTGTAGTATTGAAAGCGCGCGCATAGTACATACGAGGGCTTTTTCTTTTTTTTTTTTTCAAGTTCCGATGGACTGTATAAAAATAACAGATTGACATTACCAAACTTGACCTTGCAATAAGCGTGCAGGTGCTCAGTCGGCAGTCTAAACCTCAGGTGCTAACATGGTGAGATAGTTATCATTGCAACATCATATTTTTTTATGTAAAACTTATTTTAAGTACGAGTCGGCTCGGCGGGTACGTGATGCATTTGTTCAGCAATTTCCTGATGAAGTGCCACCTTCACTAGCACAGATTCACTTAATTGCAAATAAGTTTGACACTAATGGTTCGGTGCTCAATAAAAAACATGCCCGCACACGAACAGTTTTAACAGAGGATGAGCTAGATGACATTGGCGAGAATCTTGAACGGTCTCCGAATAAATCACTCACAAAATTAGCACAAGTAAGGGTTTCGGTTTCATCAACAATAACTAACTAACTAAAGTAAGATTTCAGCATTGTACACACGCTAGCAAGGCCGCTGCATCATATAGGATTGTACACACGCTTAAAGTACGGGGCCTTGGCGCGCCACAAGCTCGGCCAAGTGACCGCAGCAGCGGATAACAAAGCCGCCGCTTGGCGCTCTTATTTTATACGTAAGACCCTGTATGCTGATATGTGGTATGGTTAGGGTGTACACGATATGGGGCACATGCACCGTATGGTAATTTCTTTGCGCTCATCGTGCTAAAGTCATCATCATCATCATCTTGTACAGTTTCCAGCCCCAGGCTGGGTCTGTTTGGAACATAAGCCTCGCCACTTAGTTCTTTCTTCCCACCACCTCTCCGCTGTCACTCTGGTCCAGTCCTCCCCTCTCTTCTTGACACATTCCTCCACTCCTTTCAGCCATCTATCTCTTGGTCTTCCCCTTGGTCGTTTCTTCTGCATCTGCATCTCATGTATCCTCTTGGGAATCTTCTTCTCATCCATTCTCTTTAAGTGTCCATACCACCTCAGTCTTGATGTCTCAATCCTACCTTGCAAGGGCTCCTCTTTCACCATTTCCCTGACCTTTTCATTCCTCACCCTGTCTCTTCTTGTTACTCCGATCCTACTTCGCAAGAACTTCATTTCACCTGCCTGTATTCTGCTTATGTCTCTTTTCTTCATTGTCCACGTTTCTGAAGCATAGGTCAGTATTGGGATATAGTAGCTTCTGTATAACACTTCCTTGCTTTTTTGTGGGACATCTTTATTCCACACTAAGCTCCTAATGCTTCTCAGAAATGCTTCTGCCTGTCTGCCACGTTCCGTAATCTCTTTGTCATTTCTCCCATTTTCCTCCACTATACTTCCCAAGTACTTGAGACTTTCCACCTTCTTCAGCTGTCCACCTCCAAGTGTTATCCCACTCATTGGTCTGTCCTTTTTCCTGGTCGTTAACAGGACCTCACATTTACTGATGTTGAACTTCCATCCGTACTCTCCCACTGTTTCTTCCCAAGCCTTCAGTTGCTCCTGAATTTCCTCCTCCTTGTTTCCCCAGACCATGAGATCATCTGCAAACACCATTGCTTTCATCTTATCTTCTCCTATCTTTCCTGCTATCCGTGTCATTACCTCGTCCATAACCACAATAAAGAGAAGGGGTGACAGTGCACTACCCTGTTTCAGGCCACTCATTTGTCTGAACCAGTCTGTTCTTTCCCCTCCAACTTTCACACAACTCACACTTCCACAATACATCTCCTTCACTCTGCCTACAGTCTCTTTTTCCACTCCCATGTTTTCCATTGCTTTCCAAACCTTCTCCCTGCACACACTATCATAGGCCTTTTCGATGTCCAGGAAGGCCATCAACAGATCCTCTCCAAATTCGTAGTGGTGTTCCTGGAGCTGTCTCGCTGAAAATATGAGATCCACTGTTGATCTCCCAGGTCTGAATCCATACTGTTCCTCTCTCAATTTTCTCTCCACTTTGGCTCGTATTCTACTTTCTAATATCTTTTCATATATCTTGGCACAGTGAGGTATGAGTGTGATTCCCCTGTAATTTCTGCACTCCTTTCTGCTTCCTTTCTTAAATATTGGGACAATTAATCCTTTCTTCCAATCTTCTGGGGTCTTTTTCTCCTTCCATATCACCCTCATCACACGGTACAGCCACTGTTTCCCAACCTCCCCTACTGCCTTCACCATTTCAACACCCACTTCATCCACACCTGGTGCCCTTCCTCCTTTCATCTTGTCTATAGCCATTTCCAGTTCTCTCCAAGTCAGGTCCTTTTCCATTCCTGTGTTGTCTTCTCCATCTTCCAATACATTGACTTCCTCCCTATGACCATTTGGATTCAGCAAATCCTCAAAGTACTCTTTCCACACTGTCTTGAGTGTCTCTTTGTTGTGTACCTCATTTCCGTTTTTGTCCATCATTACCGGAAATGTGCTAAAGTATAGATATAAATTAAATGTATGTAGGCTATATGGGACATGTCTCACAGATGTTAATTTTGTGTTTGAGGGCCATCTTATGATGTGATTATTTGGTTCTTGAGGCCTTACTGTTTCAGTCTCATTTTATTATGATTTTTACTGCTCCCATAATTTTATTTTCATTTATGAAGGCTTGAGCTAGTTATTGCCTATGGTTGCTATATTTTTAGTGACATGCCCTCCTTGTTTATATTTCTTTGGTGGGCCGTTGTTGTTTGGTTGCCAGAGTAATGGGTTGTAATTGGAAGGTGTCTTTTATGATATGCAGGCCTAGTGTTATTGTAATTGTGGGCATGTCCACATCATCTTGTGGGACAAACGAATTTCAATTACCACGAACTTTTCATTAGCACTTACCTCTTTTCTTTAAAATTCTGCAATCCCCTAAATGCTTGAGGTGACTGCCATTTGTATTACCCTTGAGATTAGCCAATAAGTTCATATGATAACACTTCAATTCTGAGACAGCCCTTCAAATGGCTGTTTCCGAGGGAGCTGGGCGTGTTGCACTGCATTGCATTCATGTGGGAAAACATAATATTGACCCAAACATAGTTAATAAGAACAATGCATGCTTCTTCACGTTAGGAAACAAATTTGTATCAATCATCATCATCATCATTTCCCCTTATCCAGCTCCTGCCGGGTCGGGGTATTTATGGCACTTCTCCACTTTCCTCTTTCCTTCCACCATTCTTCTTCCACGATCTTGTCCCAGTTCAGATTTCTTTTTCTTACGCTGTTCTTCACTGAATCAATCCACCTTGTTCTAGGTCTTCCTCTTGCTCTCTTACCCTTGCACTTCGCCTCCAGCATCTGTCTTGGTATTCTATTTTCCTCCATCCTCTTTACATGTCCAAACCACCTTAGTTTATTCTTCTCAATTCTCTCATTTAGTTTTGCCATCCCAACTTCCTTCCTAACATCTTCATTCCTTACTCTGTCTTTCCTTGTCTTTCCTATCATACTTCTTAGGAATTTCATTTCACTGGCTTGGATTCTACTCTCTTGCCTGCTTGTCAGGGTCCAAGTCTCAGCTGCATAAGTTAATATGGGAACATAGTACACTTTATACATTACCTCCTTGCTTTTCCTTGGTACTTCCTTATCCCAAACAAGTTTTCTTACACTTTGATAGAATGCATTGCTCTGCTGTACCCTCCTGCCAATCTCCATGTCCAACCTACCAGTTTGCATCAATTCACTTCCTAGGTATTTGAACGTGTCCACAATTTCCAAACTCTGACTTCCAACTTTCACAGTGCCCTTTCCTTGTCTTTCCCTTCTTGTCATCACCATGGTCTTGCTTTTCTCTATACTAACTTTCAGGCCGTACTTCTGAATATTTTCGTTCAGTGCATCTAGTTGTTTTTGCACTTCTTCGGTGTTCCTTCCCCAGACCACAATATCATCTGCAAATAACAGTAACTTCATTTCTTTATGTCTATATGCTTCCTTTGTTTCCTTTACAATTTCATCCATCACCATTATGAACAAGAGAGGTGACAGCACACTCCCCTGTCTTAGTCCAGTCTTGTTCCTAAACCAATCTGTCTTTCCAACTGGGGTCAGTACCCTGCTAACACAGTTGTTGTACATTGCTTGCACCATTTCCAACATTTCTCTTCCCAGTCTCTTCTTAACCATGGTTTCCCATACCTTCTCTCTGGGGACACTATCATATGCCTTTTCTAGATGTATGAAAGTCATGATCAAATCCTCTCCATATTCCCAGTTCTTTTCCATCACCTGCCTCAAGCTAAAGATTGGGTCCACTGTGGATCTTCCACTCCTGAAGCCATACTGTTCCTCTTGCAACTCTCCTTCCACCTTTCTTCTCATTCTTCTTTCTAATATCCTTTCCAGTATTTTTACTATCTGTGATATGAGGGTGATCCCTCTATAGTTATCACACACCTTCTTGTCCCCCTTCTTAAACACTGGTATTATTAGCCCTTTCTCCCAGTCTTCTGGTACACATTCCCGTTTCCACACACACTTTAGCAGTCGATACAACCATTGCATACCAACAGGTCCAGCAGCCTTTATCATTTCTACACTGATTTCATCCACTTCTGATGCTTTTCCCATCTTCATTTTCTGTACTGCTAATTCCACCTCCAGCATTGTTATATCATCTTCTGTTATAGAGTCGTCAGGTTGTGTCACTTCCATCTCACCAGTACAATTGCTCACATTCAATAGCTTATCGAAATACTCCTTCGATCGTCCCTTTATCTCTTCTGGGTGTGTTAACAACTCTCCATCTTCCTTTTTCACTAGCTTTGTAGTAACTCTTTCTTTCCTCTTACTTCTTAGAAGCCCATACAGCATCCTTTTACTGCCACTTACATCTGTTTCCATTCTTCGTGTAAATTCTTCCCAACTTTTCTTCTTTTCTTCTCCTACCACTTTCTTACACCTCCGTTTGCTGTCTTGATACTTCCTTTTGCTTTCTTCCGTTTGATCTCGGTTCCATTCTTTCCATGCAGACTTCTTCTTTCACTGCTTTCCTCACTTCCTCATTCCACCACGGTGTCTCCTTCTCTTTCACTCTTGTTGACGTCCTACCACAAGCACTCTCTGCTGCACCAACAAATGCCTTTTTAAAGTGGGACCATTCCTCTTCTATGTTTTCCACTTCAGAAACTTGGATTTGTTGCTTCAATCTCTCCTGAAAATCTTCCTGTACAGTTTTGTCTTTCAATTTCCATATTTTACTTTCTCTGATCTCCTTTAGGTTTTCCAATTTTTCCCATCTAAATTTTTCCACCACAGCTCTATGGTCCCCATCAAATGCTTCTCCTGGTAAAGCTGTCACATCTATCAGCTTTCTGCGATTAGTCCTTTCCACCAGAAAGTAGTCAATTACTGATTTTGTTCTTCTATCGCCCCAACCATATCTCGTAATTTTCCTGCTGTTTTTCTTCCGAAACCATGAATTACCTATCAGTCCATTCCTTTCACAAAAGTTTACAAGTTCCTCTCCTTCCCGGTTCTTTTTCCCATATCCATATGGTCCAATGACTTCTTCCTTTCCTTGTCTCTCGTTTCCGACTTGTGCATTCATATCTCCCATGATCACCACTTCTACATCTGAAATTACTCTTTCTACATCCTCCAGGAATACTTCATTATCTTCTTCTCTGTTTCCAGTCTGTGGTGCATCTGTATCAATCTGTATATGTATCAATATCAATCCAAAATGGAACCATTGCTGAAGGCCAAACACAAACTTCAACTTCTTGCAGGAGGTCCCTAATTATTATCATGTACGGTAGTGATAGCTAAGATATTTTAAATACTCATAATTTAATCTTTATAAGTATGCATTCTAACACTAAATATTGTAGCACGAGTAGCATATACGAACAATTAGCTTATAACTTACAGTGCATAAAGAAGTATTTAGCTCAGGGGCATGTGGCACGCTGGCTGCCAAAGAGGTCTGCCCTTGGGTAAACCACTCTTTAGATGACAAACTCAGCACTGAAATTTGAACCTCAGATCGCAGAATGCCAGCTACACATTTTGTTTATTAACTTAGCGATGAACTACTGTCCAACCATGGAGCATGCCTCAGACTGCTCCCTCCCTACTTCCCCTCTTATGCAAAAACTGCCTCAAAATTTAATGTTTTTCAGTCGGTCAGCACGATTGTACCCAATTGTAATGGGTGTTTCCCTAATCCTTAAAGAAATTTACATGAGATTAATAAATGCACTTGGATGACCAGTTTCGATCAAGCGATCATCATCAGCAGTTTCACTTAAGCTATTAAATAAATCTATATCTATACTCTGATTTACAAAAGATGAATGGTGAAAGCTGTCATCCTCTTTCAAGCAATTATAGTTATCACAATTTTGATAAAGGTAATTATATCGGTCTCAATAATTACTTAGCTGCAATAGACTGGAGCTCTGCATTGAAGGAACAAGACATAAATTCTGCTGTAAGCATTTTTTACTCTATTCTTTATGAAGGCATTGATAGATTTATTCCTCTTGCTTATTATAAGGACCCATGTTTCCCAAAGTCGTTTAACAGTGAACTAAGAACCAGTGTTTTACAGAAGAAAGCGACCCATGCCTTATACAAAAAGTCGGGCAGAACTCATGATTATTATGCTTTCTCAGAGGTTAGAGCCAAATGTAAACACTTATCTAAACTATGTTATGCTGAATAATTAAACAAAATTAGATCTAATCTATACAGCAACCCAAAAAGCTTTTGGGCTTTTATCAAGACAAAAAAGAATGATAAAGGTATTCCTGGTACAGTTTATCTTGGCAATGTGAATGAATGTGATGGACCAGATATTGTCAATCTTTTTGCTAAACATTTCTCCTCAGTCTATAAGGCACCAATCGTTAACACCCAAAAATTTGAAACTCCTTTCTCTATTAACGTCTCCACCTGCCAGGTTGAAAAAGAGTGATATTTATAACAAATTAGAGAAACTCTCAAATAACAAATCATTTGGTCCTGATGGTCTCCCACCAATTCTATTAAAATCTTGTCGATTGATTATAACAGAACCATTATTCATCTTATTTAACCTCTCTCTTGGAACTGGTAAATTTCATGATAGATGGAAGAGTAGCTATGTAACTCCTGTCTTGAAATGTGGTGACAAATCCAATGTTAAAAATTATAGAGCTGTTTGTGAATTGTCCTTTATACCCAAATTATTTGATCTATAATTACTGACAAAATTACATCCCAATTTTCCTCCTACATAATTAAACAACAGCATGGCTTTATGCCAGGTCGTTCAACATGTACAAATCTCCTAGTTTATTTGGATTACTTACTGAAAGCAGTAGAAGAGCACAATCAAGTGGACTGCATCTACACTGATCTAGCCAAAGCCTTCGACTCTCTCGACCATAAAATTCTTCTTTCAAAATTACAATCTTATGGTATACAAAACCCTCTATTATCATGGCTGTCCTCATATTTAGAAGGCAGAACTCAGATTGTCAAAATACTCAATTTCTTATCTCAACCAATAGCTGTCTCTTCTGGCGTTCCGCAAGGTGCCCATCTTTCTCCTTTGTTATTTCTAATCTTTATTAATGATATCATTACAGTTTTCAAACATGCCAAAATTCTCCTGTTAGCCGATGATACAAAGTTCTTTATGAAAGTTCAATCGCTCAGGACTGTATACTTCTTCAGGATGAACTTTGGCATCTAGAGTATTGTTTTTTAAATGGGTTACTGCTTAATGAAACTAAATGTAGGCTAAACTAGTTAGGTTCTGTAAGAAGAAACAGAATATTGAATTCTCTTATCACTTTCTATCGTCTACTCCACTTCATGCTGTTGGAAGTATTTGTGACCTGGGAGTAAAATTCTCAGACACTCTTAATTTTAATGAGCATATGGTAAATATTTTAAAAAAGGCTTTGCAGAGATTAGGTTGCATAAATCGTTATTCCAAGGAATTTTGTGACTCAAATATATATTTCCTACTCTACTTGACCCTTGTCAGACCCTTAATTGAATATTGTACACCGATTTGGAGCCCTTTCAATAAAACACAAATTGAGAGTTTAGAGAAAGTACAACACAAATTCCTACGAATTTATGCGTATCGTTTCCTACACCCAATAACGAATCATAACTACACTGAAGTAATGATGCAATTGAAGCTGCCAACTCTTAATTCCCGGCGTGATAATTTTTATATTCTTAATATGTACAAAATTGTAAACTCTCACATAAACTGCCCAGAATTAATAAATGAAATCAATATCCATGTGCCACCCCGTTCGATGCGCAAGCATCATGTCTTTGAAACAAACTGGCACCCGACTAATTATGGTCTAAATAGTCCCATTGACAAAATGATGCGAATCTCAAATGGGGTCAGCATAGACTTGTTCAATACCGATGAAAGACCCCTGAGAAAATATCTGTTTTCCTCTTCATTAGACAATCTGTATGAAAATAGTTGATTGTAATAGTAGGGTACCATACTTCGTATTACTCTTAATGTCTTTTATCCTGTATAAAAGAAAATGGTGGAAGCCGTCAATAAATATGTATGTATATGTAAAGGGTGAGGTGAGGAGTGGAAACGAGAGGGATAACGGTCTCCATAGCAACAGTGAGCAGTGTTGCAATGTATGCCGACACAGCAATGAGCACAGGGTTTGACTCAGTGTTCTACTGTGCCTTCACTCGTCACGGTCATTAGACCGCCAGGCAGGGGGGGGCTAACTACCCCAGTATTTGTGTCTTCCTGCAAGCCTCTTGGAACGTTATGAGTCATGATCTGCCTCAGTGGCAACGCAGCATTTCCCCACGTGCTAGCTTTGCCAGCTGTCAGCGATCACTATTGGTAATACTGAGTATACAAGTATGGGTGATGGCATGTTTCAGTGCCTGAAAACAAAAAGGTCAGTAACCTAGAAAAGGTTACCGGCAGCCTACTAACCTTTCTGGATGAATAACGCCATTTGTCAGGTATATATGTAAATCAACAGCGAAAATTTCGTTGTCCACACTACGAATATACTTTGAAATTTAAAGACTTAGAATACAACCAATCCGCAATTCAATTCTCCCCATCTTCATCCAACCACACTTGCATTAAAATAAGGTTATGTTGTGCCGGACGTTTTGTCAATCGTCATATGTTTCCAGGTTCGCCAACATCCATAATTAACATAGGACCTATACGCTAAACACCATGATCATTCATTAATAGAAGAAAAACATGGATAAAAATAACATATTTTTTTACATTCATATTTCATATAATTTTATCTAATGGTTATCTTGCAACTTTCAGAAAACCGCAGATGTAATAGTTAGTAATCGTTATAATGTTGGTCTTGCTACATCACTTAACTCTCTGGCGCACATGTTCGAGTTTGTTTGTTTTTTAATGGTGACTGATGGTGACTGGTAATGTTGTGCATACTAAGAACAAAGAGAAAAATAATTTCGTGGTGCAAGAACGCCAATATCTTTCATATTTAGTTATACGTCCTGTTCAGACGTGTGTAATCAACTCTTCAGTTTGAATACTTTCTCATGGTACGTTGTTTTAAGTATTAGTGTTTGTCCTGACTTCTCATCGTGGCAATGGTGTACATTTAGGGTATTGGAAGGAAATTATATTTTGAGAAGTCCAGGCATGATCTTCTTTACCTAAAGAATTTCAGGAAAGTTTGATACACTTCCATTTATGAATGTGTGTGTATATAATTATATATTTTCTTTTCACCTAGTGGCATGCATTGTTTGAAGTAAATGAATGATTAATTTTTCGTATTAACACACACACTGCAAATGGACGTCCCCCAATGGTCTACTTGTGGGCAGTTGTGTGTCCCATTCTCACTGGAATGCATCAGATATTCTCATGTTCTAAGTTATAACATGGCCTTTAATATGAATTTGGACTGATAGGCTATAGTTTTTGGCCCAGTAATGAATGTTATTTCAACTACTCCTCTCCTGAGTTTCAGTGCCAGTGAGAGCAGGACATGCGAAGAACACTAGGAACTGGGCACAAGGTGTGGATTACAAAAACAAGCCCAAATTATATTATTGCATGTAGGGCTACTGTACATACAGAATAATTCGCAGGCCAGTTCTATTTCGGTGGCTATAATGTAGAGGTTGTTTTCTTGTGCTCTGCGAAACAGTTTTAAAAGCACAGACCATTCCATGGGTTGATGGCTATAATGTCTTCACAATCAGATGCAGTTTCTGTACAGTAACAAATCTTCAGGGTTGGAGAGAAACGCGTAATCCCGTTAAGAGTAGCAGTTACTTTTAAGAGCAACGAGGTACCAAAAATGCCTAAAGGTACTTTCTCACCATGGAGCGATCGGTTGTCAATAGCACAAGGGAATTGAACCAACAACTTTCCATTATCAACCAGCCCATCTCCATACTAAATACAAACAATAACCATAAACGAACCGTTAATTTATGATGGATTTGAAAGGTCCAAGTACCTGCGCCTATCTATTCCCCGCATTGGTGCCATAAACGTCCCAAATGTTCTTTGAGTAGCCATAATTCTGACATGTCTCAGTGAGGATCATTTAAGTTACTTGCAAGCCTGAGAATAGAAAACTTCCCACAATCTTCTGTGATGCACATCCTGCTTATATAAAAGGTCTGCAAGAAATTAGGCCTGACCCACTCAGGGTTTATGAACCATTCTTGGTATAAAACGTGCCATTGAATAGCTCAAGTAGCAGCTATGTTTCCAACATGTTTTTGTAGTCAATTATGAGAAATCCATTTTCTAATAACCTGATAACATAATGCTCTATTTTATTACTTACTTCTGGCCTATTTAACTTAAAAGGTCCGGGGAGGGGAAGGAACCTCTGCCATATTTTATTTTGCACACCAATTATCTTGTTAAAGTCATTCTTGAGGTATTACTTCTCTGGTGAAATAGCTTGAGTTGTAGATTGCTTATTTTGTGACATGCCTTTACTATTGTGATCATTTGTTGTTCCCAGATGCCCTGTGACGATACACCGCCATCATCTCCACGCAACATAGATGAAGATATGGAAGATGATGATAACGATGATGAAGAAGATGAAATTGTGGAAGTAATTGATCTAGATGAATCAGAAGTTGTTCCCGAAAATGACTCGGATGATGAATCAAGTTCCAGTACAGAAGAAACTGTTTTTCCTGATATGTCGAAGATGAGCTTTAGCAAGCATCTTGGTACTGTCACCATTTACCAGTTGGTTCATTCAGTGTCCTTTAAAAACTGTGTAACTTTTTATTTCTCTTAAATGTGAGTTATACAGTGAGATTCTTTTGCTGGAGCGGGGCCGACTGCAGGGCCTGCGCGCTTTCCGCCAGCCAACCGAATTCGAACTGCAGGGTTGCGCAAGGCGTAGGTGAGCTAACCAGGGTCATTAAAGTCATTAAGTCACTAAACTTTCATCAATGAGGGTGTGTAGTGTCAGCTCACAGATAAGAAGGTAACATAAACAACAGCTGCAATATTTAATTAAAGAAGCACAGATGTTTTTTTATTTCTTGTGAATCTGGATGACCTCACATCACCAGTTAAAGGTTAGAACTTATTTTTTCACAGAAGATATTAAAAATGTTCTCCTTCAGCTGACAGACAGTACCTTTGGAAGTTACATTGTTACATTATGTAGCTACTCCTGCACCCTTCCCCTTGCATGTTTACTGTAATTAATCGAAGCATGGACCTAAGCCCGTTCGATGTTCAATTGTCGGTTAATTTAAAATACAAAGTGTACAGATCAACTACCCGTACTCTAGTGGAGCAGGAGAACAATATACGGCAGCAGATATCCCTCACAACCAAAGGGAATCACGACGTGTAAACGCTAATTTAATTACACGCGACAACGCCCGTCTGTCAGGCGAAGGAGAACACTCTCAGCATCTCCTGTGGATAGGTAAGTTCTTTAATCATGATTTGCTGGTAAATTTACCATTAATTAATGTACTTTGTTATGGTTTCCACCTGCGCGCAATCCGCGGTGCGAGCTCAGTTGGCTGGCGGAAGGCAGCCGGCCTCCATCCCCGCTCCAGCAAAAGAATCACCCTGTGTATAGAGAGCTGTAAAGCTATTTTTTCAATGTTGCCTTTCTAATAATGGATATTGCAACATTTCAGTCGGTCAACAGAATATAATCCCAATTACTGGGACATGCGAAAAGCAACCTGAATGAAATTACATGTGATAAAAAAAATATTTGTTACAGAAAACAGTAGAAGGAGAAAATTATTGGATGACATGTTTCGCTCATCAAGCGAGCATCATCAGATCTCAAAGTTCAAATCTACGAGCCAAATAGCTCTGCAAGATATATTAGATCCCACAATGTCAACTATGAAATGGAAAAAAAACATTCCCAAACAACAATCCTGTTGATCTTATGAGGGTTGCTGTTTGGGGGCAGTTTATTCCATTTCGTGGTTGACATTGTGGAGTCTAGTGTGTATTGTAGAGCTATTTGGCTTGTAGATTTGAACTTTGAGATCTGATAATGCTCGCTTGATGAGCGAAATATGTTATTCGGTAGTTTTCTCCCTCTTCCTTAATCCCTGCTGTAAATTCTTTCAACACAGATGGGGCTGGACCAATTCAGCAATGTGCGACTGTGATCAAGAGGAGCAGACACTTGATCATCTGCTCCGACGCTGCCCTCTGTTCTCGTTCCCTGGGAACCCTGCTGAACTCTTTCATGTCACTCCAAATGTCATAACTTGGTTGCAGAATGTGGATAATGTTGTATAATGTAAATTTTGTATATAATTCACCATCATCATCATCATGTACAGTTTCCAGCCCCAGGCTGGGTCTGTTTGGAACATAAGCCTCGCCACTTAGTTCTTTCTTCCCACGACCTCTCCGCTGTCACTCTGGTCCAGTCCTCGCCTCTCTTCTTGACACATTCCTCCACTCCTTTCAGCCATCTATCTCTTGGTCTTCCCCTTGGTCGTTTCTTCTGCATCTGCATCTCATGTATCCTCTTGGGAATCTTCTTCTCATCCATTCTCTTTAAGTGTCCATACCATCTCAGTCTTGATGTCTCAATCCTACCTTGCAAGGGCTCCTCTTTCACTATTTCCCTGACCTTTTCATTCCTCACCCTGTCTCTTCTTGTTACTCCGATCCTACTTCGCAGGAACTTCATTTCACCTGCCTGTATTCTGCTTATGTCTCTTTTCTTCATTGTCCACGTTTCTGAAGCATAGGTCAGTATCGGGATATAGTAGCTTCTGTATAACACTTCCTTGCTTTTTTGTGGGACATCTTTATTCCACACTAAGCTCCTAATGCTTCTCAAAAATGCTTCTGCCTGTCTGCCACGTTCCGTAATCTCTTTGTCATTTCTCCCCTTTTCCTCCACTATACTTCCCAAGTACTTGAAACTTTCCACCTTCTTCAACTGTCCACCTCCAAGTGTTATCCCACTCATTGGTCTGTCCTTTTTCCTGGTCGTTAACAGGATCCTATGATTAAATAAATAATCCCTAAGAAATGTTTTTTGATCAAATGTAATTTTTTAAAGTTGTTTTTTGTATTTCCCAGCAATTGGGATTATATTGTGTTGACAAACTGAAAAGTTGTAAGTTACCGTTTACATCAATTGAGTTATATATGTAAACATTTATTTTGTTTCTTCGCTTATTGCCATCGAATCTTTATTTTAACACATTTTGCAGTATCATTTTCAATTGAATGATATAGCTCTTTAAGAAGCAAAACGTAAGCTTCATAACTGGGATGACTAGCTGCACATTTGTCAATATAAGGTTTGAATCTTGGTGCTGACAGCAGTCATCCTGAGTGGATATTCCTGTTTTATGCACTGTACCTTTTCCAAGCAAACATCAGCCAATCCTAAATGTTATATTTACAGTGCACACACTACTACACAGCCAGCACAATAACGTAGGCTATCAGACAAATTCCATACTTATACACAGGGATGATGATAAAGAATGATGTCCTTAGCTTATAAATGGAGTTCCAGAAACAGCTATAATATGGAGATAATCAGATCCCGTTGATTGTTGGGATCTTCAGCTGTGCAGAAAACTAAATAGCTGGTTACAAGCATGCCATGGTGTACGCATGCAATGTGATACTATCCAAATAACTCAAACTCTACAGGCATACATATACTCGCAAACCAACACAATGCTTAAAATCAAACTGAGCATATTCATGCTTGTCCCCGCCTTCCCATGAGAGATGGTACATCCCCTGTCTTCTTCTTCATTTCCCGTTTCCAGTTCTCTAGGTCGGGTTGCAAATCAAGGACCTCCACAGTTTTCTATCCCTCCACCATTCATTTCCTTCTTTCAATACTTCTTTATCTTTTACTCCTCTTTTCTCTCTGCTTTCCTTCACCGTATCGATCCACCTCTTTCTGGGCCTTCCTCGTGGTCTTCTTCCTGGTATTTTCTCCATAAATATTCTTTTTGGTACTCTATATTCTTCCATTCTCATCATATGTCCGTACCACTTCAGCTTGCTGGTCTCTATCTTGTCTTGCAGTTTTGGGAACCCAGTTCTCTCCCTAATGTCCCCATTTCTGATTTTATCCCTCCGTGTCTTCCCAATTATTCTTCTAAGGAACTTCATCTCGACTGCTTGGATTCGGCTTTCATCGCGTTTTGTTGTGGTCCAAGTACCTGCTGCATGTGTCAAAATTGGTGTGTAATACTTTGAGAATAGAACTTTCTTGCATTTCTCTGGGACTTCCTGGTTCCATACTAAACCTCTCACACACTGGTAAAACCCATTAGCTTGTTGGATTCTCGTTCCAATTTCTTCATCTATTGTACCATCGTCTGTGAGTATGCTCTCTAAATACTTAAAGCTTTTTACCATTTCCAATTGATTTCCATTGACTTCAATATTCTGTCTTCCTTCTCTCTTGTTTCTTGTCATCACATCCCCTGTGCCGTGAATAAATATCCTATCAACCAATACTTATCATTTGGGCTTAACAAATTGTATGTTTGCTATTAAAAATATCAAATAAATCCTTCAAATGATTTCTCTTTTTGTTTCATAGGGCCAGTATTCTGTTGTAGCCTTGAACCAAAAGAAGGTAAATTGGTAGTAACTGGTGGACAGGATGATCGGGGTCTTGTTTGGAACATTGAGTCTGGAGAAATCGTGTTGGAATGTAATGAGCATCACGTAAGTGAAATAACTTTTCAATCTAATCTTGCTTAAGGCAGTCCTACTTAGAAGTGTAAGAGTTGAAATGAAAATGAAACTATACACCAGTAGTGGTTTGTGCTAAAATTCAGGATGTATGCCATCAAAACCTGGAGCTTTTCTATTCTTCATTTCAGGCTGTCACCAGTACCTTTTCAATAAAAGGGTCTGAGATATTCGGGTAGCCTTTTTTCCTGGGATAGTTGTGCTTTTATTAACCTTTCGAGATCTTTGTAAGGTGTAACTTTTGACATGCTAGAAATGTGGCTGGCAACTTGATTGGGTGTTACAGCCGGTTTAGGTTGAGGAGTATGAGTGAAAGAGGATATAGAAACAAGAGGAGGCAACTGGGATACAGTCCTGAGAGAAGAGTGGTACATGGACAGACAGAAGTGGAGAGCGCTCGTATACCACCCCCAGGCAAGTGGAGTGGATAACCAATGATCTGATTATGAGGCACCTTTCCCAACTTCCTCGATGAGCTCCAAGCCTTTCTTCTGGAATGCTTGAGGTTAACAGTGTATGGATTCTGTCCACTTACATTGTTATGCTTCATTTAAGTTGTGGAGAAGTTCATCAGCAGTGACAGTTCCTCCATTCTCCTGAAAGTCATTGTAATGTTCTTCACATACTTTGTTCCATCCTGGTATGTACTCTTTTCTCACTCCTCTGGGGATGAGTTTCTTTGCAGTATTTATTACAGCTTTAACAAATCTACAATAGTTATTTACATCGGGTGGTTTCCATCTTATATTACTCTCATGATCAGCTGAAAATCTATCCCAATTGGCTTTATCCAAATTCCAATGTGGTAGTGGGGAAGATCTAATTATGGGAATCTGAAGGCCTACTTCCAGAAGAACAAGGTGGTGTTGACAATGTGGTAAGTTTGTGAGCTCTTTAGGGAACGTCGGTGAGCTGTATCATGGATGGTCATTTGAAACAAAACAAGTCAGGATTGGAGTCTGAGTTCCATCTTGTTGACCGGAACGTACCTCGTTCTTTTGGGTCAAAGATTAGATGAATATCGTGTGCATCGGACCAATCGACCAGCTTCTCCCCACACAGATAATTACTCAAATAACCCCACTTAGTATGATCGCTGTTTTAAGTCATCCACATAAACAACGGGATGTGTCATAAGTTGGAAGAAAATTATCAGGGCAAAGGACAGTTGGAGGTTTATATGTGTTCACAATAGTCATATTATTAATCGCTATAACTATGACTTGTTGAGATTAGATGAACATTGGTGACGGTGTCACAAATATACATGGGTTGGTTTTTTAGTTTTGGCACCAATGCTTCAGTGCCAAGTTGCAACAATGTTGGGCGCTGCCACTTTTAACGACGGTTGCTGCCCTGCATCCCCTCCCTCAGAGCACATCACCTCGCCCGTCCTCACCACCGCTCGTGCGCAGTCGCGCCTGTTAGATGAGTAGTGTGAGACCAGCGCTCGCGAAAGACAGTCGCAATGTTTTCCAAGCAGGAGCAGAGAACGTGGATAAAAATTCAGTGTGCTAGGGGTCGCAGTGCTAAACAGTGTCACCGAGGATTGCAGGAAGCGTGCAGTGCAGCTGCGTTACCGTTCAGAACGCTGGTAGCAAGATGGGTTGCAGCCTTTCGAGATGGGCATGAACGTGTGGAGCACATGCCTCGATCTGGTCACCCACCAGTAAGTGATGACAATGTACAGATGGTGTCCGCGTAGTAGAGGTGGATCGGAACGTAACGATTCGTCAATTAGAGCAAATTACCGGACTGGCGCATTCAACTGTCCTCCACATCCTGAAGGACTTACTGAAAATGAGGAAGATTGCGTCCAAATGGGTTCCGCATGACTTAACCGCCATGCACAAATGGCTGGGATATGACGCTTGTCGTATGCACTTGCAGCGTTATGAGCGCGAAGGAGAGGCCTTCTTACGGCGTATCATAACCATTGACGAGACGTGGGCCAGATCTTATGAGCCACAGCACTCGAACGAGTGGCGGCACCACGGATCACCACGGAAACAAACAGTTCGACCAACCCCCATCAATGTGAAGGTAATGTTGATTCTTGCCTATGATTGGGATGGTGTGATCATTCACCATACTGTTCCCCGAGGGCAAACCGTTAATGCAGCGTACTATTGTTCGTTTCTGCAAGACCATCTCCGAGGAGCTCTGAGAAGGAAACGGCGCCACCACACGGTTACACCGCCCATCGTTCTGCATGACAATGCTAGGGCACACACAACAGGCGTTGTGTCGGCATTGTTGGATCGCTGGGGCTGGGAGGTCCTCTATCACCCCACATATTCTCCCGACATTCTCCTGTGGCTATGATCTCATCCCGAAGATGAAGATGACAATGCGCGGGGAGCGCTTCCGTACCATTGAAGACATTAAGCAGGCTGCCGAGCGCTCTCTTCGTGCCATCAATAGATTGGGCAGTGCCAACGGGATCCAATGACTTCCGCATCGCTGGGAACACGTACGCAACGGTGGGGACGACATCGAGGGCGTGTGAAACTTGGAACCATCTAAGTGAGTTATTAATCCAGTTATAACTAAGGTGCCAAAACTAAAAAACCAACCCATGTACATTGCAGTACCATAGGATTGGTGAAAAGTAGCTCCTACTGTCGGGGAAATAAGTATAGATACTCGAGTTTAGAGGTCAATAAAACCTTTACCCTTAGTCTTACATAAGAACAACCTACACCAAAATGTTCCTTGTTTTATTTGTGTTTAACGATATAGAGTAAATATTTGCATTGTATCTCGTTAAAATTTTATAGCAGATTGAACAAAAAAAAGTACCGGTTTTTCTTACCAAGTTCACGGAGCGCTCACTTAGAAGGATCATTACGTTAAAAGTATTAATCAGATCGTAACGAAACTCTAATACGTCTTAAAGGAACTTATTGTTAACGCGTATATGAAGTTTTAATCTGATCTGACGTTTCTTTAAGTAGTTATTGTGAATTTTGTAAAACATCTTTTTCTCGGGCCTGGGTGGTCATAGCAGTATGAAATATGGCTTGTTATGAGGCTCATAGCAATGCAAGGCTTAACGTAAAACTACATTTTATCTACTTTTGATAATTGCTTTTATATCGATTGATATTTAATCGGGTGGTTATGTGAGAAGAATGTATCGTAGCAAGCGACGGAAACGATGCGCTCGGTCGAAGAAACTCGTGCGACGTTGCCCTGTGAAACATAATACGCGCGCGTACCAAGCCGTAAGGTCTGTGAATTTCTGTTATTGTATTGTAATTTGTGTTAGGCCGGTATTACACTGCTAAAGAAATGTGTCAAATAAATGTTATCAAATATTTTATAAAAACTGAACTTTTATCAAAGTTATACAAAGAAATTGTCACACCATTACACTACATCTATTAGTGGCTTCGGTGGTGTAGTCGGTAGCATGCTGAACTGCTATGCCCAAGATAGCGGGTTCAAACCCGGCCAAAGTCGTCGGATTTTTTAAGAGCGTTAAAAATCCTTCAGTATGCCTTCCTTCGGAGGGGAAGTAAAGCCGGCGGTCCCATGTCATAGATTTATGGCATGTAAAAGATCCTTTCACAGACTAAACTTGTGTAAAGCAAAATAGATTTCGTCAGAACGCTCTATCAAAGTTCCAATGTTCACCACTAGTTATCATTGATGTCTGGTGGCGAAAGTTGGAACTACTTGAAATTGAACGGAACTGGTAGCTCACCTTTTAGGGTGTCCGCTGGAAGCAGCTACAGACTCAGGCGAGCCGAATATGTTCTCGGACACTCCCGGCACTAAAAGCCATACGAAAATAAAAATAAATACTTCATCTATTATTTTATCATAATTCAGCAAAATGGATGAAGGACAGTTCCGTGTTCACTTAACTATATTATGGTAGTTGAAATTCTGTGGTGGCAATACCGGGGTATATATATATCGTATGGTTGTACAAGTACATAAAAGTTATACACCGGTATATAAAAGAAACGGAAAGATAAAGTGAATGTTTATGGGTTAAACCATGGGTCGCTCACGTGACAAGGAAGATATTATTTTATACGAGTAAAATCTTGGTGAAGGAGCTGCAGTACGAGGACTTGAAAAATGACATTAATTAAAATAAATTAAAAACCATACGTGAAATTGACGAATTATAATACAAATATTATAATATATATTCGCCTCCGTGGTGTAGTGGTCGGAGTGCTTAGCTGCCACCCAGGAGGTCCATGGTTCGAATCCCGGCTCTGCCACGAAATTTCAAAATTGGTATGAGGATTGGAACGGGGTCAACTCAACCTTGGGTGCTCCAAATGAGTAGAGGGGGTGTTCGATTCCCACCTCAGCCATCCTTGAAGTGGTTTTCGTGGTTTCCCACTTCGTCTCCAGGCAAATGCCAGGATGATACCTAACGTAAGGCCACGGCCGCCTCATTCCCTCCTCCTTGCCTATCCCTCCCAATCTTCCCATCCCTCATAAGGTCCCTGTTCGCTTTGCAGGTGAGGCAACCTGGGCGAAGTGCTGGTTACACACCCTGGGTAGATTATAGGCTAAGGAATAACCCACCCACCAAGGGAAGATGATTAAAAAAAAGGGAAGTAGGTTTTGGATTGGAGAAAAAGGATAGAAAAATAGGAGGAGAGTCCCACAAGAGTTGTAAATTTAACTTTAAATACCTTTAGAGGCAGTTGCCACTGAAAATTAACCCTCTGAATCTAAAGTAGGTACGAGCTTGGTCGAAGCTAACGGGAACCGCAGCTGGGACTTGGGCGATTTGCAAGAGAGAGGCTTTAGTGTATTTCCTCCCAAGCATGTATAAGACTACTATGGGGAAAGGTGATGGTCTGGCAAAACTAAGAGTAACAAATTTATTGTAAGGTTTTTCAAAGAAATTCGTTTTGCGAAATAATTCGAAGAATGCCAATAATTTAAATCAAGTTTGGTATTTCCAATTTTCGAAATTATAGAGTTCCTGAGAAAAGCGACCCAGTGCTTCCAGGAAGGAAAATGATAAAAGATTATAACCTGGGGAGTAATTTTGTTTAATAAGCCAATGGTTGCATTTAGAAATGGCTAAGCTTTTACTCGGCGAGGAGCCGGCTAAAAGTTTAGACAAAAAGAAACACTTATCTTTTGGAAAACTGACCATAAGTTTTCGGAGAGGATCTCCACAAGCAGGTAGCTGGCGTAGCGAGCTTTACTTGCCGTACTGGCCAATTAGAATTAGCTATTAAAGCTAAAAGAATCTTTAGTGAGGTTACTACTAAGAGTTCTTGCTCAAATGCAACGAGTGGTGAAAGCCCTATTAATGGTTTTAATGGCATCAAGTAGGGAGAGCCAAGGAGGACAGGATCTTGCTTACCCGTTGTATTAGAAAAATGAAAAAGCAAAAAAGAAACTCTTAATTTATTTAACAAATTAGAGGAAGTTGATATCTTTAACAATTAAATATGTTTCAATCTTATTAACAATTTGGGGTCGCAGACCTCCGACAACATTTAGAAATTGCTCTAGGCAAATAATAATTCTTAAGGTTTTAAACCTGGTACTAAAATCTTTGTAAGATTTTAAAAAGGCAAATGAAATGATTAAAGTTTAAACATTCACAAGAGTACAAGGAGTGTACTTTAAAAAATTACCAGGTAACTGATTTAGAAAAGGTTACAACTTCGAAAATAACAATAAGAAAAACATAAAGAATGAAATAGAAGTTCCTACAACTTCTTATATTTATACAGAATTAATGTTGGTTATTATGCAAATAAGGGCAGGTCACTTACTGTGAAACCTGAAGAGATAATCAAAAGGAAGGTTCTGGACCTCCTATGTTTTAAATGGGAGTCACGAACCAAATGGGGCAGTTTCCATTTCGTGAGACCTAGAAATAACTCACTCAAGAGTTGAAAGAATTGTATTCTCTCATTATAAGGGAGAAACAATGTAAGGTTAAAACATGTGCTGGACACGTAATTATACAGAAATTAATTAATTACACATGAGAAAAAATGGGAGGGCACATCTATAGATTGACACCTCGTTGAAACAGACCTGAATTTAAAAGTTTATTACAGATTGTTAGTAAGAGGTTTAGGAAAGAGAAATAGGGATTGAGGAAAAATGTTCATGGCCTTATTTATATGTAAACGGACGATCGCGACGCGGTAGAAAGTTGAACAAGCACTGGTTCTCACTATAGTTCGTTGAAACATATGAAAAGTTCACTATTGAAACACGAAAGTTTATGAGAAAGAAAGTTATTGCAATGAGGAAAATAACTGATTGGTTGCACTAGATGAACGAAAGTCTATTTCTGGCGAAAATGGTGGATTACAGTTAAATGCGCCATAGAACGTCCAACGGTGGAAGAAAATTCGCTATTGAGCTTTAATTCAGAAGTGAGATTCTTCAATTTTAAATAGCATTCTCACAAGTGAGTGAAAATTTCATAACGGCAGGACTTGTAGATGAAATACAGAATCTGGAAGGTTCCAGAACGACCTTAGTAGAAAACTGGGGTCAAGAAAATCCAACGGAGGAACTAGCTTTGTGAATTATAGACAGTGGGTATTAGATAATATCCCACGTAGTGAGAGGATTTCTCATTTAAATAGCTTAAGAAAAGCTCTTTTCTAGTAAGGTTGGCTTGTACGAACAAAAGCTCAACATGGCAAATCCCACGAAGAATGATTTTTGCCCCAAAATAAATAATCTCACACTGTCTATAAGAGTATCGTTAAAAGCACGTGAAAGTTAAAACCATGAAGATGAGGTTAAAACTTTAAGATGGTACTTATCTTGATTTCATGTTGAAAGTGAAGTTCCTATTGACGGTAACTACTTTGTCAACATGGCGTAGAAGAGAGTATGCCTCTTGGTTTGAGGAGGCTGGCTCGAGAGGAGCCTTAACTGATCGAGTCAACTGCCGACTGAGAAGTGAGACTTGCTGAACGGAGCACGGAGGGTCCAAGGAAGGGGAAAAGAGTGGGGGATAGGAGACAAAAGGAGAACATATAAACATTGCCAACTTTATAGCAAAAAATTATTTTCTCTTGATGAGCTGGTCTTCAAAGAGTTGATAACAGGCGATACTAGCGCAGCATGGTGAGTAAAAAAGTAGACAGAGTCCTCTTGCTCAAGGAGAAAATAGCTAGCGATGGTAACAGGATCTGGTGGCCAAATGGATAAGTAAGTCCTCTTGCGCCATGAAAAGTTGAAGAGCTTCAGAGATTCGCTGCTAGATGACGCTAGGTGAGTCACAGAGGATATATATCTAGAACAGACTCATAAAAGATATAAGCGACCTGAACACCTAAGAGAAAACAGAAGATCACTGTTGGTGTTTGACAAAGAGGAAGGAAAGAACATGCAAAAGCATTGAAAATTACAATCTCTCGTACCGTGTATTCCAAGAATACACCATTCTGGGAGGGGAAAACACCAACAGAGAACAAATAAGCAGTTAGACATTTAAAGGAAGAGGAGCGATCAAAGACAGGGGTCTTGTAATCGGATCGTTAGTGGTCAAGACTCTGACCACCCTGACTCTCCCATCTCTTCCAGGATAACACTCGGTCACTCTACCAGAGATCCAGACTAGAGGGGGAGAAACATCCCTAACCAAGACCAAGTCTCCCACTTTAATGTCGGGACTGGAAAGAAACCACTTCTGTCTCTGTTGCAAGGAAGTTAAATATTCCAAGTTCCACCTCTTCCAAAAAGAATTACGGAGGGCTTCAAGTTTACGCCAAGTGATAGGTAGATTGGAATCCCTGTAAGAATTGGGAAGAGGAGGAGGAGCAGAAAGAGAAGTGCCGATAAGGAAGTGACCAGGGGTGAGTGGAAGTAGGTCATCAGGGTCATTGGAAAGCGGAGTTAAAGGGCGAGAATTAACAACACCTTCAATCAGAACAGACAGTGAATTGAATTCTTCATAAGTCAGAATTCGATTACCTAAGACTTTTCTTAAATGACGTTTAGTGAGCTTTACGCAAGATTCCCACCTACCACCATGATGAGGAGCGTAGGGAGGTATAAAGCGCCATTTGAAACCTTTTGAATAAGAAAAATTAGAAATTTGTTCCATGGCAGGAGAGGAAGTGAGAGCTTTCTTCCACAGGGAAGCTGCGCCCTGAAAAGTGGAAGCGTTATCAGAGAACATCTCTGAAGGATCACCACGCCTAGCAGTGAAACGAGAGACAGCTGATAAAAAGTAGGAGGTAGAAGCATTCGTTACTAGTTCCAAGTGGATTGCACCAGTAACCATGCAAACAAAGAGAGAAACATAAAGCTTACCAAACAATTTGCATTTAGCTTCAGGAGAGTTTCGTTGATATTGGAACGGACCCATATAGTCCACGCCAGTTAAAGCAAATGGGAGTATAGGAGAAGAGCGAAAAGAGGGCAGATCGCTCATTAATTGAGTATTGATTTTAGGTTTCGCTTTGAAGCAAGGAATGCACTTATGAATTACAGAAGAAACTTCGTGAATTCCATTTATGATCCAGTACTTTTCCCTTAAGAGGCAAAGCAGAGTGCGTGTACCAACATGCAGATTGCGATAATGAAAGTCACGTATAATTAAAGAAGTTACGTGATGTTTAGAAGGCAAAATAACGGGATGCTTTTTGTCCTCAGAGAGTAAAGATTGTGAGAGCCTTCCACCTACCCTGAGTAACCCATGGTCATCAAGGAACGGGGCTAAAGCACGAAGACGGCTGGATTTGGGAAGATCCCTTTTAGAAGAAAGCAAAGACAATTCAGAAGAAAGGGCTTCTTGCTGTGTTAGTTGTAAAACCTTAATGGTAGCGAGAATCAATTCATGATTGGTAAGATGTGGTTTGGGGAGGAGAGGTTGGTCAACCACTAAATATTTCCATCTAAGGAGATAGGCGATAATTCTTATTACCGTATATACTCGAATACCACCCGCACACTTTTAAACAAAATCGGACGTGAAAAATTGGGGTGCGGGTCTTATTTGAGTCATCCTGATTTTAAAGATTGAAATTGCCCGCCATACGCGATATCGGGTGTTGCAAGTATCCGCTAGATGGTGCTAGCCTTCTTCCGGCTATCACTTTGTTTTTCCGTAAGCAGGCGGCGTCATACTGTCTAGCGCACGTTTTCCGAGTGTAAACATGAGTTCTACGAAGCGTTTGCGGTCGTTTACTGTGAGTGAGAAGCTGAAAGTTGTGAGGGAATCTGAAATTATTGGAAATCGTGCCGCCGGTAGGAAATATGATATTGACGAGTCATGCATTCGAGATTGGAGAAAGAAGAAAAACGTGTTGCTAACAAGTAGTGGTGCTCGTAGAGCTTTCCGCGGACTGAGTGTACAGTTTCCGGAAATTGAAAAACAACTTGATAAATACGTAACAGAAAGGCGGGAATTGGGAAATGGGGTGTCGACCGAAATGTGTCAATTAAAGGCATTACAGATCGCGAAGGAACTTTCTACGGTAGGGTTTAAAGCAAGCCGAGGATGGATTCAAAATTTTTATAAAAGAAATGGGTTGAGCATACGAAGGCGTACCTCAATTTCGCAGCGTCTTCCTGGTGCCTATGAAGAAAAGTTACTTTCCTTTCAGCGTCACATAATTAAGTTGCGGAAGGAAAATTCATATTTGCTTTCCCAAATTGGTAATGCAGATCAGACGCCAGTCTACTTTGAAATGCCACTGGACAGTACTGTGAATGTTAAGGGATCTAAAAGTGTGACTATCAGAACAGGTGGTAATGAGAAACAACGGTGCACGGTAATGTTGTGTAAACTCGCTGACGGAACCAAACTTCCGCCGTACGTTGTTTTCAAGCGAAAGACTCTTCCAAAAAATATACCCGCTGGTGTTATCGTTAGAACTCAGGACTCTGGTTGGATGGACAGTTCACTGGTGGAAGACTGGTTAAAGTGTGTTTGGCAACGTCGCCCTGGTGCTTTATTACGACGAAAGAGCTTGCTTGTTCTGGACAGTTACCGCGGCCATACAACAGACGCTGTGAAGAAATTCGTCAAGGATGGGAAAACCGACCTAGCAATCATCCCGGGTGGGATGACTTCTATGCTACAGCCACTGGATGTCAGCGTGAACCGACCGTTCAAAGCAGCCTTGAAACAGCTGTATACGGAGTGGATGGCGGCCGATAAGCACACACTGACCCCAACTGGTCGTATTCAGCGCCCGGAAGTTCAGCTGCTCTGTTCGTGGATTTTGACGGCATGGAATCGTATCTCGGGAGATCTCATACGGAAGAGCTTCAAGAAATGTAGTATTTCCAATGCTATGGATGGCAGTGATGACGACATTTTGTGGGAAAGTGATGGTGAAAAAAGTTCCGAAGTTGGTACTTCTGATGACGATGAATGAAGTGTTTGTGTCTTTTATTTGTATTTTTAATTGTTTCTGTGTTATTTTAGGACGACTTCATAACTGTTGGAAACTATTTTGTAGAAATGCTATTTTGTTTATTTAGTAAAGATTGTAAATAGTTTTGAGTATTTTTTTTTTTATTTTGTTCTTCAAAATCAGGGTGCGGGTCTTATTCAAGGGCGGGTCGTATTCGAGTAAATACGGTAATTTATGAAAAGAAGAATAGCGGGACAACAAGGGATGAGAAGCGTTGGAAACAAGACACGAAGCAATAGATAGAGGTACTTTAGCATCGGGCACGTTGGAGTTTGTAACTGTAGGATTAGAAGGCCATGAAGAAGAGTCTTCGATTAGCCACGAGGGCCCATGCCAGTACAATTGGGAAGCTGCCAATTGAGAGGGTAAACAACCACGAGAGATAATATCGGCTGGATTATCCGCACTGGGCACATGCCTCCATTGACATCCAGAAGAAAGAGTTTGAATTTTGGAAACCCTGTTTGCAACAAAAGTTTGCCAGTGAGAGGGGTTCTTGGCTATCCAAGAAAGGGTGATCATGGAATCGCTCCAGATATAGATTTGCAAAAATTCGACCTTTAATACTTCCCGTAGTTTTTTAACAAGTTCTGCAGCCATGAGTGCAGCGCACAGTTCGAGCCTAGGCAAAGTGATAGTTTTAAGGGGAGCAACCTACGATTTGGCACAACAAGGTTGGAAACTGGAGATCCATAGAGTGAATCGTGATGAACTAAATATGCACAGCAACCATAAGCTTTCTCGGAACTGTCCGCGAACACATGAAGGAAAAAGGATGCATTAGAATGAGAGCTGATTAAATTCCTAGGAATTTCAATAAGGGAAAGATCCAGCAAATTGCTGCGAGAGCCAACGATTAAGAAAAGAAAGAGGGACAGTATCATCCCATTCACATTTAAGCGACCACAGCTCTTGCGTGAAGAGTTTGGCTATAACGATAACTGGGGCAAGGAATTGAAGCGGATCAAAAATTTTTGAAATTTCAGATAGGATTTGTCTTTTTGTATTAGGAAGCTCTTCTGCGAGCGAAACTTTATAGATAAGAGTGTCAGTGCTAGTGCACCAGTGAACTCCTAGAGTTTTTATAGATTCGGAGTTTCCACAAATTGCGACAGAAGAAGGATCTACGCCTTCGATGGGAAACTGAGCAAGAAACTCAGGCGAGTTGGAGTTCCACTTGTTGTTGTTTGAGTCTTCAGTCTTTTGACTGGTTTGATGCAGCTCTCCATGCCTCTCTGTCCTGAGCTAATCGTTTCATCTCTACATAGCTACCACACCCTACATCCGAGGCAATTTGTTTAACATATTCTAACCTTGGTCTACCCCTACAGTTCTTGTCCTCGACCCTTCCTTCCATAACTAAGCTTGCTATTCCTGGGTGTCTTAGTATGTGTCCTACCAACCTATCTCTTCTCTTCATTAGCAGTCGCCAGAAACATCTCTCCTCTCCCACTCGTCTTAATACCTCTTTGTTTGTAACCCTATCTACCCATCTGATCTTCATCATTCTCCTGTAACACCACATTTCAAATGCTTCAATTCTCCTCTTTTCTGCTGCACCAATAGTCCAAGTTTCACTTCCATAGAGCGCCACACTCCAGACAAAGGCTTTCAAAAATGACTTCCTAATACCTAAATCTATATTCGATGTCAGCAGATTCCTTTTTTGTAGAAATGCTTTTCTTGCCTGAGCCAACCTACTTTTTATATCCTCTTTGCTTCGTCCATCACTGGTTATTCTGCTTCCTAAGTAACAGAAGTCTCCTACTTCCTTCAGCTTTTCGCCTGCCAATTTGATCTCCATAGGGGTTTCTGATTTATTTCGGCTGCATTCCAGTATTTTTGTTTTACATTTATTAATTTTCATCATGAATTCTTTCCGTAAGACGGAGTCCATACCATTCAAAAACTCATTCAGATCCTCAGGCTTGTTGGCCAAGATGACGATGTCATCAGCAAATCTCAGAGTTGAAATTATTTCTCCTTGAATCTTCACTCCCACTTTAAATTTTTCTCTAATTTCCTTCATTGCTTGTTCAATGTAAAGATTGAAAAGTATGGGTGATAAGTTGCAGCCTTGCCTTACACCTTTCTGAATACCAGCTTCTCTCTCATGTCCTTCAACTCGAATGACTGCTGTCTGGTTTCTGTATAGATAGTATATCACCCTCCTATCCCTGTACTTTATTCCAATCGATTTCAAAATGTCAAACAATTTAGTCCAATCAACGTTATCAAAAGCCTTTTCTAAGTCTACAAAAGCCATGAACGTTCTCTTATCTTTCCTTATTCTACCTTCCAAAATCAGCCTAAGACTTAGTACAGCTTCCCTTGTTCCTACATTTCTCCTGAAACCAAACTGGTCTTCACCCAACTCCGTTTCTATCTGGCTCTCAATCCTCTTGTAAATTATCCTAGACAGGATCTTTGAAGCATGAGTAATCAAGCTGATTGTACGGTAATCTTCACATCTGTCAGCTCCCACTTTCTTTGGTATAGGGATGATTACATTCTTCTTGAAATCAGGGGGTACCTCACCTGTCTCATAAATCCTACACACCAAGTGAAATAACCTGATCAGACCTTCATCTCCTATGCAGCATAGCAACTCAATCGGTATATCATCTATGCCTGGTGCTTTGTTCCTGCTTAAGTCTTCCAAAGCTCTATCAAATTCTGATCTCAATATTAAATCTCCTTTCGCATCCTCATCAATTTCCTCCTCCCTTTCCATTACATGATTCTCAATCTCCTTTCCCTTATACAAACTCTCTATGCAAGCTTTCCATCTCTCAACCTTTTCTTCCCTATCTGTTAGAGGCTTTCCATTTGTGTCCTTAATATTACAGCACTTAGTCTTCTTTTCCCCAAAAGTATTCTTAATCCTTCGATAAGCTGTGTCTACTTTTCCTAATTTCAGACAATTTTCTATACCAGCACATTTCTCTTTCAACCATTCTTCTTTCGCTTCCTTGCACTTCTTGTTAACCTCATTTCTCAGACGTCTGTATTCTGCTTTCCCCTTTTCATCTCTTACATTCTTGTGCTTCCGCCTTTCATCCATCAATTCGAGTATATCCTGAGTGATCCACGGTTTTCTACCTATTCTCTCTTTCCTACCAATGTTTTCTTCTGCGGATTTTGTTATTTTATTCCTCAAAAGTGCCCATTCGTCTCCAATTGAAGTTTGTTTAGGGTTTTTCATTAGTCCTTCCTTTATACTCTTCTTGAATCTTTCGTTTACATCCTTCTCTTTCAGTCTGTCTATTGCCCACCTTTTTGGCTTTTGACTTTTCTTCAGTTTCTTCAACTTTAATCTGCATTTCATTACAACCAGATTGTGGTCAGAGTTTATGTCAGCACCAGGATATGTTTTACAATCCAAAATCTGGTTTCGAAACCTCTGCTTGACCATAATGAAGTCGATTTGGTAACGCCCTGTATCTCCTGGTCTCATCCATGTGTATATTCTTCTATTGTGGTTATTGAATAAGGTGTTAGCTATGACCAACTCATGCTCAGTGCAGAATTCTACCAGCCTGCTTCCTCGATCATTCCTTTCACCTAATCCGAAATCTCCTACTATCTTCCCTTCTCTCCCTTTTCCTACCACAGCATTCCAATCTCCCATTACTATAACATTTTCATCACCCTTGATATACCTCAGAATTTCGTCTATTTCTTCGTAGACCTTTTCAACATCCTCATCATCAGCTTGACTGGTAGGCATGTAGACTTGTACCACTGTGGTGCAGGTAGGTTTAGTATTGATTTTTGCTACAATAATCCGTTCACTATATTGCTCATAATATTCCACCCGCTGTCCAAGTTTCCTACTCAATATGAGGCCAACCCCTGCTTGGCCATTGTTTGATTCAGTGCTAATGACCCTATAGTTTCCTGACCAAAAGTCCTGTTCTTCTTGCCAGCGCATTTCACTAATCCCAACCAAATCCAACCTCAACCTATCCATTTCCCTTTCTAAGTTTTCTAACCTTCCATTTCCTAGCAGACTTCTAACATTCCACGCTCCGATCCGTAGAATGTCAGATTTCCTCTTTGTCACTTCTGTGATGTTAACCCCCTCTCGAGTAGTCCCCACCCGGAGATCCGAACGGGGGACTAGTTTACCTCCGGATTGAAATTTTACAAGGAAGGAGGCCATCATCACATGTATTTATGCATAGAGAGGTGCATATCCTCGGGAATAGCAAACGGCTGTAGTTTCCCGTTGCTTTCAGCCGTGCAGCAGGACGCAGTGTAGCCATTATTTGGCTTATATTATCAATATCTTAACCGTCTATACGACTAGTAAAGAATTGATTTATTCTGAAAGGCTGCTACTCCCTTTCAGAATAAGTAAAAAGCAATTCCACTAACAAAAATACTAACCTTCTACTGTACTAACAATTAAATACCAAAATTCTACTACGAAAAAATACTTAAGTTCCACCAACAACAAATACTACCACTAAAACAGTCTGTCACCAGACACACTCACATGCAATCACACTTATGGGAAACCTCCATTCCTTAACAATGCCTGAAGTTCTAAAGACACAAAAGAAGCTTCCTCCAAAGAGGGGAAGGACTGCAAATAATCGTCAACATAGAATGACGTAGTTAGTGCTTCAGAGGCTTTGGAATTAAATAAATGACCATCTTGTGAGGCTAGCAAGTGTAGGGATCGGATAGCAAGGAAAGCAGAGGGTTTTAAGCCATAAGTAACCGTTTTCAAGCGAAATACCTTAATGGGCTTACTGATTTCATCACGCCACAAGATTCTTTGAAGATCTCGTTGTTCTGGTTGAATTAACACTTGACGGTACATCTGTTTTATGTCGGCTATAACAGCTATGGGAAATAACCGAAAGTTTAAAAGTATAGCGGATAGATCTGACTGAATAGCAGGACCAGAATAAAGAGTGTCGTTAAGGCTATTGCCATTAACGTCGGGCGATGAACCATTGAAAACAACTCGGATTTTATCTTTTACAAGAGGGTTCTTCCACACGGGATGATGATTTAAATAAACCGTTTCAATTGGGGGGTGCGATTCATCATCAGATTTGTTAACAACTTCCATATGATCCAAGCTTTCATACTCGTCCATGAAATCAGTGTACTGCTGTTTGACAAGGGGTTCTTTTTTGAATTTGCTCTCGATAGCAAAGAGAGCTTTGCGAGCTTTAGGCTGAGAGTTGATAAGTTTGGAAGGATTGTGTAATCTTGGCATTTGAACAACGAACCGGCCATCAGAAGAACGAGTGGTGGTGTTCAAAAAAAGTTGCTCACAGAATTCATTTTCTGAAGAAGTTACATTAGGAGAATCAACGCTTTCAAGCCTCCAAAACTGTTCCAGGTCAGTATTGGAGAAATAACATTGCGATGCAGGTTGGGGAGAATAATGGGGAAGTTGCCCTGTGACGATCCATCCAAAATTAGTGTCTCTGGCGACCATGTTTGCGGATAACTTGCGAACCTGTTTAGGAAGGCAATTCCAAAAAACATTGGCACTAAAAAGTATGTCAATGGGGTTTTGTATGTTAAACAAAGGATCGGCTAACCTAAAATGCGAGGGAATGTTTAACCCTGAAATATCCACCGAGTGACTTGGAGTGTCTTCTCCAATGCTATTGAGAATTAGACAATTAAGTTTAAAGAAGTTTTTTCTATGACAAATATCTCTTATGGTTAGTTTTGAGAATTGTAAAGCTTGCGATTTTGAGCTGTTGATGCCCGACACATTGATAGAAGTGGGGTTTAAGGGTAGGCCTAGTTTTCTAATCAAGGAATTGGACACAAAATCATGAGTTGCCGCTGAATCTAGAAGACCGCGTGCACGGACCCAGTTGCCAAAGTTATCCTGAACTTCAATTTGGACAGTAGACAACAATACTTGAGCACTGCGAATGGACTTGGCATTTTGAATATACGATGAAGCATTAGAACTGTTAGCACTATCATTTTTCGGAGAAGTAGATGCTGTCGATGACCTTGCCTGATCATGACGATGTAGCAAAGTATGATGAGCCTTTTCACAATGGTAGCAAAGTCTTGTGGACTTACAATTAGAAGCAGAATGCGTGGGCGCTAGGCAGTTGAAACAATGTTTATTTTGAGCAACTAATTTTCGTCTGTCGTCGACTGACATTTCTTTAAAGGATTTACAGAGGTATAGGGCATGGGGATCTTTACAAAGTATGCACTTTACAGGTTCGTTTAAACTTTTGCGAGGTTCGCTTTGCGTGTTTAAAACAATAGAGCTAGCAACACGACGTTCACTAGACCTCGTTGGGTAACCAGTAGTGTTTGATTTAAATTTGGATGAGCTGAACCCGGGTTTTTGGGTATTGGACGCTGAGCGTTCACTTTTGGGTTTGATGGACATTAATTCGAATTTGGAACTAGGAGATGAAGGTTCACTTTGATTAGCTAGAGCGGTTAAAAGTTGGCATCTAGCGTTTATGAAAGTAACTAAATGCTCGTAAGTGTAGTCGTCTTCTTTAGAAAGTTCAATTTCCCAAGCTTTGAGGGTAGCAGCATCAACTTTAGAAACCACTAAATGTATTAGGAAAGTATCCCAATAATTAGTAGGTTGATCTAATTGGGACAAAGCCTTAACGTGAAGTTGTGTAGTGTCAACTTTAGTACGTAAGCTGGTGACGTCATTATGCTGTGCCGCAGATAGATTGAATAGAGCCTTTATATGGCGCTGAATACGTAACCGTAAATTTCCATATCTTTCCTTTAATAAGTTAAAGGCAATGGGGTAATTTTCGGCACGCAGAGGAAGTGCTTCGACCAACTGCAAAGCTTGACCTCGGAGAATAGATCTCAAATAATGAAACTTGT
Source organism: Meconema thalassinum (assembly GCA_946902985.2). Lineage (NCBI taxonomy): Eukaryota > Metazoa > Arthropoda > Insecta > Orthoptera > Tettigoniidae > Meconema > Meconema thalassinum. The sequence goes on along the minus strand of OX336393.1, from coordinate 122,800,297 downwards.
AAATGACTTGAATGTCTTCATTGTCATGAACAAGGGAGCAAAATAATTCATAGAAAGAATCCCAAGCAGATTCATCTCCAGAAAAATGGGGTAAATCAATTTTCGGTAAAGTTGGTTTGGGCTTTTGAGTACCCTCACGGAAAGAAGTTTGTGGTTCTTGAAGGGAACCAAGAACAGAAGCGTCCTTTTTCTGCTCCTCTTCGAGTTGGCGTATTATTTTGAAAGCAGAACCTATGCCTTCGTAATATTGGTTTTCTACTTCGACTCGATCTTCTGTTTGATTGAGCATGCAAGTTTCTATTTCAGTTTGAATGTTGCAGTAGTTTTCATAAGAACGTTCAAAATCCCTTACACGATGTTTCAACAAGTCTAATTGAGCTTCTGAGGGATCCAATTCTTTTATGTACTTTCTGAATCGGGTAATTTGCCCTTTATAGGATGCTCGTTTAGAAGTAAGTTTTTCATCCTTATCCTTATCAGTAGGAGCCATGTTAAAGAAGGTAGATTGAAATGTAACTCACGAAACTGTGGAACCTTGGAAATGCTGTCAAGCTGGCAGCAGCAAATAAGTAGAAAGAACGGGACACACCAAAGGAGACAGGAGCAGCCTCTTTCACCTTCACAGGTTTTGCACGATGTGGTTATAGCTGAAAGATTCAAAACAGATATTAATAATTTGCAAAATATTGCCAAACAGAAAAATGACAAATGGACTCTCCCGGGTTTCGGCACCAAATTTTGGGTAGATTATAGGCTAAGGAATAACCCACCCACCAAGGGAAGATGATTAAAAAAAAGGGAAGTAGGTTTTGGATTGGAGAAAAAGGATAGAAAAATAGGAGGAGAGTCCCACAAGAGTTGTAAATTTAACTTTAAATACCTTTAGAGGCAGTTGCCACTGAAAATTAACCCTCTGAACCTAAAGTAGGTACGAGCTTGGTCGAAGCTAACGGGAACCGCAGCTGGGACTTGGGCGATTTGCAAGAGAGAGGCTTTAGTGTATTTCCTCCCAAGCATGTATAAGACTACTATGGGGAAAGGTGATGGTCTGGCAAAACTAAGAGTAACAAATTTATTGTAAGGTTTTTCAAAGAAATTCGTTTTGCGAAATAATTCGAAGAATGCCAATAATTTAAATCAAGTTTGGTATTTCCAATTTTCGAAATTATAGAGTTCCTGAGAAAAGCGACCCAGTGCTTCCAGGACGGAAAATGATAAAAGATTATAACCTGGGGAGTAATTTTGTTTAATAAGCCAATGGTTGCATTTAGAAATGGCTAAGCTTTTACTCGGCGAGGAGCCGGCTAAAAGTTTAGACAAAAAGAAACACTTATCTTTTGGAAAACTGACCATAAGTTTTCGGAGAGGATCTCCACAAGCAGGTAGCTGGCGTAGCGAGCTTTACTTGCCTTACTGGCCAATTAGAATTAGCTATTAAAGCTAAAAGAATCTTTAGTGAGGTTACTACTAAGAGTTCTTGCTCAAATGCAACGAGTGGTGAAAGCCCTATTAATGGTTTTAATGGCATCAAGTAGGGAGAGCCAAGGAGGACAGGATCTTGCTTACCCGTTGTATTAGAAAAATGAAAAAGCAAAAAAGAAACTCTTAATTTATTTAACAAATTAGAGGAAGTTGATATCTTTTACAATTAAATATGTTTCAATCTTATTAACAATTTGGGGTCGCAGACCTCCGACAACATTTAGAAATTGCTCTAGGCAAATAATAATTCTTAAGGTTTTAAACCTGGTACTAAAATCTTTGTAAGATTTTAAAAAGGCAAATGAAATGATTAAAGTTTAAACATTCACAAGAGTACAAGGAGTGTACTTTAAAAAATTACCAGGTAACTGATTTAGAAAAGGTTACAACTTCGAAAATAACAATAAGAAAAACATAAAGAATGAAATAGAAGTTCCTACAACTTCTTATATTTATACAGAATTAATGTTGGTTATTATGCAAATAAGGGCAGGTCACTTACTGTGAAACCTGAGCCTCCGTGGCTTAGGCGGCAGCACGCCGGCCTCTCACCGCTGAGTCCGTGGTTCAAATCCCAGTCACTCCATGTGAGATCTGTGCTGGACAGAACGGAGGCAGACAGGTTTTTCTCCGGGTACTCCGGTTTTCCCTGTCAAAATTTCATTCCAGCAACACTCTCCACTATCATTTCATCTATCATTCATTTAATCATTGCCCCAGAGGAGTGCGTCAGGCCTCGGCAGCCGGCACTGTTCATATCCTCGCCGCTAGATGGGGGCTTCATTCATTCCATTCCTGACCCGGTCGGAGACTGGAAGCAGGCTGTGGATTTTTCATTTTCACTTACTTTGAAACCTGAAGAGATAATCAAAAGGAAGGTTCTGGACCTCCTATGTTTTAAATGGGAGTCACGAACCAAATGGGGCAGTTTCCATTTCGTGAGACCTAGAAATAACTCACTCAAGAGTTGAAAGAATTGTATTCTCTCATTATAAGGGAGAAACAATGTAAGGTTAAAACGTGTGCTGGACACGTAATTATACAGAAATTAATTAATTACACATGAGAAAAAATGGGAGGGCACATCTATAGATTGACACCTCGTTGAAACAGACCTGAATTTAAAAGTTTATTACAGATTGTTAGTAAGAGGTTTAGGAAAGAGAAATAGGGATTGAGGAAAAATGTTCATGGCCTTATTTATATGTAAACGGACGATCGCGACGCGGTAGAAAGTTGAACAAGCACTGGTTCTCACTATAGTTCGTTGAAACATATGAAAAGTTCACTATTGAAACACGAATGTTTATGAGAAAGAAAGTTATTGCAATGAGGAAAATAACTGATTGGTTGCACTAGATGAACGAAAGTCTATTTCTGGCGAAAATGGTGGATTACAGTTAAATGCGCCATAGAACGTCCAACGGTGGAAGAAAATTCGCTATTGAGCTTTAATTCAGAAGTGAGATTCTTCAATTTTTAATAGCATTCTCACAAGTGAGTGAAAATTTCATAACGGCAGGACTTGTAGATGAAATACAGAATCTGGAAGGTTCCAGAACGACCTTAGTAGAAAAATGGGGTCAAGAAAATCCAACGGAGGAACTAGCTTGGTGAATTATAGACAGTGGGTATTAGATAATATCCCACGTAGTGAGAGGATTTCTCATTTAAATAGCTTAAGAAAAGCTCTTTTCTAGTAAGGTTGGCTTGTACGAACAAAAGCTCAACATGGCAAATCCCACGAAGAATGATTTTTGCCCCAAAATAAATAATCTCACACTGTCTATAAGAGTATCGTTAAAAGCACGTGAAAGTTAAAGCCATGAAGATGAGGTTAAAACTTTAAGATGGTACTTATCTTGATTTCATGTTGAAAGTGAAGTTCCTATTTACGGTAACTACTTTGTCAACATGGCGTAGAAGAGAGTATGCCTCTTGGTTTGAGGAGGCTGGCTCGAGAGGAGCCTTAACTGATCGAGTCAACTGCCGACTGAGAAGTGAGACTTGCTCAACGGAGCACGGAGGGTCCAAGGAAGGGGAAAAGAGTGGGGGATAGGAGACAAAAGGAGAACATATAAACATTGCCAACTTTATAGCAAAAAATTATTTTCTCTTGATGAGCTGGTCTTCAAAGAGTTGATAACAGGCGATACTAGCGCAGCATGGTGAGTAAAAAAGTAGACAGAGTCCTCTTGCTCAAGGAGAAAATAGCTAGCGATGGTAACAGGATCTGGTGGCCAAATGGATAAGTAAGTCCTCTTGCGCCAGGAAAAGTTGAAGAGCTTCAGAGATTCGCTGCTAGATGACGCTAGGTGAGTCACAGAGGATATATACCTAGAACAGACTCATAAAAGATATAAGCGACCTGAACACCTAAGAGAAAACAGAGGATCACTCTTGGTGTTTGACAAAGAGGAAGGAAAGAACATGCAAAAGCATTGAAAATTACAATCTCTCGTACCGTGTATTCCAAGAATACACCACACCCCAGTTGTATACCCGATCCCGAATTTTCAAAATGGAGGCGGTAAATGTGGGATCCATCGCTGAGTCCGAGGGTAGCCAACCCTGGAGGGTAATACGATTAAGAAAAAATAAAATACACTATCACTCACGTCGATTTAACTTAACTATTTCATTCTTCTTTATATCCTGAAATATGCGTCCCTTATGTACAACGCTAATAGCCTCTGCTAATTTTACCTAGAAGTTAGAGAAACGTGTCTTATATTTCATTTCCGCAAGAAGTTAAACATTTCCCAACACCTTTTTTAATGAGGGCTTTGGACCTCCATTGGCAGGTTTAAAAATGGTGTGTCAGCTGAAAAGCTATTATTATAAGAGTAATTCATCATCATCATCTTGCACAGTTTCCAGCCACTGGCCGGGTCTGTTTGGAACACAAGCCTCTCCAAAGTCTTCTGTCTTCCCACCATCTCTCAGCCTCCACCCTTGTCCAGTCTTCTCCTCTCTTCTTCACGCTTTCTTCCACCCCCTTCAGCCACCTGTCTCTCGGTCTTCCCCTCGGTCTCTTTCCTTCCCACTTCGTCTCATGTACTCTCCTGGGTATCCTCTTCTCCTCCATTCGTTTTACATGTCCATACCATCTAAGTCTAGATTTCTCTATACCATCCTGTAATGGTTCCTCCTTCATTAATTCTCTGGTCCTCTCATTTCTTATTCTGTCCATCTTTGTAGCTCCAATACTGCTTCACAAGAACCTCATCTCACTGGCCTGTATTTTGCTCTTCTCCCTTCCTTTCATAACCCAGGTCTCCATGGCATACGTCAGGATAGGGACATAGTACGTCCGATATATGATCTTTTTGCTGTTCTGAGGGACATCCTTGCTCCATAACATGCTTCTCACACTCCTCCGAAATGCTTCTGCCTGCCTCCCCCGCTCATTTATTTCTCTATCGTTTCTTCCATTATCTTGTATCAGGCTTCCCAGATACTTAAAACTCTCCACTTTCTTCAGCTGTTCCCCACCAATTGTTATTCCCGTTGTGGTTCTTTCCTTCTTCCTTGTTGTGATCACCATCTCACTCTTATTTATGCTAAATTTCATCCCATATCCTTGTATTATTCCTTCCCACACGTCCAACTGTTCCTGTACCTCCTCCTCGTTTCCCCAAATCATCAAATCATCTGCAAACACCATTGCTTTCATCTTTCCGTCCCCAATTACTTGTGCCACTCGGGTCATTATGTCATCCATCACCACAATGAAAAGTAACGGTGACAGTGCACTTCCTTGTTTCAGGCCGTTTCTTTGTTCCAACCAGTCAGATCTCTCTCCTCCCACTTTCACACAGCTCACGCTTCCCTTGTACATTTCCTTTATCCTCTTTATAGTCCATTTCTCTACTCCTCTATCCTCCAGGGACTTCCATACTTTGTTTCTGCATACACTGTCATATGCTTTCTCAATGTCCAGGAAGGCCATCAGTAGATCTGTTCCATACTCATAGTGCTGTTCTTGTAACTGCCTTACAGCAAAAATCAAATCCACTGTGGACCTTCCTGCTCTGAAGCCATGTTGTTCTTCCCTCATCCCTCCTTCTATCCTTGTCCTAATTCTCTTTTCCAAAACTTTCTCGAAGATCTTTGCACAATGACTCATCAGTGTTATTCCCCGATAGTTTCTGCAATCTGTTCTACTACCTTTCTTGAAGATCGGGACAATGATTCCTTTTTTCCAGTCCTCTGGGGTCTTCCTTTCCTTCCATGCTGTCCTCATCACTCGGTACAGCCACTGTATCCCCACCTCTCCTGCTGCTCTCACCATCTCCACACTCAACTCATCCACACCCGGTGCCTTCCCTCCTTTCATCTTGTTCACTGCATCTTCCACTTCTTTCCATGTTAAGTCCTTTTCTGTTTGCAGTTCATCTTCCTCTTCCCCGATTTCTTCCTCCTCACCATCTTTTCCATTTGGGTTCAGAAGTTCTTCAAAATATTCTTTCCACATTTTCTTCAGTTCTTCCCTATTTTCTATCTCTTGTCCCCTTTTGTTCACCATTCTAACGTAATCCGTAGGATCCTTCCGCCTCTTATTTTTTACCATCCCATACAGGACCTTTTTTGTACCTTCACTATCCTCCTCCATCATCTTTGTCCACTCTTCCATCCACTTCCTTCTCTCCTCAGCCACCACTCTCTTCGCCTCCTTCTTTCTTTCCTGGTACTCTTCCCTTGTCTCTACCGTCCTATTTTGATACCACCTCCTAAAGGCTCTATTCTTTTCCCTTACTATATCTTTTGTCTTCTCATTCCACCATGGTGTTTCCTTCCACCTCTTCTTACTACTTGTCCTCCCACATACTGCTTCTGCTGCACCCACTAGTGTCTTCTTAAATCTAGCCCATTCCTCTTCCACCCCTCTTTCTTCATCTGTTGGAATTCCTTCCTTTACCATTTTGAGGTACTCGACCCTTCTATCCCCTTCTTTCAGTTTCCATATCCTTATACGTCTTTCCTGGTTCTCAGTCCCTTTCTTCTCCTTACTCCCTCTCAGGTTCATTACCAGTAATCGATGGTCGCTATCCAGGTTCTCCGATGGTATAACCTTGATGTCCGTGATGTTCTTATTTAGTTCTTTCTCATACAGTATATAGTCGACCACCGACTTCCTGGTCAAGTCATCACTGTACCATGTGATTGTGTGGCTCTCTCTTTTCTTAAACCAGGAGTTCCCAACTAGCAGGCTGTTCCTCTGGCAGAAGTCCAACAGTCTCTTTCCTTCCTCATTTCTTCCACCCCAACCCTCTGGTCCTAGAACACTCTCATAACCTTGTCTTTCTCTTCCTACATGGGCATTGAGGTCCCCCATAACAATCATATTTCTTCCTACCAGCTGCTTCTGCAATTCCTCTTCAAACTCCTCCTTCTCTTCAGAAGCGCAGCCTACTTGTGGAGCATACACTTGCACTATTTCTACGGTCTCTCCCCTCAGTGCTACTTTCACTTTCATCATCCTATCACTTATTCTCCTCACTTCTTCTTTTAAACCATCTCGTACTACTACTCCCACTCCATTCCTCTTTCCCTCTTCGTTCCCACTACAGTACAGTCTATAGCCTTTTCTCAGTACTCTCCTTCCTTCCCCTTTCCACTTTGTTTCTGCCAATCCCAATAAATCCAACTTCCTTCTTTCCATCATATCCACTATCTCCTCCACCTTCCCCGTCAGCGTTCTTAGGTTTAAAGTTCCAAATCTTAGTCCGTGTGTACAGCCGTGTCGTCGTCTATTAAATCCATCCTGTCCGAGGCTCGTTCCATTTTTGAAAGCATTTGGTTTTATCCACTACTGGCTTGCTGGGCCTATCGTAGCTTCACCAGAGCCCCGTTAGCCGTCACTTTTCAGGGTTCCTGTAGGACCTTCACAGCTACCGTAACGGTCCCGGGGCACACGAAGTCCCCACTGTACTTCGCCCCTACAGGCAATCCCCTACTTTGTGCCGTTGCCCGTCTCCCACGACGTGGACGAGGGGTTGGACTTATGGGAGACTTATAAGATTAATTGTTTGAAGTAATTTACACTTTGAGATTATAAGATTATAAAACTGCTCCCTTATTAACTGTCTGAAAAATCACTGCCCGATGAATCAGATGATAGTTTATAACAAGTGGCTCAACAACGGGGACTACTTCTGTTAGCCAATCCTTTTCCCAGGAATGTTTCTCTATTTTTTTGGTGTGTTCGATGCATTTTTTCCATAGCTCCGGTGTTACAGACCTCAAGGCTTCTTTACAGAGATCTCGCATCACCTCCATTGATCTTCCTCTCTCCGCCTGGTTACTCATATTCACTTTAGCTATTTTATTTTTCACGTAGGACCAAACCAGCTCTATGGGGTTGAGCTCACAATGAGCAACTGGCAACCAGAAAAGTTCGACGTCAGGACGAACATTCTTGATTATCTGTTCCAGCTTCTTTTTAGGTGCCCTGAAGTGAGGTTTGGCATGAACAATTAGCTTTGCTTTCGTCATACTTTCATACTTTTGGATTCTGGGAGGAAGAGGAATATCTTTAATTGCAGCGGCACATCTCTTCACCGTGGCTATCGACCTCCCAATTCACTTGGATACTATTTGCTAAACCCTCTTATCATTAATACTTTTTCTCTCGCATCTAAAAAAAAAACATATTGCACTTATAATCATGGCAAATTCTCCCTCCGTTAACTGCGGATTAGCTGGCATCTTGATCGATGTGCAAACAATAGATAATACAGACAGTGATAGTTGCTGCTTGTTGCTAATGACTCAACGAAGAACAAAGGTCAGAGTTTGGTGTGCGTAGGAACGAGCTCGCAGCAACTGGCAACATTGCCAGGCTGCTGCGGTACTATCGCCGCCCTCAATGGTCCGATTAAATATCAATCTATATAAAATCGATAATCACAAGTAGATAAAATGTAGTTTTACGTTAAGCCTTGCATTGCTATGAGCCTCATAACAAGCCATATTTCATACTATGACCACCCAGGCCCAAGAAAAAGTTGTTTTACAAAATTCTCAACAACTATTTTAAGAAACATCAGATCAGATTAAAACTTCATATACGCGTTAACAATAAGTTCCTTTAAGACGTATTAAAGTTTCGTTACGATCAGATCAATACTTTTAACGTAATGATCTTTCTAAGTGAGCGCTCCGTAAACTTGGTAAGAAAAACCGGTACATTTTTTGTTCAATCTGCTATAAAATTTTAACGAGATACAATGCAAATATTTACTCTATATCGTTAAACGACAAATAAAACAAGGACAATTTTGGTGTAGGTTGTTCTTACGTAAGACTAAGGGTAAAGGTTTTATTGACCTCTAAACTCGAGTATCTATACTTATTTCCCCGACAGTAGTAATCTATAGCCTGGGATACTTCCTCTTGAATGTAATTGTGAATCATCAGACGTGTGAGTTTCTTGAATACAATCTAGATCAATGTTGTTTTCTAGTGATAGTCTGGATAGATACTCACCCTTGGATTTACTTATTCCTTCAATGTTGATTTAATAAGGTATTTATTGCAGCCAATGGCCATGAGGCAATATAAAAATAATAAAAACCCAAAATATTCAAGATCACATTCAACTCTCATTGACAACAAAAGCTATTAAGTGACTCAACCCTCCGTCCGCATTTCATGGCATGATACCTTTCACAGGCACTTCCACATAATTTGAAAATGCATTCCATACTAGGCTCATGATACCCTTCCATTTTGCATAACTTGAAATGGAATCCATGTATTGCGAAACGAGTGATTTCTCAGGTCGTAACGTGGAACCTTCCACTCATCGGACGTCATTGCGGCTGTTAAATAAAAGTCACTCCATATTTGCATCCTCTTCGTTTTGAGCTCTTTTAGAAGGTCCTCGTACTGGGTGGTAGATAGGAGCAATAGTTCACACCTTAAATCTTCGATGTAGAAGGTCTCTCGTGATATTTCATAGCACAGTCGCGATGGGGTATACTTTGAGATACACAGGACTTTTTTCATGAAAGTTGCTTTGACTCTATGCACTTCATGTTGTTTTTCGTGAGATTCTCCCATATAATGTTCAGACCGTAGCTTATTATTGGGCTGATTTTTTCTCTAAATAATGTCATAGCTGTCTCTAATGATAGTTTATTAAGATGTTCTATTTCATGCATTGCTTTTATGGCATGTATTGTTCTGTCTAATGCAACCATTTACCTGAATAATCAGCCTCTACAAATTGTTGATCAATTTAAATATCTTGGTAGCACAGTGTGTAAGGATAACAACAACAGTGAAGTAACAAATAGAACTAGTAATGCAGCCTCCTTCTATGCACAAGTTAGAACACTACTGTGGGATAATTAAGTGCCCAGGAAGTGTAAACATATACTGTTTAAGACATATTACATCCCAATTGTAACTTACGGAGTAGAAACTTGCACCCTGTCCAGAAGAGAAGAAAGTAGGATTCAGGCATCCGAAATGAAGTTTATAAGAACAATGCTTCAAAGGACAAGGAGAGACAAAGTAAGGAACGAAACAAACTGGTCAGAGGCTGGCATAGATATCAGTGCTACAAAATATTTGCAGAAGCAACGATTACGATGGTATGGGCATCTTCAAAGAATGGGAGATGAGAGGACACCAAAAGCTTATTTCAACAAGATAATCCCAGGAAAAAGACCAGTAGGAAGACCAAAGAAGAAATGGTTGGACCAAATCAAGGATGATCTTGAAGACAAAGGGCTAGACTGGAGAAGGACCCATGAAGACCAACTATTCATGGACAGGAAAAGGTGGCGAGGGATCGTTAACAGCACCCGGGCGACTGGAGCTGGAATTTGATGATGATGATGATTGTTCTGTCCTTTATATGTTCGGTGAAAGTATCCCCATGTGTCTGAAAAATTAGTCCCAAGTACTTAAATTGATTTACAATACGTAACACCTTGTGCTCTAGATATAGGGAGTCTCCTGCTGCTATTCTACCTCCTTTGCGAATGATCATGGATACAGTTTTGTTTAAGTTTATATCGAGTTCATTTTTTCCGGCCCAAATTGCCAACAGGTCTTGGGACGATTGTAGACTTTGACGTGAAGTTGAGGCTAGAACTACATGCTAACTCCATCTAGCTTCATGGATTTGATTTGAAGGATTATCAAGACAGGGCTGAGAGTCTTTGTTGATTGGCTCTGAAAAGATGACATTTGTTTGTGTACTATTGGCCAGGAGATCTCGAGAGATTGTCTGGCCACTGGGTGCTGACGTTCAGTTCAGTAATGGGGAATCCAGTCCTAGTACCTATGCAGAGGCTCCCCTATCAGGAATCAACTTTACCCCCTGAGATAATAATGAACCTTTCTTTCACAGGATTCAGTGACACATGTTGAGTTTAGCCATGATGGGGCTTACGTTGCTACTGGTGATTTAGGTGGTACCATACAAGCCTGGAGGTTGTCCTCAAGAACATGTGTATGGAAGACACAAATTGGAGATATTGTTGTAAGTATTCCCTCCTGTTGACAGTATTGTCAATGTATTGGTAGAGTTCATATAAGTTGTTCCTAATTTGTAGTGCTTGTGATAGATGTGAAATTTGTCCAAACCTCAAGTCCTGACTAACGAACAAAATAAGTGTGCCATACATCTTAAATTTTATATTTCATGAATACAGTACATGCAGGATGGCACACGAAATGTCATACACTTGAAATTGTCTATAGAATAGTTAATATACAACTTATGTAATAAAAATTGGCATTACAATATTCACTGAAATGTGCATGATTAGTCAGTATGCAGGACATGTTCAATATGCCCACCTTCGAGACGAACTTGCATGTCCTCACTCAACTCTCGGTAGAAAGTCACAATGGCCGCTTGCGATTACAGTACATGTTCTGGTTTCTGGCGGTAGATTGTCTCCTTCAAATATCCCCATAGGAATAAGTCGCAGGGATTCAGATCGGAGCTATGTGGTGGCCAGATTGAGCAGCTCCGAAACCATTCGGGATATCGATGGGACATCACACGGGGCCTGAAATGTTCAAGCAGAAAGTTCAGAACAATATTTGCTGTCTGCGGATGAGCTCCATCTTGCACAAACCATTGTGTCTATTGGTAGTCGTGATGCAAAGAGTTGTGGAAGGAAACTGTTTTGCAACATGTCCGTGTAACGCACACTTTTGACTCTGTCATTGAAAAAGATTGGCCCAATAATTTCATGACTGGAAATCGCAGCCCACACACAAAATTTCACACAATAACTTTCAACCTCGTGCACAATAGTAGGCTGTTTCTTTCGCCCAAAACCAGACATTCTGTTTATTCACAGCTTCGTTGAGTATGTCTCATCACTGAACCATGTGTTGTGCAGTACGGGATCACCTTCTGCAATAGCCCACGCAGCAAACTTGACTCGTCGTTGCTTGTCAAGCGCCGTTAGTTTATGACCTGTTGTCATTTTGTATGGGAATAGGTGAAGCTCAGACTGCAGTATTCTCAGAAATGACCGACGAGAGCTGCCCAGCTGAACATAGGCAGTTCTGGTGGATTTGGAGGGGCCCCAAGCCACAGCGGCAATATTATCCGGTGAGTGGACTGGCTTGAGACAGGTTCGTTTTCTCTCCTTCTGTTTCAAATTGGCTAGCCAGTCTATACACCGTCTACTGACAGTGAGCCACCGGGTACGGAAATGAACACGAAACCTTTCCTAAGTCCGAGTTACAGTCTTCGTTTCTGCATAAAACAACACTGTCTTCACCTTCTGTTCGCGCGTCAACCTCCCTTTGTCCGTCATGCTGTATAACTGGAAGCTGGTACTCATGCACGATATGTGCTGCTCTCTGTCGAATCACGCATGAAATAAGGTTTCTATTCACGAAAGGACATGGTTGTAAGCCCAGATTTACACATTTTATAAACCATTTTCGATGTATGACATTTCGTGCGCCACCCTGTAGTACAGTTTAACTACATTTTTTTTTATTGAAAAGAATCAGTTACATGACTTACACATTTTGGTTAAACCAGGTTTTTAATTGACAAAGGTTATGCTGTAATGCTAATAAGGTTTTCATTTTTTATGAAAGGCAATAATTTTTTTGTCTTTTAGTGGTTGACATGGCATCATGGTGCTAATGTTTTGGTAGCTGGTACATTAGATGGAGATGTATATGTGTGGAAAATTCCTAGTGGCGACACCAAGATCTTATCTGGACATGGTTCCAGATTGGAATGTGGAGTTATCATGCCTGATGGTGAGCATTCTCATATATATTTGTAATTTCATAATTTGCAATGTTAACCATGTGCCAGAGGTATACCTGGACCTTCTTGAATAATAAGAGACCTGCTCATTTGATATTATTTCATCGTTGTTAACAGTTTGACCACAAGGAGCACCACTTAACAACCTTTCTAGCATCAGGTGGTCATAGGTGAAAAATAGAATTCATAATATAGTCCTTGTCAGATTGTATCATTAGTTCGCTTAGCAGCTATTGCATATAGAAACTCAGAGCATGGCCATTAACTAGCACTAGGCAGATATCTAAACTAGCATGGGGGGGGCACTTTAATCAAAGCAATCAGCTGGTCCGTTATTATACTTGTAGGTCTAGGTTGTTCCTGGAATCATGAATAAATCAAGCACAAATACACGGTAAACCATACCAAATGTCATTTTACAAGAGGGGTGGAATATGGTGCCAGATTTATCATCATCATCATCTTGTACAGATTCCAGCCCCAGGCTGGGTCTGTTTGGAACTTAAGCCTCGCCACTTAGTCCTTTCTTCCCACCACCTCTCCGCTGCCACTCTGGTCCAGTCCTCGCCTCTCTTCTTGACACATTCCTCCACTCCTTTCAGCCATCTATCTCTTGGTCTTCCCCTTAGTCGTTTCTTCTGCATCTGCATCTCATGTATCCTCTTGGGAATCTTCTTCTCTTCCATTCTTAAGTGTCCATACCACCTCAGTCTTGATGTCTCAATCCTACCTTGCAAGGGCTCCTCTTTCACTATTTCCCTGACCTTTTCATTCCTCACCCTGTCTCTTCTTGTAACTCCGATCCTACTTCGCAGGAACTTCATTTCACTTGCCTGTATTCTGGCCCTTGCAAGGTAGGATTGAGACATCAAGACTGAGGTGGTATGGACACTTAAGACTGGAAGAGAAGACGATTACCAAGAGGATACATGAGATGCAGATGCAGAAGAAACGACTAAGGGGAAGACCAAGAGATAGATGGCTGAAAGGAGTGGAGGAATGTGTCAAGAAGAGAGGCGAGGACTGGACCAGAGTTCTTCATTATCCATGTTTCTGAGCTGTCCACCTCCAAGTGTTATACCACTCATTGGTCTGTCCTTTTTCTTGGTCGTTAACAGGATCTCACATTTAATGATGTTGAACTTCCATCCGTACTCTCCAACTGTTTCTTCCTAAGCCTTCAGTTGCTTCTGAATTTCCTCCTCCTCGTTTCCCCAGACCATGAGATCATCTGCAAACACCATTGTTATCATCTTATCTTCTCCTATCTTTCCTGCTACCCGTGTCATTACCTCGTCCATAACCACAATAAAGAGAAGGGGTGACAGTGCACTACGCTGTTTCAGGCCACTTTCACACAACTCACACTTCCACAATACATCTCCTTCACTCTGACTACAGTCCCTTTTTCCACTCCCATGTTTTCCATTGCTTCCCTAACCTTCTCCCTACACACACTATCATAGGCCTTTTCGATGTCCAGGAAGGCCATCAACAGATCCTCTCCGAATTCGTAGTGGTGTTCCTGGAGCTGTCTCACTGAAAATATGAGATCCACTGTTGATCTCCCAGATCTGAATCCATACTGCTCCTCTCTCAATTCTCTCTCCACTTTGGCTCGTATTCTACTTTCTAATTCCCCCCCCCCCCCCCGATAACCTAGATGTTAGGCCCCTTAAAACAACAACAACTCTAATATTTTTTCATATATCTTTGCACAGTATGGTATGAGTGTGACTCCCCTGTAATTTCTGCACTCCTTTCTGCTTCCTTTCTTGATTATTGGGACAATGAATCCTTTCTTCCAATCTTCTGGGATCTTTTTCTCCTTCCATACCACCCTCATCACTCGGTACAGCCACTGTTTCCCAACCTCCCCTGCTGCCTTCAACACTCACTTCGTCCACACCAGGTGCCAGATTTATCAATTGTATCCATCATTTTCATACAACAAAACCATGTAGAATTTTGGTGAAACCATTAATAATAAAAACTAGAACTAAACCCCATGATTTGCGCCTGCAGGAACACATAAAACAGAAGGACGTATGTCACCACCCTTCTTATAGCTTGCAAATTTTTGGGTGAAGAATGGCCAGCACAACAACACCCTCAGTTACATAACTTTGGTTTCTAAGCCATGAGATGCTACTTCTTACATCAAGTAACTACTCGATTGTCCTCACGAGGCTGAGTGCACCTCGTCAGAAACTGGTCTCTGGCTGTGTTGTCAGATTAAGTGCAAATCTAGAAATAAGATACTGTAGTTTCTGCTAACAGGTAAACGAGCCTCATTGATGCACACTATGATATCGTCGTTGGCCTTCACTCAATCAAGACTTTTAGATTGCAGTAGAAAATATGTAGTCAAATCAGGATTATGGCATATGAGAATATAGGCCTACACTCACCGGCAAAAAAAAACAAAAAACGCAACACTTGTTTTTTAAAATTAGAACTTGCGTATTAGCTGCATTCTGTCTCAATTACGTCACTTTATTCTATTATCAGACCTTTCTCTGTTCAGAGTGTTTGTTTACCATCCATTTCCTTTAAATTATTGATATAAAGTTTGATTTATGACACCCCAGTTCGCTATCTACCCCAGGCAGACAGTACGCCTTCATTTCCATTAGTTCATTTCCTGCAATAAACTTAAAGTGCTGCAATAAACTTAAAGTGCTTGGGTGATAAGTAGAGGTGTTAGTTTTTGTTAATTCGCGATAAAACGAAAAGTCATATTTAGAGGTTAGGATGTTTTATTTTCACGTATTTACATGTTTCGTGCCGCCCAGGAGTGAAATTAAATCGCGAAATAACGCAAATTTTGTGAATAACACCACAAATACCGCAATCTGCGAAATAAAAACAAATTTTCATATTTTTTCCCCACACCAATCCGAACATTTTTGTCCACAAGCCGATAATCGAATTTGGTTGGTGTTCAATTCGAGAGAATGATCGATTGTATAGTTTCGCGAGGGGTAATACTACGATATACGTCATATTACGATATACTGTCGATATTCTCGTTACTCGTTGGATTTTAGCGCTGTGGTAAACAGCTGTTATATCGCGGCATGAATAGTTTGGCCGACTACCTCCAAAAGGTTATGTGATAGTTGTTCATAATGTAAACTACGTTTGCCTCCTGTTACATCGGTAGCGAGTGTAAATTATAGTAGAGAATTCTATATAATTTAATAAAAAGTGCGCAAATTATGCGTTATCATCGAAGCTAGTGTGTTATTTGCGTGAATCAGTTGGCGACCACGTGTTCGTCGTATTAGTTCCGAACTTAGCAGTACAGGAAGATGAGACGCGACGTAATTTAAATATTATGACACGAATTCAGAAATAAATTTTGCGTGTGGTTACGAATTTATACTGGCGTGTGACTACAGTCAACCGTGTGATAACAGTGTTTGTTACTGGGCATCGCTCAGTTGAGTTTAAAAATGCCGAAGGTAGCTGTTTCTGCCACAGACAGACTTAAAGAATATAAGAATGAAGGATTTATAATTTCTTGTGGCATTCTTATGTGCAAATATTGTGATTGTCGGTTAGATTATCGCAGGAAAGATGCATTAGACAAACATTGCAAATCGGAGAAGCATTCAAAACGCCGAGAAAATTCGCGTCTTGAAGTTAGTGTTCCTAGAGTGGCCACCTTGAAAGAAACATTATCAAATGCTAGTCGTGTGAAGGATATGAAAGAAGAGTTTATTTTGGACACTACTACTGCGTTTGTGAAAGCTAATATACCAGTAGAGAAACTAGACAATCCTGCTATCCGTACTTGGTTTAATAAGTACGTTCGCGGAAGTGGAGATTTACCATCAGCAAATCAGATTCGTCAGAAATACATCCCCATGATTGGCGAAAGAAGGAGGGAAGAAATTAGGGAAGATATAAAAAACAAAGACGTGTTTCTGCTATGTGACGAAACAACTGACAAGAATGGTAGGTGTGTTTTCAACATTCTTTTTCGTCCATCAGTACCATCAACTGAAATGAACACCCATCTGGCTGCCTCTGTTGTTCTAGATTCTGCCAATAGCATAAATTGCTCCAATGCGATATTAGACACCTTGAATTCCTATGAAATTGAACGGCAGCGTGTAGTGGCAGTAGTTACGGACTCAGTACGCTACATGACAAAATGTGTAACTACTCTTCAAGGATTGATTGAAGAATTAAGTCATGTCCAGTGCTGGGCTCATAAAGTCAATCTTATCGGCTGCGTATTTGAAAACGAGCTGGACGAATTGAACATGTCTATAGTAAAGACAAAGAATGCCTTTTTAAATACGCGAAAAAGAAAAAGCAATTACGTTGCATTTCTAAGGGAGAAATATGAAAACACAGAAAAAGAGAATGAAATTCTAGCTTTCCCAATGCCTGTATGTACAAGATGGAATTCATGGTTTAAGGCTGCAATGTATATGGCCACGCATGTGGAAGATCTGGTAGAATTTTTCAAAACATTGGAAGATTCAAATTCTGGGGTCAAATTTTTCCAACAAGCATCGACTTCAACAATACAATTTATACAATTACAAGCATTGTATGTTTCTGTTGTTGGTGCCTCTCTTATGGACTTGCTTAATTTCTTGGAGGGATCTAAGTACCCAACAATTCACTTACTGGCTGGGAAGCTAGATGACCTTGAGGTAAAGCTCAAGCTATTAGGCGATGGTGGAATGTTCAATCATACGATCCTCCAGAACTTGGAACAGCTTCCTCAAAAGATGCAGATAAAGGTTAAGTCCAATCTTACGTGTGTTGCCCAGTCAGCTCTAGTGAAAGTCAGGACTTTAAGGACCACGGATCCAGCCAGGAAGACTGTAGAAGCCATCGGGTCATTGTTTGATCCTCGGCATGCACCTAAGAACGTATCTCCCACAGAACTGCTCCAATTTATGAAGATTGCCCCATTTCTTACGAAGATGGAGTCTCAACAGTTTTTAGAGGCTCACAGCATTTACCTGACTGCAATCAAGAACCAACTGCGTCATGAAGATAATGTGAATGTTCCAGAGATCCTCATGGGATTAAGGCCTGCTCACCGAGACTATGCAACAGCTGCATTAAAGTGTGTGTGGTATCCTTGTTCAAATGTGGATTCTGAAAGGTCATTTTCGAAATACTGTCTCATAGTAAGTGATAGGAGGCGAAAATTGACAGCTGCAAATGCTGAGACTTTAACCATGATCTACTTCCAGTGATTTCACCGCAGTATTTGGATAAAACTGAAAAAGGTATTCACTGAAATATGTTTTGAGATGGTGAATGTAAAATAAAAATGTGACTTCCATATAAGTATTATCTCATTCTTCCATAGCCATGTTTAACGTTTTACCCTGCTGTTTTGTTTTTTACTTTGTTTTATTAATTGTTTATATTTTTAAATGCACTTATTGTACAAACCTAATCGCTTTCCAAATTTTAACATGTCATCCCCCGAAAAAATTATAAAAACACAAAACACCACCTTTTGAATTTTAAATCAACAAATCTTCAAAAAAATAACACTTTCTAACACCTCTAGTGATAAGTGTCATCCCTACAAACCAGATTTGCTTTGTTTGATAAAAATGTATTTTTCAAATGATTTCTCATCAGTTTTTAAGTTCTTTTTGCGAAGGAAACATGGTTCTTACACGCGAAGAAGCTGCAAGAGCTGTAGCCTTGATTGAAGATGGAAGAAGCATGCGATACCTTGCAAGACAGTTAACTGTCAAATGTTTCGACCATCCAAAGGACATACCAACGGTACCGGGAACTTGGGACATACTCCAGGAGGCATGGATCAGGCTGCAGAAGGGCAACATCAGACAGAGATGACCAGTATCTGCGACTCCAAGTTCTGAGGAACCGACACACCACAGCTGTAGAAGTAAGAAATCTGCTTCAGCAGGCAACAGGTATGAATGTCAGTGAGAGGACAGTAAGAAGAAGATTAAGAGGTGTAGAAATCTTCTCCAGAAGACCTGGTACCGGCCCCAGATTGGAACCTCAACATCGCAGGGCACGTGTTCAATTCGCTCGCCTCCATCAGCAATGGACACAACAGCAATGGCAAGCCGTCTCTTCACAGACGAGAAGAGATTCGGTGTCAGATCGCTGGACGGAAGAGAAAGAATGTGGAGGATGGTCGGAGAAAGGTTTTCTCCTGTAACATTTTCCTCCAGGACTGCATTCGACGGGGGTTCTGTCATGGCCTGGGCCGGGATCAGTATGGGTGCCAGGACTGAACTTTACGTAATTGAGAATGGTACTCTCACAGCTGACCCGTACATCATGGAAGTCCTTGAATACCATGTTGTACCATTTGCTCCATTTGTCGGGGATGAATTTCGCCTGATGCACGACAATGCACGAGCACACACTGCCCGATGTGTCCAGCAGTACCTGCATGTGGTTGGAATCCACGCACTGGACTGGCCAGCTAGGAGCCCTGACCTCAATCCAATTGAACATGTTTGGGATATGTTGGCCAGAAATGTTCGGCAACTTGCTCCTGAGACTCTCCAGCAACTTCGGGTGATTCTGCATGAAGAGTGGGAACTCATCCCACAGGAAAGCATTTCACAAGTCATCGCAAGTATGGCAGAGAGGTTGCGCGAGGTGATTCGTTCTAGGGGTGGAAATACCCGTTTTTAAGTGTTCAGTTCTTGTGTCAGTACCCAAAGAAATGAATTAATTCTGTAATGATAAATTTTGGAACTCAGATTAACATTTTCAAACGACTTTGTAATTTACTCAAAATTTAAGACATTTTCACTTTTTTTTTCTTATTCTACAAAATGGAAGAGATTTTTTATTTGAAGCATATTTTTGTATGTGAAGTGGTTTTCAAATGTTTAGAAAAAAAATTAATTATGCTTAATTTTTATATAAGAATAATTTTAATGCATTAAATTATGAGAATAATTAAAAAATACAAGTGCTGCGTTTTTTTTGTTGTTTTTTTTTGCCGGTGAGTGTATGTACTCATTTAATGTAGATTATTTTACTCCCTACTGTCATGGATAGGAGGTCTACCGTAAAATGGCTTTTATAGCCAGAACTGTCTTTTCCTTCATAATTTGGAGAGCGAGTCTAAGGTAGTGGCAGTCCGAAGCCATTTCCGGAGGGCGGCTGATCTCCTCACCTTCTGAACTTCATAACATTTGCTACATTTGTTTTTAACTGTTCTTGGTGGACCAGTCATTGAGCTTGTTCACTGCTGCTTGCAGCATCATCGTGTCATTTGTATTAGCATATTTCTGTCCGCATTGTCAAAAGGTTTGCGGAAGTCAATGAAGGCCGTGTAACAGATGGTTGAATTGTAAATTTTCCCATCATAAACCTTTACTGCTTTGAATGAGTTGCGACAATTTTGTAGGATTATACGAGACGTGTGTTCTAAGTGCTGTAAGTACTAACCTTTTTTTTTTTTTTTTTTTTTTCCTTTTTTCTTTTTCTTCAAAGAACGGGATATAACTTTGCAAACATTTTTTCTTAAATCCTGCGCACCTTGAACTACTTATCCACATAGTCACGTCTTTTATTACGACATTTAGCATAATGTGGCACCAATTTTTATATTCCTTCCTCATAGAACACCGCCTGTGATGAAAATCGAGGCCATCATTGTCATCAAAACGCTTGCCACCAAGGAACTCCTTCAATTGAAGAAAAAGATGGAGAAAGAAAGAAAAAGATGCGCTAATTCAGTAACAATTTGATGACCTACATTGGATATTCGAACCCATTTCATCAACACTCCATCTGACATTGCACTTTCACAATACACCTCGCACACCTAGTCAACTACACAAAAGTTTGGACACTGCCATAGAGGAGTGAGACCTCTTACCCTAAGATAAACTTGATGGTCTCATTCAGAACATGCCTCCTCCGTGTGCGGGGAGGACTACTAAAGACTGATACTGATCATTATGAGATACAGATTTTCAATGGTTTTGTTTTCAAAAGTGACACTTAGGAGAGAGTTTGCTTTGTTTTTGTACCGTTTCATTGCTATCTAACCATGATTTGTTATTGATTTCAGAAGGACTGATCTTTAGTTTGTTAATAAGTTATTGTATAAACCTCAATGGTTTTACTATAAGAAGTCATTCTAATAGAATCTATGATATTCCAAACTTTTGTTGAGCAATGTAGTTTAATGTTTCATGCATTCAAGAAATGAATCATTGACTGTATCTTGTCACAGTCGGTAGGCTGATACTGGGACATTATTTTTGTGCGCCCCGGTAAACACAGCCAGCGTTGACTGGCACTTATCGCGGGCATGCGTACACGGTTCAGTCGGTGGTTGGTGTGCATTTTTACACTTTTACCAAACATGTTCAATACAGTAGAGTCTCGCAAACTCGGCCTAATGTGGACCGAAGGGTGGCCGAGTTCGCGAAAATGCCGGTTTATCGGGAAATGTGTTAAAAAGAAGAAATGAGCTGTTTGTTTTGGTTTAAAGGTAATGCAATGCAGTACATTTATTTGTTTTTAACAGAAACACAAGTTTTAAAACGATTAAGCCACTACAATTACAGTAAGTTACTTGAATATATAGTTCAGTACTGTACTACTGTGCTGCATAAAAATCAAGGAAAACAATTACTATAAATTATAGAAGAAAACTTAGAAAATCTAGGCCTACAAATTATTTTTATAAATATGTACACTGTACAGTATATGTACAAAACAATTCCCGTAGGCAAATAGTTTTTTCGCTTAATGAAAATTACCATTTACTTTTTTTTTTGTAAAAGGTAAGTAATGTTCTTTTGCTTTTCGCTTTAAAACCTGTTTCTTGAAGCCTCGTCACGAAGTCTGCGAAGAAACAGAATTGCGGAGAATGCGCAATCAAATACATCGCTCTGCGCGAGAACCATTTGTTTACTTCTTACTGCCAACAGTTTGTAAATTTACAGTACTGTACTGTTCAACTACCTGTAATTATCAGGTCGTCGTTAGTCTTCTTACTATGTACTGTAGGCCAACTTGTTTCGCGTCGTATTTAACTGTCGTTAATTCCATTGGTGGAGAAGACGAAAGAAAACATAATAACGCTCTGTGCGGAAACACAAAAACAAACAAAAATCATGATTTATTTTGTTCTCCTGTCAGGGTGGCCGAGTGCCGAGTTTGCGAGACTCTACTGTAATGTGTACTTACAGTGCTCATAGTTGATGCTGAAAACGTCCTCCCTCCCTTGTAACCCACACCTGACATCTTCTGATCAATGAATGGACAACAATCTCATCTAATTTTTGTTCTCTAAGAACACAACATTGTCGGCTTCGGTGGCGTAGTTGGTAGCATGCTGAACTGCTGTGCCCAAGATAGCGGGTTCAAACCCGGCCGAGGTTGTCAGATTTTTAAGAGCGTTCAAAATCCTTCAGTATGCCTTCCTTCGGAGAGGAAGTAAAGCCGGCGGTCCCATGTCATAGATTTATGGCATGCAAAAGATCCTTCCACAGACTAAACTTGTGTGAAGCTAAAATTGTTAGGTTGGATTTCATTGTAACGCTCTATCAAAGTTCCAACCTTCACCACTAGGTATCATTGATATCTGGTAGCGAAAGTTGAAACTACTTGAAATTGAACGGAACTTGTAGCTCACCCTAAGGGTGTCCACTGGAAGCAACTACAGACTCAGGCGAGCTGAACATGTCCTCGGACACTCCCGGCACTAAAATCCATACGATAAATAAATAACAACGTCTGTTAACATTTTTATTATTTACGGAGCATGCATCCTTGAATCGTTTATCAAGCCTCCTAATTGTACTGGCATTAGGCACAGGTCTTCCTGGAAACGTGATTCGAAATTTTCGTCTTGTTTCAGAACAAGACTTTCTGCTTTTCATACATGAATTATGGATATACACACGTTCGCGCAATGTGAATTGGTGTCTAGGCATGACCAACAATCACAGTAATCACAATACTCACTAAACATGCAACACTAACGTCTAAGCTTTGAGGATACACGTCCATATGAAGGACAAAACACGTGTGAACTAACGATATGAGTCAGCGGAGCGGGGTACTGCGAGGTCCACTTGCTCCACACCTGGCCAGCCAAATGATGCAATAGTTTGCAGAGATTACTGGGGCGCACAAAGATAAGGACCCTGTATATTGTTTTGACCATTTTAAACACTCTCCGCACAATGTGAATGAATGTCTCTAACACTGCAAGTGGCATTTCAACAGTTGAAGAAAGCCATTGCACATGTCTAATATTGCAACTGCAGTAATGCACCCAGAAATATATGAATATACCGAAACAGTACTTGCTTAAAAAACACACCTCTTAGAAGTTGTCTGTATTTTCAAACCGGAGCATTCAAATGCAGTGTCTCTAATGGAAATTGGAGAGTCAATTGGCCCCTTCCCCATGGACAGTAATATATTTTTGTAATGCAAGTACCTGCGGATTGAACTTTATATTTTCTTAACCCGTCAGGACGCGCGCTGTGTTTTGTAACGTATGTATGCGTGCTGGGTAAATTTTACCCGAACATACTATATGTAATCATTCTCTTCTCTTTTCAAGAAGCAAGAGCAATTATTCTATCTTCTACCATTAGCCTCTAACAATCAATAGCAGTCTTTGGAATTCAAGCTTCTCCTTTGCGTCCTGGTAAACGAATAACGATATTTTGCATTCTGGTGCAGCCACTTTGGGGAATGATACTGTTTTACCACACGGTACCATTACCTCTCCTGATAAACCTCATGTCGTATTAGTATAACCAACGGTATATTATCCTCATCAACTTCATGTTCAGATTCACTGGAAGAAGTACCTTTGTGTTCACATGCACAGCTGTCCTGCTCGGTTATCGCTCCCATTTTCACTTTCATAAACTAAGTCTCGATCTGAATTGTCACTTCCACCTACAATTTCATCACCGTGTTCATAGTCACCAAGTAAATAACTTATATCCTAATCAATTAGTCTGTCCATTGCGAAACTTCCGGCAGTCCTCGAGAAAATTAGATCGCACTATAAACTTATGAAAGCACGCGCGCGACTGACATTAGGATACAAACATGTCAATAGCTCGAACAACACTAACATTAAAACAACGCCAAACAATAAGGACAACATGGGAGAGTCCATAGGTACAGTAGCGAGGGGTGGAGGGCAGAATACACCAAGAATGACTAACAATTTAGTTTGCTCTGGGTAATAAATACCCACCCGCGTGTCCTAATGGGTTAAGTAAACTAAATTCTTGAACATGGTGGAGGGTCCATCTTATTTTTGTCTGTTTCTGATTGTACATTATTTCAATAATATTTTAATCTTGCATTGTACTCACTGTAAATAACATTAATAAATCAAAAGGTCTTTTAATTTATTTACAGGTAAACGCTGTGTTGTCACCTATAGGGATAGCTCGATAAAGGTGTTTGATTTGAAGAGCACATCAGCTATACATCATATTAAACCAGTTGCACCAACCATTGATGGGTTTACCAGTATCGATGCTCATCATGACAATAACATTGTGATCGCTGGCACTTACAGCGGCCAGGCCGTACTGATCACGACGCAGACAGGAAAGGTGGGTACTCTTACAATTCTGTGCAAAGCTCTTGGCATAACTTTCTTTCATTTCTCTATATTATATATATAAGTGAAAGTTTATCTGTTTTTTCTGAATTTCCACAGAAACTTGCATTATTTAACGTGTTTCAGACTGTTTTATGACCATTGCGCGCATAAGCAAAATTTTTGTCTGTGTGTGTACAACTTTGTACACTTTTAACTCTAGAATGGCTGGGTGGATCGACTTAAAATTTGGTACAGATGCCCATCAGAGGCATGACACTAATCATTGATGTAATTCTTCTCCTTACCTCTCATAAAAGAGGAGCTACTCCCTTAAAATACATGCTGAAATAGGCGTAAAGGGACGAGACAAAGCTCATTTTCATCCCCTCGGACACACCCCCTTTTAAAAGCGTGCAGAAGGACCGAACCCATTTGCGACATAACCCAGAGGAATGTTTAGAGATTACAGTATCAAATGTAGGCCTAGAAGTGATACACCTTTTCACTTTTAAGTAACAACTTCTATTCACAAACATTTAAGATACACATTCACATAAAACCAAAATAACAACACAACCTTAAAAACAAGATATGGAAATAACATAAGCCCCAAAGGTACTTGCCTTATTATTAACAGTCCGTCATATTCATAGTAAGGTAATCCAGCCACAACCCAGGTGACAATAACATACACTCATCACTATAATTTCTTCTCTCTGCGTCGACTCGTATTTACTTCGCTTCTTAAGTAATACCAGTAAAGTTCTATACGATGCTCAAACATGTCTTACTACATGTCCAGAAGTCAGGATACATCCTCTCCCCAAATAATCCAAGACCTTTTCAAAGCAACCTTTTCGAATTCATCGACCGTCGTCATAGCTCTATCAAGTCTGCAACATTACTAATATTACCGCTCGATACATATCATCTCTTAGTACACGTCCAGATGTCAGAATTCGTTTCTTCATTAAACAACTCGTGACTATTCCCACAGTAAACATATAAGACTTACGCTCTCTATCAAGGCGACTCGTATACTCTTCCAAATGTACCAATCGTTACTGCTTTAATACACATACATGTCTTAGTACATGTCAAGGTGCCAGAATCCTTTTGTCCCTTACAATAATTCATGACTATCCCCGCAGTAAAATATTAGACGACTTCTTCCTGTCGTGGCTCCCAGAGCTCTCATCTTTTTTTACAATCAGCTGACGCACGACCAATGTTAAGGTCCGCCAACAGAAGATTCAATTAAACAAAATACCAGCTAATATAAACCCAATACGACTTACGATACAATTCTCTACTCTTAGGCCTGTCCATGTCATTCACGGCCACCACAATTCTTACAAGACCAATAAATAGAACATCTAAATGTTAATGCTCCTTCCCAGGCCACCTGGATTCCTAATCGGGACTCACAGCCAAACTTTTCCACAAAATCTTCCCACGGAGATCCAATTTAAACCTCTGTAATATAAGTTCCAAGCATCCCTCATACTTGACTGTAAACTAACAACAAAATAAACGAAGATCATCTCGGCGTTCGCTCTCTGGACCAGGGCACCAACTACATTCTGTAGAATAAGACATACACAAGATCTTACCTTGCGGTGCAGCTCTCTAGCGGGAAACAGAGAACTGAATGTGGCAAACCAGGCAGCAATTACTTACGCCAAGGCGAAGAAGCTGATAGGGTAAAACGAGACGAGATATCGGCTCAAATCTCCCCCACTACAAGCGTTAACGCCGGTTTTCAAAACCGCGATAACGTATACAGCAAGAACATCGTGTAAACATAGAACATGTAAATACCATACCCTCAAGCTTCTTTTCTCTTTGCACAATTTTTCAACTTTCCATAATTTGCACACTCCCAAGAATACAAGTTCATTCACATGCCAACATCTTACGTCACTTCCACTAGAAGTTCCAAGATTTTACAACACGTCAGAATCGATTTAGGTCGACATCATACATATACATAATTCTTACAATTTTTCTTTACAATAATAGAGATTCCAAAATAAATATAATCAACTAGATCGCAGTAGTCTTCTAGCAAATGAGAAGAACTATTCCTTCCGAACTGAACCCACGATGATAGCTCAGTTATCCGGGCCCTGGATAGCTTCACATATACAACGAGTATTTCATCTGCGTAGAAGCACCCTCTCCCACAATAAGCTGAAGGCAGTACCATGTAAGAGAATTACAAACTACACAGAGATGAAGGAATACAAACAACAGCATTAACCAGACTTTCCCACTAAAGCTAGGCATGATAGCATAACAAAATAGTCTCCTAATTGATAATTTCCATATCTTTTACAAATAAAATTAAGTTTGACAAATTTCAGGCTTCATGAATATTTTATAGAAGTTGTTATTACCCAACAAATAATAGTTTTACAAACAATATCCGAAACGTACAGAAAATAACAGAAAGAAGTTATCTTTTAAATGAAATTTGAGCTCCTTTGCCTCAAAAAAAAAAAAACTAGGGAAAATTGGAAGTCGGCATTAGTCCTCCACAGTCCATCTATCACTCACACTTAAGAAAACATTAACCAAAATTACTTCCCCCCCAAAAAAGATTTTTTTTTAAACGAAGACAGACCCTAAGAAAATCCAGAGAAAAGCGGAAGTTTACCTCAACACCAAGAAAATATAGCATAGACAGTACACATGAGCAGACCAACAACATCCATAATCATTCATCCAAATTGCATAAGTTCACATCACACTCAATATAATAATAACAAGTTACTACCCACAAATCTTCCCCAAAATTGCCTGAATATAAATAGAGTCCGTTAAAACATCCACCGGTACATACAAAACATTAAAAACCCTTAAATAAAATCCGTAATTCATCATATCATACCCACCACATTATTCCCTGGTGTAGCATGAATACCCGTCACCACATAACAAATTCGGCAAGTACTTACTTTCTAACATCAACAAGCCACAAAAGATGAACAAGTCACCACTTGGAGACACAAAGGAACGATTTGTAAATACTCACCACATATATAAGAACACCTTATGTCACCTAGTCAAGTCCCATACCTTGACCGGGGGCGTGGTGGCTCAGCGGTCTAGCTGTATGCCTCTCACCAAGGCGGTCCGGGTTCGATTCCCGGTCAATGCATGTGAGATTTTCGAAGTGAAATGCCATGTCCTGTGGTTCGGATTCCACGTAAAAAGGAGGTCCCGTGGCTCATGATCTCAAGATTAACGGTCACGTTAAACTACAAGCTTCCTTTTTCCATACCTTGACCACAAGTTAGGATCGTAAGACGAACTAAGATATCCTAACGCAAACCCAATTTATATTTTCGGCTTTACCATTTATTTATTTTAACCCCATAATATGAATAAGACCTAACCCTTTTTGATTAACCCAATACAACAACAACAACAACACCCACCCATTACAAGAACAAAGCTAAACATCACAATCATACAGAACACTCAAAATCTATTTATACAATACAACTCCCTCGGTCATACCTGTATCAGAAAATCACACGTGCAGACCAATACAGACACTAACAGCATACACAAGCATGCACACCGGAAGAACTGCATTCATCACACACAATTTAGAAGATTGTGCACCACACGTGCAGGCAAACACACACACACTAGTAGCACACACACCTATGTACACTAAAAGCGGAGTCTCTACCCTACACAATTTTGAAGATTGTGCACGACACGTGCAGGCAAACACACACACCTATGTACACTAAAAGCGGAGTCTCTATCCCACACAATTTTGAAGATTGTGCACCACACGTGCAGGCAAACACACACCTATGTACACTAAAAGCGGAGTCTCTACCCTACACAATTTTGAAGATTGTGCACCACACGTGCAGGCAAACACACACACTAGTAGCACACACACCTATGTACACTAAAAGCGGAGTCTCTACCCTACACAATTTTGAAGATTGCAATTGACACAACACTACTTCAAGTTATCTGATCCCTTTTTAACGTGGGACAGATGTACCCTAAAAATCTTCTTTTTAATTGGATCGCTAACCAGACACGTTACAGGAGTTAGGATACTGACAACCTTAAAAGGTCCACAAAACCTTTCTCTTAATTTTCCTGACTCTTTAGAACCCACTTCTTTTAATGAAAAATTCTTTACGAAAATACTATCACCAGGTTTAATAGAAACTGGTTTACGGCCCTTATTGTATCTATCTGCCAACTTCTCATGAGCAACCTTCATGTTTCCTTTGGCTGTCTTCCAAATCTTCCTAATATCGATAAAGGAATATTGTTCTGGAAGTAACTGATTGATGGTCCAGAGATTTGATATTGGCCAGTTAGGACGATACGAATACATTAAGGCAAAGGGAGTCGTTTTATGTGACTCGTGCACGGTTGTAATAAAGGAATATGTCAGCCAAGGAATGCACGAGTCCCACAGACTGTGATCCTTATGATGATAAGCGATCAAAGCGGCACGCAAATTGCGATTTACCCGTTCGGCATAAGATCCCTTCGGATAATATGGAGATGAAGTTGTATAAGAAATCGCTAGTTCAAAAAGGAACTTCCTGAAGACACTTGACTTAAAACATTTCGCATTATCCGACACAAGAAACTGACAAGGACCAAACCAAGTAAATATATACTCCAGACATTTTATCACCGTTTGGGTGGTCGCTGACCTGGTGGGAAATATCGAATTGAACCTAGAAAAGCCGTCTGTACAGACAAGAGCAAATCTATTACCAGATCGTGACCTTGGGAACGGGCCAATAAAATCGATGAAAACCCTTTCCATGGGTCTTTTGGCTACCTCTGAAGATAACATACCAATTTTCGAGTTCACAGAGGGTTTTGCCATTTTACACACATGACAACTATTCACACTGTACTGGAGTGGGAATAAAGAGGGAAGGAGGAATGGAGTGGGAGTAGTAGTACGAGATGGTTTAAAAGAAGTAGTGAGGAGAATAAGTGATAGGATGATGAAAGTGAAAGTAGCACTGAGGGGAGAGACCGTAGAAATAGTGCAAGTGTATGCTCCACAAGTAGGCTGCGCCTCTGAAGAGAAGGAGGTGTTTGAAGAGGAATTGCAGAAGCAGCTGGTAGGAAGAAATATGATTGTTATGGGGGATCTGAATGCCCATGTAGGAAGAGAAAGACAAGGTTATGAGAGTGTTCTAGGATCAGAGGGTTGGGGTGGAAGAAATGAGGAAGGAAAGAGACTGTTGGACTTCTGCCAAAGGAACAGCCTGCTAGTTGGGAACTCCTGGTTCAAGAAAAGAGAGAGCCACACAATCACATGGTACAGTGATGACTTGACCAGGAAGTCCGTGGTCGACTATATACTGTATGAGAAAGAACTAAATAAGAACATCACGGACATCAAGGTTATACCATCGGAGAACCTGGATAGCGACCATCGATTGCTGGTAATGAACCTGAGAGGGAGTAAGGAGAAGAAAGGGACTGAGAACTAGAAAAAACTTATAAGGATATGGAAACTGGGTCGAGTACCTCAAAATGGTAAAGGAAGGAATTCCAACAGATGAAGAAAGAGGGGTGGAAGAGGAATGGGCTAGATTTAAGAAGACACTAGTAGGTGCAGCAGAAGCAGTATGTGGGAGGACAAGTAGTAAGAAGAGGTGGAAGGAAACACCATGGTGGAATGAGAAGACAAAAGATATAGTAAGGGAAATGAATAGAGCCTTTAGGAGGTGGTATCAAAATAGGATGGTAGAGACAAGAGTACCAGGAAAGAAAGAAGGAGGCGAAGAGAGTGGTGGCTGAGGAGAGAAGAAAGTGGATGGAAGAGTGGACAAAGATGATGAAGGAGGATAGTGAAGGTACAAAAAAGGTCCTGTATGGGATGGTAAAAAATAAGAGGCGGAAGGATCCTACGGATTATGTTAGAATGGTGAACAAAAGGGGACAAGAGATAGAAAATAGGGAAGAACTGAAGAAAATGTGGAAAGAATATTTTGAAGAACTTCTGAACCCAAATGGAAACGATGGGGAGGAGGAAGAAATCGGGGAAGAGGAAGATGAACTGCAAACAGAAAAGGACTTAACATGGAAAGAAGTGGAAGATGCAGTGAAAAAGATGAAAGGAGGGAAGGCACCGGGTGTGGATGAGTTGAGTGTGGAGATGATGAGAGCAGCAGGAGAGGTGGGGATACAATGGTTGTACCGAGTGATGAGGACAGCTTGGAAGGAAAGGAAGACCCCAGAGGACTGGAAAAAAGGAATAATTGTCCTGATCTTCAAGAAAGGTAGTAGAACAGAATGCAGAAACTATCGGGGAATAACACTGATGAGTCATTGTGCAAAGATCTTTGAGGAAGTTTTGGAAAGGAGAATTAGGACAAGGATAGAAGGAGGGATGAGGGAAGAACAACATGGCTTCAGAGCAGGAAGGTCCACAGTGGATTTGATTTTTGCTGTAAGGCAGTTACAAGAAGAGCACTATGAGTATGGAACAGATCTACTGATGGCCTTCCTGGACATTGAGAAAGCATATGACAGCGTATGCAGAAACAAAGTATGGAAGTCCCTGGAGGATAGAGGAGTAGAGAAATGGACTATAAAGAGGATAAAGGAGATGTACAAGGGAAGCGTGAGCTGTGTGAAAGTGGGAGGACAGAGATCGGACTGGTTGGAACAGAGAAACGGCCTGAAACAGGGAAGTGCACTGTCACCGTTACTTTTCATTGTGGTGATGGATGACATAATGACCCGAGTGGCACAAGTAATTGGGGAAGGAAAGATGAAAGCAATGGTGTTTGCAGATGATTTGATGATTTCGGGAAACAAGGAGGAGGAGGTACAGGAACAGTTGGACGTGTGGGAAGGAATAATACACGGATATGGGATGAAATTTAGCATAAATAAGAGTGAGATGGTTATCACAACAAGGAAGAAGGAAAGAACCACAACGGGAATAACAATTGGTGGGGAACAGCTGAAGAAAGTGGAGAGTTTCAAGTATCTGGGAAGCCTGATACAAGATAATGGAAGAATCGATAGAGAAATAAATGAGCGGGGGCAGGCAGAAGCATTCCGGAGGAGTGTGAGAAGCATGTTATGGAGCAAGGACGTCCCTCAGAACAGCAAAAAGATCATATATCGGACGTACTATGTCCCTTTCCTGACGTATGCCTCGGAGACCTGGGTTATGAAAGGAAGGGAGAAGAGCAAAATACAGGCCAGTGAGATGAGGTTCTTGAGAAGCAGTATTGGAGCTACAAAGATGGACAGAATAAGAAATGAGAGGACCAGAGAATTAATGAAGGAGGAACCATTACAGGATGGCATAGAGAAATCTAGACTTAGATGGTATGGACATGTAAAACGAATGGAGGAGAAGAGGATACCCAGGAGAGTACACGAGACAAAGTGGGAAGGAAAGAGACCAAGAGACAGGTGGCTGAAGGGGATGGAAGAAAGCGTGAAGAAGAGAGGAGAAGACTGGACAAGGGTGGAGGCTGAGAGATGGTGGGAAGACAGAAGAAGTTGGAGAGGCTTGTGTTCCAAACAGACCCGGCCAGTGGCTGGAAACTGTGCAAGATGATGATGATAACTATTCACCATTTTCTTGATATCATTGTCAATTCCTCGCCAAATAAAATTTTCCCTTATACGTTGTCTTGTCTTAAAGACACCAAGATGCGCACCGATAGGTGATTCATGGAAATACCTGAAGATCTCAGGTATTAGTACCGAAGGCACTACAATCTTATCGAGATGATCCTGTCGAGCTTTGCAACACAAGGTATTTCCCTTAATCAGATATGGCTTGACTACTTCACCCTTCTCAATCTTACCAATTATTTCTGCCAAAACGGGGTCTTCCTTTTGATAAGCAGAGACATCACGAAAAAGCAAAGGATAGTTTGATAGAATCACGTTACTTGACCTATTTACAAGATCCTTTTCATCACACCGATCTTCTTTATCAGAACCTTCATGATATTCGCCATACATTCTGCTTAAACAGTCTGCTATGATATTATCGCTGCCCTTAATATGTTTTACAGAGAACTTAAACGACAAAATTCTAGTGGCCTAACGCGCTATTCGTCCTTTTTTCCGCGGTCTACCCAGGACCCAACTTAGCGCCTGGTTATCGGTCTCCAATTGAAATCCCACATGCTCAATGTACATCTTAAATGTCTCAAGTGCGAACATTACAGCTAGTCCCTCTAGTTCATATACAGAGTACTTCATCTCTGGATCTGTCAAAGTTCTGGAAGCATAAGCGATGGGTAACCTATCTCCTTGATGTTGCTGCAAAAGAACAGCACCAATAGCCCGATTTGAGGCGTCAGTCTGGACAATGAAAGGTTCATTAAAATTCGGATCGCAAGTATAGGAGCATTAATTAGTGCCATTTTTAGATCTTCAAATGCTAATTCTTGGGAAGGACCCCAAATAAACTCAGTCCCTTTCTTCCTCAGACAATTGAGGGGGGCAGCTCTATGAGCGAAGTTAGGAACAAACTTCCGAAAATAGTTGAGCATGCCAATAAAACGGGCCACTTCTTTTACGTTCCTGTGGGTTATAAATTTTTTAAGGGACTGAGTTTGTGACTGATCAACCGAAATACCAGATGAAGACACAATAAGCCCCAAGAAAGAAATCTGAGATTTGGCGGAAAGACAACTTAGACGATTTCACCGTTAACCCAGCTTTCTGAAGTCTAACTAACACCTCTCTGACATGTTCTACATGTTCATCGAAGGTCTTACTGAACACAACAACATCATCAAGATAATGATATACCGTTTTGAACTTAACACCATCGAAGACGTTGTCCAATAGACGACTAAGCACAGCAGCTCCAGCGGATCAACCGAACGGGAAGCGCTGAAACTCATATAAGTTCCAGTCCGTCGTAAAGGCAGTTACCGCTTTAGATTTTTCTGCCAAAGGAATTTGCATGTATGCTTTGTTCAGATCTAAAACGGTGAATAATTTTGCTCCTTCGAACCACCCAAAACACGACTGCAAATCAGGTAAAGGAATTTGCTGTAACACTACTTTCTTGTTCAGGGCACGATAGTCAACTACCGGCCTAAACTCACCATTAGGTTTAGGCACCAGAAAGATAGGAGACGAGTAAGGAGACGTAGATTTTCTAATGACCCCTTCCTCCATCATTTGATCGATTATTCTCTTCAACACCTTCATTTTGGGTGGAGCCAGCCTATAAGGTGAAGATCTGACTGGAGCAGAATCTGACAATTCCATCTCATATTCCATGATGTTTGTCATTCCCAACCTATCTGTTAATACATCAGGAAACTCAGCACATACTGCACGAATACGATCCGCTTGATCAAGGGTTAAATGATCGAGTTCAATATCTTTAACTTTATTATTATTAATCTTCTCTTGAGCAGAATTCGCTGCGACCTGATACGTGAAATCATCAAATTTAATCTTTAACAGTGGTCTAAACTTGAACCAGCAAGATTGAGACCTAAGATCAATCAGCAATCCTACATGCGCCAAGAAGTCAGCACCCAGAATCACACTACAAGACAGCTTCTCAACCACCCACAATCTGAATTTCCACGTAATGTTCAAAATTCTGATCTTCACTTTAATATACCCCTTAATATCCAAAGAGGAAGAGTTTGCCGACATTACATAGTTCTTTTCCGCAGTCAACTCCTCAAATTTACATACTGACTTCATACGTTTGAACCATTCAAAATCCAAAAATGAATTTTCACTCCCAGAATCTACAAGAGCAACAACCGGTTCATTATTAATGTCTATGCCAATAAAAGGAGAAACACTTTTGTCAACATAAGAAACACGATTGCATACCCTTTTACTAGCAGCAAGTCCACGAATAAAATTAGGATCCCGTGACCTTTTAGTTTTCTTTTTTCTATCACATGATATTAAATTATTATCATCCATAGATATATCATTATGGAATTCCCTATGATTATTTTCAAACTTGACATCACACCATTTACGCAAATGTTTATATGATCCACACCGATCACATCTCTTACCTTTAGAGTAGTTACTCTTAAACGATCTCTGAAGTTCACGCCCCTAAAATATATTCTGCTGAGAACCTGCAGGCATACATGCTCACCAGATACAGCATCTCTACAGCTCCCAGCAGGTAGTATGGCTTCACGCCACTGAAAATTGTTAGAAGTACAAGCTCGCACAGGTGGACCATAAATAGAAGAGCAAAACTTCGACGAATCATGCATGCGTCTCAAATCAGCTTTCTTTACCTTCTCAGCCACCAAGATGATATCATTAAACTCTTTGTAAGACTGGGGTTTGGCACTCATAGATAGAAATGATCTATAAATGGGGTTAATTCCTTCTACCATAGAAGTAACAATTTGTTTTTCGGTTAATTGGACAGCGAAAACCTTGGCATACCATTTAACATCTATTAAATACTGATTGAGAGTTTCGTCCATCCTCTGTACTCTAAATAAGTGTTCACGATGCAAGTCAGATAAGGTTCTAGGAGTAAAGAAAAAATCTAAAAATTCTAGATGAAAGAACGTAAAGGAACGATGGTTACTCATACTCTCCACTAATCTCTCACGGGAACACAATCAAGAAATGTGCAGCTCGGATAATCCAAAAACAGTTCCACTTTCTTTAAGCTCAATGAATTTCCTAAGAAATTTGATTAATAAATCATTATCCGTACCATCACACACATTAAAGTCTCTTAAAATTACATTCAACGGATTGGGCACAGTTGAGAACTTAACATCATACTCAGACATGTTATAACCAAATCTGTCACCCTGAAGCAATGCACAATTATTCTCACCCAAATCGAATGTGTTCCCCCTTACCCCATTATTTTCGTCAAATAAACTGTCCCCCGTCTGCACAGATTTAGGCACCAGAGACAAATTAGACTTTAGGTTAGATTGAGAAAACATCGCATCACTATGTTGGCCTAGTCGTGAAAATACATCTTTCAGTGGAACTACTCTGATTAACAGTTTTAGGCCTGACCGCATATGACACATTACGTGGCAAATCAGTAGATGACCCTATATAGCTACTCTCTTTCGAAGGATTTCTATTTTCACTAACCCTTGCACTATCCTGACGGTTATCTGCCAACATAGGCCCTAAATCTCCAACTAAATTCACACGATCACTCAATTCACTCGCTATGTCACCTATAGAACTATCACAATTCGAACACTCAATTAATGCCGCCATATCACAATTACTTGCCTCAGAAAACTTTAAATCAAACAATTCTACAAGTCTGGAACGTAGGTCTGATAACTCATTCGCAAAACTCACATCACTCAAAGACCAGACACCAATTAAATCCTGTAGCCGATGTACCCAATGAATAGACCTATACTTAATTCGTTTCCGTTGAGAAGTAGCCGTTTTCCCCAGAACATTCACAACATTTAAAGAATCAATTAAATTAGAAACAGTGGACACTATGGTGGACTTACCGGCGCTCCAATAAGGGTGATCATGATCAGGAATAACAATAGGCTTATCCTTGACTCTTTTCAGCACAGCAATATCCAACTCCCTATGATAATTAGGCTTTTCAATTCTGACCATCAATTCATGGACCACCTCATCTTTGGTCAGATAATAACAAGTAGGCAAAGGTCTCACTTTCATTTGTGACAATATTCAACATGAAACAAAGAACATACATAGATTAGAAATTATAAACATACTGTATGCATAATCGTACTTCACGTAAGTCCAGATTAAGTGCATACCTCCACGTCCACACACAACACTGCAATCTCAATACATTAAGAAAATGTGGTTAAATATCGAAACCATGCTCTCTAGCTAACAATGACTCACCCCCTTTTAAAAGCGTGCAGAAGGACCCATTTGCGACATAACCCAGAGGAATGTTTAGAGATTACAGTATCAAATGTAGGCCTAGAAGTGATACACCTTTTCACTTTTAAGTAACAACTTCTATTCACAAACATTTAAGATACACATTCACATAAAGCCAAAATAACAACACAACCTTAAAAACAAGATATGGAAATAACATAAGCCCCAAAGGTACTTGCCTTATTATTAACAGTCCATCATAGTAATCCAGCCACAACCCAGGTGACTATAACATACACTCATCACTATAATTTCTTCTCTCTGCGTCGACTCGTATTTACTTCGCTTCTTAAATAATACCAGTAAAGTTCTATACGATGCTCAAACATGTCTTACTACATGTCCAGAAGTCAGGATACATCCTCTCCCCAAATAATCCAAGACCTTTTCAAATTCATCGACCGTCATCATAGCTCTATGAAGTCTGCAACATTACTAATACTTGTATTACCGCTCGATACATATCATCCCTTAGTACACGTCCAGATGTCAGAATTCGTTTCTTCATTAAACAACTCGTGACTATTCCCACAGTAAACATATAAGACGTATGCTCTCTATCAAGGCAACTCGTATAGTCTTCCAAATGTACCAATCGTTACTGCTTTAATACACATACATGTCTTAGTACATGTCAAGGTGCCAGAATCCTTTTGTCCCTTACAATAATTCATGACTATCCCCGCAGTAAAATATTAGACGACTTCTTCCTGTCATGGCTCCCAGAGCTCTCATCTTTTTTACAATCAGCTGACGCACGACCAATGTTAAGGTCCGCCGACAGAAGATTCAATAAAACAAAACACCAGCTAATATAAACCCAATACGACTTACTATACAATTCTCTACTCTTAGGCCTGTCCATGTCATTCACGGCCACCACAATTCTTACAAGACCAATAAATAGAACATCTAAATGTTTCCTAATCGGGACTCACAGCCAAACTTTTCCACGGAATCTTCCCACGGAGATCCATTTCAAACTTCTATAATATAAGTTCCAAGCATCCCTCATACTTGACTGTAAAATAACAACAAAATAAACGAAGTTCATCTCGGCGTTCGCTCTCTGGACCAGGGCACCAACTACATTCTGTAGAATAAGACATACACAAGATCTTACCTTGCGGTGCAGCTCTCTAGCGGGAAACAGAGAACTGAATGTGACAAACCAGGCAGCAATTAACTTACGCCAAGGCGAAGAAGCTGATAGGGTAAAACGAGACGAGATATCGGCTCACCCTCAATGTGAGAAACAAAACTCGGGGTCCATAAGGTCACCGAAAAACACTTTTTAAGGACCAGAAATCGACAGTTTCTGAGATATTCCCAGAAAACTAATTTCGTTTAAGAAACTAAGAAGCCCTCTTCAGCTCTCACTACCATCACTCGTTCATACTTCATAACGGGACTCGGTGATAGATGAGTCGCACGCACAAGGGAGCTGCGAGATAGGAAAGATATTTCACCACCTTTCACTCTAACCTGATTCGTTGCGCAATGTGTAGACAGTAGACACTGACAGGCAGCACAAGCTGATGGCTGACAAAATACTTGTATGAAGGACTAGCAGGTACCCGTGGCTTCGCTCGCGTCATAGTCGTGACATATTGTTATTCAATGAAATGCAGGTTTAACCCCGTTAACACCCCTTTAAACCTGAATATCCAAAAATCCCTCCTTAGTAGACGTTTTCGACACACAACAAACATATCCCCAAAATATCATTCTTCTAACTTTAATAGTTTTGGTTAGTCGATGAGAGTGATATACAAAAATCCTTCCTTAGTGGAAGTTTTTCTTCCAGAATTTCACCCCTACCCATGGGCCCCTTAAATTGGATTTATGAAAAAAAAAACAGTCGAACACCTATTTATTTAATTATTTATTTATTATTAAGCTGGTTGTTTTCCTCTGAGCTTCAAACTCCTCGCCTAAGTCGTTTAAGAGATGCACGCTCCGTTAGGAATCCTTCAACCCCCACTTTTCACCTCTTTCACTCATAATATACACCACATCGAAAAATCATTAGACATGTGTCAGCTTATTTTTAATGATTAGTTTATATGCCAAGTATCACATCCCCAAATGAAACCACTCGTGAGATATTGTTATTCAATGAAATGCACGTTTACCCCCTTAACACCCCTTTAGAACCTGAATATCCAAAAATCTTTCCTTAGTGGACGTTTCCGACTTACAACGAATATATCCCCAAAATTTCATGTTTTTAACTTCAATAATTTTGGCTGGGCGATGATGAGAGAGTGAGTCAGTCAGGACATTTTCTTTCATTTATTTTTGAGAATTTCACCCCTTCCCATGAACCCCTTAAATGGGATTTATGAAATAAACGGTCGAACACCTTTTTACTTATTTTTAAGCTGATTTTTTCCCGCTGAATTTCAAACTTCTCGCTAATGTCGTTTAAGAGATACACGCTC
Organism: Meconema thalassinum; assembly: GCA_946902985.2. NCBI lineage: Eukaryota > Metazoa > Arthropoda > Insecta > Orthoptera > Tettigoniidae > Meconema > Meconema thalassinum. The sequence continues at coordinate 122,761,608 of OX336393.1, read as the reverse complement.
CGTTAAGAATCCTTCAAACCCCAATTTTCACCCCTTCCACCTCATAATATACACCATATCGATACACCCTTAGACATATGTCTGCTTATATTTATTGATTAATTTATCTGCCGAATATCACATCCCCAAATGAAACAACTCGTGAGATATTGTTAATCAATGAAATGCAAGTTTAACCCCCCTTAACACCCCTTCAGGACATATATCGTTATTCAATGAAATACACGTTTACCCCTTAACACCTCTTCAGAACCCAAATAAACAAAAATCCTTCGTTAGTTGAAGTTTTCGACATACAGTGAACATATTCCCAAAACTTAATGTTTCCAACTTCAATAGTTTTAGCTGGGTGATGATGAGTGAGTGAGTCAGTCAGGTCATTTTCTATCAATTATTTTTACCAGAATTTTACCCCTCCCCATGAGCCCCTTAAATTGGATTTATGAAGAAACGCTCGAACACCTATTAACTTATTTTTAAGCTGTCTTTTTCCCCTGAGTTTGATGAGTGAGTGAGTAGTCAGTCAGTTAGGACACTTTCTCTCCTTTTTTTTCTTCCAGAATTTCATCCCACCCCATTGGCCCCTTAAATTGAATTTATGAAAAAACGGTTGGACACCGATTTACTTATTTTTTTAAGCTGATTTTTTTCCGCTGAGTTTCAAACTTCTCGCCTATGTCGTTTAAGAGATACACGCTCCGTTAGGAATCCTTCAACCCCCACTTTTCACCCCTTTCACCTTATAATATACACCACATCGAAAAAACCCTTAGACACATGTCTGCTTATTTTTAACGATTAGTTTATATGCCGAGTATCACATCCACAAATGAAACCACTCGTGAGTTATTGTTATTCAATAAAAAGCAGGTTAAACCCCCTGAAGACCCCTTTAGAACCTGAATATCCGAAAATCCTCCCTTAGTGTACGGTTTTGACATACAACGAACATATCCCCAAAATGTTATGTTTCTAACTTCAATAATTTTGGCTGGGCGATGATGAGTGAGTGAGTCAGGATATTTTCTTTCAATTTTTTTTTCCACAATTTCACCCCTCCCCATGAACCCCTTAAATTTGATTTATGAAAAAAACTGTCGAACACTTATTTACTTATTCTTAAGCAGTTTTCTCTCCCTGAGTTTGATGATTGAGTGAGTCAGTCAATCAGTTAGGACACTTTCTTTCCTGTTCCCCTCCCTCACCCCCAGAATTTCACCCATCCCCATGGGCTCCTTAAATTGGATTTATGGAAAAAAAAACGGTCGAACACCTATTTACTTATCTTTTAAGCTGATTTTTTTCCGCAGAGTTTCAAACTCCTCGCCTATGTCGTTTAAGAGATACACGCTCCGTTAGGAATCCTTCAACCCCCACTTTTCACCCCTTTCACCTCATAATATAAATCACATCGAAAAACCCTCAGACATGTGTCTTCTTATTTTTAGTGATTAGTTTATATGCCGAGTATCACATCCCCCAATGAAACCAATTGGGAGTTATTATAATTCAATGAAATGCAGGTTTAACCCCCTTAAGACCCCTTTAGAACCTTAATATCTGAAAATCCTCCCTTAGTGGACGGTTTTGACATACAATGATTATATCCCCAAAATGCCATGTTTCTAACTTTAATAATTTTGGCTGGGCGATGGTGAGTGGTTCAGGACTTTTTCTTTCAATTTTCTTTTTTCAAAATTTCACCCCTCCCCACGAAACCCTTAAATTGGGTTTATGAAAAAAACTGTCGAACACCTATTTACTTATTTTTAAGCAGTTTTCCCCCCCTGAGTTTGATAAATGAGTCTGTCAGTCAATCAGTTAGGACACTTTCTTTCCTGTTTTTTTTTCTCCAGAATCTCACCCCTCCCCATGGGCCCCTTAAATTAGATTTAAGAAAAAACTGTCAAACACCTATTTACTAATTTTTTTAAGCTGATTATTTTCCGCTGAGTTTCTAACTCTTTGCCTATGTCGTTTAAGAGATACACGCTCCGTTAGGAATCCTTCAACCCCCACTTTTCACCCCTTTCTCCTCATAATATACACCACATCGAAAAACCCTCAGACACGTGTCTTCTTATTTTTAACGATGAGTTTATATGCCGAGTATCACATCCCTTAATGAAACCAAGCCGGAGATATTGTTATTCAATGAAATGCAGGTGTACCCCCTTAACACCCCTTTAGAACCTGAATATCCAAAAATCCTTCCTTAGTGGGCGTTTTCGACTTACAACGAACATATCCCCAAAATTTCATGTTTCTAACTTTAATAGTTTTGGCTGGGCGATGATGAGTCAGTCAGTCAGGACACTTTCTTTTATATAAGAGAAGAATACACGGGAAGAACGATAAGATGAGTGAAAGTGTCCACTCTTAGGCCAAATACTACTTGAGTCCAAGCTCTGTGAACCTGGGGAAATTGTGGATCGCGGACGATGAGGGGGGGTATGTGGGGGTTCCCAGTCCGTGCGTAGTCGTCATCATCATCTTGAACAGTTTCCATCCACTGGCCGGGTCTGTAACAGAACCAAATTCATTGGTCGGTCACCCACTCACGCATTCGCAACACCTTACACCACACTGCACTGGTTTAGGCAACGGCCCTATGTTGGCAGTATTGGATTAGACAGGAATTCCAGATAACACGGTGGGCTGTTTACAGGCCCTTCTCTTCCCGCCTCCACATTTTAAGGCCCCTTAATTTAAAAGTGTCTGCGACATTCCCATGAAACTAAATTCGCTGTGGTAAACTGATGAAGGAATCACAAGCCCGTAAGCATTGCAACAGTAGCTCAATTGATAACATCTGGCTATTAATGCCGAGTATCATTCGAAGAACGGGTACTTCTGCTAGTTTTAAATATGCGTAACATTTTGGATCTGTATCTACTTGCAGTAGAATTTATTTCATTTGTTTGCCTATCAATACTTATAGTATTTTATTTTTTATTTATCATCATCATCATCATCATTTCCCCTTTTCCAGTTGACACTGGGTGGGGGCAAATATGGTTCCTCTCCACTTTGTTCTGTCGTTCCACCATTCCTCTTCCGACACAGTGTTCCAATCCAGGTTCCGTTTTCTAATACTATTCTCCACCAAGTCCATCCAACGCTTTCTTTGTCTTCCTCGTCCTCTCTTCCCTGTCATCCGTCGTTCCAGTGCTCGTCTTGGTAACCTTATTTCATTCATCCTTTTGACATGTCCAAACCATCTCAATCTGTTTTGCTCCAGTTTGTCATTGAGTTTCTGTACTCCCAGTTCTTTCCGTATACCTTCATTTCTCACTCTGTCCCTCCTAGTTTTCTGGACCATACTTCTCAGGAATCTCATCTCAGCTGCTTGTACTCTGCTCTCATCCCTCTTAGTCATTGCCCAAGTTTCTGCTGCATATGTCATTATAGGAACATAATATGCTTTGTACATAACTTCTTTAGCCTTATTTGGTATATCCTTGTTCAATACTAGTCCCCGTACCTGTTGGTAGAAAGCTCTCCCGAGTTGTATTCTTCTGCTAATTTCCAAATCTAGTTTTCCATCTTCAGTCAGTTCACTTCCCAATTATTTGAAGTGTTTCATCACTTCCAATTCCTTATCTCCTACTTTGATTACTCCTTTTCCTTCTGTCTTGTCTCTACTCATCACCACTGTTATACTCTTCTCCACATTTATCTTCAATCCCCATTGCTCAATCTTTTCATTTATTACGTCTAACTGTTCTTGTACCTCCATCTCATCCTCGCCCCAGATCACAACGTCGTCTGCAAACAACATTACCTTCATCTTTGCCCTACTATATTATTTCATTGTTGCCTTCATGATGTCATCCATCACCATTACGAACAATAATGGTGACAACACACTTCCTTGCTTTAGTCCAGTGTCAATTTTAAAACATTCCGATGTCCCGACTCTAGTCTTCACACTACTGTAGCACTCCATGCACATTCCTTTTATCATGTCTCTCAGTTCCTTGCCTATCCCCCTATTTGATAAGCTTTCCCAAACTTTTGTTCTAGGGATGCTATCATAGACCTTTTCTAGATCTATAAAAGTCATTACCATATTCCCAACTCTTTTCAGTGTTCGGTCTCAGAATAAAAATGGGTTCCACTGTTGACCTGCCCCCTCTAAATCCAAACTGCTCCTCCTCTATTTGGCTTTCTGCCTTTACTGAAAATGAAAATGAAAATCCACAGCCTGCTTCCAGTCTCCGACCGGGTCAGGAATGGAATGAATGAAGCCCCCATCTAGCGGCGAGGATATGAACTGTGCCGACTGCCAGGGCCTGACACACTCCTCTGGGGCAATGATTAAATGAATGACAGATGAAATGAAATGATACTGGAGAGTGTTGCTGGAATGAAATTTTGACAAGGAAAACCGGAGTACCCGGAGAAAAACCTGTCTGCCTCCGTTTTGTCCAGCACAGATCTCACATGGAGTGACCGGGATTTGAACCACGGACCCAGCGGTGAGAGGCCGGCGTGCTGCCGCCTAAGCCACAGAGGCTTACCCTAATTCTTTTTTCTAGGATTCTTTCCATTACTTTGGCAACATGCGAGATGATGGTGATTCCTCGGTAGTTACCACACACCTTCCTGTCTCCTTTCTTGAATATTGGCAATATCATTCCCTTTTTTCAGGCTTCAGGTACTTTCTTCTCTCTCCACACACTCCTTAGAAGTCTGTATGTCCTCTGCAGTCCCTCTGGTCCTGCCGCCTTGATCATTTCTATTTAATGTTGTTCAAAAGTAGCTTACGTGTTTTGGAAAGTGTATTTCCTTCTTCAGATACATTATTTGAAAACAAGCATATTCTTATGAAATCTTCAAAAGTTTGTTCATTTTATAAACCTCTATATGATATGTTTTCTATCAGGTTCTATACCAAATGGCTTATGTTATTGTGCCTTTAATCATATTTCTTTCCAAAATAATTTTGTGTACGATACCCACCCTCCCTATGGTCTTGAGCAGAACTGCCCAACCTATGGCCCGCGAGACTATTTTGTCCGGCCCGCCGCTCAACGCCCGTGCCGTGTCGCCAAAACTTTGAAACAACTAAAGCTTGTGAAAAATTTGAGTGCTGTTCTATTGCTTAGTATGAGTCCACTGATACCTCTAATTCATCTCAGGTTCTAATGTTTATTAGAGGAGTGAATTGTGATTTTCAAATTACCGAATAACTGGCTGGCGTTTACTCACAGGAAACTACAGTAACTGGTGAAGAAATATTTTCTAAGGTTAAGGAAACTATGTTTGCACTTGGACTTGACTTAAAGAACGTAGTAGGAGTGACTACAGATGGAGGTTGAAACATTTGTGGTGAAAAACTGGTTTTGTTGGATATGTATGCAAAGCAGTGAAAGACACCGGTGCAGAAAAAACAATCATACGGCTTTGTGCGTAAACAGTTTGAAAATATCTGAAGTTATGTCTGTTGTTGTTAAATCAGGAAATTACATACACTCACACTCCCTAAAGCACCACCATTTTAAGTTATATTTGGCGGAAATGGACAGTCCCTATCATTGTGAGGACCGATGGCTTAGTAGAGGTAAAGTGTTACAAAGGTTTTTTTGAACTCCGTGCAGCAGTAGATACAGTATGTTTATGTTTGAACAAGGCCGTCAAGTGCCGGAGCTTTCTGATCCGTTGTGGCTGTGGAAGTTAGCATTTTTAGTTGACATTACAATGCACATAAAGTTTTTAAACTTGAAACTACAGGGAGTTAATTCACTTGTTTTTGATGCCTGCCATCGTGTTACGGCTTTTAGGAAAATCTTGCACTGTTTGATAACAGCTTACCAAGAACGATTTGGGCCACTTTAAGACTTGTAAAGATTTTTTAATCTGAAGCTAGTGCACCCTTCCCTTCTGACTTTGCTGCTGATGCCGTCAAGCAATTGAGCTAGCAGTTTAACAGGGTGTCTCCTACTCTGGAAAACATGGAAAACAGGGAATACTCAGGGAATTTTTAAATCCTGGAAAACTCAGGGAATTATCTGGGTATTTTAATAACGCCCATGGGATTTTAATTTTACAAGGTCCAACCCTGAATAATTGGAAATTAAGCATTTAAATTTTGACAGGGGAAAAGAATATTCTGATGATTGTTGTAGATGTATGTTCGTACTGACATTAAATCAGTGAGCTCTCATTTCTTTCAAGATAGAGCACACAAATTACACGTGTAGACTGTTTATTTTTATATACATGTGTAGCGGTATGGTTTTTGAGAGCATTACTATTGATGAGCTACTTTCAATTCTCACAAGTACAATAGTTTTTCTGGATGGAAAATTTAGAAATAGGCAAAATATAGAAGAAAAATATATTAATCAGTTTTGTTTGTTGTTTTTTGTTTTGTCCTTTCAACTTTGTCATGCTAACCTTTATTGTTCAATCTCATTTTGAAATACTCTTAAGTACAAACTCTGTTTTATATAGACTATTTATTATGGCTGCTACTGTTACTCAGAGAATTTTCTGATTTATCCTGGAAAAATCAGGGAATTGTCAGAGAAATCTGATAGTTGGTTTTGGTAGACAGCCTGTTTAATGACAGATTTGAAGGTTTTGACCAAGAATGTGACAAAATCAACCTATTCCACAATCCTTTCAAAATGTGAAATTGATTCTGTGCCAACAAGCCTTCAACTTGAAATCATTGACTTATTAACAAATGAAATACACAAGGAACATTTTCAGGAGTGCTACAAAAAAGGTGGCCTGTTGCCGTTCTATAGCTCCTTGAACGATGAAGATTTCAAAAATTGAAAAAGTTTGCTCCTACCATATTTTCAGAGTTTGGCTCAACTTACGTTTGTGAACAAGCATTTTCCAAAATTAAATACATAAAATCAAAATTTCGAGCTCCTCTCACTGATGAACACTTAAAATCCTTATTAAGGATCGGTACATCTAAGTTCGAACCTAAAGGGGAGAAATTTTAAGTACCGGTACAAACCAGTTCCAGGATGTTGAAAAGGTCTACGAAGAAATAGATGAAATTCTGAGGTATATCAAGGGTGATGAAAATGTTATAGTAATGGGAGATTGGAACGCTGTGGTAGGAAAAGGGAGAGAAGGGAAGATAGTAGGAGATTTCGGATTAGGTGAAAGGAATGATCGAGGAAGCAGGCTGATGGAATTCTGCACCGAGCATAAGTTGGTCATAGCTAACACCTTATTCGATAACCACAATAGAAGAATATACACATGGATGAGACCAGGAGATACAGGGCGTTACCAAATCGACTTCATTATGGTCAAGCAGAGGTTTCGAAACCAGATTTTGGATTGTAAAACATATCCTGGTGCTGACATAAACTCTGACCACAATCTGGTTGTAATGAAATGCAGATTAAAGTTGAAGAAACTGAAGAAAAGTCAAAAGCCAAAAAGGTGGGCAATAGACAGACTGAAAGTAAAGGATGTAAACGAAAGATTCAAGAAGAGTATAAAGGAAGGACTAATGAAAAACCCTAAACAAACTTCAATTGAAGACGAATGGGCACTTTTGAAGAATGAAATAACAAAATCCGCAGAAGAAAACATTGGTAGGAAAGAAAGAATAGGTAGAAAACCGTGGATCACTCAGGATATACTAGAATTGATGGATGAAAGGTGGAAATACAAGAATGTAAGAGATGAAAAGGGGAAAGCAGAATACAGACGTCTGAGAAATGAGGTCAACAAGAAGTGCAAGGAAGCGAAAGAAGAATGGTTGAAAGAGAAATGTGCAGGTATAGAAAATTGTCTGAAATTAGGAAAAGTAGACACAGCTTATCGAAGGATTAAGAATACATTTGGGGAAAAGAAGACTAAGTGCTGTAATATTAAGGACACAAATGGAAAGCCTCTAACAGATAGGGAAGAAAAGGTTGAGAGATGGAAAGCTTACATAGAGAGTTTGTATAAGGGAAAGGAGATTGAAAATCATGTAATGGAAAGGGAGGAGGAAATTGATGAGGATGCGAAAGGAGATTTCATATTGAGATCAAAATTTGACAGAGCATTGGAAGACTTCAGCAGGAACAAAGCACCAGGCATAGATGATATACCGATTGAGTTGCTAGGCTGCATAGGAGATGAAGGTCTGATCAGGTTATTTCACTTGGTGTGTAGGATTTATGAGACAGGTGAGGTACCCCCTGATTTCAAGAAGAATGTTATCATCCCTATACCAAAGAAAGTGGGAGCTGACAGATGTGAAGATTACCGTACAATCAGCTTGGTTACTCATGCTTCAAAGATCCTGTCTAGAATAATTTACAAGAGGATTGAAAGCCAGATAGAATCGGAGTTGGGTGAAGACCAGTTTGGTTTCAGGAGAAATGTAGGAACAAGGGAAGCTGTACTAAGTCTTGGGCTGATTTTGGAAGGTAGAATAAGGAAAGATAAGAGAACGTTCGTGGCATTTGTAGACTTAGAAAAGGCTTTTGATAACGTTGATCGGACTAAATTGTTTGACATTTTGAAATCTATTGGAATAAAGTACAGGGATAGGAGGGTGGTATACAATCTATACAGAAACCAGACAGCAGTCATTCGAGCTGAAGGACATGAGAGAGAAGCTGGTATTCAGATAGGTGTAAGGCAAGGCTGCAACTTATCACCCATACTTTTCAATCTTTACATTGAACAAGCAATGAAGGAAATTGGAGAAAAATTTAAAGTGGGAGTGAAGATTCAAGGAGAAATAATTTCAACTCTGAGATTTGCTGATGGCATCGTCATCTTGGCCGACAAGCCTGAGGATTTGAATGAGTTTTTGACTGGTATGGACTCCGTCTTACGGAAAGAATTCATGATGAAAATTAGTAAATGTAAAACAAAAATACTGGAATGCAGCCGAAATAAATCAGAAACCTCTATGGAGATCAAATTGACAGGTGAAAAGCTGAAGTAAGTAGGAGACTTCTGTTACTTAGGAAGCAGAATAACCAGTGATGGACGAAGCAAAGAGGATATAAAAAGTAGGTTGGCTCAGGCAAGGAAAGCATTTCTACAAAAAAGGAATCTGTTGACATCGAATATAGATTTAGGTATTAGGAAGTCATTTTTGAAAGCCTTTGTCTGGAGCGTGGCCCTATATGGAAGTGAAACTTGGACTATTGGTGCAGCAGAAAAGAGGAGAATTGAAGCTTTTGAAATGTGGTGTTACAGGAGAATGATGAAAATCAGATGGGTAGATAGGGTTACAAACGAAGAGGTATTAAGACGAGTGGGAGAGGAGAGATGTTTCTGGCGACTGCTAATGAAGAGAAGAGATAGGTTAGTAGGACACATACTAAGACACCCAGGAATAGCAAGCTTAGTTATGGAAAGAAGGGTCGAGGGCAAGAACTGTAGGGGTAGACCAAGGTTAGAATATGTTAAACAGATTGCCTCGGATGTAGGGTGTGGTAGCTATGTAGAGATGAAGCGATTAGCTCAGGACAGGGAGGCATGGAGAGCTGCATCAAACCAGTCAAAAGACTGAAGACTCAATCATCATCACAGTTTCTTCATTTCAACCTGTAGGCTTATATCATCATCATCATCTTGCACAGTTTCCAGCCACTGGCCGGGTCTGTTTGGAACACAAGCCTCTCCAACGTCTTCTGTCTTCCCACCATCTCTCAGCCTCCACCCTTGTCCAGTCTTCTCCTCTCTTCTTCATGCTTTCTTCCACCCCCTTCAGCCACCTGTCTCTCGGTCTCTTTCCTTCCCACTTCGTCTCGTGTATCCTCCTGGGTATCCTCTTCTCCTCCATTCGTTTTACAAGTCCATACCATCTAAGTCTAGATTTCTCTATACCATCCTGTAATGGTTCCTCCTTCATTAATTCTCTGGTCCTCTCATTTCTTATTCTGTCCATCTTTTTAGCTCCAATACTGCTTCTCAAGAACCTCATCTGACTGGCCTGTATTTTGCTCTTCTCCCATCCTTTCATAACCCAGGTCTCCGAGGCATACGTCAGGATAGGGACATAGTACATCCGATATATGATCTTTTTGCTGTGCTGAGGGACATCCCTGCTCCATAACATGCTTCTCACACTCCTCCGGAATGCTTCTGCCTGTCTCCCCCGCTCATTTATTTCTCTATCGTTTCTTCCATTATCTTGTATCAGGCTTCCCAGATACTTGAAACTCTCCACTTTTTCAGCTGTTCCCCACCAATTGTTATTCCCGTTGTGGTTCTTTCCTTCTTCCTTGTTGTGATCACCATCTCACTCTTATTTATGCTAAATTTCATCTTATATCCTTGTATTATTCCTTCCCACACGTCCAACTGTTCCTGTACCTCCTCCTCCTTGTTTCCCCAAATCATCTGCACACACCATTGCTTTCATCTTTCCTTCCCCAATTACTTGTGCCACTCGGGTCATTATGTCATCCATCACCACAATGAAAAGTAACGGTGACAGTGTACTTCCTTGTTTCAGGCCGTTTCTCTGTTCCAACCAGTCCGATCTCTCTCCTCCCACTTTCACACAGCTCACGCTTCCCTTGTACATCTCGTTTATCCTCCTTATAGTCCATTTTTCTACTCCTCTATCCTCCAGGGACTTCCATACTTTGTTTCTGTATACACTGTCATATGCTTTCTCAATGTCCAGGAAGGCCATCAGTAGATCTGTTCCATACTCATAGTGCTCTTCTTGTAACTGCCTTACAGCAAAAATCAAATCCACTGTGGACCTTCCTGCTCTGAAGCCATGTTGTTCTTCCCTCATCCCTCCTTCTATCCTTGTCCTAATTCTCCTTTCCAAAACTTTCTCAAACATCTTTGCACAATGACTCATCAGTGTTATTCCCTGATAGTTTCTGCATTCTGTTCTACTACCTTTCTTGAAGATCGGGACAATTATTCCCTTTTTCCAGTCCTCTGGGGTCTTCCTTTCCTTCCATGCTGTCTTCAACAGTCGGTACAACCATTGTATCCCCACCTCTCCTGCTGCTCTCACCATCTCCACACTCAACTCATCCACACCCGGTGTCTTCCCTCCTTTCATCTTCTTTCCATGTTAAGTCCTTTTCTGTTTGCAGTCCATCTTCCTCTTCCCCCCATTTCTTCCTCCTCGCCATGGTTTCCATTTGGGTTTAGAAGTTCTTCAAAATATTCTTTCCACATTTTCTTCAGTTCTTCCCTATTTTCTATCTCTTGTCCCCTTTTGTTCACCATTCTAACATAATCCGTAGGATCCTTCCGCCTATTATTTTTTACCATCCCATACAGGACCTTTTTTGTACCTTCACTATCCTCCTTCATCATCTTTGTCCACTCTTCCATCCACTTTCTTCTCTCCTCAGACACTACTCTCTTTGCCTCCTTCTTTCTTTCCTGGTACTCTTCCCTTGTCTCTACCGTCCTATTTTGATACCACCTCCTAAAGGCTCTATTCATTTCCCTTACTATATCTTTTGTCCTCTCATTCCACCATGGTGTTTCCTTCCACCTCTTCTTACTACTTGTCCTCCCACATACTGCTTCTGCTGCACCTACTAGTGTCTTCTTAAATCTAGCCCATTCCTCTTCACCCCTCTTTCTTCATCTGTTGGGATTCCTTCCTTTATCATTTTGATGTACTCGTCCCTTCTGTCTCCTTCTTTCAGTTTCCATATCCTTATACGTCTTTCCTGGTTCTCAGTCCCTTTCTTCTCCTTAGTCCCTCTCAGGTTCATTACCAGCAATCGATGGTCGCTATCTAGGTTCTCCGATGGTATAACCTTGATGTCCGTGATGTTCTTATTTAATTCTTTCTCATACAGTATATAGTTGACCACCGACTTCCTGGTCAAGTCATCACTGTACCAAGTGATTGTGTGGCTCTCTCTTTTCCTGAACCAGGAGTTCCCAACTAGCAGGCTGTTCCTTTGGCAGAAGTCCAACAGTCGCCTTCCTTCCTCATTTCTTCTGCCCCAACCCTCTGGTCCAAGCACACTCTCATACCCTTGTCTTTCTCTTCCTACGTGGGCATTCAGATCCCCCATAACAATCGTGTTCCTTCCTACCAGCTGCTTCTGCAATTCCTCTTCAAACTCCTCCTTCTCTTCAGAGGCGCAGCCTACTTGTGGAGCATACACTTGCCTTATTTCTAAGGTCTCTCCCCTCAGTGCTACTTTCACTTTCATCATCCTATGATTTATTCTCTTCACTTCTTCTTTTAAACCATCTCGTACTACTAGTCCCACTCCATTCCTCTTTCCCTCTTCATTCCCACTCTAGTACAGTCTATAGCCTTTTCTTAGTTCTCTCCTTCCTTCCCCTTTCCACTTTGTTTCTGCCAATCCCAATAAATCCAACTTCCTTCTTGCCATCATATCCACTATCTCCTCCACCTTCCCTGTCAGCATTCTTATGTTTAACGTTCCAAATCTTAGTCCATGAACACAGCTATGTCGTCGTCCATTGTATCCGTCCTTTCCGAGGCCTGTTCCCTTCTTGAAAGCAAAAGTCTTATCCACTACTGGCTTGCTGGGCCTATAGTAGCTTCACCAGAGCCCCGTTAGCCGTCACTTTTCAGGGTTCCTGTAGGACCTTCATAGCTACCGTAACGGTTCCGGGGCACACGAAGTCCCCACTGTACTTCGCCCCTACAGGCAATCCCCTACTTTGTGTCGTTGCCCGTCTCCCACGACGTGGACGAGGGGATGGACTTATGGGAGACCTGTAGGCCTATATAGTTTAGTTAATTTCATCTCTCAACGTTTAGTTTTATTAGTTTCTTGAGGTTTGATTCTAATTTCGCTAAATGAGGTTCCATTGTTGGATTGAAACATGTACTAATTTGAATAGAATTTGTATTAATTGGCAGAGCATTTTAATTAATTAAGGCTGTGCGGCCGTTTCTGCTAACAGTCGCTGGACAAGAGATGGCAGCACTGCCGTCCCTGGCAAGCCACCGCATGTGAATAGCGACTTCCCCTCCGCCCTTCCATTACTCCTCATTCGCACACTATCTTCCCCTCTCTCAGTTGAAGCCTTCCTTGCGAGTCGCACAGCGATCTGTTTCCGAGTCGTAAGCTTATTGCAACCTTGAGATCTGTCGTCCAGCCGGATAAAATGGGTCGGGGCGTTTGATTGATAGGACTATGCATTTCAATTTTCTTCTGCTACAATGGAAAATATTAACTTACTTATTGTTTAGTAAAGTGCCATGTGTTCAGATTTTCTGTAGCACGCCAGGTTTTCTTTCTTGTAATTTTGAAAAGAAAATCGAAAAAACATCAAAATTGGCAAAGTTGATCATTAAAAAAATAAATATAATATTAATAAGACAATATACCTAAATGACTGCTTAGGTATTGAGGGATGTAGAATCCAATTCTGTATTCAGAGTTTCTCTATCGTGTCCCGTTTTTTTGTTTTTTTTGTTTTTTGTGTGTAATTTTTAGAAATAAGAACGAAAAACTTCTAAATTCGATCAAGAATTTCAATAACGTCAAATTAGGTACCATATTATTTTTTAAACTCGCCTCCGTTGCGTAGTGGTCAGAGTGATTAGCTGCCACCCCGGAGGTCCGCGGTTCGATTCCCGGCTCTGCCACGATAATTGAAAAGTGGTATGAGGACTGGAACGGGGTCTACTCAGCCTCGGGTGGTCCAAATGGGTAGAGGGGGTTTGATTCCCACCTCAGCCATCCTCGAAGTGGTTTTCCGTGGTTTCCCCACTTCATCCTAGGGCAAATGCTGGGATGGTACCTATCGTAAGGCCACGGCCGCCTCCTTCCCACTTACTTGCCTAACCTCCCAATCTTCCCATCCCTTCATCAGGCCCCTGTTCGCTTTGCAGGTGAGGCCGCCTGGGCATAGTGCTGGTCACACACCCCAGTTGTATCCAAGACCCAATTTTCAAGCTCCACGACAATGCCCTCAGTGGCGGTAGAGGTGGGATCCCTCTTTTAGTCCGTGGGAAAAGCCAACCCTGGAGGGTAAAACGATGGCGAAAAAAACAAAATATATTTTTAAGCGTGTTTTAACACCGCAATATAAAGCTACTATAAAATCTTGAATTATATTAATATAAAGTACTTCCAGCCATTCAGAAGTTCAATTTGTCGTTTGAATTGTGCACTTCAACAGGAAGTAATTTTATGGCACCACTTAACCTTCTCAGATCCACTACATATTTTCTGAACACAGATTTACTGCGCTGGATATATGACACATAAAATGAATACACAATTAAAGCTTACAGTATACCTACCAGTTTCAAGGAATGGAATTAATACAAATGTAGAAATACATTGAGTTTTTTTAGTTTCTTTGCAATATTAACCAAGAGAAAAAAAATATAGGGATACTTTGCTCATAATTTTTAATGCCAGTTATTTATAAGATTTCAGGGATTCCATTTGTATAAATTACCAGCTTTAACACAATAATAATAGTATAATTGATTTAAAGATATATATCAGTTTCAGTATTTTGACATTTCCATAATTTCCAAAAAAGTTCTTTCTTAAAAAAATTTGCGTGAGTGAAACGAAACTACACATGGGCTTTGTAACTACCCATAGGGGGGAAGAGTTTTTCTGTAGCGAAGTGGTTGCATGTCAGTGATATAACTATAAAATTAAAACACAAAATAAGTGTCTGGATGGATCATAAACCTTTTTATTGCACACTGACAAAACTGCAATGGAATGCAAAACATTATAAAAAAAATAATGCAGTAAACCACAAAAGGTGATTTATGTAATCAAAATGACTGTTCATTCAGCAATGAAATTGCAAGTTCGCGTATGCAGAATTTTATGAAGTACGATGCATATTTAACATTCTGTGAACAAAACACACACTTTCACAATTAAGAGCCAAAACACTGAAAACACATAATATTTGCTACAAACGTATTTAAATGAAAGTTAATCTACTATAAATTATAACATCATTTCCAAATAAGAAACCATCTCCGGATTTTTTTCAGAAAATACCCAAATTATGCACTATTAACAAACAAAAATTATTTTTAAAATGTAAGCAGCAAGTTCAATGACAATCGGCTGCATATACACACTAGCAAGAACATGAAAAACACAATAACACACAGCTACTGATATATTTAAGTATGTTAAAGTTGTTATGTTATTAATTATTTCACATTAAATAATAAAGAATAATTTATTATTCACTTCCTAAACCAAAGAAACTTACAAGGCAACTGATAAAAAAATAGTACATTATGCTACGAGCCTATAATGGCTATAATTATGACACGAGTATATTTATAAAACGAGCGTATGCGAGTTTTATAATTTCCATACGAGTGACTTAATTACCATTATAGGCGAGTTGCATACGACTGTTTATGTTCGACTAACTATTTTATGTTCGAAGTTAATATTCATAAATATCTGTCGAGATTTTGCCAGTTTTATGTACTGAACAGACCGCATGAGACGCAGAGAATGCCTTGTATTTGACCATGGCCTTCTCGATTAGCCCACTATGAGACTAGGCAACGCAGTTTAGAAGGCCTTGGAACTCCACGCAGGTGCGATGCTAACCTTATCTAATTGGTCAAACAACTGTTTCTGGAGCTCTGATTGGTGGAAGAAACTGTTTCATAGTGAAAAATAGTGTTATAATGACCATCAATATGATACCGTTTTCTGACACATAATAGTCAGGGTCGAACATAAAGATATTTAGGCTACGTATTCTGAACAATTTACAGTACGTTCGAGTATTATTCAACAATATTAGCTTCTTCTTGTTGCTTATTTTAGGGCTGCGACATCGTGGTCATATAGCCTCGTGCATCTAGGTGTGTGTAACCTGTGTTATTGTGATGGCTGTACCACTGTGTGCAGTTGTAAATTAGGGTTAGAACATAAAGAGGCGGCCGTGGCCTTAAGTTAGGAACCACCCAGACCACGGAAAACCACTTCCAGGATGACTCAGGTAGGAATTGAACCCTCCTCTTCTGAGTTTTATCTGACGAGGCTGAGTGTACCCCGTTCCAGCCCTCACAACAGTTTTAAAATCTCCTGGCAGAGCCGGAAATCGAACCCGGACCTCCAGGGCGTCAGCCAAGAACGCTAGCCACTACACCCCCAGGTGGTTAATGTTTTTCTTGTCTGTGAATGTGTCAGTGGTTTCCTCTTCTTTCGTTTGTTGGTATTATTTGTCGCCTGCTTTTGTCGTTGTGCCTCTAGCACAAATGAGGGATCTCGGATGTTCATGCCTCGAACAACTCGACTGTCTAGAATTTCTGGCAAAATACACTATAAAATTGTACCAGGTTTGGAAGCATTTTTCTTTGCCATAATATCTCATCCTTTTCTATCCTTTCTACAAATAGTTCTCCTTTCTTCGTATAAACTACATTGTCGCACCATTTTCTCCTGGTGATATTCAATTGACCTTGAACCTAGAAGAAGTAGCTGTAGCTTCGTTTCAATTGCAATTTTCCTTCTGACAGTTCCAAGCACAAACATTTTTTTTGTCACCTCGTCTCTCAAATCTGATTCAGTGACGGACGCAAGGCATTTTACTTCTACGAGGCCATCACAAGCAACCAAACCATCAGGACTGGTTCCTAAAAATGAATGATCTTGATCTACGAAGAACCCACACTTGGTGACCATGTTGCCAGTTTTGTCTCCGTACATTTTCAACACAGCGTCCTCATTATCTCTTCCAAATTTGACGGAAACTGAGGTGAGATTTTTGGCATACAAAGTTGATTTTACAAGATTGTGGCAAGGGGTGTGAGATAAACGCTATGACTAGCCCAAACTTGGAAGCTGTCAAGCGATTCACTCTTTGGTCGTGCCACATGGGGTTAGTGTGTTGTCCAAGAGTTGATACCTCAATAGGACTACCGTTTGTTACCACATCGGCCATTTTCTTTGAGAAGTTGATCATTCTTGTCTCAAGAACTTCATCTTCAACGTCAGGCAACTGTGCTAGTGGCCCATAGTTTTAATCACACTTTCGTCTCTTCTTTACTGGCGGTTTTTGAGAAAATGCCAGTGCCCTTCGAGATCGTCCTTTCTCTCTGGCGACAATTTTCGCCTTGAAAATACTACCTGGGCTTCCATGTAGTTTTCTCCAGGGACTAAGATGCCATGTAGACACAGTGGTGTGACTTAGCTAAGCCAAAGTAAACATCGCCATTTTGCAATGAAAGGAATACGTAAAATCCCTTTAATATTTCCCAAATGTTTACAACACCACTCAGCGAGCTCATCCCATGTCCATACGACCTCTTCGCCCAGCCTCCGTCGCCAATAACAGATATGTACGGAACGCCATTCAAATAGTTGTTCTTTTCAATGGCAATAAGTCTTTCTTCTTCTGGATTTTCCTTCATTTTTCGTATGAGAGCTACTTCCCAAACCTTTAGAAAGAAAATAATAATAATATTATATATATATATATATATTTAGAATTTGGCCAATTATAGACCGCTTTGAACCTAAGACTACGGTACATTGTTTCGTTTTTTCTTTTCTTCCCAAAACTTCTTCATACGTTGGCTGATGGCCTGCCTCTGTTCCGCTGATAACACTCTCCGTGGTTGATGTGGAACTTGCAGAATCGAAAAATCTGCAGTAGTGATCAGTCGCCGGAATTCCACCCTATTAGAAATGATGTTGTTTGTGATCTTCAGTTTTTGCAGATCACACCGTATCTCTTCCAGCCATCTAGTGGTGTTTTTTAATTTGGAGATGTAGTCAAAAATCTTCTTAGTTAGCCTGCTGCTATCCATTCTATGAAGGTGACCATAAAATCGTAGTCTCCGTCTTTTAATTGAGTCTGTAATTTTTTCCACATTACGGTAAAGGTCTTCATTTTTTCTCTTCATCCAAATATCTTTATTCTTTTGGGGACCCAAAATTTTCCTCAGTATTTTCCTTTCTTTCTTTTCCAGTTCCTCTTGTTCACCTCTTTTGTTCAACGTTAAACATTCTGATCCGTATAATACCTCTGGTTTAATTACAGTTGTGTAGTGCCTGATTTTTGCCTGGAATGAAATTGATCGTTTGTTGTATCTATGTTGGGTGAGTTTATAGGCATTTTCCATCTTTCTTAATCTCTCCTTGCAGGATGTGTTATCAAGTCCATTTGACTGGATCCATTCTCCCAAATATTTAAATTTATCAACTCTTTGAATCTGTCCATGTTGAGTTGTTAGATATTTTTCTCCATTGTGTCTGTGTTCAATATATTTGGTTTTTTCATATGAAATCTGAAGACCAGTTTTTATTGCTATTTCATGTAGGGTTTCAACCATTATTTGTGCTTGAAATCTGTTAATAATTAATAATATTAATAACAACAATAGCAATGATTGCTTGGACGGGATTATAATTTACAGAATGTATTCATTTTAAAATCTTTAATATGTTTTGAATAAAATGTTTAAAATTGTCTTAATATAGAAATGTTTGGAGAGAGGCTTTTCTTTGCATAATTTTCATCTAATAATGAACAACAACAACAAAATAGTATTCATAATTCACTGAAACCACTTATTCAGAATTGTTTATAATATATAGGTCATAAGGAAATATGGATCAATATACAGTACTTACATCACCAACTCGTATTTCATGGTTTGCGTATTTGTTGTGGTCCACGATCGGTATGTCCAAAACACTGAACATTTCCTCGACTTGAAAACCCGATACCTACTGCCATAGCTCCCCACACCAGAGAATCGTTCACTTCCATTTTTTGGTAAACAGGCTCTGAAGTTACAGCATATTCGTTTTCGCAGTTATCACAATAATAAATCCATGTACAATATAATCCATTTTTAGCCTACTTTTCACATTTTGCAAAAATGAGGAAAAGGTAGACTTATGAGATCGATCCGGGAAAATGTGTGTCTGTCTGTCTGTCCTTCTGTCTGTCTGTCTGGCTGGCTGGCTGTGTTGTGTGTGTGTCCCCCTATCAACTCCTAAACGGCTGCAGCAATCAAAACCAAATTTAGTATGAGTAAAGATGTGCACCGGAATATCTCACGTCCATATTTGAAAATGATGTCAGTGCTACCAACTGCTGAAAAAACGCACTAGAAATTTGAGCTCCATGTTGGATATCTTGCAAGGTATACATGGGAGCTATTCCAAAATTGGCACAAATATAGATAAGACTATTTCAGTTTAATTTTCCAGGAGGCCAACCATGACAGTGTTGCCAAAATAATGTTAAGCCTTCTGATAGGTCCAATGTTTAAATGCATATAACTTCTACACTATCAATTGGATTTCAACCAAATTTTGTATGTAATATCTGTACATAAACAGATATGACTGAAACTCAGCAATTCTTCTAGGTTTGTGCCACGGCACAAACCTAGAAGAATTGCTGAGTTTTAATTCACCGGCCGTGAAAGCCAATATACCATCTTTTTGGAGGCCTTCATAGGGAGGTTGAGGCTGCTTGAACTTTTAGTTCTCGTAGTCAAGTGGTGCAGTTGCACCTTATATAAAGGGAGGTGGCGCGCAGTTCGTCACTCCTGTGGGGGTCCGGGCGGGGACACCAAGAGCCCGCCGATGAGCCTAGCTTGGTGTCCTAGGCGAAACCCCACACAAGACACGGCACAAACCTAGAAGAATTGCTGAGTTTTAATTCACCGGCCGTGAAAGCCAATATACCATCTTTTTGGAGGCCTTCATAGGGAGGTTGAGGCTGCTTGAACTTTTAGTTCTCGTAGTCAAGTGGTGCAGTTGCACCTTATATAAAGGGAGGTGGCGCGCAGTTCGTCACTCCTGTGGGGGTCCGGGCGGGGACACCAAGAGCCCGCCGATGAGCCTAGCTTGGTGTCCTAGGCGAAACCCCACACAAGACACGGCACAAACCTAGAAGAATTGCTGAGTTTTAATTCACCGGCCGTGAAAGCCAATATACCATCTTTTTGGAGGCCTTCATAGGGAGGTTGAGGCTGCTTGAACTTTTAGTTCTCGTAGTCAAGTGGTGCAGTTGCACCTTATATAAAGGGAGGTGGCGCGCAGTTCGTCACTCCTGTGGGGGTCCGGGCGGGGACACCAAGAGCCCGCCGATGAGCCTAGCTTGGTGTCCTAGGCGAAACCCCACACAAGACACGGCACAAACCTAGAAGAATTGCTGAGTTTTAATTCACCGGCCGTGAAAGCCAATATACCATCTTTTTGGAGGCCTTCATAGGGAGGTTGAGGCTGCTTGAACTTTTAGTTCTCGTAGTCAAGTGGTGCAGTTGCACCTTATATAAAGGGAGGTGGCGCGCAGTTCGTCACTCCTGTGGGGGTCCGGGCGGGGACACCAAGAGCCCGCCGATGAGCCTAGCTTGGTGTCCTAGGCGAAACACCACACAAGACACGGCACAAACCTAGAAGAATTGCTGAGTTTTAATTCACCGGCCGTGAAAGCCAATATACCAGATATGACTGAGCTTATTCTTAAGGCCACCAGGGCTGCCAACTGTTAATAATTGCTCTCTCTATTATTTTCATCCAAATAACTATATATCATAAAGTATGCAAGCCAACAGCTTTAAACTATGCACACGTATATTCTGACATCTTAGATTAATTTGGAGTAACTTATATACGTCAGTTCTACCAACATGATTATAAACCTGCTGATAGTACCAATTTTTAAATACATGTAACTTCTATACTATCAGTTGGATTTCAACCAAATTTCGTATGTGCTATGTGTACCATAACCTATATGACTATAAGTATTGTTACTAGCAATCAGGGCTGCCAACTGTTAATAAATGCTGTCTGAATTTTTTTACCCTAATATCAATATATCAGAAAGTATGCAAGCCAACAGCTCTATACTTTGCACACGTATAGCACCTGACATTCTAGATTAATTTGGAGTAATTAATACAAGGCAGTGCTGCCAACATGATTCTATGCCTGCTGATATGTCCAATTTTAAAATACATGTAACTTCTATACTAACAAATGTATTTCATCCAAAATTGGCCAAACAAGATATCATAGTATTTCAGATTATTTCTGACCAGCACACGCATGACATTGTTGGCAACATGCTTTTACGCGTGCTGATAGATACAATGTCTAACTGCATGTAACGTCCATTGGACTTCAACCAAATTTTGTATTCTGTACCTTAAGAGATGGAACTAAGAATATATTCAGTCACCAGGGCTGCCAACTGTAGTGCTCTATTAGGCTACATTATACCAGGTATATTTTGAACTAATTAGATATTTCGATATTGCCAACTTAATTTCGTCATTATTCTAGATAGGTTCATATTCTGTAGAATAATCATTGGCATGAAAAGTAGGCTGTATAGTTCTTCACGGAACTTCTTGTTTATTTCTTTTTAGCCTACTTTCGATTTTTGCAAAAAATGAAAGCAGACTTATGAGATCACTACAGGGTCAAAAATTGTGTGTCTGTCTGTGTGTGTGTATGTGTGTGTGTATGTGTGTGTGTACTCTGAATGTCTGTCCCCCCCTATCAATTCGAACACGGTGAAACCGAATTGAACGGAATTTGGTACAGAGGTAGAACAAGCAAAGGGCACCTCAGTGTCATGTTTTATATCGCCGCCATCTTTACCAAATCTGAATGGCGGCCACTCAAACGTTCAAAACGTAAAATCAAATAGCGACTAACCAAATTATCCGATCTCTACCAAATTTGGTAATAACATACCTTCATATAGGACGCGTCTTGTGACCAAACTACAAGGTCATCCTCCGTACCATTTCAGGATGGCGGCCGTGCGAATTATGCAAACTTTATAATCCATATCATGGGACCCACCAGTTCCGATTATCGAGCCGAGAATCGATTTAACTGTTCTAAAGGAAGAGGCACGTTCAAAATTAAAAGTTTATTTTGTAATACTATAGTGCAGAAGTGATTTTAAAAAGCTGAGCCGTCTCGGTAAGAAGACAAGATGGCAGCGGATATCTTGTGCCTGACTTATATTTCACTAATTTGAGTATTGCATGCAATATAGCGGAGCCTCCGTGGCTTAGGCGGCAGCACGCCGGCCTCTCACCGCTGGGTCCGTGGTTCAAATCCCGGTCACTCCATGTGAGATCTGTGCTGGACAAAACGGAGGCAGACAGGTTTTTCTCCGGGTACTCCGGTTTTCCCTGTCACAATTTCATTCCAGCAACACTCTCCACTATCATTCCATTTCATCTGTCATTCATTTAATCATTGCCCCAGAGGAGTGCGACAGGCTTCGGCAGCTGGCACAGTTCATATCCTCGCCGCTAGATGGGGGCTTCATTCATTCCATCCCTGACCCGGTCGGAGAATGGAAGCAGGCTGTGGATTTTCATTTTCATGCAATATAGCGTAGTAATACAAAATAAATAAATAAATAAATAAACTTAGTATGAAATGCTTTATACATAAACAATATACTCCACTGATGAAATCGTTAGGTCTAAATCATTATTTGCTAACAAGTTCTATGTAAGTCATTTTATATAGATCAATGTTCGTTGGCACGAATGGCTCCGTGGTAAAGCGTTAGTCTGTCATTCATATGCCTATGGTTCAAACCCCATCCGAGTTTGGTTTTTGCTTGAAATTTTACATATTTGTTGCTTTGTAATGACTCAGACATTTTAAAATTAAGCCTTATATTGTGCATATTACGGTGCAAAACATATATTTAATTAAAACATAATTCGCCAGCCGATTTGCTCGAGACATCTAGCAGTCAAAAAGGTAACTGCACGCCGGGATACTTATTAACTTCCAGATTTTATTGAAAAGTTTCTTCTTATGGCCGCTAGAATGCACTCGCCCTGTTAGGATTATATTGTTCGATATTTCTCCACTAGATTTCACGACTGGTCTACATGGGACTCCATTGATAGTATACCATTGGCATTCTATGCGCATCGAATTTGAAGAATGACAGGATGATACTATGATACATTTTTACTTCTTATTTTAAAGGGTTTGTTACAGCCTATTGTGCGTTATTTGAAAATGTTATTTGAAGTAAAGAACAAAACAACTTCACATAGTAACTGAATTCTAGCCGCTGGTACTAGTTCAGGTTATTAATACTTTTATTTCAGGCAAATAGCAATCGAAAATATCCACATAGTTTGTATACACACGTCTCTGTAGGGACACGGAAAGATTTGTTAATTCAATTAGGGTTGTGAAAGCCATGCACAACCAGACGTGTAAAGACATGCCTCAACTCAAAGTTGGATGTTGCCCACGGCAGGTCGATTATGTAATAATAACAATAATAATAATGTTATTTGTTTTACGACCCTTTTAACTACTGCTGCTTTTAGATACGCCTGGGTGCCGGAATTTTGGCCCGAAGGGGATCTTTAACGTGCCAGTAAATCTACTGACACGGCTCCCTCGCATTTGTGCACCCTCAAATGCCAGCTGACTGCGCCAGGATACGAACCTGCAACCTAGGGCCCAGCAAGCGAGAACGTTACCGCAGAGCCACGCAGCCAGTCCGGTCGATTATGTCTCCAGATCCATAACATTCTTGAGATACTTCTTATCTATCTTTCTTCAATGATGGTAGTAGTTTTTTTCTAGGTTGTAGCGTTTGGTAGAGGTAAATAGTTTCTAAGGTCTTCAACCAAGAAATGATTCTATTATACTCTTTGATAATAACGAGTTAAAACTATACTCATACATTTAGGAGAAAGTAGGCTATATGTTCTTTACTGAACATCTTGTTTGTATTTGTATTTTCCCATGGTACAATGTTTGGAATAGATCGTTACTAATTCTATTTCTTTCATAACGTGACCAATATCAACGATGCGTCGCCCTATGGGAGGCAGTTCGTTGGCCTCAGTATTCCTTTCAATTACCATAGGTGGTACTTCACAATCAGACTCATTGTCATCGTCTGTATCACTTCCTGAATCGTTTGGAAAATTTATGGAATAATCTTGATCTTCATATCTGAAATCACACAATGTTAAAAAATATTACCTTGATTATTATTACAAAACAATAGACAAATCACTTTCTAAATATAACGTTGTCCTAACCACATACACGATATGCTTTAAACTAACCTATAATCACTTTCCATCACGTCGGGTTTCTTAAAGTCGCTTTGTTTTGAAAGGCTATATTTGGATACAAGCATACAGGCTCTTCATTGGTTATAGAGCTACACGGATTGGTGAAGTATTGGTGTTACATATCTACCATTTCAAGGAACTACTATTTGTCATGAGCAGCTGATCACCGTCACCATCTGTTTCTCTTCATTTTATTCTATTCTTATACCCTAAATTTTATGGTGCACCATTATTAGGTTTTAAACACGTATATTATTACTGTGCTACGCTTTGTTTTCTGTTTTTTCAACAGCTGATGAAGGAGATAAAATAA
This sequence comes from Meconema thalassinum, assembly GCA_946902985.2. Lineage (NCBI taxonomy): Eukaryota > Metazoa > Arthropoda > Insecta > Orthoptera > Tettigoniidae > Meconema > Meconema thalassinum. Next base: position 122,737,273 of record OX336393.1, on the reverse strand, counting down.
AATTAATCCCCGAAACATGTACTGTAAACAACTTCAATAATTAATTTTATTTGTATAGTATTGATTCAGGCAGATGTTCATTTCTTGTTAATAACTATTGATTATTATTAACATACAGAAAGCAAATACGCATTAAAACTAACTCCAGGCAAATGCTGGGATGGTTCCTCTCTAAAAGCAATCCTATCCCCAATTTAGAAATTCACACAATAGTACAGCCATCACATTAACACATGTAATCACACAGTTAGTTAGTTAGTTAGTTAGTTATTGTTGTTTTAAGGGGTGGAACTACGAGGTCATCTGCCCCTATCACACAAATTCCATACACACCCAAATATACATGGGGCTATATGACCGCGATGGCTCAGTCCCTAAAATAAGCAACAACACGTTTTACAAGTAGGTAATCTACTAAAAAATGACAAGTCCTTTCAAATTAATAATTATTTTATATATTGTAGCATTAGTTTACTTACCGACTTGCATCGTGGCCTATTGGGGGAGTGCTTTCAACTAACAAGCTGTTGAATATTTCTTCGGAGCCTTCAAATTGAGCAGAATCGTTTGAAACATTCACGGTGATTTCTTATTGTTTTCTTTTCTCCCACGTAGTCTTTGCTGCGCGGCCTCTTCTGGAACGTTTCCTTGACGGAGAATGCTTTCGTGGCATTGTAGAATAAAGTGTGAATGTTATAGGATCACTCAATCAGGAAACACAAACGCAGAATTAGGAAATGAAACAAGAAAGGGGTGAGATATATTCTTCTATTGCTTCCTCAAGATTAGGTCTAGTCAGACTGAAGTGTTAGCGACTAAGCGCGCAGGAAAAAGTTATGGAAGAAGAAGAGTTATTTTGTTTTCTTTGCACTCCACGGTAAGTAGAATGGAATGCTGCGTAAGGAAGGGAATGACCCTCAACGGGAGGTGCGGTGCGGTGCAGTGCTAGGTAGTGGGGTGGGGGAATGAAGCTTCGTGCAAGTAGTAGTGCGGGTAGCCTATCGTGTAGCCTGTGTAGTTACCGTTCTGCCGAGTTGAAGACTAGTCAAAGGTACATACGTCACGGGTTTATCACTAAACAGTTTCTTTCATCAAATATTCGAACTGCTCAGAATTAGACCCTCTACAAATTGAATAAATTTGAAGCTATTATAGCAATTTTTTCACAATAAAAAAGGTTATTGAAATATTATGCTTTTATAAAATATGTGGAATTTTGAAATAAAAATTTTTCATAATGAAGCTACTATTACAAGGGTTATTGCACAGAAATTTCGAAATTCTCCTGTTATTAGTTTTGTCGTGACGTATGTACCTTTAACCCTCAAAGTAGACACTTTGAATACATGCCCTGAACAAACGAGCAGTCTATATTTTACAAAAGTGGCATATAACAAGTTCCGAAGACCTATATAACAGATTAAGAAGACAAAATAAAAATAAAAAAATATTTTATTTTCGGTAGCACAGCCTTAACACACTACCTAGTGCCTCGCTGGCATTGGGAGAGCGTGGATTCGAATCCCACCTCAGCTGTCCAGAAAATGGTTTCGTGGTTTCCCATTTTCACAACCAGGCAAATGCCGGGGCGATTCCTTTCAATAGGCCCACGGCCAATTTTCTTCCAATATCCCTTCCCTGACCCGTCCTGAAAAGAAAAGTACATGGCCATTGGCTGCATTAATAAAATTATTATTAAAAAAGGAATAAAGAAATAAAGAGGTTGAATAAGATGGCGATGTAGTTGTTTCAATTCGTAATTTGTACGATAACCACAAAAGGTAGGACATCTTATATTTTCCATGACTTTTTTTTGTATAATCCTTTGCCGGTGTAGAAGAGAAAAAGAATGATGTCCAGAAAGAAAATGAAATGAAAATCCACAGCCTGCTTCCAGTCTCCGAGCGGGTCAGGAATGGAATGAATGAAGCTCCCATCTAGCGGCGAGGATATGAACTGTGCCGGCTGCCGAGGCCTGACGCACTCCTCTGGGGCAATGATTAAATGAATGACAAATGAAATGATAGTGGAGAGTGTTGTTGGAATGAAATTTTGACAGGAAAAACTGGAGTACCCGGAGAAAAACCTGTCTGCCTCCGTTTTGTCCAGCACAGATCTCACATTGAGTGACCGGGATTTGAACCACGGACCCAGCGGTGAGAGGCCGGCGTGCTGCCGCCTAAGCCACGGAGGCTTAAGATTCATATTATGATGCTGATGTGGGATGAGTGGAAGGGATATGGAGAAAGCCGAGTAGAAATTGAAAGGGTGACGGACGAGAATGGACTAGTGTTTAGGCCCTGGACTACTGTCCGTCCACCAGCTGAAGGTCCATGGCAGGAATGCAACGAATCAGCTGGTGACAGCTGGCCCCTGCGCGAACGACTATAGTGCCAACCTACTACTGACCAGTACGATTTCACAATTGAAACTAAACGAAAGTAGCAGTGAGTAACCATAGCGTGAATAACTTCGGTGCTGTGTTGGCAATACCTGCAGCGGCACGTCCACTCAATCAACGCAGCTGGAATGTCTCTCTTCTCCCCTTCAGTCTCCTAAGACCACGAGCTGGTGGACGGACATTATAATACCAGTTGATGACTCATTAGGAGTCCCCAAGGGTCACAATTTTGACAGTGAAACACTTGCTAATGGTGTTCTTTTTACTTGGTAAGTTGAGCTTTCCATCTGTCTTCTCTTATGTTTATATTATACTGTTTTCCTACTTGACTCGTCATCAATTACCGTTTTCCAGCTTGGGCCAGGTCGGAGAAAATATGACACCCCTACACTTAACTCTGTCTGTCCACCATCCTTCCTCAATCACTGAACTCCACTCCAGGTTCCGTTCTCTCACACTGGTTTTCACTAAATCGATCCACCGTACGTAACCGTACGTCTTCTATTCTTTGGGGGTGGTGGTAATTGATTTACCATGATGTATACTTTTTTTTTTAAATATTCTTTTACTTCTCTTTCCTCATAACTTTTCATAGCACAAAACAATATATTTGCCAAGAATCACTTACAATCCTTCCACACAAAACCAAGTCATATCACTTCTACCCTCATACCTTTCTACAATCACCATAGATGATCTAAACAGATAATCAGACTTCCTCTGTCTCAAAAAAGTTCTCATACTATTCTCCCAAAAAACAATAGACAATTGAAAAAGGAAATATCTTTTCAGATAAGGAACTCAAATTTTGCATGGCTTCCTACTCCTTTACTAGAGAACTATTGCAAGGAATCTCTAAGCTCAGCGCTAAGGCCTTACAATAGTTACCAGCAAAGAGTAGCCATCATCCTAATCTAAAACTATGTAACCACATAGGGTTACACATACTCAAGGTCTTCCTCATCCTCTCTTCCAGTCAATAGTCTCTTAACTTGTTTCAGCATTCTTCCATCATTCATCCTTTTTACTAGTCCAATCCATCTCAATCTGTTCTGCTCCAGCTCATTATTCAGCTTCTGTACATTCACTTCCATTCAAATGTCTTCATTTCTCATTCTCTCTCTCCTAGTCTTCCGTACCATACTTCTCAGGAATTTCATTTCAGTTGCCTGTATTCTACTTTCATCTCTCCTGGTCTTAGGCCAAGTATCTGCTCCATACGGTCATTACTGATAAGCACTTACTAATAATTTATTTTATTTATCTCCAGGTAGTTGGAACACTGAATTGCTCGCTTAGTTCAGGGGAGCCCCACGATGAAGATTCTTCGGTAGAATCAGTAGCATTCTACAAGAATGTTGATTTGTCTATTGCAGCCACTGGGTCTTTGGATGGAACATTGATTATCTGGGATACTGTGCATCAGGTGAGAAACAGAATAATCACTGGCACTTCATTTCATTATCTGACCAACAAAGAAAGCAGAGCAGATCAGCTCAGTAGAAATAATACTACAGTACAACCTGTCACATCCGGACCTGTGATATCCAAACCCTCCCATATCCGGACACATCTCCGAATGAATTTTTAAGTCGTAGTTGAGAGCGAGGATACATTAGTGTGCTAGCCAGGGAGGACGAGTGAAAGTTGCAGCGCTGGAAGGCTGTGTGCGTGCTTGACCGCGAGGGGTTGTGGCCTGACTCGGTCAACGACATCTTCCCGGAAACTCATCCCTTTGTGTGAATAAGCGATATTCCATTCACGGCTTCTGCCTGCCTGCCACCAACGTCAACACGAGGCTGCCTCTCTTTCTACCCTTCAGTCTGTGCGTGAGTCTTGAAGCGACAGTTTGTTTTGCGAGTGAGTTTCTGTTGTTACTGTTATTGTTTACCGTTGTTATCATTATTGTTATCTTTTAACCTTGTTTTTTTTGCTAAAATGTCCGAAAAAAGGAAAAAAACTGTTGTTACGATGGAAGAAAAGTTCCGTGCTCTAAAAAGGTTAGATGCTGGTGAAACAGCCAAGAAGATTGCCACGGATATGGGAGTACGAACAAGCACTGTAATTGACTGGAAAAAGGCTCGGAATGATATTGAAAAGTGGTGCTCGTCACAAGCGTCAACAAGTGGTGTTAAAAAACTTAAATGATGAAAAAGGCAGCTAACAACCAAGTTAGGTTGGTTGGTTGGTTGGTTGGTTCCTTAGTTTAGGGGCTGCGACAACGCGGTCATGTAGCCCCGTGTACTTTGGGTGTGTGTAGAATCTGTCTGATAACCGGTGTTAATTGTGATGACTGTATTAGTGTGTGTATCTGTTTTTTAATTCAAGTAGAGACTGCAACTTTGAATTTTCAAATAGTTCCTACTTTTGCCGCCAAACGCCACCGTCAACGACTACTAGGCCTAGTTCAGAACTAGCTACTAGACGCCACCGCAGTCGGCTCTTGGCAACGAACGTAGCAACCTAAGAGCGTTGTTTACATTCTTAACCTATCCAATTTAGTTTCACACAGGTGTAATTAGTGGAAAGATCTTTAACATGCCATAAATCTATGACATGGGACCGCCGGCTTTACTTCCCCTCCGAAGGAAGGCATACTGAGGGATTTTTAACGCTCTTAAAAAATCCGACGGCTTCGGCCGGGTTTGAACCCGCTATCTTGGGCATAGAAGCTCAGCATGCTACCAACTACGCCACCGAAGCCGCCACAACCAAGTTAATGAGGCATTGTTTCTTTGGTTTACCCAAAGAAGAGAGCAAGGGTTACCTATCTCAGGTCCTTTACTAAAAGAAAAGGCACTACACTTTAATAAGGAAATTGGAGGGGATGAACAGTTTAAAGCAAGTGAGGGGTGGTTGGAAAGCTGGAAAAATCGTCATGGTGAGCGGAAACTACAGATCAGTGGTGAAAAGCTATCGGCTAACCAAGAAGACGTTGAAAAATTTAAAATATTTTTACACAGTCTAATTGATCAGCATGGGATTACTGGAGAGCAGCTCTATAATTGCGACGAGACTGGGCTCAACTATAAAATGCTCCCAACCTACACTTTGGCTTCCAAGAAAGAAGACAGTGCACCGGGTATAAGAAGAAAAAGGAGAGGGTCACTAATTTAGCCTGCAGCAACGCTACAGGGGATCACAAGCTTCCATTAGGATTCATTGGAAAATCCAAAAAGCCAAGGGCTTTCAAGAACTTTAAAGACTTGTCTGGCCTACCAGTTTGGTACAGAAACCAGTGCAGCGCATGGATGAACTGCGAAATATTTAGTGATTGGTTTCACAAGCAGTTTGTGCCACAAGTGGAAAAACACTTGTTGAAAAATAACTTGCCAAGAAAAGCAGTGCTCCTATTTGACAATGCACCCTCACATCCAAGTGAAGACGAACCTAAAGGTGGAGATATAAAGGGTGTGTTCTTACCACCAAACGTGACATCACTTTGTCAACCTATGGATCAAGGCGTGCTTGAGTCACTAAAGCGAACCTATCGCCGTAGGTTACTTTCTGTGTTGATTGCTGGAATGGACGAAAAAGAAAGTGTTACAGAGACGTTAAAGAAGGTGGACATGTTAGACGTGATAATGTGGGTATCCCAGGCATGGGATGAAATAAAACCGTTGACCCTGGTAAGGTCATGGAGGAAGCTCTTAGATCACAAAGCTACTGATAAATGGAAGGGGGAGAAAACAGAAGACGTCAATGAAACTTATGCCTGCAATGAAGAAAATCGTCAGATTGCTGAGCTTGTGCAATGCCTGCCTGGTTGTGAAAAAATCAACAACGAGGAAGCCATAAATTGGTTAGTAAATATAGACGAAGTCAACGAAATTACAGACAGTGACATTATAGAAATGGTGTGCAATGAAGAGGAAAAAATCTTTGAACCCGAAGAAGAGGACAACGCCCCTATAATGAGTCACTCTGAGGCATTCAAGACCATAGAAACTTTAATCACTTATGTAGAAAATCAAGATGAAACGAGTGTGACTGAAGTGATGCTTTTAAGAAGATTGAGGGACATGGCATCCAAAAAGCGTGTACAGTGCGTGAAGCAACAGAAAATCACAAACTTTTTCAAAAACTAATGTAGAAACAGTAGGCCTAAGTGAAGTGCGTGAAGCTACAGAAAATGACAAACATTTTCCAAAAATTATGTAGAAGCAGAATGTACTGTTACGGCTGTGAGTTTGTGTCATCACTCGCCGCATGAGTCACAACTGCCCCAGGGCTGGGCTGTGCCCTGCCTCCTGTATTGCGCGCGCCTTATGCAACAGGGCTACTAGGACAAAGAGATAGTCCAGAATATTCGTGACTGGACCAGCGATGTAAACCTCGAGAAGCCGTGGACCCTGGATGGATCTAGAAGCATTTATTGAGTCACCGGCCTGCTATATAAGAGTGACCCGTGAAGCAGTAATTGGTGTTGTGCTTTGTACCCCCACCGTAATCCAGTTAACAAAAGTGCCACTAGGGGGTGGCACGCAACAACTGGTGTCAGAAGCCGGATTACGAACTCAAGCACAACACCTGACGGTCCTGGTTTCAAAACCCGAGCAGGTCATTTTCTCTAATTTTCCTGTGAGTGCATGCCCTTTACAAGACAAACAACTAAAATGGAGGAGAAATTGGCAGCATTGCTAGAAAAGTTAAATGGCATGGAAACCAAGATGGGGGACGGCCAGAAGAAGTTAGCCGAGGACCTAACTGCCAAACTAGAAGACGGCCAGAAGAAGTTAGCCGAGGACCTAACTGCCAAACTAGAAGACGGCCAGAAGAAGATGGAAGACGGTCAAAATAAGCTAGCGGAGGACCTGAAGAGGATAGAGGACGGCCAGAAGAAGATGGAAGACGGTCAGAATAAGTTGACACAGGACCTGAAGAAATTAGAACTGGGTCTGCGTGAGGAAGTCACGGCAGTGGAAAAGAAGTTCGACGCCTTACAAGTGGAAGTTGCCGAGCTGCGCCAACGCCCGCTGATAGGGGTGGAGGAGAAATTCAACGTTTTACAAATGGAAGTTGCCGAGCTGCGCCAACGCCCACTGACGGGGGTGGAGGAGAAATTCAACGCCTTGCAAGTGGAAGTTGCCGAGCTGTGCCAACGACCGCTGATGGGGGTGGAGGAGAAATTCAACGCCTTACAAGTGGAAGTTGCCGAGCTGTGCCAACGCCCGCTGATGGGGGTGGAGGAGAAATTCAATGCCTTACAAAAGGAAGTTGCCGAGCTGCGCCAACGCCCACTGACGGGGGTGGAGGAGAAATTCAACGCTCTACGAGAGGAAGTTGCCGAGCTGCGCCAACGCCCGCCCACCGTTACACCGGGAATATCGGGAACGGGACATAGCAGAGTGACGCCCCCAACCTTCGACGGAAAGGTCCCGTGGAACACCTACTTACGTCAGTTCGAGGCGGCCTGTTCCATAAATAACTGGAACAACACAGAAAAGGCTACAGCTCTCATTGTAGCGCTGAGAGGTGACGCCCTTAACGTCCTTCAGGCCATCCCGACTGGATCCCAGGACTACGCTTCACTGATCGCCCATATGGAGTCCCGATATGGAGATAGCCATCTTCAGCAGGCCTACCAGATGCAGCTCCGGACCCGGGTACAAAAGAACGCGGAAACCCTGCAGGAGTTCGAGATGGACATCGCACGCATCGTAAGGCTCGCCTACCCAACAGCGCCGGCCGACTTTCTGGAGCAGATAGCGACGCAGACTTTCACCGACGGGCTACGGGACTCGGACACTCAACAGTTACTGCGACTCACGCGCAATAAGACCCTGACAGATGCGCTGAGCCACGCACTTGAGTTCGAGACGGCAAAACAGGCATCCAGAATGCACGCGCGGGTGCGTCAAGTGGATGTCGACGAACCAGTAAAAACCAACGAGACCAAGCCCCTGGCCGACGAATTGATGGAGGCGCTAAGCCGTTTCTTCAAGAATCGCAGTGCCACCAACATAAACGTAGCCGAAGGACATCCGGAGAGGCGGCCCGGAAGAGGACTACCGACCTGCTGGACCTGCCGTAAGAGAGGCCACCTGAGCAAGGACTGCGGTGATCGCCGCCGCCAAGGGTTTCCGTCGGGACAGTCAGTCGTAGGGAAACCGCGCGGCCCAGGAAAGCAAGTATCAGCCAGCCTAGGGGGGCGAAGGTTGGCTTGTGGCAGTCGTCAAGCCCCGGCAGTCCAAGTTCGTGTGACGCAGTTACGGAGGGATAATAGCAGCCTGATGGTCGACGGAGTCGTCAACGGAGAGAGCTGGCCCCTGCTAATCGACACAGGAGCATCGAGGACCATCGTCAGCCCCACCGTGATCCCGAAGTGGAGAGTTCAACCCACACAAAGGAACCTCGAGCTAATAACCGCGACCGGAGACACCGCACCGGTACATGGCGAAGCATCACTGGAGTTCGTCATTGGTCAACGGGCGATAAAGCATCCAGTGCTTGTGGCCGACGTATCAAATGAAGTGATCATTGGACTGGACTTCCTGGACCAGAACAACATCATCTTGGATCTGAGTACCAACACTCTGCACTTCGGAGGTGAGGAACTTGCTTTGCAACCTGCGCACGAGTCCATCACCGCACGACGAGTAAGGCTGAGAGAAGACGTCATCGTTCCCGCCAGGACGGAGGTCAGCGCTGCTGTAATTGTCGACGGAACTGCTGAGGGAGTGGCGGCTGTCATCGAGCCAAAATATGAGGACATCCAGACAAAAGGATTGCTAGTTGCCAAGACTCTCATCAACACGACGTCTCGGCCGTACGTCCGCCTGTCCAACCTGAACGACTACGACATTACGGTCCACCGGGACACCAACCTAGGAGTCTGCGAGCCCGTTACCTGGATTGCCCGCATCACAGATACGTCAGACAGACACCTGCAGACGGACAACCGAAGAAGACGCACACTGCCAGAAGAACTACAGAAGCTGTACCAAGGATCCCAGGACCATTTAGACGAGGAACAATCACGCCAACTTCAGGACCTGCTACGCGAATTCCAGGACGTCTTCTCCGTGGGGAGCAAAGACTTCGGCATGACAAGCTTGGTTCAGCACAGAATCGACGTTGGGGACAGCGCACCGATTAGGGCCCCATTCAGACGTGTCCCGCTCGCCAAGCAAGCCGAAGTCGACCGGATGGTAGAAGAGATGAAGGAGCAAGGGGTGATCGAGCCATCACATAGTCCTTGGAGTTCTCCGGTCGTGCTTGTGAAGAAGAAGGACGGTTCCACCAGGTTCTGCGTGGACTACAGGCGGGTGAACGACGTCACGAAGAAGGACAGCTACCCTCTACCCCGGATCGACGACACGCTGGACACCATATCAGGGTCAAGATGGTTCTCCACCTTGGATTTGAAGAGTGGCTACTGGCAGGTGGAGGTCCACCCTAAGGACCGCGAGAAAACGGCGTTCTCTGTGTGCAGCGGGCTCTGGCAGTTCACCGTCATGCCATTCGGTCTGTGCAACGCCCCTGCGACCTTCGAAAGGCTAATGGAGTCCATTCTGAGGGGACTACACTGGAAGACCTGCCTGGTCTACCTCGACGACGTCATCGTTCTGGGGAGGAGCTTCGAGGAGCACTACAGCAACCTGAAGGAGATCTTGTTGAAGCTACGGGCTGCCCAGCTGAAGTTGAGCCCCAAGAAGTGTCAGCTCTTCCAGAAGCGGGTCCAGTACCTTGGGCATATCGTCTCCGAGGAAGGGGTGCGCACCGACCCAGAGAAGACCGCAGCTGTGAGGGAGTGGCCAGTCCCGAAGGACAAGTCCCAACTACGAAACTTCCTGGGACTCTGCACTTATTACCGTCGCTTCGTGAGGGGATTCGCCGACATCGCCAAACCTTTACATCGACTGACTGAGAAGGACCAACTCTTCACGTGGACAGCAGAATGCCACAGTGCCTTCGAACAACTCAAGCAGGCTCTGTGCACCGCGCCTATTCTGGCCTACCCCAGACCTGGAACAAGGTTCATCGTCGATACCGATGCCAGCGACTTTGGCATAGGGGGAATCCTGTCGCAGGTAGTGGACGGCGAGGAGAGAGTAGTGGCCTACTTCAGCAAGGCCTTGTCAAAGCCAGAAAGGAACTACTGCGTCACCAGGAAGGAGCTGCTCGCCATCGTGAAGACCATTGAACACTTCCACAAGTACCTGTACGGGCAAGAATTTCTCATCAGGACCGACCATGCATACCTGCGGTGGCTCCTGAACTTCAAGCAGCCCGAGGGTCAACTCGCGCGGTGGTTAGAGAGGCTTCAACAGTACAACTTTGAGATTCAGCACAGGAAAGGCCAACTGCATTCTAATGCCGACGCCCTGTCACGAAGACCGTGCCCCGAAGACTGCACCTTCTGTGCCCGAAGGGAGGTGAACACCGGGATACTGTGCCGACGGACTACTGTGGAACTTCAAGGGAACTGGAGCCGCGAATCTTTCACGCGGGCACAAGCAGAAGATGATGACCTGGGACTGATAGCCGAATGGAAGAGGGCCTGTGTCCCCAGACCCGGGTGGAACATTGTGAGTGACTGCAGCCCAAAGTTTAAGTCCTACTGGGCGCAGTGGGACTCGCTGATTGTAAGGGATGGCCTCATCTACCGTGCCTGGGAGAGCACCGACGGGAAGACACCTCGGGAACAAGTCGTCGTTCCAAAGGCTATGACGGAGGAAGTCCTGAAGGAAGTTCATGGAGGATCATCTGGTGGACACCTAGGGATAAAGAAGACCCTGGAGAAGCTGAGAGAGCGGTTCTACTGGATCGGATGCCGAACTGACGTGGAGAACCACTGCGCGAGGTGCCACGATTGCGCAGCCAGCAAGGGCCCAGGAAGAAAATGACGGGGTACACTGAAGGCCTACAACGTGGGCGGCCCCATGGAGAGAGTGGCCATCGATGTTGCTGGGCCATTCCCGTTAAGCGAGGCAGAGACCCGCTACATATTGGTCGTCAGCGACTACTTCACCAAATGGCCGGAGGCGTATGCGCTCTCTAACCAAGAAGCCGCGACGATCGCAGAGACCCTGGTGAAGGAATTCGTCAGCCGGTGCGGAGTACCCCTGGAGCTGCACTCCGACCAAGGGAGGAACTTCGAGTCGCAGGTGTTCCAGAACCTATGCCAGCTGCTGGACATCTGGAAGACAAGGACGCCACCACTACACCCTCAGTCCGACGGGATGGTAGAGCGATTCAATCGCACCATCGAGAACCATCTCCGAATAGTCGTCAGCGAGCACCAGAGGGATTGGGACAAACATCTTCCACTATTTCTTCTGGCCTACCGCGCCGCCGTGCATGAAGCCACCGGGTGCACACCAGCCCGGGCCATGTTTGGGAGGGAACTCCGTCTCCCTGTCGATCTTGCCTTCGGCCGACCTGGGAATGGTCCGGTCCCGGTAAGCCAGTATTGTCAAGAACTGGTCGACCAACTGGAGGACGTGCACGCGTTCGCGAGGAGGAAACTGCGGATCGAGACCGACCGAATGAAGACCCGATACGACCAGCAGACGGATGCCGGAGGATTCCACGAGGACGACCTGGTCTGGCTCTTCAACCCATTACGGAAGAAAGGCCTGTCACCCAAACTGCAGAAGTCCTGGGAGGGCCCGTACCGAGTCGTGAAACGGATCAACGATGTCGTCTACAGGATCCAGCGGAGCCCGAGAGTGAAGATGAAGATCGTGCATCGAGATCGCCTGGCATCCTACGGAGGGACACAGACGGACCAATGATTGATCGGGACGATCAGCCTTTTTAGGAAGGGGGTGGTGTTATGGCTGTGAGTTTGTGTCATCACTCGCCGCATGAGTCACAACTGCCCCAGGGCTGGGCTGTGCCCTGCCTCCTGTATTGCGCGCGCCTTATGCAACAGGGCTACTAGGACAAAGAGATAGTCCAGAATATTCGTGACTGGACCAGCGATGGAAACCTCGAGAAGCCGTGGACCCTGGATGGATCTAGAAGCATTTATTGAGTCACCGGCCTGCTATATAAGAGTGACCCGTGAAGCAGTAATTGGTGTTGTGCTTTGTACCCCCACCGTAATCCAGTTAACAAAAGTGCCACTAGGGGGTGGCACGCAACAGTACAGTGTGTTTATGTAAGTACATGTACTGTAAAGCATATTATTATAATTTAATTACTGTACTGTATTTTAATTTAGTTTAAAGCAATTCTATTTCTTAGCCTATGTACAGTATACAGTTAACAAAATGATACTAAACCGTTTAAAACATTAAAATTAATCAACAACAAACTCGTGAATTATTTCTGGTCACCTAGCTATTTGTAAAAATAGCCTTGTGATATCCGGATTTTTCCATATCCGGATCGGCCGGTTGCCACATTAGTCCGGATATGACAGGTTATACTGTATAATAATTTGTGTAATGTCCTAAGTTGAGAAACATTTGATATCACTTTTAGCCTGTTTTCATCTTATGAAATATTGGCTTATGAGAACACCTTTTGTGCATGTGTGTGTGTCCCTAATACATTCTAAACAGCTGGAGTGATTTCAATGATTCTTGGTAAGGATTTACTACTGTCACGCTTGACCCCAACCAGACCTTTCAAATTTGATTAATTGCTACGAATACAACGTGGCAATCAATATTCAATATCTCCAAATATATTGCTGCTATCAATCTGAAGTTATGTATGGTGATAAAAGAGGCCACTAAAGTGTGTTCACGTATTTGACCAAATACTTGAAAACAATACAATGCGAGAAATAAAAATAATATGTTCTTAAAATTACGGAATGTCACCATTATTTTGAAAACAATACATTGAACATTAGATGCCAATATACTAAGCTCTAAATCAGGATTTGGTGTGTGAAAAAGCACAAAACCAAATCGGTGACTACGCAGAGTTCAAGGCTTTTTGCATGACTAAATCATCCAAGCACCCTAAAACTTGACATGGTAAATCTTTATAAAGCTTAATCTGTTGGTGTCTAATATAATTCAATGTGAAATTCAAGATGGTGGGGGCTGTGCATAATTTTTAAATCATGTTTTTACTTCCTGTGTCCTATTCAAGCAATCATAATGAAACATCTATAACATTTATCTACTGTTTCATAACTGTATGGCCTACATGTCAGACAATCCAGCATGGCAGCCTCGTGAAATAATTCACCCGTCTCAATATCTCGTAAACTATCAAGCATTCCAACTGAAATTTTGTATGATTATAGAGAACAATTAAGAGCCTCCGTGGCTTAGGCGGCAGCACGCCGGCCTCTCACCGCTGGGTCCGTGGTTCAAATCCCGGTCACTCCATGTGAGATCTGTGCTGGACAAAACGGAGGCAGACAGGTTTTTCTCCGGGTACTCCGGTTTTCCCTGTCAAAATTTCATTCCAGCAACACTCTCCACTATCATTTCATTTCATCTGTCATTCATTTAATCATTGCCCCAGAGGAGTGCGTCAGGCCTCGGCAGCCGGCACAATTCATATCCTCGCCGCTAGATGGGGGCTTCATTCATTCCATTCCTGACCCGGTCGGAGACTGGAAGCAGGCTGTGGATTTTCATTTTCATAGAGAACAATTAAGTAACCTCACCCAGGAAACTGGAGTGGAAACTTGATGATGATGACGACAGAGAAAAAAATTAAGTACATATCTGTGACTTTCAAAAACCAGATAAACATGAAAACAGCATGGCAACCACATGCATTTCAAATATCTAAAATGACTTTTAGAGTGCAATGAAATTTCACACAACAAACCTATTGTAAATGCATTTCTAATTGAACTAAGAAATATACATTTTGTGACATTAAAATTTGCATAGTTACATGTTTCATGGCATGATTGGCCTGTTTACAGTGTGATTGTATGGTTTTGGGGAAGAAAAGTCTGAAATGGGTCACAGCCGCTGCGCTGACTATAGTGCCAACCTACTACTGACCAGTACGATTTCACAATTGAAACTAAACGAAAGTAGCAGTGAGTAACCATAGCGTGAATAACATCGGTGCTGTGTTGGCAATACCTGCAGCGGCACGTCCACTCAATCAACACAGCTGGAATGTCTCTCCTCTCCCCTTCAGTCCCCTAAGACCACGAGCTGGTTGACGGACATTATAATACCAGTTGATGACTCATTAGGAGTCCCCAAGGGTCACAATTTTGACAGTGAAACACTTGCTAATGGTGTTCTTACTTAATCCGGTCCTCTTGTACCTTAAGGTGTCGAGGATACGAAAGATCTCCATCTTCTTCTGTCTCCGGCAATGAAAACTGCCGCTCTCACTGTTAGTCCTCTCTCCTGCAGTGCCTCTCTTATTCCATCCATCCATACCTTCCATGGTCTTCCTCGAGCTCTCTCCCCCTCCACTCTCACCTCCTTTATTAGCCTCGGCAAACGTTCTATTGACATGCGATGAAGATGACCAAACCATCTTAATTGATGTTCTAGGATGGTTTTCTCTAGTGGTTTGATATTCAGTGTTCTCCGAATGGTTGTATTTCGGATCCTGTCCCTCCTGATTTTGTCCTCTACTTTCCGGAGATATCGCATCTCTACCGCCTGGATTCTACTTTTCGTTCGTTCCGTTAGTGCCCAGGATTCACAGCCATAAGTCAATACAGGAGCAAATGTGGATTTGTAAACCGCCAACTTTGTGTTCTTGGAGATTTCCCTCTTGTTCCTCGGATGGCATTAAACAATCTCCCGGCTTTTCCTATTCTATCCGTAATTTCCTCCTCCATTTTCCATTCAACTTATTGTTGAACCAAGATACGTGAACTTTGTAACCTGTTCCAGTAGTTTTCCATCTGCCATATTGCTGTGCCTCTCCTCATTTCTATTGATTACCATAGTCTTTGTCTTTTCAATGTTCACCTCCATTCCTCTCTTCCTTAACTCTTCCACCCATATATTGATATTGTGCTGTAGATTTTGTTCGTTGGAGGCAACTACTATCAAGTCATCTGCATATGCAAGATTAGTTAATCTCACTGGTCTCATGAGGTAATCTTCTTAACTTTATCTTGACATGTCTTCATAATTCTATCGAGGTATACTATGAAAAGTAGAGGACTTAGGTTACATCCTTGCCGGACTCCTTGTTTTGTGATGAATTCTGCTGACTCACATTCCCTGTCCGCACGTAGTTCCGACAATTCCTGTAGAGACTTTTAATGGATCTTGCAAGTGTTTCGCTGACTCCACACTCCTTTAGGGCTTTCCATATTTCCATTCTTGGAACTCTGTCAAACGCCTGCTTCAGGTCAATAAATGTTGCATGAAGGGTCTTATTCTTCTCCAGAAGTTTTTCACTAACCATCCTGACAATGAAGACGAGATCTTGCGTGCTTCTATTTGGGCGGAAGCCACACTGGGCTTCTTCCAAATCCCCCTCTACCACTTTTCTTAATCTGGACTCTAGAATCCTTGAGTAGACTTTCCCTGGCACTGATAACAATGAAATACCACGATGATTACCACATTCTCGATTGTCTCCTTTCTTGAGGATGGGTATAATAACTGCTACCTCCCAATCTCTGGGAACATTCTTTTCTCTCCAGGCATCCTTCATTATCTTGAATAGGAATTCTTCTGCTTTTTTCCCTAAATTCTTTATCATTTCCGGCGCAATTCCATCATGTCCTTGTGCCTTTCCATTCCTGAGTTGTTTTATGGCCACCTGCATTTCCCCTATCCTTAAGTCTTCTGTGTCTTCTTGTGTTCCTTCCGTCATTATCTCTTCTCTTTCCTCCCTTTCCTTTGGGCCGTCTTTATTCCCGTTCAATAGATCATGGAAGTACTCTTTCCATCTCTCCAGTATTTCATCCTCTTTTGTTATGATTTTCCCATCCTTCTCCTTTATACATTTTAGAGGACATTCCTTCTCCTTTCTCATGTTCTTCAGTGCCTTATAGAACAGCTTTTGATTTTCCTTGGAGTTTTTCTCCATTTTTTGTCCAAATTCTTCCCAGGCTTGTCTTTTTGCTATTTGCACTAGTTCTTTCACTTTCTTTCTTTGGTCCTTATAACTTTCATAGTCATCATTGTCTTTGGTTCTCAAGTAGTTTTGCCATTTATCCTTTTTCTTCTTTACTTCTTCCTTAATGTCATCATTCCACCAATGTGTCCTCTTCTTATACTCCCCCACCATTGTTGTTCCGCATACTTTACTTGTCACTTCTAGAAGTATCTTCTTAAACGTGTTCCATTTTTCTTCCATATCCATCTCGTTTATCCTCTCTTCTATCTTCCTACATTCCTCCTCTACTGTCTGTGCAAACTGGTCCTGTGCCTCTTTGCTCTCTCGTAACTTGTAAACCTTAATCTTTACTTGTTTATTCTTCTTGGGTTGTTTCCTCTGTTCCTTTACATCAGACTCCATTGTAGTGATCAAGATAAAATGATCACTTCCTATCTCATAGCCTCTATAAGCTCGGCAATCTGTCACTTTCTGTAACTGATTTGACCTGATCAACACATAATCTATGATGGATCGTTCATTCCTATTATGTTCCTCTCTCGTGTACATATGTATCATCTTATGTGGGAACATGGTGTTCACTACGACAAGGTTATTGGCAACGCAGAAATCAACAATTCTCTCACCATTGTTGTTAACCACGTTTTCACCATGTCGGCCAACAACTCCGCCGCTCTTCTCTGGCTGGTTCCCGACTCTGCCATTTAGATCTCCTAGCACAATGATTTCTCCTCTAGTTTCATCCACCACACTCTGGAGCTCTTCCTGGAACCTATCTTTATCCTCCTTCCTCGCATCATCATTCACTCCATAAACTATGATGAATGACGTCAGATCTGTCCCAGGGCCTAGGCGCATACCGACAGTAAGAATTCTGTCCGTATGGAACTTCCATTCCTGAATCTTATTGCTATACCTCTTGTGGACCAATAGTGCTACTCCTGCTTTTGCCCTCAGTCTACTGTTCACTCCACTATAGATGAATACATGATTGTTCACTAACCTATCCACCCCTTGTCCTTTCTTCTTAGTCTCCGTTAATGCCAGTACTACAAATTCGGCAACGAGCTCGTTTTCCTTTCCCGTGAATGATCGTATGTTCCATGTTCTGAATCTCATAAGCCTTTTTCCTCGCCAGTTTGTCATTGGATTCAGCAGTCCAGTATATCTCTTGTTTTGACTTTTCATATAATACATTTCGGGCATGTGAGTTATGGGCCCACAGTGCCCTAGGGCAGTGAGGGGGCTGCCCTCTTTAGGCGTCTGCCCTCGCCTTGCTGTAACTTCAGGACTGATGGTCTTCTCATTCCCTACTCCCTGAGACAAAGATTTTCTTCCTTCAGGATCTTCAGCTAATGGTCTGTCATTTAGTCTGGCCCCTCACCCTCGACCTTACCGGCTTGGGTGACCCTGCCAGGAGCCGAGGCTCCCGCCGGCATCGCTCTCGGGATCACTGAGGCACGCAAGCCTCCCCACCACGTCAAGGTACCAGACCCTGAGAGAGGATTATGAATATTAACAAAACAAAAACAAGGTGAAGTTTGTCTGATGCTTCCTTGGAAGCTATACTTAGGATTGCAACTGCCAAAACGATTGTTCCAAATATCGGAAAATTCGTGGCTTCAAAGCGATGCGAAAGATAAACAAAATATGTTAAAAATTAGTGCAAAATCAGGAGCACATTTCTGTTTGTACACAAAATTGGTATTATTATTATTAATATTCGTTTTCATACCGGTACGTCGCCTGACGCGCGCTGATTTGCCCAGCCCCTTTCACCAAACAACAACGACTCACCTCGCTAAGCGCTACCACTACACGTTCCTCTCCTACAGCAGAACATTGGTGCTTTTGCCAGTGCCGGCCGGTGCTCGCGAAGTACCTGAGTTGGCGTGGCCTGCTGTAGCAGGCCTTTTCATGAATGGTTTGAGGTTCAACGAGCTTTGTTACTGGCAGTGACACAACATGCGACAGTTTGTCCTTAAGTTTTGCACAGCAGTGTAATAGATCAAAACATTGACTTATTTGAAAAATTTACATCCCAAAAACCTACAGCTTTGTTGTGAAACACAAATTGTGTGGCATTAGTGTAGTCATGTCGTTTATCATTTCTTTATCTGACTACAGTACTTGTTTTTAAATACCTTTGTGATATACTGTAATATAATGTTATTTATGCAATTATCTTTCTACTTTTTAGACTGTACGACATTCTATAAGACTGGACTTTGGAGTGGTGAAGCTCCAGTGGCACAAAAAGAAGCCTCTGTTGTTTGTAGCGGGCTTGAGGGGAAGAATTGAAGTGTACGATGGTCTTACTGGGACTCAGAAGTGGAGAATAACTGGGCACACTGAAGACGTATTGGATTTCTCCATGTAAGTTAGGGTCCTTACACTCTGTGACTTTCAGGGGCAGATGACCTCGTAGTTCCGCCCCTTAAAACAACAATAACTAACTCGGTGACTTTTTGTTCATAAACATTCAGTTCTAGAATGGACAGTGCTACCTAAATTTGTAATTATTTGACAGTGGTTTCACTTAGATTTGTGAGGTGAACAGATGATTTGACCATCAGGAGTTAGTTGTTTAACTTACAGGGATAGAGGATACATGTCTACCTCCTTCTCCTCCTATATTATTCCCACTTAGGTGGGGTGACTTCTCCAAGTTGTTTGGTCCAGTATCATCTCCTCCATGACACCTCGCTCCTCCATACTCGTATATTATCTGTCCATTATCTCCTTGTTCGTCCTCTGCTCCTCTTCCCTCATGGCACCATTTTCAGTGTCCTTCTCCCAACATGATTCTTATTTCTCTGCTTAATATGCACATATCATTTATGCTACTCCATAAATTAGCTTCAATTGACAGAAAATTAATTTTATGAATCAAAGAATTTTTGACGGGTCTTTCCCAGAAAGTGAAAGTCGAAGGCCTTTTCTCGGATGAAATTATTGTAACTTCAGGTATCCCTCAGGGTAGCGTGATCGGAACTTTGTTATTTTTGGTGTTTATGTATGACTTACCAAATGAGATTCGCAGTGACTGTCGATTGTTTGCGGATGGTTTTGTAATATATCAAAAGATACATGGCTCACAAGACAATGCAGTACTTTGTAATTGTACTGTTTTAGCACAATAAGGAAATCTTTATTTTATAAACATAAACTCCTTCTTTTACTCTCAACAAACAGATACTAAACTCTCCATTTTTCATCCTTTCCAAATCACATCACATCACAATCCATTCTAAAACAAGCCTACTATCCTCTCTTCTTAACAAAAAGAATCAGAACAACTGACTATCTAAAAAAGAATTTCTATACAGATATGGAACTCAATAGGGCAAGGCCCCCTACCACCCATTAATCTTTGCAATGCCAGCAAGAGGTGGCCAAGCTATTAACTATTTATTCCCTTAATAAAATGAACTGTTTCTACTTCAAGATGACTTGAACCTGGTCTCTAAGTGGGCGATTGAAAATACCCAATGAAAATAAATACAAGAAAATGTATTTTCATAAAAATAGGGAAAGGGCAAAGACAAGATTTTGAATATAACATTGGCTCGGAAAGATTCGTGCAAATATTTGGGCGTTCACGTAAGGAATGATATGAAATGGAGTAGTCATGTAGGATGTGTAGTTTCTGAAGCTTACAAATCTCTGCACTTTGTAATGAGGGTATTAAAAGGAAATACTGTAGTACCTCTGCTAAAGAATTAGGATATTTGTCAGTTGTAAGACCTATTCTGGAATATGCCTTGGCGGTTTGAGTTCCATATCAAGTAGGGTTCATCAATGAGTTGGAAATGGTACAAAGAAAGGCCGCTAGATTTGTGCTCAGTGATTTTAATCCCCGGAGCAGTGTGACCCGTATGTTAAAAAAGTTGGGTGGGAATCACTTGAGGCTAGGAGGATGAAATCAAGAGCCTGCGCTATGTACAATACGTAAACAAATCAACCAGCATGGGATGAGTTAAGCAAACGTATGTGAAAGCCTACTTACATGAGTAGGAGTGATCATTCTTTCAAAGTTAAGGGCCGACCACAGCGCACAAATTATGGTAAATACAAAGTATTCTTTCATAAACCGTGCCATTAATAACTGGAACTCTCTACCTGCCGCAATCTTCGAGCCTTTCTCCAAACATATAGGTGTGTTTAAGAAAAGACTGACGATTTGTGTAAATACTCCAGTTTAATTGTTACGGAGTGAAACTCTGGCAATACTGAGCTGAGCTAACCGGATCAATGTTTTGAAATATTCACATGTCCCTGTAATTGGGATTACATTGAGTTGATGGACTGAAAAGTTGTAATATCAATAATTTACTTGGCACACATGATATACAGGGAAACGATGCTGACTGCATCTGCTTGCTGGGCCCAAGGTTGCAGGTTTGTATCCTGGCGCAGTCAGCTGTCATTTGAGGGTGCGCAAATGCGAGGGAGCCGTGTCAGTGGATTTACTGGCACGTTAAAGATCCCCTTCGGGGCAAAATTCCGGCACCCTGGCATCTTTAAAAGCCCGAGTAGTTAAAAGGGACGTAAAACCAATAACATTATTATTACTGACCGCATCTCTGAACATGCATGCACAAATAAATCCCTTGGATACTAAAACTGCGCCCTAATTCTTGCCCAACAAGCGGAAATCAGTTCATGAGTGATATGTGGGTGTGCGGGCATACCTCAATATCGTGTTATCAACTCCTGCAACCACTGAAGCTGGTCGCTGACAAAATGCGCGTCTTACCGTGAACTCACGAGTTCATTTGTGGTGAGAATCGCAGATAGCTCGTGAATGATGCTATCCTTATTTTCAGGTATGCTTGTACCACACTATCGTGATGCCAACTCCCGCAGCCTCCGAAACTGTAGATGACAGCCAGTAGAACCAATGTCTTACACTGATACAAAACTTGTGGGAGGTGTTTTAGGAGGTTAGGAATATCAACTAACCTGAGAGCAATGTTATAGCATTGTGATAACTGCTCTTATGGCTGCTTAGAACAATTCAAAAAGAAATTGAAAATGTTATTCCTGTAATTAAGGTGCAGGGATAATTCAGTGGTGGGTATGTACTCTCATGCTAATTCTGTAATAAGGTTACTCGACAATATTCCATGCACTCTTCAACCATTTTCCTGTTCTACCCCTGAATGTGAATCGGTCTTGTAACAGCTTGTCTTTGTTTACAGGAACAACCGTACGTTAGTGAGTGGATCAGACGACATGTCAGCCAAGGTCTTCTCTCTCCTCCCACTAGCAATGAACATTGTCTAGTTATGGAAGGACAGCATTGCAAAATGTTGTATTAAAAATTAAAATGTGAACAATTGTGTACCAGGTACAAGACTCCAACTTTAATCTCCAATGCTTTGATGTCATCACATTCCTGTTGCAGGTCCTGTTGGAATTACAGTGGATCAGAGTTCCGGGTATTTACAAGAAATAGCACTGTACATAGAAATGTACACACATTGTTTTATGTTGATGTTCTGTGTAAATATTAATTTATCCATGAAAGAACAGCCTTTCATCAAAACTTTTTTGCCACTTATTTCATGATAGAGCATTAATCGTATTTATTTGCATTTTAGCCACACTTTTTATATCAGTTCTAAGGCCCCAGATTACAGGATGCTGCTATTATACAAAATACTTCCAGGCACAACATTTCCTCAAGGGAATAATAATTATTTTTTAATGAAATTATTAATTAAATGTGCACAATGTGCAAATATCTAGTTGAATTCTTGACTTTTGCCTTTTTTGCAATGTTTTGCATGATTCTTTCACACAGTTGTCATTTGGCTGGTGGAATCTCTTGTTTTGGCAGAACTTGTGGTGAAATCCATGCGCTGCATATCGTGTTACCACGTGTCGGAGTTCGTAGTTTGCCTGTTTCCATTCTTCCGTCACTATGGTGTCAGTTAAGTAGAAGTCGTTCTGATGTCATGAAGGAAGTTTCTTTTGTTAAAACATAAGTCAGTCTTGACAGACTGTCTTCCCAATGCACAAAGAGGGAACAATAATAACCCTTTGGTCTTGGCTACTGTGGTATAGATCTTGTGAATTGAAGCCATCAAATGAATTGAATGTAGACACACCATCACAGCTGGCTTCATGTACATTTAAATCAACCTCACGGCATAGCCGTACACGCTAAACATGCACCCGACGATGTAGGGGAGTTGCAGCAAGCCCGGAGATCGGGTATGGTTCAAATCCTGGCTCTTACAGCAGCTATCCTGAGTGTGGTTTTCTCCCTAGTTTTTCCATACTCCCTCCAAGCAAATGCCGGGATAGTACCTTAATTTGAGTCCCCTGGTACCTATCCATCCCTGATCCTAAACATTCCAGCTACACTATAACAGTCACCACAGAAACACAGGTTATCAGATATATTCAACTCACACCTAAGTACACAGGGCTGATGACCAAGTTGCCCCAAGCCCATAATTTAAATTAAGAACAATCCTATGACTCGTGCCTTTCATCGCTCGTCTGTTAGAGTTGGTCAGCCTCTGTGGCTCTTGCTTTTATTACAGCTGTCATGGAAATAATTATTTCCATAAAACAATGCAACTTTTAAATATTGTTTAGAAGCATGATATTGCATTGTATCATTACTGTAATTTAAATATGAAATTGACAATAATCAAAAGTTGTTTTATTGATAGAAAGAAGTCTCTCTCTATATATGTATCCAATAATTTTTGTAGTGAGCTTAGCATTTATACAAAAATTTAATTTGTAATCTGATGGTGACAGGTTTAACTGCATAATATAAAAATAGGAGTAGGTTATGCTTCAGGAACTGAGAATTTAGTGAAAATGTAAATATAAACTAAAAGGTTACTCAATCCTTGTGGGGAAAACAAATTAAAAAAAAAATGTTGCACTGAATGGCATGCTCACAAATTAGACTTGTGGCCTATTGAAAAGATAAAAGAATTATGCAAAAATGTTGGTTGAGGATAGAGGTGTGGCTGACCCATGTTCAAGTAAATACGATAAATTTCTCGACTTTGTTTATATTTCTTGCTGGACTTGTTGTGTTGTTATGTACAATATTTGTTATACTTGTATATTTTAAAAGTTATCATCTGATCAAGTTTTAAGAAACTTGATGTTCTGAATTAAATCATGATTTCCCATGGTATTTGGAAGTGAAATTTATGAAGTAAAATAAATGTTATTTTTTCATCTTGTTGACTGATGTACATGAGTAATTTATTTCCTAGACATATTTGTTTCTTACAATGAATGCAGTGAAGCCTCTCTATCTATTGTTTCCTTAATTATAGCTATCCTGAGTTTATCCTCAAATCTTATTGTCACCTATTCAACCTGGATTTAACACCTTCATCCATTGTTCCTTGAAATATTGTTTCTCATCATCTCTCATCTAGTAATCTTGGTCCAAAACATTTCACCGTTGATAGTTAAAAATTCGTTTATACATTTTTTAGCCTACTTTCTATTTTTGGCGGCTTCGGTGCCATAGTTGGTTGCATGCTGAGCTTCTATGCCCAAGATCGCGGGTTCAAACCCGGCCAAAATTGTGAGATTTTTTAAGAGCATTAAAAAAATCCCTCAGCATCCCTTCCTTTGGAGGGGAGGTTAAGCCGGCAATCCCATGTCATAGATTTATGGCATGAAAAAGAACCTTTCACTAACTATACTTGTGGAAGCTAAAATTTGTAGATTAGATTGATATCGCTATATTAGTTCCAACGTTCGCCGCCAGGTGCCGACTGCGATGGCATTTAGTAGCCACGTCCATAGCTAGGTGTCGTGGATGGTAGCATTTGGTAGCAAAAGTAGAACCTACTTGAAAATTTAACCGTCTGCAATCCTTCTACCTGAATCACAGATAACACACACTAATACAGCCATCACAATTAACACCGGTTATCAGACAAATTCTACACACACCCAAAGTACACGGGGCTACAGCCCCTAACTGAGGAACCAACCAACCAAATAGAAATAATATAAGCTTTGTATGAAATGGTTTATGATGAATATATACTCCATTGAAGAAATCGTTTAGTCCAAATCATTATTTGCTAAGACGTATGTAAATCGATTGATAACGTTTGACTTTGGTGGACACGTTTGGCTCTGTGATTAGAGCTTTGGTCTTCCACCCGGTCGGCCAAGGTTCAAAGCCTATCAGAGGTGGTTGTTGTTGTTGTTGGTTTTTTTTATTATTTTTTTAAGTACCGAGACGTTATGAAATTGGGCGTTACGTTATGCATTTTGCAATGGAAAATATATATTTTATTAAGCCAAAGTTCGCCACCGAATCTGCCCGAGTGACATTCACTAGCAACCAGTTGAACTATGCATGTGCTAACCACGGCCTACTAGATGTGAGCTGCGCTCTATCCCGGTCTTGACATTCCCAGTTAGTGAACCCATGCATACGGTGTAATTGAAAAATTTTCTCTTGTTGCCGATAGAGCGCACTTCCCCCAAGGATAGGAGTGATTAAAAATTAGCTGTGCAGGAGGTTTATTAAATGTGCTTCTCCCAGTGATACGTTTAGACCAACAAAGTTTGGTTTCAGTTTCAATTATTGTAACTAGTCGGTGTTAATATACTGAATTCCTACCTTGTTTAGAGTGTTTGCTGATGAAATTGTAAAGTGCTGGAGTAAATTATAAACTATGGTTTGAACGCCGCTGCTCCAATCCAGTATATCATAATGTTGTGTGCCATTTTGCACTTCGAATAGGAAGAAAATAGGAGGTGATAAGGGCAATGAGTTATAACTATACCCATGCGTTTAGGAGAAAGTAAGCTATATGTTATTTCCTGAACATCTTGTTTGATGAATGTTGGTGTAGTGCCAGTCTATTTCAAATACTGTATCTGACTTGCACAGTAATCAGGGCTTATTAGAATGCATTGAGGCTATTTTAAGTGTTGACTTATTAACCATTAACATAGTTGCCGTTTGATTCATTTATAACAGGAAATACGTGACTCTATCAGAAAAACATCTGCATGCGATTAATAAATTATTTGCACAAATTACAAATAATCTGTAGATTTTGTCAGGTAGAATCTCATTTTTCGTGCCTAATATAAACCCCGTGGCATAGCCAGGCTCATTAAATAGTTGACCACGGCCGTGCATTCAGCCGCCGCATGTCTGGTGATCGTAGGTTCGAATCCCAATGCTGACAGCAGTTATCCTGAGCGTGGCCTTTCCCCAGTTTTTTCCACACTCTAGATATATGCAGCCATAGTACTTTATGCCAAGTCCCGCGGCACCTAACCCATCCCTGTCCCTAATACAGCTACTCCCCTTGCTTTATGATTCGAGGAGGGTAGAACGTGCCTTGCTCTCCCACCCCCTCACCTTCCCGAAGTCAGTGTCTGAGAATATGTGGGCATTAAGAACATTTTAAGAGAATAATAATGTTGTAAGCAACATTATATGCCAGTCATGCACAGCAAACAATTTTTAGCCTATTTTCATCTATGAAACAAGATGTTCAGTAAAGAACATATAGCCTACTTTCTCCTAAATGCATGGGTATATTTATAACTCTTTGTCCTTTTCAAGGAGTATAATAGAATGTTGATTGTAGTAGCCTGTTGAAATACAACGTGCTATTATACAGATATTATACGTTGATTGATTGAATCCTCACCTGAATTATAAATACACATACTAATACAGCCATCACAAGAACACAGGTTATCAGACAAAATTCAACACTCGCCCAAGTACACGGGGCTAAATGACATTGATGTCCATGCATCTCAAATGCAACAACAGCAGCAGCTTCCTACCCAAATCATTCTTCGTATAAAAGTATACACACTAGTAAGCCTACAGATATCATAGTGACACAGGTTATCAGGCAACTTCTACACACACCCAAGTACTCGGGACTACAATACCATGATGCCGCAAAGCCCCTAAAGAATCAACAACAATAGACTCTACCATAAATCAAGGACAACGAATTTAATCGCTGTAGTCTAGTGTTGAAATGTGGTGTTATAAGTATACAGTATATATTTCCTATTGCAAATACACACTATATACGCTTATCATTATAACGTGTGGGTAGTTATAAATCAATAAATACCAACAAAAATAAGTTAAAAATTTGAACCACGGACCTCTAGACTATGAGTCTAGAACGCTACCACTACGCTACACACTAACATTAGATTAACAACTGGTTTAGTCAGTGGTTTAGTTGGACCGGAACGGGCCGGAACGCCGTTCCGGAAAATATCTTCCCGCTTGAGAATGACGTAACAATTTTACATTCAGTAAGAAAATCGTTTATAATCTATACATAGCGCTGAAACGTCACGGGTGTACTCTAGCGAACTAATATCGAACCTTACGGTTTTATGTTCATAAAATACGGATGCTTTTACACTCCTGGGCGTTTTTCTGGTTCTCTAAGGTTGGCTACACTGCTATTGGATACGGAGAGCGGGAAGTGAGCACAACAACTTTCTTCCGCTCGTTATGTTCGTGTGAATCCAAGTTTTATTTTATGTTTTGCTCAATGTGTTGCTGTGATGCAGATATTACGGAATCTCTCTGCAGTTAATGAACATCAGTAGCCCCGTAGTACCTTTCAAGTTTTCCAGTGACTGTGAAAGTGAGTTGTGAGTCACAACTTGTGACAATGAGTTTACTTAAGTGGCTGGGTTCAAAAAAACGTGCTGGGGATGAAGATGAAGAATCAAAGAATACTAAAAAGGTGTGTGATGGCTCAAGTAGAAACGAAACTGAATGGAGTTCCGAGAACATTAGTTTCATTAAAGACGCGAGTATAGAGATAGACCCTGGGTTAAATGTTGCTGAAACGTGTGATGCAGATTCAAGGGAGAATCTAGGTTATGGTTCTACACCTTCTACCATCGACTGTGAAATTCAAGGACCCACCTACCGAAAACAAGATTTTCCAGACTGTTGGAACGAGTCTCAGTACCGTTATTTTTTGTCAGAGAACGAGTGGTTATTTGCAGGAAATAAAAATTTAGGCTGCAATATATGTAAAGAGAAAAGTAAATTAGGATTAGGAGTTTCTAAAGGGGCAGGACTTAAGCTAATGAAAGTATGGGTAGAATGCAAGGTTCATCCCAACGGAAATAATATTAATCAACAACAAACAAGCCTTAGGAAAAAAATATTTGAGCACAAAAATTCAGAATCTCACAAAAAAACTATGTTACAAAAATCAGAATCCAATGAAAAGATATTTGAAAGTTGCTTGGACACTATGAATGTCAAACACCTAGAAACCACCGTTGGAGTATTTTGAACAGCATACTCAATTGCGAAAAGAAATAGACCCTTCGTAGACCTACAGGCGTATGTTGAACTTCAACAATTAAATGGTTTATATGTGGGACAAGTTCTTCATACAAATTTTAGTTGTGCTAATATTATTGAACACATTTCACAGGAAATGAGAAATAAAATAGCAAAATCTATAACAGAAAATCAGAGGAAAATCAGTATTATGATTGACGAATCAACAACAGTTAGTGTAAAATCTGTGTTAGTATTATGTTTGAGATGTGCTCTTTCAGTTAACTCTGAAGTTGTTTTCTTTTTCTGGGACTTGATAGAACTTGAATCAACTACAGCAGATGTTATTACTCGAGAGATATTGAAGAATCTTTCTTCATATGGGATGAATGAAAACTTTCTGGCAGGACATTTAGTTGGTCTAGCATGTGATGGGGCCTCTGTAATGTTAGGTAGAAAAAATGGAGTTGGAGCCCAGTTTTTAAACTTATTTCCAGATATAGTAATCTGGCACTGTTTAAACCAATGCTTGGAATTGGTCGTTTCTGATACAAGGAATGAAGTTACAGGTGTTAACCATTTCCATTCTTTCTTTGACAAATTGTATTCTTTATACAGCATGTCTCCCAAAAATCAAAGGGAACTCAACATTTGTGCTGCTTCACTGGAACAAAGAGTTAAGAAGATTGGGAAAATATTTACAATACGATGGGTAGTTTCAAGCCAGAGAACTGTAAAAGCTGTCTGGGAAAACTACAGTGCTGTAGTAAAACATTTTAGTGAGGCCAAAAATGACCACCAGAGAGACTCCAAAGAAAGGGCAAAATTCCAAGGTTTAGAAAATATGTTAACTTGTGTAGAATTTCTAGAATATATTGCCGTTATGTATGATGCTTTTGTTGAGTTAGCTGATTTGTCATTTGAGTTACAGAAAAGAGAGACAAGTCTGACAGAGGCTCAAAATGCAATCGAGCGCACTATAAAAGTGTTTGAATCTATGTGTAACTCAGCTTCTGGAGAATACTACAGAACAGTTCTTAAAGCAGCAGAAAACAAAAAGTTTAGAAACATAGGATTACATGATTCTAAAAAAGTTGTAAAAATTGACAGAAAGCAGTTTTTCAGAAGTCTTGTGAACAATTTAAATAACAGGCTTATGGAAAATGTGTCCACATCATCTCATCTTGGTTCCAGCTCTAGTCAGCAGAGACATGAGAGAATGACAAAAGTTATCAGTATTCAAAGGTACTATACAAAAATAATTGGCCCTCCACTTCTTCTTTGGATATCTGCTATGGTGATGAGAGTGACGGCAACCTTTGTGACTTTTTCCACATGTCAGACAAGAGGAGGTACATTAATGCTTTTAGAAAGTATGTCGAGACCAAGGAAATTCCAGTGGAGCTGATGCCTTTAATCAAGACTGTACAGACCATTCCCATCTCTTCAGCAGAAGCTGAAAGAGCTTTCAGTACCATGAATGAGATCCACACCGAAAAGAGAAATAGGCTGGTGGTTGAAAGATCAAGCGGACTTATTTTCATAAGCAGCGTAGGACCTCCTGTGCATTTATTTAACCCACAACCATATGTCAAGTCATGGCTACGAAAGGGGAGACGTTCAGCTGATGAAACAACTTGTCGGAAACACGAGGCCGCTGATTTTGACACCCAATACGAGTCCATTTGGAAATTGCTGAATTAATAAGATGAGTTCCTGTAAATATTTTTTTCCAACTAAATCACTGGGTTTAGTATAACTCCATAACATAATTTACCTTGGACTGAACAATTTCATTAGCGTTTTCTGCCGTTTTTGTAAAGCATTTGATACTAAATATGTATTATTTTGTTCAGTACATTCCTAAAAGGATATAAACCTACGAAGTTACTGAAATGTGAACTTGCCAGCAAATAATAGCCTCCATTTTGACCCAACGGGACGGCACGGTCAGCTTGACCTGCTAGTCACTTCTACGTTTACATAAAAAATGCTAATATCCTACTGGTCACCTCCTTGAGGATAGTTTAATCCTCCATATGGACGATAAGCTGATTTGTTGAGGCCAGGCCCTGTTGAATCGTACGCAAATTACAGTTAGGCTATAGTACTTGCATGATTCATACATCCGCCATCTTGAAACTAATTGGCTGATGACCTTGTAGTTTGGGCAAAAGACACTTCCCACATTAAGGCATATTTTTGAAAAATGTGGTAGAGATCGGATGATTAGGTTAGTCGTAATTTGATTAAAGCTCAGAACATTTGGGTGGGTGCCATTTCTTTTTCGTTATGATGGTAGCGATAAACAACATGACACTGAGTTGTCCTTTGCTAGTGCTACCTCTGTAGCAAAGTTGATTCGATTTGCTTTCGTCGTGTTTGAATTGATAAGGGGTATCGATTTGCACACATACACGGCCACCATCTTCAAACTATTTGGATGATGACCTTGTAGTTTGGCAAAAGATGCTTCCCACCAGAAGGATTATTGCTGCAAAATTTTGTAGTGATCAGATAATTAGGTTAGTCGTAATTTGATTTAAGCTTTGAACATTTGGGTGGCCGCCATTCCGTTTCTGTCAAGATGGCGGTGATATAAAACATGACACTGAAGAGTCCTTTGCTAGTGTGCTGCCTCGGTACCAAATTTGGTTCTGCCATGTTTGAATTGAAAGAGGGGGGGGGGGGGGGGACAGAGATATGCACACAGACAGAGTGACAACTTTTGGCCCGTGTAGATATTGTAAGTCTACTTTCATTTTTTGCAATAATCGAAAGTAGGCTAAAAACAGACTTACGAAATCACCTTTTGGCCGTGTGTGCGTCTGTGTTTCCCCTGTATACAATCTAAACGGCTGGAGCGATTTCAATGAAACTCGGTAAGGTCATAGTGCTATTTTGGCCGACGCCGACCGTGCCCTTCAAATGTTATTAAGTCTCACCAATCCAATATGGCGGCTGTGCGAAATATTTCACCCACATTCTATATCTCCGAAACTATCCCTCATATCCCCCCTTAAATTTTGTACGGTGATAAAGAGCACTATTAGAAGTCCACCTATGTGATTTCCAAAAACCTGTTATGTACAAAACGAACATGGTGGCCAAGCGAAATTGAAATATTTAAATAGACTTTTCTCGCGATTTAACCACCCAAGAGCAGTGAAACATGGTACAGCAAATGTGTATACACGTTGTAATGAACTGAAGTCTAATTTAGATCAATTGTTTATATAACCTCAAGAAGGCGGATGTGCGAAATTTTAGAATTAAGGTATTATTTATTTTGTCCTAACCATGCAATCGATGTCGACGTTTGAATAATGAACCTACGCAATTATCGTCATCTAATAGTACATAACTCAATGGCCTACATACAGAGTGTTTCAGGAGGAATAGTAAATATTTTAGGAGGTGGTAGGTAGTATAGATGAATTGCAATAAAAAAAATCCATATAACATATTATGTTCTATTTGTATTGCGTACCGAGATACAGATGTTGGTATGTAACCAGGGCAGTTGTCGTTTCGTGTGTTGGTACGCCGGTTACTATGGGCATATTTAACGATTGTCAACAGTCGTGCGTTGTGAAGTTGTGCTTTAGTTTCCATTGAATGTGCTCACCTGTCAGTGTGCTTTGTTGACCAAGTTGTCTGTCCTGTATCGTTTAAACATGCCGCACGTTTTTACACATGCTGAGTATCCGATATGGTATTTGTGTGTGGGTTTTGTAATGGAAACACTGCTGCTGCTTGTAGAGAATACGGAATACGATTTCCTAACCGCGGACAACCAGATTCAAGAGTATTTACAATACACTGCGTGACTGGTGCAGTACCCAGCTGTCGATATGGTGATAAAAAAATCTAAACCTAACATTCCCCGGAAGATGGATCGGGAGAGATGGGCACGTTTCTTGGCCACCAAAGTCCCCGGACCTTACCCTTTTGGATTTTTCCTGTGCGGATGGTTAAAAGGCGAAGTCTACAAGGAAAATGTCTACACAAGAGCCGAGTTGGTCGTTCGGATTATGCATAGTGCAGCCCTCATCGATGAACGCCGAGACGCCCTCCGAAGAGCTACAGGGGTGTTATCAATGAAGTACCAAATTTGGTTCTGCCATGTTTGAATTGAAAGAGGGGGGGGGGACAGAGATATGCACACAGACAGAGTGACAACTTTTGGCCCGTGTAGATATTGTAAGTCTACTTTCATTTTTTGCAATAATCGAAAGTAGGCTAAAAACAGACTTACGAAATCACCTTTTGGCCGTGTGTGCGTCTGTGTTTCCCCTGTATACAATCTAAACGGCTGGAGCGATTTCAATGTAACTCGGTAAGGTCATAGTGCTATTTTGGCCGACGCCGACCGTGCCCTTCAAATGTTATTAAGTCTCACCAATCCAATATGGCGGCTGTGCGAAATATTTCACCCACATTCTATATCTCCGAAACTATCCCTCATATCCCCCCTTAAATTTTGTACGGTGATAAAGAGCACTATTAGAAGTCCACCTATGTGATTTCCAAAAACCTGTTATGTACAAAACGAACATGGTGGCCAAGCGAAATTGAAATATTTAAATAGACTTTTCTCGCGATTTAACCACCCAAGAGCAGTGAAACATGGTACAGCAAATGTGTATACACGTTGTAATGAACTGAAGTCTAATTTAGATCAATTGTTTATATAACCTCAAGAAGGCGGATGTGCGAAATTTTAGAATTAAGGTATTATTTATTTTGTCCTAACCATGCAATCGATGTCGACGTTTGAATAATGAACCTACGCAATTATCGTCATCTAATAGTACATAACTCAATGGCCTACATACAGAGTGTTTCAGGAGGAATAGTAAATATTTTAGGAGGTGGTAGGTAGTATAGATGAATTGCAATAAAAAAAATCCATATAACATATTATGTTCTATTTGTATTGCGTACCGAGATACAGATGTTGGTATGTAACCAGGGCAGTTGTCGTTTCGTGTGTTGGTACGCCGGTTACTATGGGCATATTTAACGATTGTCAACAGTCGTGCGTTGTGAAGTTGTGCTTTAGTTTCCATTGAATGTGCTCACCTGTCAGTGTGCTTTGTTGACCAAGTTGTCTGTCCTGTATCGTTTAAACATGCCGCACGTTTTTACACATGCTGAGTATCCGATATGGTATTTGTGTGTGGGTTTTGTAATGGAAACACTGCTGCTGCTTGTAGAGAATACGGAATACGATTTCCTAACCGCGGACAACCAGATTCAAGAGTATTTACAATACACTGCGTGACTGGTGCAGTACCCAGCTGTCGATATGGTGATAAAAAAATCTAAACCTAACATTCCCCGGAAGATGGATCGGGAGAGATGGGCACGTTTCTTGGCCACCAAAGTCCCCGGACCTTACCCTTTTGGATTTTTCCTGTGCGGATGGTTAAAAGGCGAAGTCTACAAGGAAAATGTCTACACAAGAGCCGAGTTGGTCGTTCGGATTATGCATAGTGCAGCCCTCATCGATGAACGCCGAGACGCCCTCCGAAGAGCTACAGGGGTGTTATCAATGAAGTGCAAAATGCATTGAAATTGGTGGTGGGAGTTTTGAAAATCAACTTTTAACGTCATTTGCCTTGGCTTTACATTTGTTTGGGTTAAATACTACCAACTGTATCTCGGCACGCAATACAATTGGGACACATGTTATATGGAATTTTTATTGCAATTCATCTATACTACCACCTCCTAAAATATTTACCATTCCTCCTGAAACACTCTGTATATAAAAATCCAACATGGCGAGCATCCGAAATATTTAGACGGTTCTCAATATCTACTAATCTATGACAGCAATTAAACAAAAATTTTGTATGTTGATAGAGGCTATAAACATAAGTTCATCTATGGGGCTTTCAATAACCTGGTGAGCACAAATCCAACATGACGGCGACGCGAAATATAAGTATTTAAATAGACGTTTCTCGCTGAACCATCCGAGCGCAGTTAAACTTGGTACGGTAAATGCTTATACAAATTTTAATCCTCTGACATCTAATTTATTTCAATTGTTTACATAACCACAAGATGGCGGCTGTGCGAAATTTTAAAATCTCGTTTTTATTTCTTGTGTCCTAATCATGCGATAGAAGTTAGAATAATACACCTACGCAATAATCTTCATGCAATAGTACATAACTCTATGGCCTATATACCGTACTGTATTTAAAAATTCAACAAGGCGACCGTCCGAAATATTTAGACGATTCTCAATATCTACGAATCTATTACAGCAGTCAAACTGAATTGTTATATGTTGATAGAGGCAATTAACATTTAAGTAAGATATGTGAAAATAGGCTGTAGCCTATAGTTCTTCTTGGAACTACTTGTACATTAAACCGTGTTATTTTGTGATAAATAACACAGGTTAATAATAATAATACATTACAAATTCATTAAAAACAAGACTAATTGTTGTTAAATCATTTGAGGGGTTTGGGAGATCTTGGTCATCAGCCCTGTGTGTTGAACTTGTCTGATAACCTGTATTGATGTAATGCCTGTAGTAGTGCGTGTAGCAGTATTAGGGACAGGGATGGGGTAGGTACCCCAGGACTTGAAATAAAGTACTATCCCGGCATTTGCCTGGAGGGAGTGTGGAATAACCACATTAAGGGTAGCCGCTATCAGCGCCGAACCTCTGATCTCCGGACTTGCTGCAGTTAACCTTGCGGCCGTGGCGCACGATTTAACAAGCTTGGCTACGGCGCGGTACTCAAGACAAGAAGAACGTCTTCAGTGGGTTCGGAATTAATTTCTTAGAACTACAAAACCGATTGACATGAAATCTACTTTCATTGTCACCACAGATGGTGGAACAATAGAAGATATTAAGAATAGGGTTAATAAGGCCAAAGGTGCATTTGCAATGCTAAGACCGATCTGGAGAGCTTAACATCAACACTAATCTGCGCATCTTTAATACGAATGTCAAGTCGGTCCTGCTCTATGGTTGCGAAACCTGGAAACAAATAAACAACTAATCAGAAGATTTCAGACTTTTGGGAACAAGAGTCTGAGGAATATCCTGAGAATATGGTGGCCACAGATGATTTCCAATGAAGAACAATGGAACAGAACTAAACAAACACCTATTGACATTGAGATGCGTGGCGGAGAAGTGGAGATGGATCGGACACACGCTAAGACGTGATATAAACAACATCGCCAGAGAAGCACTGGAATGGAACCCACAAGGCGCTAGAAGAAGAAGCAGGCCGAGGAACTCCTGGAGGAGGAGCGTGGAGGTGGAGGACATTGAGAATGGTGGGAAGACCTAGACGGAGATCAAGACCATGGTGCAAAACCGAGTCCGATGGCGAAAATTCGTTGGTGCCCTATGCTCCACTTAGGAGTTACAAGATATAAGTCAAGTCTACAAACCGATTGACATGAAATCTACTTTCATATAACATTTGAACTTTCAACGGAAAATTTCCAGCGACAAGTCTCTTGAGGCGTTAAAACCCCGTATTTTTTTCATCTTACTAAACAGAAAGAAATCAGAAACCCCTATTGATGTCTAATTGGCAGGTGAAAAGCTAAAGGAAGTGGGAGATTTCTGCTACTAAGAAGCGAAATAACCAGTGATGGACTAAGCACAGAGGATATAAATCATAGGTTGGCCCAGGCAAGGAAAGCATTTCTATAGAAAAGAAATCTGTTGACATCGAGTATAGATTTAGGTATTAGGAAGTCATTTTTGAAAGCCTATGCCTGGAGCGTGGCACTCTATGGAAGTGGAACTTGGACTGTTGGTGCAGCAGAAAAGAGGAGAATAGAAGCGTTTGAAATGTGGTGTTACAGATGAATGATGGGCAGATAGGGTTACAAATGAAGAGGTATAAATACGAGTGGGAGAGGGGAGATTTTTTCTGGCGACTGCTAATGAAGAGATAGGTTGGTAGGACAATACTAAGACACCCAAGAATAGCAAACTTACAAGGAGAGGTCGCCAAGTGGTTTATTAGAAAAGCGTTCAAATTTGGAGGGTTTGCTCTCCATAAGAAAATATTTTGGACGTGTTCGAGCGTTTTTGCCAATGGACCTTGGTGTGTTTAAAATTGAACGTTTAAAATCAATCCTCAAACTTTTGTAGTCCTATTCTCGCACAGGTTCCCGGCTCGTTTCCGTAGCGTAGTCGCCAGCGCATTGGCGTGGGGAATTCAAGGTTTCGAGTTCGAGTCAGACCTTGGTCAGCACCCTGTACATAAAAATATTATTGTAATGCCAGTAAATTTGGATAACAAATGTGCGGATGCGGGGCATATGCGAATAACAGTCTTGGGGATGCGGGGAGGATGCGAATAACGTTTTGTTTATATTGACACCACAGGGCAGTTTATTAATAATACCTTTACCAGTAATAAACTTACTGAAACTAACATTTTATTTCCTTGCCGATACTACGTTATTCAGCATATTTTTCGTTACTCTGTACAGATTTCAATAGTTTATTGTCTTTCTTAACAATTTCATTAAAGTCTTTGCATAAAACTGAAGATAAATTTACGGAAATAAATAAAGAAAAAAGCAATAAATTAAAGAGTTTCTTCAGTGTTTAAGAACAAATATACCAGAGTAAGTGCTCTTTGCAATGAAAACATTAGACAGAAAAACCCAAAGAGAACTTGTTGAAGGAAATACAGGGTCATCCGTTTTGGATGTCAGAAAAGTATAACGTTATAGCTATTATGTTAATGCATATATATCTATGCAATTTTCTGTAATGTACGTGACAATTATGGGAGTTAACAATGATTATTTCTGTAATATACGTGACAATGATGGGAGTTAACAATTATCTTTGCAACAATGACTTCCGCGAGACAACGCAGCATTGTAGTTCATAGTGCAATCACCAGATGACAGGTACAGAGTGGTACACGTTAGCGCGCGCTCAACGCTCAGTGTTGTTACAGAGTTGAGTGAAGATGGTCGTTACACCACAATAACGCGCTCAGTGTGTCGTATGGTAATTTTCGAGTGTAGTGAAGACCCAGCGAGCTTTCAGACGTCAGTACAACGTTAGGGATGTCCCATCACATCGGGATATTGTTAAATGGTACAACATGTTTTTTTGGAAAATGGATTGCAGATGCCTCACACAGGAGGAAGGCGGCGTGATAGTAACAAGGAGGAAGATATTCGACAAGCCATGACGCAGAGTCCACGAAAGTCACTCTGCCGCTTATCAGCAGAGCAGAATACACCATGCACAACATGTCACAGGATTTTTAGGCGTTATCTTCACATGCGTCCATACCGTATGCAGCGCCTGCAAGCATTGTCACAGCTGAATTACAGAGCTCGACTCAGTTTTGTTACGACGATGTGTGAGCGGCAGGAAGGTGACGATCAATGGTTAAAACGATGGATGTTCACGGACGAAGCCACATTCCATGTGAGTGGCCGAGTCAACACGCATAACTGCATCATTTGGGGAACAGAAAATCCACATGTCTCATACGAACTCGAAAGAGGCCCTAAAGTGAATGTGTGGTGCGGAGTGAGTGACCTCTGAGAAAGTCTATGGACCATTCTTTTTTTGCGGAGGAGACTGTTCGTGCCATCAATTATCTTTACATGATCGAGCAGTATTACAGCAAGATGGGATACTGGACATGATTATCTATCAACAGGATGGTGCTCCACCGCATTGGGCTATCATGGTGAGGGAACAATTAAACCTACCCCATGGCCTCCTAATAGCCCTGACCTAACTCCTACAGATTTCTTTGTATGGGGCTACGTCAAGTCGACAGTGTACGCACAAAGACCACAGAATCTGGCTTACCTACGGAGGGAGATTACTGTGGCCTTTCAGCAAATCAATCCAGAAATGCTGCGTGCCACGTGGCGCAACATGGATTCGAGGTACCATTTGTGCCGCGTGCGTGATGGTGGACATGTTGAGTGCTAATGTGCTATGACTATGACACAAACTCCAGACTCCCCTTAACACGTATGTACCGTTAACAAGCAATAAATGTGAATAGTTTCTTGTGTATAGCGTTTTAGTTTTCTGACATCCCAAACGGATGCCCCTGTAGTATACCAGAGGCGTAAACACAGACACATTTGTCCCCAGTTTCCAAACGCTCGGAAATTCGAGACAATAACCGTCCCGGAGAAGAACTGTCCGGGACTTGGGACATTTAGCACGGACACGGGACTGTCCCGTAAAATCCGGGACGTCTGGTAACACTGTCTCGAATTGCCCTTCGTAATCGTAGTGATTTGTTTTTTGATATAACGGATTGGATTTTCTACATGCGTTCCAGCAAGAGAGACAGCATATTATGGGAGGACTTCTACCTGTGCGGTGCGATGCGATGACCAACATAAGGAGGCTTTAAGTTGAGACACATTCTGACCTATGTATTGAAATGAAATTTATCACTTTCATATATTTATCCGAATTGACGTATAAATTGAAGTTGAGACCTATGAATAGGTAAACGGAATGATCCACCTTATTAGTCAATAAATGTATTGGAAATAGTTTTTTTTTTGTGTTTGGTATTTTTTTTTTTTTTAGCGTACGGCTTTTAGTGCCGGGAGTGTCCGAGGACATGTTCGGCTCGCCAGTTTTGTAGCTGCTTCGAGGCGGACACCCAATAGGTGAGCTACCTTCGCGTGTGGAGTGTTGTCTGGGGACGAAAGTTTGAATGTAAGGACGAGGAGTTGGAAGGTAGCGGCTGTGGCCTATAGTTAGGAACCAACCCCGGCATTTGCCTGGAAGGAAGATGGGAAACCACAGAAGACCATCTTCAAGGTTGCCGGCGGCGGGATTCGAACCTCCTCGCCTCCCGGATGTGAGCGACTGCCAGCAGTCATGCCGTAACGACCACGGCTAACTCACCCGGTGGAAATAGTTATATTACTACAATACCAGTTTCGATACATTAATACAGGCGTCTCCAACTTTTTAGCTTTAGGGCCACACTGACTCATCCACTAAGTCCCAAGGGCCAAGACCTAGCTAGCTCATCATACCAACATACTGTAGTTTAGAATTAAGTGCAAAATTTCGTTTCGGGACTGAGTGAGATATGTATGGCGCAGGACGCGGGAGTGGACTCCGCTCCATTTGCTCGTGGTTACGTCTTAAAACTCACGAGTCTCAAAACTCACGAGCTAAAAATAGCAACAAATAGTCTCAAAACTCATGACTCCAGAGAGCACGTGCCTGCGAGAACCGCAGGAAGTATGAGTTAGTAGTGGAGTAAGACGGTTTCTAACTCACCCATTTTATTTGTACCCGACTGTACATGTTAAAATAATGAATATCTCTCAAACGCATGGTCCGATTTTGACAAATGAGGTGTCGTTGGACTCGGGCTGACGCCCTCTTTCCAATGGACCACTCATTTCAACCCATAAATAAAACCTACCCCTACTAGAGGGTGAAATTGTAATTTTTTAGTGAAAGTCTCTTTTCAAATGCGACATGTATAAGGTGCGCTGCTAAAATGAACTTAATCGTTGTTGCTCATATAGCGCATGCGTTTTGCTGGATACCGCTATGGATCAACATTTTTGTTTTTGTTTTGTACGCATGCGCACTTGGAATTTTTGTAAGAGGGCGAGCTCTTTGAAAAAAAATGATTGATAAGAAGGGGTTTTGGTGGTGAGGAGAGAACCAGATAGTCGCCTACTTTCCTACGAAGTTTGCCGAAATCTCTCGAACGCAAGGTCGGATTTGGACGTGTGACGTGTCAAATCGCTTGTCTCGAAGCTCTACATATGTTATTAATAGGTTAAAATTTTGAGAATGAGGGAAACAGGCTTTTTGGGGGTAAAACCATGATTTTAGACTTTTTCCGATATCTCACGAATGCATGGTCGGATCTGGTCCTATGACGTGTCAAATGGCTTGTCTCGAAACCCTCTTTATTTTGGTAAGAGGTTAAAGTTCTTGAGAATGAGGGAAACAAAATTTTTGGGGGTAAAACCGTGATTTTAAACGTTTGCTATATCTCGCGAACCAATTATGCTAGAGGCGTGTACGACGGGTCCAAGGACTCGGGGTGGCGTCCCCTTTGCTATGGACCACTCGTTATATTTAAAAAAAAATGGAAACTCGATTTGGGGTAAACACGTGTTTTTGTGATTTTTGCCGATATTTCACGAACCAATAAGCCTAGAGACGTGTACGAGGTGTTATTTTTTTCGTCGTGTTGTCCTCTTGCCGAGGACGTTCGTGTTGAGCAGGAATGAAAAACCATGTTGAGGTAAAACCGTGTTTTTTGTGAATTTTGCCGTTATCTCACGAACCAATAACGCTAGAGACGTGTACGAGGTGTCCTAGGACTCGGGCTAACGCCCCCTTTCAAATGTGGTAGATACTTTTTTCCAAAAAATAATTCACAAAGAGCCTAACGCCATACACGTTGAAAAAACTTTTTTTCTTTACCTATTTATAATGTTCATGAAGCGTGGTGGTTGAGAGAGACGATACTGCTCGGTGTGTGTGTTTCAACGAACCTGTCACTAACCACAAGGACCATGCTTAATAGATCAATTGCTATTTCGGCGGGTCGGTGTATGACAGAGCGAGGGTTCGTTTTTCTGTTATTTTACCATTAACGTGTAAACGGTGATGAGAACTTGGTTCTATGTTGGTCGAAGAGAGTAGAGAAAACAAACTTGCAGACGAGCAGGAGGTGAATGTCATTTGAGCTTATTGGAATGCGCTGATCTGACTTGACAACAGGTGCAATGGAAAATGACAAAGACGCTTGAAGGTGAAATAATCTGACCATCGTGGT
The DNA here is from genome assembly GCA_946902985.2 of Meconema thalassinum. Taxonomy (NCBI): domain Eukaryota; kingdom Metazoa; phylum Arthropoda; class Insecta; order Orthoptera; family Tettigoniidae; genus Meconema; species Meconema thalassinum. The sequence goes on along the minus strand of OX336393.1, from coordinate 122,696,769 downwards.
GGCAGGGAAGAGCGAAATGCATGTGGACACGTGTGAGATGACATGTACGCTAAACAAGTTACATCCTGTCTTGCTTCGTACGTGACAAAATGCAAGTTCAGGTGAAATTTGATCTGCCACAGGTGTTCACCTTGGACGTTAGCTGTCCACGTGCACGATAAGAGAATGTTCAAAGCGTGGGGAAAAAAGATTATACATGCAAGGTAACATATATAAAGACATGTCGTTATCATTTCCACTCTCACTTAGGTAACTACCTTTGAACACACTGCATTGCGTGAAACACTTGGTCTTGTTTAACAGTTTTGGTGTTGGTGGAAAATACTTAACCTTGTTGTGGGGTAGGTATTTATTTATTCATTTATATATTTATTGATTTATATATATACACACATCAAAAAAAGTTTTGCATCACCTCGGTTCCAAGAGTTCCGGAACCGTTAAATACAAAGGGAATAGAGATCAACACAAACAACATTTCAGCTCGTTTTATTGCTCATGAGACCCACACATTGCATGTTGTACCATCATACAGCTAGACTTTCAGCATTTGTGGTCCAGATTGCAGTACACACCACTACCTCTAATACCCAGTAGCACGTCCTCTTGCATTGATGCATGCCTGTATTCGCCGTGGCATACTATCCACAAGTTCATCAAGACACTGTTGGTCCAAATTGTCCCACTCCTCAACGACAATTCGGCGTAAATCTCTCAGAGTGGTTGGTGGGTCAAGACGTCCATAAACAGCCCTTTTCAATATATCCCAGGCATGTTCGATAGGGTTCATGTCTGGCGAACATGCTGGCCACTGTAGTCGAGCGATGTCGTTATCTTGAAGGAACGCATTCACAAGATGTGCACGATGAGGTCGAGAATTGTCGTCCATGAAGACAAATGCCTCTCCAATATTCTGCCGATATGGTTGCACTATGGGTCGGAGGATGTCATTCAGGTATCGTAAAGCCGTTTCGGAGCCTTCCATGACCACCAGTGGCGTACGTCGGCCCCACATAATGCCACCCCAAAACATCAGGGAACCACCACCTTGCTGCACTCGCTGGACAGTGTGTCTAAGACGTTCAGCCTGACCAGGGTGCCTCCAAACACGTCTCCGACGATTGTCTGGTTGAAGGCATATGCGACACTCATCGGTGAAGAGAACGTGATGCCAATTCCGTGGGGTCCATTCAGCATGTTGTTGGGCCCATCTGTACCGCGCTGCATGGTGTCGGGGTTGCAAAGCTGGACCTCGCCATGGACGTCGGGAGTGAAGTTGCGCATCATGCAGCCTATTGCGCACAGTTTGAGTTGAAACACGACGTCCTGTGGCTGAACGAAACGCATTATTCAACATGGTGGCATTGCTGTCAGGGTTCCTCCGAGCGGCAATCCGTAAGTAGCGGTCATCCACTACAGTAGTAGCCCTTGGGCGGCCTGAGCGAGGCCTGTCATCGACAGTTCCTGTATCTCTGTACCTCCTCCATGTCCGAACAACATCGCTTTGGTTCACTCTGAGACGCCTGGAAACTTCCCTTGTTGAGAGCCCTTCTTGACACAAAGTAACAATGCGGACGCGATCGAACTGCGGTATTGACCTTCTAGGCATGGTAGAACTACAGACAACATGAGCAGCGTACCTTCGTCCTGGTGGAATGACTGGAACTGATCGGCTGTCGTACCCCCTCCGTCTAATAGGCCCTGCTCATGCATGGTTGTTTACATCTTTGAGCAGTTTTAGTGACATCTATGAACAGTCAAAGGGACTGTATCTTGGATACAATATACACAGTCAACGTCTATATGCCGGAGATCTGGGAACCGAGGTGATGCAAAACTTTTTTTGATGTGTGTACATGCAATTCTTTATTGATTGTTAAAGTTATAACTAAATGTTTATTTATTTGTTTGCAGATAACGTGTATAGCCTACCTGTTGTGTGTCTGTGGGAAAGAGATTGAAAAAGAGAGAAAGACAGACAGCTAGAAAAGGAAACCATTTCCACACTAGCCCACGAGACGGGAATAAAGCAAAGCATTACACGTCAAGGTGAGATTTGTTTTTTATATATATAACCTGTTTGATTTTGTTTATGAAATGCATAAACTATATGGAATTGATATACTTATGGTGGTTTATTTTATTTCTTTTTAGAGTGTTGGAAAACGCTTGACCTCTGTTGATAACCAGGAACGTGTGTGTTTGGGGCCATTGTCCAGCAGTCTACAGCTGAAAACTCAGGTGAGAGTGTTCTTTCAAAATAATGTCTTTTACTGCTGTGGATACGTTAACTTGGGAACCCCTAAACACTTGTTTGAAATCGTGTGTGTGCTCTGGTCGTGTGGTCAATGTTAGAAAAGTTTGATTCCCAAAGAATTTTTAGAATCTTGTTTTGAAATTTTTAAAATTGAAATTTGCACAGCGCAAAGGTTGCATACGGCTTTAAAGGTGAATACAGAACTGGTGTGCGATTTCATATATAAAAAGAAGGACGTAGAGCATAAAGAGACATTTTATATTTGAATTAAAATGCAAGAGCTTTTGATAGCCGATAGTCTGAACGAGTGGTATCAAAGCCATGTGGTGAATGCCTTGCTATCAAAATTTGATAAACTGCAACAAGGACCGAGTGGCCTTGCCTTAGACAAAATTCATTATCTACAAATCAACCATTGTCAATTCAACCCGTTGAATGCTGGGTCTAGCTTTATTGAAACACCACTAGCAATAGCTTCGAAAAAGGCAGTGGTAAATATTGAGAACCATGACAGTGATTGCTTTCTGTGGTCTGTGGCTGCGTATTTGCAGCCGGTACAACATAATGGTTGTCGACCAGGAAAGTACAAGGCCAAGTTTGATGAATTGAAACAAACTTTAAATTTAACTCGAGTGTCGTTCCCTAAGGACTTAACCGAGATCCATAGGTTTGAACAAGACAACCAGGACTTTTCGTTCATGGTGTATGGCCTTGATGGTGATGAGATTGTGGGTCGTCTTTATGCCACAAAAGAACCAAAACGACACCACATTCATCTTTTATATTTATCTGTAGGAGAGGTGAATCACTTTTGCCTCATTAAAAGCCTGAGTAGATTGCTAAGCAGTCAAATGTCTAAGGACAAGCGTTCAAAACATATTTGTGATCGTTGCTTGCAATATTTTAAAACCCTTACGCTTTTAGAACGTCATAGGGTAGATTGTGTTTCTCAGGAAGCGGTGAGATTGATATTGCTACAAGGGGACAAGGCTGCGGTAAAGTTTAAGGACATTTATAAGCGTGACACTGTTCCCTATGTGGTATACGCAGATTTTGAAGCTCTCACCACACCCATGGCGGGATGTGAACCAGATCCCACCATTAGCTCAACCACACCCATTCAATAACATGAACCCTTTGCCACAGGATTTAATGTGGTGTGTGCCTATGACCCCACACAATCCGTTTACAAATACCGCGAGGGGCCAGATTGTGCCAAATGGTTCTTGGATGAACTTGTCAAGTTGGCTCATGATGTACAGGAATTACTGGACCACCCAGTACCCATGAGTCTATCTCCAGAACAGCAGCAGCAGTATGAGCATGCCACGACATGCCATATTTGTGAAAAGCCTATTTTAAGTGGAGAGGAAAAGTCAGAGACCACTCACACTTTACGGGGGAGTTTCGTGGAGCTGCGCACAGCAAATGCAATTTTAACTTTTCAGCTCCTCGTGTCATCAGTGGTTTTTTTTCCCAATCTGGCGAATTATGACGTTCAGTTTTTGATTCGTGAATTGGGTCATGTCAACAAGGGCTCGTTTACCATTATTCCCCAAAACCATGAGCGTTTTACGGCCCTGACATGGTGGTTGGGCGACTTTAGCATTCGATTTTTGGATTCCTTTAAGTTTATGGCATTCTCGCTAGACAGTCTTGTGAATGGCTTGAATGAAGAGGAATTTAAGAATACCAGAATGCATTTTAATGATCCTGTGCAATTTCAATTGTGCATTCGGAAAGGTATATTCCCGTATGATTTCTGCAACAGCTGGGACGTGTTAAAGCAAAGAAAACTCCCACCACAAGAGAAATTTTACTCGAAACTAACACGCAGTACCGTTTCCGATGAAGACTATGCACATGCATGTCAAGTTTGGCGAGTGTTTGGCATTAAGACGCTAAGTGAATATGCTTTGCATTACCTAAAACTGGATGTATTGTTGCTCACTGATGTGTTTCAAAAATTCCGTGAGTTGTGTCAACACATTTACGGTCTTGACCCGGCTCACTATTATACGAGTCCTGGGCTCTCGTTCGATGCCGTTTTGAAATACACTCAAGTGGAATTGGATTTACTCACTGATGTAGACATGGTTCTATTTTTTGAAAAGGGCATTCGTGGCGGCTTTGTGTCGCTTAACCAACGCCATGCCGAAGCGAACAATGTCTACATGCCTGATTATTCACCAGACAAACCAGAATCGTACTTAATGTACTATGACGTGAATAATTTGTACGGTTACGCCATGAGTCAGCCTTTGCCCTATGGGAAGTTTGCTTGGCTGGCAGACAAACAAGTGTCAGAATTTGATGTGAACATGGCTAGCCAAGAAACAGGCCGTGGATATGTGCTAGAAGTGGATATTGAATATTCCTCATCCTTGTATGATGAACATGCCGATTTCCCATTCTGCCTTGAGCAAATGGTTCCCCCTGACAGTAAAGTGAAAATTGAAAAACTCATGGGCACACTTTACAACAAAAATCGGTATGTGCTACATATCCAAATGTTGGTGCAATGCCTCGCCCAAGGCTTGGTGTTGAAGAAAATCCACAGGGGTATTTCTTTTGCTCAAAAAGCATGGCTTGAGCCATACATGCGACTCAACACAGAGCACCGACAAATGGCAACACAGCAGTTTGAAATTAATTTTTTAAATTAATGAACAACTGCATCTATGGCAAGTCCATGGAGAATGTCCGCAAATACCGTGACATTAAATTGGTCAATGTCTAGGAGGGGCTTTGGGGTGCCCGGCGGTACATTGCCAAGCCAAATTTTAAATCGATCAACATTATCGATGAGGATTTAGCCACTATTGAAATGAGTAAGACCAGCGTGACCATGGATAAACCCATTTACTTGGGCCAAGTCATTTTAGACTTTTCTAAATCGGTCATGTATCGATTCCACTATGAGTTTGCCAAACGCCATTTTGAGGACGTCTCTCTTTTGTATATGGACACGGACTCATTCATTTACCACATTCGCCACTGCAACCCCTATGACGTTATGAGACAACATAGTGACTGGTTCGACACCTCTTGCTATAGCGCTGACAACGTGTTTCAGCTGCCCATAAAAAACAAGAAGGTAATGGGCGTTTTAAAAGATGAATGCGGTGATTCCGTTATGATGGAATTCGTAGGTTTGGCTTCGAAAATGTATGCTTACCGCACACTAGATTGTAAGGAAGCCAAAAGAGCAAAAGGTGTAGGTAGGGCAGTGGTAAAATCGCTACATGTAGACGATTACTTAGCAGTTTTACGCACTGGCAAAGCTATGTCTCATACACAGTGCAGGATACAATCCAGCAACCATCATTTGTATCTTGTGGAACAGAGAAAACGCACCCTCGCCTCCATGGATAACAAACGTGTGTGGGCTGATGATCTGCTCACCAGCCTGCCCTGGGGTTATGATCGCAAGGAGGAGGAGGTGTGATTTCATTGTTTAATCGTTTATGGGACATAGCTTTATGTAACTTGTAGATTTCGTATTTTGTAAATATTGGTTTCTGCCAATGTAAATAGTAGATTTTGTAAATAGTGGCAACCCACTTGGACCTTTTGCTCTTTAAGAAGTTCTATGCAACATTATTTTTTAAAATTTTTGATTGATAAATAGTTTGATTCTTTTAAAGCTGTACAAAGTTGTAGTTTTTGGTAAATATTTAATGAGTAAAAGTATTTTTAGTAACTTTAATAACTAGTATTTAATTATTTTTTGTAATGTAAATTATAAATGATAAACTAAAAAGTTCTTTTGGGATGAGTGTGCATGTTGAGAATGTGCTTTTGGGAATAAATAAAGTGGTTGTGTTTGTCCCCAAAGACATGTGTGAATGTATGAGGAGAGAGAGAAAGCTGGTGTGTATGTATGGCCAGAGCAAACACGGTGAGGTAGGGTGGGTGGGAGGGGGTAAATGGTCACTTATATACTCATTTTGTTTTCAATAGTTTCGTTTTTTCATTGAAATGTGGCAGTCAAAAGATATTATTTTTGTAAAAACAGGCTTACCTGCAGTAGTCGTAGACCTCGACGTTTCTGCAATCCCATAAACACATTGCAGCATTGCCATGGTCAAGCACTTGCATCAACATCATTGTCAAATCTCAACTTTCGATATACACCAAACGGAAAAATGTGAAAACAGCAAAATGGAAAATCCATATTTCCATATCACCAAAAACAGCAAAACTTAAAACGGACATTTAAAAAACTGGAAATGGCCATGTGTGAAATATGAAAATTCAAAAACTTCAAACGGACATTGTTTAAAAAGTGTCATCAGCAAAATGGAAAAATTCATATCATCAAAAACGCAGAACTTAAAACGAACGTTTTCAAAAACTGTAAATTGCAAATTGGCAAAATGGCAATGTGTGAAATGTGAAAATGAGAAATCAGCCATCAACATCATGATTTTTAAAAATAATAAAAACACAAAACATCGTGCTCTGGCAAACCTTTGTTTTTATTTCATAACCATAAGGGGATTGACAAATGAAAAAATTGAATACAAACATATCCCAATTCCTCACTCCTCAATTCCTCAATGTTTATGTCCATGCATCATCAACTTTCCTTTCATAGCACTCATCACAATCAGGGCTGCCATCCTTTCACCCACTGAAGCATCACAGGATGTGAAACGTTGTTTAGCTTTCTTCAATAACAATTTATCTGCCACATGTCTTAAACCAGGATGACTATAGTGATAAGAAAGGTCATGTTCTTTGCATGCTTGATCCAAAAGATTAATGGGTACATCACCACGTTGTAAACGTTTTTCGAGACGAGTTCCAGGGCCGCAAAAACGATAACCTGGAAGATGGATTTCGAAAGGTAAGTATTGAATCACTTTGTCAATGACGCCATTGCCAGTACAGGTGTGGCATATCCTTTTCCATCGATGGTAAAAAGGTTTGGTCTTCCTCCTCCTCTGTGGACGATGTTTGTGTTTGTTGTTGTTGCTTTTTCTCGCCATGACACCCGTGGAATGATTCAACAAAGTATTTATACGGACTTTTATGACCGTGATACAGTTTCACTAGCTGGCAAGTCGCACACTGACGCATAGACGGTATTTTTGCCATGGCCACTTGCTTATGGTGATAGTAATCCGTACAGGGTTGCAATTCACTCAACACAGGGTCTTGAGTCCATGATTTTGGTACATGTTGCCAGATTCCTTTGACCGCGTTGGCGGCCATATAATAAATGAACGACTTGGGCAGCGCCAAGAGTTCCTCTTTGGTAAAACTGTCTAGTTTCTTTTTGCACACAAAGAACTTGCCGATGGCTTTGTCCGTAGCATTGCCTTTCTCCATGGTATCACGTGCTGTAGATGTTTACACGTCGCTTGTAGAAATCTCACTGGCGTCATTCACAGGTAAATCTTGAGTTATAATTTTGTTCAACAGGCATGGGTGGTTAACCAATGAAAGAGATGCCACGCATGCGCTAGGGCTGTATGGGTAATGTTGCCACAGGAACAAATATCCATGAGCGTTTGCAGGGAGGGGCAGCCAAAATCCATGAGGTCGATACATTGACAGTAAGGCGCCAAAAATGGTTGCAACCATTGACGTTTTTCATTACCTTTCACAAATACCACATTGGCCGAGGACAAGTGTGCTTTCATGACCACGTCCAAATATTTATAGGAAATGGTTCCCTGATTCCAGTCTAGTTGCCTATGATTTTCAATCCACTGGGTTTGTTTACGGTCTTTTTTCACACAGCAAATCAAAAGCATGGGGTGGTTTAAATAGCAAATGCGTAGCTTGCGATATCCAAAACGTGGTACAATCGATCATGGCCACTTGTTTAAATATAAATTTGTTGTCACCAATTTTAAACCCTTGGCAATCCACAATGAGTGTGCGCAACATGTTGACGCTTGCCTGGACCAAGTTCTACTGACGACTGACTGACGATCAATGACTAAGGTGTGATCATGACATGGACTTACCTGCAATGCTAGTTTCAAATTGAGGTTAGGGTAGGACAGGGGGACATGCAAAAATAAGAATTTAAGAATTACATCATTTTATTATCATAACACGTCTTACAGGCTTTTGTCATTTTGGGATAAGGACGATACCAACTGATACAACAATATAGTCCCTTGTGTTTGTAACGTCCATAACACCGATGATGTCCCAATGTCTCTAAACTACGTGTTTTTGATGGTGAGCTGCTCACCGAAGCACCATGGACACCATACGGTCCACATGTATCGTAACTTGTTATTTCATCACCCAGAGACACAAGTGAGGGATAGCTTGAATGACAGGGTATATTTCCCACTTCCATTCTACACAGGTAGGGGCAGGTGGGTGACCAGCGCTGATGTTCCTGCATGGGTTCATCGCCCTCCTGCCATTGGTCTATGATGATGGGACAAAAGACACATACTTCATCTCTTGTTTTTAAATAGTAGAATCCAGCGGCCGCCAAGGCTTGAGGGTTTATGAAAGGCACCGGCCACGTGGCAAAAGTCTTGAAACGTTGTTCCTCAGAGTTTAAATTCATGGATGTGACGTCTCTTGAGGCTTTAAAGCAAGACATGACTGAGCGGCTTAACATGGGTTGACCTGTTATTTATACACTCGTCACTTGGTTGGACAGTGGATAATAGTTGACTTGTTTGTGATGAATAATCAAACAGTAGGCCGTCGTATTGGCTGGTACATTGTCATGCGTTTCAAAATCTAGTCGAATGTCAATATTGGATGGCTTGACAGACTCTTCCAGGTAAGAACAGTCAAAGATAATCAGTGGTGCTCTTGCCTTAAACGCTTGGGGTAGCAGCATGGGGCCGTTCTCTTTTTGATAATACGACCATCGAAATTTAGAAAACAAGCCAAACTTATTTTTTGAAAAATCCAAATCCAGTCCTTCATAGGGAAACACAGCTCCGTTGAGGAAAAGACGTGCATTTCTCAATTGCAGGTGATCAAATTGCGTGGCATCTTTGGTTTGTTGATACTTGCGATTCGTTTGAAACCCCACGATCAGGTAGAGAGGTCTCTCTGTGTAGCGAGCTGTTTTTACAGACCAACTGTGTGTGTTGGTGGTGGGCAATAGCGGATACTCATGGAGTGCCCAGCTTCTAAATTCCATGGGTAGAGGCATATCTTTCTTTACCATTTTGAGTATGTCCAGTTTTTTGCTATCTTCAAGGGTCACATGGGGCACTTTCCATAGCAAGCGTTGTAGCTGAATTTTTGAATCTATGGGGGCATTGTCGGCTCCCTTGAGTGCATTATTATCACTCCTGTCTCTCACTAGGTAAAGCACTTGCCTTGCGTTGACCACAATGCGTTGGTGATCTTCGGCAAAGCCTAAAATCAGTTTAAGAGGAAAATATCCAGTAAAGGTCCCATCGGTGTGTACCATCCAGTCATTGGTCGAGTCAGGACACCAACCTGCCATGCAAAGTGTTTTACCTTCTTCCTCACTATAAGAGGGGTATAGTTTCATGACACTGGAAATGCCCACATTTCGAGTGCTATCCACCACGATATCGTTAATGACATACCGCACTTCAGAAAACAGAAAGGCCAAACCATGGTTGGCCAACTTGGATGTGATGGGTGTAGAGCCAACGGCTTTGGTGAGCCGACCTTCAATCTGAATGACACTTTCATGCGGTAGGGTGTAAATATCTTGTTTGTTGATAACAAATTGAAGTTCATCATTGTTATTGAGTCCAGGTGTTTGAGCTTGATAGGAATGGAGATCAATTCTTACCACTCCTGGTTGCTCCTCGATGCGGTTTGCTATTTCTAGGATAGAATTCATCATGAGGGTTGACGTGGCAACCCAAATGCTGTAAAATCTGCTTGTCTTGAGATGTTAACGTGTATTCACGTGGCAAACAACTAACACCATTCCTAGACGGTGTTCTTGCTTTATACACAAACTTCATAGTGGCTTTAGCACCAACTTGTAAGTCACTGGTGTGGTAGAATCCAGATCAATGAGTTGTTGATCTCTATTGATCAGTCTTAATGTTATATTACTAATACTATCGACAGCCACAGAATGAAAAAGCACTACTGGAGGGTTTTCACGAATAATATACAAATTGGGCGATGTCACAATAAAGTCATGAAGCGAATGCGATGGTTCTTGATTGGTATACACTTGGCTAATAATATTACACGTCACCGACACATTATGGTCCTCAATGAATTTCACTTCATGGTCCGAATCATGTTTTTTGTTGGGCTCCAACACACGTGGTTTAAATCCTAGTAATGGACCAATGGAATCGGGGTGTGTTTTAAAGTCAATGTTGAATGTGGAGAAAATACTGCAGCGATGAGTGTTGGTATTGCCTACAAGTTCAAACTTGCGCGTTCCGTCGAGAAATGACTTTAAACCATATTCATTGATCAACACCACATAAATGTGTTCATAAATGTCATCGATCGTGTATCCGCCAGAGTTCAGGGTGAGCACAGAATCATCATAGTAAAACTTGTTGCTCACATTTTCTCGTATGTTGTATATTCGATTGTACGTTTCAAGAGAAACAAGTCCTAAACCATAGGGTTTTTCACTCAATTCGATAGGCGGGTAAAAGTCTAGGCTGACTTCAGGTCCACGTCCATGCAGTGTAAACGTTTTACTTTCTGCCGACATACTGGTGGCGTTTTAGCTTATGCTGCGTCTTATATAAAAAAATTAAACACAAACGTCCACACTGTTGGCTGTTAAACGTTTGCTCACGTTTCACATTATAATATATCTTGATCCTGTTTCCGAAATAGGTCACTAGTTCCATGGGCGGGGAAAAATTACCAAAACTGTCAAAGTACCATACAATGGATCCCTCTTTGACATAAGCTACATAATGCGTCCTGGTCCTCGGTGATCATCCAAATTGACAATAGCACATTCCTGTTTCCAGGGTCGTGGGGGTAATTGGTTTCGCATAAACACTCCTCGAAAATGAGAAAGCTTTAGTTGTTTAGCATAGCTTTCCACTTGTTGATGCGTCAGGGCATGTCTCGCTATGGCTGAGGTTAATTTTTTTTTAATATTTTGAAATGGTGAAATCCCAAATACTTGCTGATAAAAGGCTGGCTTTAAATTGGCATTTCTAGCCCCCATAGCAATCGCTTCCATCGTTTCATTGTGTCGCTGACTTTCTTTGAGTTGTTGCTTGCCCTGCTGCGCTGCTTTAATGGTTTTCGCCACTGCACTGGCACCGCCCAAAAGTGAACCCAGAGCAGCCAACCCGGCAAATAATGCAGGTAAAAATCCCGCTCGTTTGGGGACGGGAATCACTCGCCCTTGTTTTGAACCCTGTCGCCGACGGTTTGGAATAACATGTCTCTGTGCTGCTCGAAGGACTTTCCTTATGGTCAATACATTATTTTTTCTTTTTTTCTTTCGCAAGGGCTTGTCCACGAATGTTTTAAGCCCAGGCTTTGCCAAGGACAGGCTCATATTTTTAGTCTTTCTCACCACATACCTTTGTTTCACCATGATGATAATGACCAACAACCTTTCACAAGAAAGTTTAAATCACAACTAACGTCAGATTGTTATTTCATGGCTCTATATTCCAATTCCACATAAAGTGGGAAATCGTTTATGGTTTTTCCCGCTTGCTTTTCATTCCATGTCAACATAAGATGAAAGGATAATTCGTCACCTGCATTGACCATTTCATGGTTATGAACCAACATTCTATGACCGTTTATCTGTATTTGTAAATGGTTCTTATCAGGTATGGCGTATTTGATGTGAATGGTTCCATCATAATGCAATCGATAGTGGCTTAAACCCGAAGCAAGCACATAGGTTAAGTGCTGGTCACAAGCTAGCGGTACAAGGTTTCTGTCATTCAAAGGTTTTTCATTTGTCAGATACACTAAAAATACAGATGGGATAAATTTATAAAGCCTTTTCATTTCATAGGTCACGTAACGCTTGGTACAGACATCGTCTTCGTCTTGCGGGTCTTTCACGTGAATAATCCGATGGTGATTAGCGCTATAGCCATTCACCGTAAGCTGGGGCACGTTGTCATAAAACTCATACATTTTGTTATCCACATACTTTTTCGTAGTAACGTCTGTAGACACTTGAGGATGTTTTACATGGGTTAACCGCTTTCCCTTAAAGTCATAATCTCCCTGTTTTGTGCGTGGCACTACTGATTTATCCACATAGTGTTTATTAGCAGGATCTGTTTCTTGTTTAGGATCGTGTATGGGGACAGGCCTAGCTTTGTCCATCAACGCACGTCCAAAGACATCCATCGTCAACCTGTAGTACCAGTCTACTGTTTCTATGACAAGGCTCGTGTCCTGTATATAGACAGCCTGCTAGCCTGTCTAAGCCTTAGTTGAAATGAAGATTATTAAGCAGCAAGAGTCATTCCCCGTGGGGGACATGGTTTCTCATCTCTGTCCCACATCACGTGAACAACGCCATGGTTCACTGTTTCCATCTTCCATTCGCTGCATCATTGTGGGGCCTTCTGGCTGTGGAAAGACTAATATTTTGCTAACGCTCATCACAGCGCCCAATGGTCTGCGTTTTCAAAATATTTATATTTTTACAAAATCTCTCTACCAACCCCTCTACGTGTTTCTGGATCAAGTCATGTCTGGATTACAAAATGAGAATATGGGTTATTTTACATTTTCCAAGCAAGAAAATGTGATTTCACCGGATGAGGTAAAGCCCGATTCACTCATGATTTTCGATGATGTATCCACTGAACGTCAAGGCATCATTCAAAGCTATTTCAGCATGGGTCGACACAAACATATCGATTGCTTCTATCTTGGACAAACGTATTCAAAAATGTCCAAACAGTTGATTCGTGACAATGCCAATGTCATTGTTTTATTTCGCCAGGACGAGAGGAACAGTCGTCACATTTATAATGAACATGTGAATCCGGATATGACGTTTCAAATGTTTACAGAATTGTGTGCCAAGTGCTGGAACACTCAACGTCATGCCTGTTTAGTGATTGACAAACAAAGTGAACTCAACCAAGGACGGTATCGCTTAGGGTTTGATCATTTTATTGCTATTTACGGCCCCGTCTCATTCCCTCTCAAGTCATTTGTCAAGACACCATGGCGTTAGCAGAGAGTCAATTGAAAAACCATATTATTAGAGCAAAAAATACTATTCGCCAAAAGTTTCATCAATTGAAACGATCACGTGCAAATCATGCTTTGTTTATTCCACAACATTTAGCACCTCCACTAAAAGCCATGTTGAAACCCTCTTTCAAGCCATCTGAAACGCTACCCACCGTTTCACAAGCCACGCAGACGCTGCACGAGGACCCTGAGGAAGAGGAAGAGGAACAGGAACAGGAAGATTTGACTAGTGTTAGCGAGGTTGAGGATGAGGAGGAACAAGTGTTTACGCCTCAAAAAAAGGCCGCACCCCTTGCAGAGTTTTTGAGAAAAAAGAAATCCTTGGCCATGGTCGAAACACCTTGCCCTTCCAGAGCGTCTCCGTTTTCACAACTCTTGGCCACCCCTCAACATAGAGCTCAACTGAAAACCATTTTAATAAAATATTACGGATCAACATTGGAACCCTATTTCACCGATCTATTTATTGGAAACACTGATACTACGTATGGTGTTCGCTATGAGAATGATAGTTTTAAAATTGGCGATTCATCCATTAAATTTGCTCGTACTAAAGCTGTCATTAAAAACATCAACTATAAATTAACCCCAGGACTGTTAAAGCTGCTCTTTTCTCGGACCCCTTCTTCCCATGATTATACGTCAGAGGATCTTGACAAATATAAATCCATTTTATTGGATACCCATGCTCACAAAAGACAGTATGATACCGCTCAACAAGTGAATGCCAATATATCTCAAAAATATAAAACCATCATTGCAAAAATGTTTCCCACTAGTCAAAGTACTCGTCGTAAAGCATCCGCTTCGGGAGTGACATTTAAAACATTAAAACCCCTTCTGGATGTTACCTACTGGCACAATCCCAATAAGCTCCTCCAGCGGCTACAGTTGTTGCATGCTTCACGTCAAGCTGGCCATACCGGTCACGATTGGGAAATTCAAGAAATTGAACAAGAAATTCGAAATGCCAAAATTATTGTTTAAGCCCTCACCCATTAAAATGGGTATTGCTCACGAGTTGCAACGCGCTGCTAGGCGTCACTATCCACGGCTCAAGGTGATTTCACGAGTTGTGGATGAACTTCGGCAGGCTGACTTGGTTGAAATGATACCCTACGCTGGCGTTAACGATGGTGTACGCTATATGTTGACCGTCATTGATGTCTATTCCAAAATCGCCTTTGTTGAACCTGTGCGTTGCAAGTCTGGTCCACTAGTCACCAAGGCCTTTCAACATATTATTCAACACTCCAAACGTCAACCTCAGCTGCTACAAACCGACCAGGGGAAAGAAATTTTCAACAAGGATTTTTCCAGTTTTCTCAAATCTAAGGATATTTACCATTACACCACATACAGCAATCTCAAAGCCAGTGTGGTCGAGCGGTTCAACCGAACATTGAAAACCCATATGTGGAAAGCGTTTACCGCTCAGGGCACGTATCGCTGGTTGGACATGTTACCAGAACTAGTATCACGTTACTATGACACTGTACCCGTTCGTCCTGGGGATGCGATGACCCATCTGCTATTACATCGCATTCCTGGAGTTCCAGGACAGAGCGGAGTTAAATGAACCTCTAGTCAAATAAGGAATGTGTCGGAAATTCAGCTGAGTTATCGAAAAAGCAGTGGGTAACACGAGACAAAGTATCTCTAGGGTCGTTACGGGCTAAGTTTAATAAAAAAAAATGCAAATATAAATGGGCGCCATCAACTGAACTCCTAGCAAACCACATCCTTTCCGGCTAAGCCTTAATCAAGACAAGGAAAGAAAAAGGAAAATCACACCATCATCAGATCACAACTAAGATAAAAACAAATTTATTTCACTTTGATAGTCAGACAGACATTTTAAATAATCATCCTACCTGAGAGTATGGTCGAATGCCAACGTTAAATTGTCATTGTCCAAAACATCGAACCATCTCTTCTCTAATCAAAAATATTTAATCCACATACAACAAGAAAAATCTCTAAAGTTCTCTTGGGTTCTCAGGATCACTGTAGCACTATGTCTTTCGTCACTGACATTTGTGATACCTGAGACCTAATTTCTCTTTAATTTAACATCATAAATGTGGATTTGAAAAAATTATTGATCTGTCTAAACATACACATTTTATAATCACATATCACGTAATTTTATGGCTTGCATGGCATAATTTAAATGTTGAACATGTTAGAAAAATGCTCCTAAACATCGAATAATTAATTTACATTATTTACATCGTCATTAATAATTTCTTGTTCGTGAATTACAGAAAATTCACTGCTCATTGGTCATCATCATCATCATCATCAAAATTAAATATTTCTCACATTAATTCTCATTTCAAAATTCAACATATTCCTGTCAGAATCATTAACTCATCACCATTAAATCATTTAAATCCTCAACTCAAGTTGCAATTCCTCAAATTATATCTCAATTAAATTTATTTAATTCCATATAAATTCATTAATCATCCGCTTCTTTAATTAATTATCACCTTCTAATTCAGTCATTCATCATCTATCCAATCGTCTATTAATTTATTTAAATCAGTTTATTTATCCAATCTTTAATTCATCCATTTATTTAATTCATTGATTTATTCCAAAATTTAATTTATCAATTTATTTAAATTTTATTCTTCTGGTTATTTAGATTTTTATTATTTCATCTAGTCATTCTGATTTTTATTTCATTAGGTCAGATCATTAATATGCTCAAATTTCAGATTATTATTTCATTAATTATTATTCTCAGAAAATCTTGTATTATCAACTTTATTTATTTGTTTAATTTCCTAACAAATTGTTTAATATGGTTTATAGAACGTTGTCTTACAGTTTTATCACTTCCAAGTTATATCTCGTATTTAATTATCATGCCAAAAAATATTATTGCCTTCACGACATCACGTTGGATCTGACTATCCACAACGACATTATATATCCTCAATTCTTCAAATATCACATTTGAATACCACAATTATACCACAAAACTCCATAACTATTCAGCATATACAGCATGAATCTCAACAATTACGCTAGACTGGGTTCGACAACCTCATGTCTGCTTCAAAATACATTAGCAACATTGCAACTATCACTTGGCAACTTCCACAAAATGCCTATCACAAACTTCACTTAACCATGTTGCATGATCTACAAAAAATATATAACTGGCTTCAAATTATCAACGCACACAATATCCAATAACTGTAATTACTCTGATCACATCTAGACAACTTCTTAAACAATTAGAAAAAAATATTACCTTAGTGATTCAAGATCTGCTTTCAAATAGCATAAATTCTCTTAAAATTCTCATAATTCACATCACAGAAAAACACCAATGTGCTATAATTTCTCATATCAAAATATGCAATACTGATCTGCCTTATAATAAATCTGACCATTAATGATTCATCTTACAAGATTCAATTACTTTAAATCCTTCTCAAAGGTATCAAACACAATTATAAAAATCATCAAAAGCATCAGCTGTACCAGCTGTTAAACTGAAAGTACTCTCAAAAGAGTATAGCAACAAAATATTGGATTGGCAAACAAGAATTACAAATGTAACCCTGCTAACATTTATCTTTACTTTATTTAACAAAATTTCGACTGATATGTGACTAGTAGTTCCTTGTTTGATTCTCTTACAATCTCAAGTACACTCGGATGATAAAAATGAGTCCCTCAATGGCAAGTAAGATGAGTAACCACCGTACAATCGTATAAATACGAAAGACCTCGCCCCGTCGACTAACATGATAGTGCCCTGAACGATGGGTAAGATGAGTAACCACCATACAATCGTATAAATACGAAAGACCCCATCTCGAAGACTGAATGAGTGAAAGTACCAGATAGGAATGAACAAGTCTCTAGTTGTCATATAAAAGCGATATTCATTCACTAAAGTGAATAACATCTTAATATCTCCAAACAATCCAATGGAAAAAATCCCTACTGATGAATAATACACACTCGCTAGTATGCAATGAACTGACGAAGTAATTTAGATAATCAATTGCAGATCACGAGTTCGAAATACTCGTCACACAAAAAGAAACTATTCATGAAAAATATCCTTACTGGAAAAATGTCTAAAAGACCAAACATCTGCTTAATAAAGCCAACCAATGGTGAGAATTTCGTATAATGATGCCTGCCATATCATATGGTCACGCCATATTCTAGCAAAATTTCGAAGCATATAAAGTCAAAGCCATGTCTAAATAATCGTATCACTCCTATTAGAAAAATATACATGTGTGCCCAGTATTCATGAAAATAATCGTATCAGGAAGTTATAACTCTTACAGTACCTTCTCATAATCAGCTGTTATTAAATTTCAAAGATCGTCGATTTTCCTTATGTAATGAATTTCTCGAAAGATCGGCGTGAATATCATTCCAACCATGCAATGACGATTGCCTTCAAAATCCCAAGTGAATCAGCTGGTGGACCTCCTCCTCGTCAGGAATCGAATCCATCGCTCTGTGGTGCCATCGCGTCTCTGTCTGTGTTTACTCCGACATGATGAACTTCTGGTTATCCATAGCGGATATTGTCCAAATCCTCCCGAAAAAGTTCATAGAAACAGCGGACCCCCTATTCCTCTTCTACGTTACGCCACTGTTCTATACAATGTTCAGTTTGAGTGTTGAAAGTTCAATACCCACAGCGGTTTAGTCTCACTTGTAGAAAATAAAATTGTTTCATCAGAGTGTCTAAGTTTATGAAACACCCTGTAGCTGTGTTCGTACTCGGTAATTCATAACACTGCATAAGAAAGAATTGCATTAATGCACGAGCTAATGTTCCTAAGTGCATTTGCTTATAACATTTCATTCGCTTATAATCGTTAATGTTACTTGGAATGCGTTATGAAGTGCATAGTCGTAATGTCATTGAAAAACTATGTTCAGTTGAGGTTCAAAGTTGCAGTATCTCGTAACTATTTGCTTTTATAATTCAAATGCTGAATAAACGTTCCAACTCAATGTAGTAATGAAGTTCAGTTTCTGTCATAATGCTTGCGTATAAAATTGGAATTAACCCGCACGGTCCTACTGCAATGCTATAATCATCTCCGCCTAAAGCTGGCCTCGCCATGTCGCTCTACTATGCTGTTCTGCGTTGAAATGCAGCTTGGAATAAAGTTCTCCAACTACTCGTTTTACCGTACTAAAACCCCGGCCTCCTAATGCCGCTCGACCCGTACAGCTGGTTCGGTAACCGGTCTTCATGCTGCCTACTGCGGATGTCCGCCTGGCTCACTGACCTACTTGTCGTTCGCTGCTCGGTGAAGTTAAAACTGTCGCTTTCACTTTCCGTGACAAACTGTTCACTGCGCGACCTCTACCATGCGCTTGGCGTGTGCTACTCAGCTCGCTGTCTGATCTCGACTGCTTGGCTCACTGAGCTAGACTGACTGTCTCTGGACTGCAATGACCCTTACCTGCCTGGCGCGGTCACGTGACGTTCTCCCCACGTCTGTGCTCCTGCGTCACAACTATAATCTCGAACCCCGATCCTCTCGGCTAATAAGTTATAAAATAACTTAAGGGTTATCTGACTTCCTTCAAATTATTACCATATATAATGCATGTTATATCTCCTCCTCTGAGATGTTTAAATACCATGTTCCATATAGATCTTAATAAAGCTTCATAATTCCATCCATAATTCCATCCGCTTACAGATGTCAGTGCCTTCTTGATCCTAGACCTTCTACGTCATCTTGACATTCCTCTTGACTCGATCTGAGCGCTATCTTTTCATAACTCTTCCCAAAACCTCAACTACGGCTCAATGTCTGCTGGCGTAGCCGATAGCCTCAACTAGGTATCGGGTACAACACCAAACATAGAACGATTGGGACCAAGCCACGCCTCGTGACCAAAAATATTCAGCGATTGGATAAACTGTTTAACCCCATAAAAACAGCCGATCCTAAACGTCACCGACTGAAAATTTGGGATTTTGTTCGTGTGAGCAAATTTAAGTCTGCCTTCAATAAGGGCTACACGCCTCAGTGGGGGACTGAACTATTTCGAATTCGTCAAGTCAACTTGGACACTCCAGTCACCTATTTACTGCAAGACCTCAACCATCAACCCATAAAAGGTAGATGTTATCTCCATGAACTTCAGAAAACAGCATTTCCTCAGCATTATCTTGTGGAAAAAGTGTTGAAACATAAAGGAAATAAACTATATGTCAAATGGTTGGGATTTAACTCTATGTTTAATTCTTGGATCAATAAATTACATGTTGTGTGAACCTGTGTACTTTTTATTTATACACACATGTTGTACACTACCTATAGCTCTGTGTGTATAGTCCTCATCTCCACATATTTCTTTCTCTTTCCACCTGTGCTCTCTCTTACATTACCCCCCCCCCCCCTCTCCCCACCCCCTTCACCTCCCGCCACTGCTGTTCGCTGCTCTTGCCTATCTATTGGTTGTGACATCATTCCCACAAGTTGCATCACACTTTTTACTGATTCAGCGATTCCCACGCATTGAACATTCTGTTATCATGCACGTGGACAGCTAATGTCCAAGGTGAACACGTGTGTTGGATCA
Organism: Meconema thalassinum; assembly: GCA_946902985.2. Lineage (NCBI taxonomy): Eukaryota > Metazoa > Arthropoda > Insecta > Orthoptera > Tettigoniidae > Meconema > Meconema thalassinum. Next base: position 122,676,764 of record OX336393.1, on the reverse strand, counting down.
TATTATACGTCAACTTGCATTTTGTCACGTATGAAGCAAACAGAATGTGACTTGTTAACAGTTATCGTGCACGTCCAAAGTGAACACCTGTGGCAGATCAAATTTCACCTGAACTTGCATTTTGTCACGTACGAAGCAAGACAGAATGTAACTTGTTTAGCGTACATGTCATCTCACACGTGTTCACATGCATTTCGCTCTTCCCTGCCACCACGGTGGTCAGATTGTTTCACCTTCAAGCGTCTTTGTCATTTTCCATTGCACCTGTTGTGAAGTCAGATCAGCGCATTCCAATAAGCTCAAATGACATTCACCTCCTGCTCGTCTGCAAGTTTGTTTTCTCTACTCGCTTCGACCAACATAGAACCAAGTTCTCATCACCGTTTACACGTTAAAGGTAAAATATCAGAAAAACGAACCCTCGCTCTGTCATACACCGACCCGCCGAAATAGCGATTGATCTATTAAGCATGGTCCTTGTGGTTAGCGACAGGTTCGTTGAAACACACACACCCAGCAGTATCGTCTCTCTCAACCACCACGCTTCATGAACATTATAAATAGGTAAAGAAAAAAAAGTTTTTTCAACGTGTATGGCGTTAGGCCCTTTGTGAATTATTTTTTGGAAAAAATATCTACCACATTTGAAAGGGGGCGTTAGCCCGAGTCCTAGGACACCTCGTACACGTCTCTAGCGTTATTGGTTCGTGAGATATCGGCAAAAATCACAAAAATCATGGTTTTACCTCAGCATGGTTTTTCATTCCTGCTCAACACGAACGTCCTCGGCAAGAGGACAACACGACGAAAAAAATAACACCTCCTACACGTCTCTAGGCTTATTGGTTCGTGAAATATCGGCAAAAATCACAAAAAACACGTGTTTACCCCAAATCGAGTTTCCAATTTTTAAAAAAAAAATATAACGAGTGGTCCATAGCAAAGGGGACGCCACCCCGAGTCCTTGGACCCGTCGTACACGCCTCTAGCATAATTGGTTCGCGAGATATAGCAAACGTTTTAAATCACGGTTTTACCCCCAAAAATTCTGTTTCCCTCATTCTCAAGAACTTTAACCTCTTACCAAAATAAAGAGGGTTTCGAGACAAGCCATTTGACACGTCATAGGACCAAATCCGACCATGCATTCGTGAGATATCGGAAAAAGTCTAAAATCATGGTTTTACCCCCAAAAAGCCTGTTTCCCTCATTCTCAAAACTTTAACCTATTAATAACATATATAGGGCTTCGAGGCAAGCAATTTGACACGTCACACGTCCAAATCCGACCTTGCGTTCGAGAGATATCGGCAAACTTCGTAGGAAAGTAGGCGACTATCTGGTTCTCTCCTCACCACCAAAACCCCTTCTTATCAATCATTTTTTTCAAAGAGCTCGCCCTCTTACAAAAATTCCAAGTGCGCATGCGTACAAAACAAAAACAAAAATGTTGATCCATAGCGGTATCCAGCAAAACGCATCCGCTATATGAGCAACAACGATTAAGTTCATTTTAGCAGCGCACCTTATACATGTCGCATTTGAAAAGAGACTTTCACTAAAAAATTACAATTTCACCCCCTAGTAGGGGTAGGTTTTATTTAAGGGTTGAAATGAGTGGTCCATTGGAAAGAGGGCGTCAGCCCGAGTCCAACGACACCTCATTTGTCAAAATCGGACCATGCGTTCGAGAGATATTCATTATTTTAACATGTACAGTCGGGTACAAATAAAATGGGTGAGTTAGAAACCGCCTTACTCCACTACTTGAGTTGTACGGTGACTCACACTTCCTGGGATTTGGTTTGTATTGTTTTACCAGGAATTATCAACCTACCACATACCAAATTCTCCAAGTATAACTCAGCCATTCTGCTTGGTGACATCAAGCAGCCCTAAAAAACTTCATTGGAATCATGGGGGTCGTTATTTTGTGTTTTCAAAGAAGAAATTGCCCAGGTACAGAAACCGGCTAGAACCTACGTTTACTAACCCTGATCTTGAAATTCGTAAATGTTGAGACTCGTGAGTTTTAAGACTCGTGAGTTTTGAGACGACACTTTGCTCGTCGCTTTCTTCTGCTTTCGGCACTTATAAACTGCGTGAAAAACATTCTCCAAAATGAAACATACAAACAAATTTACAGATTCAAATTAACTGATGAGCATTTGAAGTCGCTGCTGATAATTACCACTGTAAACTTGGTCCACAACTGCAAACAATTGTCAGTGGAAAGTTACAGTCACATACAAATCTCATTAATCATAATGGTTATGTTCAATTTTATTAAGTGAATTGCCTATGTGTGTCACTTACTGGAAGTTTTTAGGATAGCTCACGTATCATTAATTACAGTGAAAATGTTCAATTTCATTGAGTACGCCAGTTTCTTAATTGGTCGTTATATCAAAAAATCTTTGTATATTTATATTGTTACGTGCCACCCCCTAGTGGCACCTTTGTTAACTGGATTACGGTGGGTATAAAGCACCAATTACTGCTTAAAGAAATAATTAATTTTATTGCAGCCAGAAAAAATACACTACTCAACAGCAATCATTACCTTACTCCAGTTTCCTCACGTCGAGAATGCTTTCCCTTTCACTTGTCAACAGACCACAGTTAATCCTCTTCGCTAATGAGTCCGCTCCCGTACGCTCGCTGGAAATAGCTGCACTAGGTCTGTCACTGTACTATACACTGTTTCACAAGCACCACAATCACTTCCTCGGTGTCAAGAGAATCAGCTTCACTAGGGGTTTCGCAAGTCACCACACTTCTGTCGCTCAAGATAATCGCTCGCACTAGCTCGTAAAACACAACAACAACTGCTAGACAGGTCGCACTTATATAGAAGGCCGGTGACCCAATAAATGCTTCTAGATCCATCCAGGGTTCACGGCTTCTCGAGGTTTCCATCGCTGGTCCAGTCAGGAATATTCTGGACTACCCCTTTGTCCTAGTAGCCCTGTTGCATAAGGCACACGCAATACAGGGGGCAGGCCACAGCCCAGCCCAGGGGCAGTTGTGACTCATGCGGCGAGTGATGACACAAACTCACAGCCGTAACACCACCCCCTTCCTAAAAAGGCTGATCGTCCCGATCAATCATAGGTCCGTCTGTGTCCCTCCGTAGGCTGCCAGGCGATCTCGGTGCACGATCTTCATCTTTGTCCTCGGGCTCCGCTGGATCCTGTAGACGACATCGTTGATCCGTTTCACGACTCGGTACGGGCCCTACCAGGACTTCTGCAGTTTGGGTGACAGGCCTTTCTTCCGTAATGGGTTGAAGAGCCAGACCCGGTCGTCCTCGTGGAATCCGCCGGCATCCGTCTGCTGGTCGTATCGGGTCTTCATTCGGTCGGTCTCGATCCGTAGTTTCCTCCTCGTGAACGCATGTACGTCCTCCAGTTGGTCGACCAGTTCTTGACAATATTCTCTTACCGGTATCGGATCATTCCCAGGTCGGCCGAAGGCAAGATCGACAGGTAGACGGAGCTCCCTCCCAAACATGGCCCGGGCTGGTGTGCCCCCGGTGGCTTCATGCACGGCGGCGCGGTAGGCCAGGAGAAATAGTGGAAGATGCTTGTCTCAATCCCTCTGGTGCTCGCTGACAACTATTCGGAGATGGTTCTCGATGGTGCGATTGAATCGCTCTACCATCCCGTCGGACTGAGGGTGTAGCGGCCCAGCAGCTGACATAGGTTCTGGAACACCTGCGAGTCGAAGTTCCTCCCTTGGTCGGAGTGCAGCTCCAGGGGTACTCCGTACCGGCTGACGAATTCCTTCACCAGGGTCTCTGCAATCGTCGCGGCTTCTTGGTTAGGGAGCGCATACGCCTCCAGCCATTTGGTAAAGTAGTCGCTGACGACTAATATGTAGCGGTTCCCTGCCTCGCTTAACGGGAATAGCCCAGCAACATCGATGGCCACTCTCTCCATGGGCCCGCCCACGTTGTAGGTCTTCAGTGGACCCCGTCGTCTTCGTCCAGGGCCCTTGCTGGTTGCGCAATCGTGGCACCTCGCGCAGTAGTTCTCCACGTCTGTTCGGCATCCGATCCAGTAGAACCGCTCTCTCAGCTTCTCCAGGGTCTTCTTTATCCCTAGGTGTCCACCAGATGATCCTCCATGAACTTCCTTCAGGACTTCCTCCGTCATAGCCTTTGGAACGACGACTTGTTCCCGAGATGTCTTCCCGTCGGTGCTCTCCCAGGTACGGCAGATGAGGCCATCCCTTACAATCAGCGAGTACCACTGTGCCCAGTAGGACTTAAACTTTGGGCTGCAGTCACTCACAATGTTCCACCCGGGTCTGGGGACACAGGCCCTCTTCCATTCGGCTATCAGTCCCAGGTCATCATCTTCTGCTTGTGCCCGCGTGAAAGATTCGCGGCTCCAGTTCCCTTGAAGTTCCACAGTAGTCCGTCGGCACAGTATCCCGGTGTTCTCCTCCCTTCGGGCACAGAAGGTGCAGTCTTCGGGGCACGGTCTTCGTGACAGGGCGTCGGCGTTAGAATGCAGTTGGCCTTTCCTGTGCTGAATCTCAAAGTTGTACTGTTGAAGCCTTTCTAACCACCGCGCGAGTTGACCCTCGGGCTGCTTCAAGTTCAGGAGCCACCGCAGGGATGCATGGTTGGTCCTGATGAGAAATTCTTGCCCGTACAGGTACTTGTGGAAGTGTTCAATGGTCTTCACGATGGCGAGCAGCTCTTTCCTGGTGACGCAGTAGTTCCTTTCTGGCTTTGACAAGGCCTTGCTGAAGTAGGCCACTACTCTCTCCTCGCCGTCCACTACCTGCGACAGGATTCCCCCTATGCCAAAGTCGCTGGCATCGGTATCGACGATGAACCTTGTTCCAGGTCTGGGGTAGGCCAGAATAGGCGCGGTGCACAGAGCCTGCTTGAGTTGTTCGAAGGCACTGTGGCATTCTGCTGTCCACGTGAAGAGTTGGTCCTTCTCAGTCAGTCGATGTAAAGGTTTGGCGATGTCGGCGAATCCCCTCACGAAGCGACGGTAATAAGTGCAGAGTCCCAGGAAGCTTCGTAGTTGGGACTTGTCCTTCGGAACTGGCCACTCCCTCACAGCTGCGGTCTTCTCTGGGTCGGTGCGCACCCCTTCCTCGGAGACGATATGCCCAAGGTACTGGACCCGCTTCTGGAAGAGCTGACACTTCTTGGGGCTCAACTTCAGCTGGGCAGCCCGTAGCTTCAACAAGATCTCCTTCTGGTTGCCTTAGTGCTCCTCGAAGCTTCTCCCCAGAACGATGACGTCGTCTAGGTAGACCAGGCAGGTCTTCCAGTGTAGTCCCCTCAGAATGGACTCCATTAGCCTTTCGAAGGTCGCAGGGGCGTTGCACAGACCGAATGGCATGACGGTGAACTGCCAGAGCCCGCTGCCCACAGAGAACGCCGTTTTCTCGCGGTCCTTAGGGTGGACCTCCACCTGCCAGTAGCCACTCTTCAAATCCAAGGTTGAGAACCATCTTGACCCTGATATGGTGTCCAGCGTGTCGTCGATCCGGGGTAGAGGGTAGCTGTCCTTCTTCGTGACGTCGTTCACCCGCCTGTAGTCCACGCAGAACCTGGTGGAACCGTCCTTCTTCTTCACAAGCACGACCGGAGAACTCCAAGGACTATGTGATGGCTCGATCACCCCTTGCTCCTTCATCTCTTCTACCATCCGGTCGACTTCGGCTTGCTTGGCGAGCGGGACACGTCGGAATGGGGCCCTAATCGGTGCGCTGTCCCCAACGTCGATTCTGTGCTGGACCAAGCTTGTCCTGCCGAAGTCTTTTCTCCCCACGGAGAAGACATCCTGGAATTCGCGTAGCAGGTCCTGAAGTTGGCATGATTGCTCTTCGTCTAAATGGTCCTGGGATCCTTGGTACAGCTTCTGTAGTTCTTCTGGCAGGGCGCGTCTTCTTCTGTTGTCCGTTTGCAGGTGTCCGTCCGTCGTATCTGTGATGCGGGCAATACAGGTAACGGGCTCGCAGACTCCTAGGTTGGTGTCCCGGTGAACCGTAATGTCGTAGTCGTTCAGGTTGGACAGGCGGACGTACGGCCGAGACGTCGTGTTGATGAGAGTCTTGGCAACTAGCAATCCTTTTGTCTGGATGTCCTCATATTTTGGCTCGATGACAGCCGCCACTCCCTCAGCAGTTCCGTCGACAATTACGGCAGCGCTGACCTCCGTCCTGGCGGGAACGATGACGTCTTCTCTCAGCCTTACTCGCCGTGCGGTGATGGACTCTTGCGCAGGTTGCAAAGCAAGTTCCTCACCTCCGAAGTGCAGAGTGTTGGTACTGAGATCCAAGATGATGTTGTTCTGGTCCAGGAAGTCCAGTCCGATGATCACTTCATTTGATACGTCAGCCACAAGCACTGGATGCTTTACCACCCGTCGACCAATGACGAGCTCCAGTGATGCCTCGCCATGTACCGGTGCGGTGTCTCCGGTCGCGGTTATTAGCTGGAGGTTCCTTTGTGTGGGTTGAACTCTCCACTTCGGGATCACGGTGGGACTGACGATGGTCCTCGACGCTCCCGTGTCGATCAGCATGGGCCAGCTCTCTCCGTTGACGACTCCGTCGACCATCAGGCTGCTATTGTCCCTCCGTAACTTCGTCACACGCACTTGGACTGCTGGGGCTTGACGACTGTCACAAGCCAACCTTTGCCCCCCAAGGCTGGCTAATACTCGTTTCCCTGGGTCGCGCGGTTTTCAGACGAATGATTTCCCGTCGGATACCCTCGGCGGCGGCGATCACCGCAGTCCTTGCTCAGGTGGCCTTTCTTACCGCAGGTCCAGCAGGTCGGTAGTCCTCTTCCGGGCCGCCTCTCCGGTTGCCTTCCGGCTGTGTCGTTGCTGGTGGTGCCGCCATTAATTCGTCGGCCAGGGGCTTGGTCTCGTTGGTTTTTACTGGTTCGTCGACGTCCACTTGACGCACCCGCGCGTGCATTCTGGATGCCTGTTTTGCCGTCTCGAACTCAAGTGCGTGGCTCAGCGCATCTGCTAGGGTCTTATTGCGCGCGAGACGCAGCGCCTGTTGAGTGTCCGAGTCCCGTAGCCCGTCGGTAAAAGTCTGCGTCGCTATCTGCTCCAGAAAGTCTGCCGGCGCTGTTGGGTAGGCGAGCCTTACGAGGCGTGCGATGTCCATCTCGAACTCCTGCAGGGTTTCCGCGTTCTTCTGTACCCGGGTCCGGAGCTGCATCTGATAGGCCTGCTGAAGATGGCTATCTCCATATCGGGACTCCATATGGGCGATCAGGGAAGCGTAGTCCTGGGATCCAGTCGGGATGGCCTGAAGGACGTTAAGGGCGTCACCTCTCAGCGCTACAATGAGAGCTGTAGCCTTTTCTGTGTTGTTCCAGTTATTTATGGAACAGGCCGCCTCGAACTGACGTAAGTAGGTGCTCCACGGGACCTTTCCGTCGAAGGTTGGGGGCGTCAGTCTGCTATGTCCCGTTCCTGATATTCCCGGTGTAACGGTGGGCGGGCGTTGGCGCAGCTCGGCAACTTCCTCTCGTAGATCGTTGAATTTCTCTTCCACCCCCGTCAGTGGGCGTTGGCGCAGCTTGGCAACTTCCTCTTGCAAGGCGTTGAATTTCTCCTCCACCCCCGTCAGTGGGCGTTGGCGCAGCTCGGCAACTTCCTTTTGTAAGACGTTGAATTTCTCCTCCTCCCCCATCAGCGGGCGTTGGCGCAGCTCGGCAACTTCCACTTGTAAGGCGTCGAACTTCTTTTCCACTGCCGTGACTTCCTCACGCAGACCCAGTTCTAATTTCTTCAGGTCCTGTGTCAACTTTTTCTGACCGTCTTCCATCTTCTTCTGGCCGTCCTCTATCCTCTTCAGGTCCTCCGCTAGCTTCTTCTGGCCGTCTTCTAGTTTGGCAGTTAGGTCCTCGGCTAACTTATTTTAACCGTCTTCCATCTTCTTCTGGCCGTCCTCCATCTTCTTCAGGTCCTCCGCTAACTTATTTTGACCGTCTTCCATCTTCTTCTGGCCGTCTTCTAGCTTCTTCTGGCCGTCTTCTAATTTGGCAGTTAGCTCCTTGGTTAAATTCTTCGGGCCGTCTTCTATGCCATTTACCTTTTCTAGCAATGCTGCCAATTGCGCCTCCAATTTAGTTGTTTGCCTTGTAAAGGGCATGCACTCACAGGAAAATTAGAGAAAATGACCTGCTCGGGTTTTGAAACCAGGACCGTCAGGTGTTGTGCTTGAGTTCGTAATCCGGCTTCTGACACCAGTTGTTACGTGCCACCCCCTAGTGGCATCTTTGTTAACTGGATTACGGTGGGTATAAAGCACAATACCAATTACTGCTTAAAGAAATAATTAATTTTATTGCAGCCAGAAAAAATACACTGTTGTTGTTTGAGTCTTCAGTCTTTTGACTGGTTTGATGCAGCTCTCCATGCCTCCCTGTCCTGAGCTAATCGTTTCATCTCTACATAGCTACCACACCCTACATCCGAGGCAATCTGTTTAACATATTCTAACCTTGGTCTACCCCTACAGTTCTTGTCCTCGACCCTTCCTTCCATAACTAAGCTTGCTATTCCTGGGTGTCTTAGTATGTGTCCTACCAACCTATCTCTTCTCTTCATTAGCAGTCGCCAGAAACATCTCTCCTCTCCCACTCGTCTTAATACCTCTTTGTTTGTAACCCTATCTACCCATCTGATCTTCATCATTCTCCTGTAGCACCACATTTCAAATGCTTCAATTCTCCTCTTTTCTGCTGCACCAATAGTCCAAGTTTCACTTCCATAGAGCGCCACGCTCCAGACAAAGGCTTTCAAAAATGACTTCCTAATACCTAAATCTATATTCGATGTCAGCAGATTCCTTTTTTGTAGAAATGCTTTTCTTGCCTGAGCCAACCTACTTTTTATATCCTCTTTGCTTCGTCCATCACTGGTTATTCTGCTTCCTAAGTAACAGAAATCTCCTACTTCCTTCAGCTTTTCACCTGCCAATTTGATCTCCATAGAGGTTTCTGATTTATTTCGGCTGCATTCCAGTATTTTTGTTTTACATTTATTAATTTTCATCATGAATTCTTTCCGTAAGACGGAGTCCATACAATTCAAAAACTCATTCAAATCCTCAGGCTTGTTGGCCAAGATGACGATGTCATCAGCAAATCTCAGAGTTGAAATTATTTCTCCTTGAATCTTCACTCCCACTTTAAATTTTTCTCTAATTTCCATCATTGCTTGTTCAAATACACTACTCAACAGCAATCATTACCTTACTCCAGTTTCCTCACGTCGAGAATACTTTCCCTTTCACTTGTCAACAGACCACAGTTAATCCTCTTCGCTAATGAGTCCGCTCCCGTACGCTCGCTGGAAATAGCTGCACTAGTTCTGTCACTGTACTATACACTGTTTCACAAGCACCACAATCACTTCCTCGGTGTCAAGAGAATCAGCTTCACTAGGGGTTTCGCAAGTCACCACACTTCTGTCGCTCAAGATAATCGCTCGCACTAGCTCGTAAAACACAACAACAACAACTGCTAGACAGGTCGCACTTATATAGCAGGCCGGTGACTCAATAAATGCTTCTAGATCCATCCAGGGTTCACGGCTTCTCGAGGTTTCCATCGCTGGTCCAGTCACGAGTATTCTGGACTACCCCTTTGTCCTAGTAGCCCTGTTGCATAAGGCACACGCAATACAGGAGGCAGGCCACAGCCCAGCCCTGGGGCAGTTGTGACTCATGCGGCGAGTGATGACACAAACTCACAGCCGTAACAATATTCTAAATCATGCTGAGCTTCTATGCCCAAGATCGCGGGTTCAAACCCGACCAAAGCCGTCGGATTTTTAAGAGCGTTAAAATCCCTCAGTATGCCTTCCTTCGGAGGGGAAGTAAAGCCGGCGGTCCCATGTCATAGATTTATGGCATGTTAAAGAACCTTCCACTAATTGCACCTGTGTGAAGCTAAATTGGATAGGGTAAGAATGTAAACAACGCTCTTAGGTTTCTATGTTCGTTGCCAAGAGCCGACTGCGGTGGTGTCTAGTTGCTAAGTTCTGAACTTGGGCTAGTAATCGTTGATGGTGGCGCTTTGCGGCAAAAGTAGAAACTATTTGAAAAATTCTAAGTTGCAGTACTTAAATTAAGAAACAGATAACACACACTAATACAGTCATCACAATTAACACCGGTTATCAGACAGATTCTACACACACTCAAAGTACACGGGGCTACATGGCCGCGTTGTCGCAGCCCCTAAACTTAAGAACCAATCAACCAACCGAATACACAGAAGAGATTTTCAAAAGCATTCCCACATAACCTCTTCATATTGGATCTTGGTGAAGGAAGAAAGTCATCATTGGCAAGGAGACCAATTATTTTAAGGGTGACGTTTAGTGGGATTGTGTAACCACAAACATATCCATTTTGATTTTTCCGGGGAGAGTGCGGCTCATTCTGAGTCATAACAACCAATTGATTTTAATGATATAAATTTGAACATCAGTAGTGGTTTTTGAGGGTTTCAGATACCACCTCCACCTCCCCACCTCACAAGATGGCGGCAGCCCGATATCTCTCGAACGCATGGTTGGATTTTGACAAATGAGGTATCATTGAACTCGAGCTAACACCCCCTTTCCAATGGACAACATATTTCAACCCCAAAAGTAATACCTACCCCTACTAGGGGGTGAAATTGTAATTTTTAGAGAATCTCTCTTTCCAATTGCAACATGTGAGAGTTTGAATGCCGATATGGATTTAAACGTTGTTCCACATAAAGTGCATGTGTACGGTGGATAGCCACTATGAATTAACATGCTTGTTTTTTGTTTTTTACGCATGCCCACTCATGGCTTTTGTAAGAGGGTGGGGGAGTGGTTCCCTGTGGACGGGTTATAGTTGACAGGTCCTTGTTGATAAGTCATTGTTGACGGGTCCCTGTGGACTGGTCATTGTTGACGAGTCCTTGTGGACGAGTCCTTGTCCCTTTGGACTGATCCCTTTGGACCGGTCCCTTTGACCTGGTCCCTATGGACTGGCTCATGAATTTATTTAAATTATGTCAAAGGGTCTAACTACATTTGTGTGTGTTGAACTGACGTTGTTCACCACTACTATAATGGGATAACGATATGAAAGGAAAGTGACGAAATACATGTGAACACGTGTGAGATGACCTTATTACCGTCCTCCTTGTGAAACAAGTCACATCCTGTTTTGGTTCATACGTGAGAAAATGCGAGTTCATGTGTAATATGATCTAACACACAGGTGTTCACCTGTACACGTGCACGATAAGAGCTAACAAGTCACAACCTGTTTTGACAGTGGTGGGAGGTGAAGGGTGGGGGGGGGGGGGGTTGGTGTAAGAGAGAACACAGGTGAAGGGAGAAAGAAATATGTATTGCTCATAATACATGTAGAGCTGAGGACTGTACATAGGACTGTAGGTTAAGTACAACATGAGTGAATAAATAAATACAAGACACACAGGTTCATACAACATGTAATTTATTAATCCAAGAATTAAAGGCTGAGCTAAATCCCAACCATTTTACATAAAGTTTATTTCCTTTTTGTTTCAACACTTTTTCCACAAGGTAATGTTTAGGAAACGCTGTCTTTTGGAGTTCTTGAAGATAAAACCTGACTTTTATGGGTTGATGGTTGAGGTCCTCGAGTAAATAGGTGACTGGACTGTTCAGGTTGACTTGACGAATTCGAAATAGTTCAGTCCCCCAATTTGGTGTGTAGCCCTTGTCGAAGACGGACTTGAATTTGCTCACACGAACATGGTCCCCAATGTTAAGGCGATGACGTTTAGGGTCTGCTGTTTTTATGGGGTTAAACAGTTTATCCAGTTGTGGAATATTTTTGGTCACAAGTCGTGGCTTGGTCCCAATGGTTCTGTGTTTGGTGTCATTGTAACGTGACACTAACTCAGGTAACAAGTCCAACCAGCGATAAGTGCCCTGTGCGGTAAACGCTTTCCACATATGGGTTTTCAATGTTCGGTTGAACCGCTCGACCACGCTGGCTTTGAGATTGCTGTACGTGGTGTAATGGTGAATATCCTTAGATTTGAGAAAACTGGAGAAATCCTTGTTGAAAAATTCTTTTCCCTGGTCGGTTTGTAGCAGCTGAGGTTGACGTTTAGATTGTTGAATAATATGTTGAAAGGCTTTGGTGACTAGTGGACTAGACTTGCGACGCACAGGTTCAACAAACGCCATTTTGGAATAAACATCAATGACCGTCAACATATAGCGTACACCATCGTTAACGTTAGCATAGGGAATCATTTCAACCAAGTCTGCTTGCCAAAGTTCATCCACACCTTGTGAAATCACCTTGAGTCGCTGATAGTGACGTCTATCTGGACGATGCAACTCGTGAGCAATACCCATTTTAATGGGTGAGGGCTTAAACAATAATTTTGGCATTTCGAAGTTCTTCCTCAATTTCTTGAATTTCCCAATCGTGACCAGTATGACCGGCTTGACGTGAAGCATGCAACAGCTGTAGTCGCTGGACGAGTTTATTTGGATTGTGCCAGTAGGTAACATCCACAAGGGGTTTTAATGGTTTAAATGTCACCCCTGAAGCGGACACTTTACGACGACCACTTTGACTAGTGGGGAACATTTTTGCAATGATGGTTTTATATTTTTGAGATATATTGGCATTCACTTGTTGAGTGGGATCATACTGTCTTTTGTGTGCATGGGTGTCCAATAAAATGGATTTATATTTACTAAGGTCCTCTGACGTATAATCTTGAGATGAGGGAGTCCGAGAAAATAGTAGCTTTAACAGTCCTGGTGTTAATTTATAGTTGATCTTTTTAATGACAGCTTTAGTACGACTAAATTTAATCGATGAATCACCAATTTTAAAACTATCATCCTCATAGCGAACACCATACGTGGTATCTGTGTTTCCAACAAATAGATTGGTGAAATAGGGTTCCAGTGTTGATCCATAATATTTTATTAAAATGTTTTTCAGTTGAGCTTTATGTTGAGGGGTGGCCAAGAGTTGTGAAAATGGAGACGATCTGGAAGGGCAAGGGGTTTCGACCATGGCCAAGGATTTCCTTTTTCTTAAAAACTCTGCAAGGGGTGATGCCTTTTTTTGAGGCGTAAACACTTGTTCCTCATTATCCTCAACTTCGCTAACACTAGTTAAATCTTCCTGTTCCTCTTCCTCTTCCTCACAGTCCTCGTGGTGCGTCTGAGTGGCTTGTGAAACGGTAGGTAGCGTTTCAGATGGCTTGAAAGAGGGTTTCAATATGGCTTTTAGCGGAGGTGCTAAATGTTGTTGAATAAACAAAGCATGATCCGCACGCGATCGTTTCAATTGACGAAACTTTTGGCGAATATTATTTTTTGCTCTAATAATATGATTTTCCAATTGACTCTCTGCTAACGCCATGATGTCGTGACAAATGACTTGAGAGGGAATGATACAGTGCCTTAAATAGCAATAAAATGATCAAACCCTATGTTATACCGCCCTTGGTTGAGTTCACTTTGTTTGTCAATCACTAAACAGGCATGACGTTGTGTGTTCCAGCACTTGCCACACAATTCTGTAAACATTTGAAACGTCATATCCGGATTCACATGTTCATTATAAATGTGACGACTCTTCCTCTCGTCCTGGCGAAATAAAACAATGACATTGGCATTGTCACGAATCAACTGTTTGGACATTTTAGAATACGTTTGTCCAAGATAGAAGCAATCGATATGTTTGTGTCGACCCATGCTGAAATAGCTTTGAATGATGCCTTGTCGTTCAGTGGATACATCATCGAAAATCATGAGTGAATCAGGCTTTACCTCATTCGGTGAAATAACATTTTCTTGCGTGGAAAACGTAAAATACCCCATATTCTCATTTTGTAATCCAGACATGACTTGATCCAGAAACATGTAGAGGGGTTGGTAGAGAGATTTTGCGAAAATATAAATATTTTGAAAACACAGACCATTGGGCGCTGTAATAAGTGTCAGCAAAAGATTAGTCTTTCCACAGCCGGAAGGTCCCACAATGATGCAGCGAATGGAAGATGGAAACAGTGAACCATGGCGTTGTTCACGTGATCTGGGGCAGAGATGGGAAACCATGTCCCTCACGGGGAATGACTCTTGCTGCTTAATTATCTTCATTTCAACTAAGGCTTAGAGAGGCTAGCAGGCTGTCTATATACATCGCACCGAGCCTTATCATAGAAACAGTAGACTCGTACTACAGGTTGACGATGGATGTCTTTGGACGTGCGTTGATGGTCAAAGCTAGGTCTGTTCCCATACATGATCCTAAACAAGAAACAGATCCTGCTAATAAACACTATGTGGATAGGTCAGTAGTGCCACGCACAAAACAAGGAGATTATGACTTTAAAGGAAAGCGGTTAACTCATGTAAAACATCCTCAAGTGTCTACAGACGTTACTACAAAAAAGTATGTGGATAACAAGGTGTATGAGTTTTATGATAAAGTGCCTCAGCTTACGGTGGATGGCTATAGCGCTAATCATTACCGCATTATTCACGTGGAAGACCCACAAGAAGATGATGATGTCTGTACCAAGCGATACGTGACCTATGAAATGAAAAGGCTTTATAAATTTATGCCATCTGTATTTTTAATGCATCTGACAAATGTAAAACCTGTGAATGAGAGAAACCATATACCGCTAGTTCATGACCAGCACTTGACCTATGTGCTTGCTTCGGGTTTAAGCCACTATCGACTACACTATAATGGAACCATTCACATCAAATATGCCATACCTGATGAGAACCATTTACAAATAGAGATAAATGGTCATAGGATGTTGGTTCATAACCATGAAATGGTCAATGCAGGAGACGAATTATCCTTTCATCTCATGTTGACATGGAATGAAAAGCAAGCTGGAAAAACCATAAACGATTTCCCACTTTATGTAGAATTGGAATATACAGCCATGAAATAACAATCTGACGTTAGTTGTGACTTAAACTTTCTTGTGTAAGGTTGTTGGTCATCATCATCATGGTGAAACAAAGATATGTGGTGAGAAAGACTAAAAATATGAGCCTGCCCTTGGCAAAGCCTGGGCTTATGACATTCGTGGACAAGCCCTTGCGAAAGAAAAAAAGAAAAAATAATGTGTTGACCATAAGGAAAGCTCTTCGTGTAGCACAGAGACATCCTAATCCAAAACGTCAGCGACAGGGTTCAAAACAAGGACGAGTGATTCCCGTCCCTAAACGAGCGGGATTTTTACCTGCATTATTCGCTGGTCTGGCTGCTCTGGGTTCACTTTTAGGCGTTGCCAGTGCAGTGGCAAAAACTATTAAAGCCGCGCAACAGGGCAAGCAACAACTCAAAGAAAGTCAGCGACACAATGAAACAATGGAGGCCATTGCTATGGGGGCTAGAAATGTCAATTTGAAGCCAGCCTTTTATCAACAAGGATTTGGAATTTCACCTTTTCGAAATAAAAACAAGTAGTTCCGTGAAGAACTATACAGCCTATTTTCATATATCCTACTTATGTTAACTGCCACAATCAACATACAAAATTTCAGTTTAATTGCTGTAACAGATTCGTAGATATTGAGAACCGTCTAAATATTTCGGATGGTCGCCAGGTTGGATTTTTATTTTTGTACTATTACATTAAGATTATTGTGTACGTGTGGTATTCAAACTTCAATCGCATGATTAGACAACAAGAAGTAAAAACGAGATTTTAAAATTACGCACAGCAGCCATCTTGTGATAATGCAAACCATTGAAATAAATTAGATGCCAGTGGATCAACATTTGTATAAGCATTTAACGTGCAACGTGTCACGGCACTCGGATAGTTAATTCGCGAGAAACGTCCATTTAAATATTTATACTTCGCGTCGCCGCCATGTTGGATTTGTGCTCACCAGGTTCCTGAAAGTCCTATAGGTGAACATATGTTCATAGTCTCTATGAACATTAAAAAATTCAGTTTGGTTGCTGTAAAAGATTCATAGATATTGAGAACCGTCTAAATATTTCGGGAGCTCACCATTTAGGAGTGTTATGTGTATAGGCCATAGAGTTATGTACCATTCAAGGACAATTATTGCCTAGGTTCATTATTCAAACTTTCACTTCGATCGCATGATTACGACACAAGAAATTAAAACTTAATTTTAAAATTTCGCACAGCCGCCATCTTGAGGTTATGTAAGCAATTGAATTAAATTAGATGGCAGTGCATTACAATCTGCAAAATCAATTACTGTACCACATTTCACTGCGCTCAGAGAGTTAAATCACGAGAAAAGTCTATTAAAATATTTTAAATTCGCTTGGTCGCCATGTTCGTTTCGTACTTTACAGGTTTATGAAATATACATAGGTATACCTGTAGCAGTACTCTTTATCACCGTACAAAATTGCAGGCTGATATCTGTAATAGTTTCGGAGATATAGAATGTCAGTGAAATATTTCGCACAGCCGCCATTTTGAGGTTATGTAAACAATTGAACTAAATTAGACTCCAGTGCATTACAATGTGTATAAACATTTGCTGTACCAAGTTTCATTACATTTAGATAGTTAAATCGCGAGAAAAGTCTATTTAAATATCTCAACTTCGCTTGGCCGCCATGTTGGTTTTGTAGTCACCAGGTTTTTGAAAGTCTCATAGGTGAACTTCTAGTAGTGCCCTTTATCACCGTACACAATTTCAGGGCGATATCGGTAATAGTTTCGGAGATATTGAATGCTAGTGAAATATTTCGCACAGCCGCCATGTTGGATTGGAGAGACATAACAAAATTTGAAGGGCACGGTCGAGGTCGCCGGGAATAGTGCTATGAACTTCCCGAGTTTCATTGAAATCTCTCCAGCCGTTTCGATTTTATTAGGGGGGGACACACACACGAATCACACACACACGCACACACACACACACACACACACACGCACACACACACGGACAAAAGGTGATCTCATAAGCCTATTTTTTCAAAATTGAAAATAGGCTAAAAACATCTTTAACCTCAGCCATAGCAAGACATGCCCTAACGCATCAGCAAGTGGAAAGCTATGCTAAACAACTGAAGCTTTCTCATTTTCGAGGTGTGTTTATGGGAAACCAATTACCCTCACGACCCTGGAAACATGAATGTGCTGTTGTCAATTTGGATGATCACCGAGGACCTGGAACACATTATGTAGCTTATGTCAAAGAGGGATCTACTGTATGGTACTTTGACAGTTTTGGGAATTTGCCCCCGCCCATGGAACTAGTGGCCTATTTTTGAAACAGGATCAAGATATATTATAATGTGAAACGTGAGCAAACGTTTAACAGCCAACAGTGTGGACGTTTATGTTTAATTTTTTTATATAAAACGCAACATAAGCAAAAACGTCAACAGTATGTCGGTGGAAAGTAAGACGTTTACACTGCATGGGCGTGGACCTGAAGTGAACCTAGACTTTTACCCACCTATCGAATTGAGTGAAAAACCTTATGGTTTAGGACTTGTTTCTCTTGAAACATACAATCGAATATACAACATACGTGAAAATGTGAACAACAAGTTTTACTATGATGATTCTGTGCTCACCCTGAACTCTGGTGGATACACGATAGATGACATTTATGAACACATTTATGTGGTGTTGATCAATGAATATGGTTTAAAGTCATAGTAGTGAGTTTTGAGGGGTTCCGCACCCTCCTCCTCCTCCCCTCCTCCAAGATGGCGGCCGTAGCTTAACTTAACCTAGCCTAACCTAACAAGATGGCGGCCGTAGCTTAACTTAACCTAGCCTAACCTAACAAGATGGCGGCCGTAGCTTTACTTAACCTAACCTAACTTAACTTAAACCTACGAGGTGTGATCAAAAAATTTTCAAAATAGTGGTCATAGCTTAACTGAACCTTGCCTAACCTAACCTAACCTAAACCTACGAAGTGTGATCATAAAGTTCCAAGATGGCGGTCGTAGCTTTACTCAACCTAGCCTAACCCTACGAGGTGTGATCAAAAAGTTCCAAAAATGACTGCCGTTGCTTAACTTAACCTTTGAGTCATTTTTTTTACGGGTCCCGGAGGACGGGTCCTTGTTGACGGGTCCCTGTGGGCGGGTCCTTTGGACTGATCCCTATGGACTGGCCCTTGCATTTTATCCAAAATTATAGGGACCAGGTCAAAGGGACCGGTCCAAAGGGATCAGTCCAAAGGGACAAGGACTCGTCCACAAGGACTCATCCACAAGGACTCGTCAACAATGACTTGTCAACAAGGACCTGTCAACAATGACTTGTCAACAAGGACCTGTCAACAATAACCCGTCCACAGGGAACCACTCCCCCACCCTCTTACAAAAGCCATGAGTGGGCATGCGTAAAAAACAAAAAACAAGCATGTTAATTCATAGTGGCTATCCACCGTACACATGCACTTTATGTGGAACAACGTTTAAATCCATATCGGCATTCAAACTCTCACATGTTGCAATTGGAAAGAGAGATTCTCTAAAAAATTACAATTTCACCCCCTAGTAGGGGTAGGTATTACTTTTGGGGTTGAAATATGTTGTCCATTGGAAAGGGGGTGTTAGCCCGAGTTCAATGACACCTCATTTGTCAAAATCCAACCATGCGTTCGAGAGATATCGGGCTGCCGCCATCTTGTGAGGTGGGGAGGTGGAGGTGGTATCTGAACCCCTCAAAAACCACTACTAACATCTTTTTTCATTTCCATTTTTCCTGTTCCATTATTTTGAACCTTAAAGATTTTTTCTATAAATGTAAACATTTTTATGAGCAATTTTTGTCATATCTTTTTGAAACTTTTCTTTAAATCTCAATTTGTATTTGATTTTTAAGTATTCTTAGATTATATTTCCATATTTTTAACGCTTTAATCAGATAATATTTCCAGCATAATTAACAGGATTTTAATGAGAAAACAAATATCATCTTGGAAGTTTTAATCTATGTTTTTCCTAAAAAAATATTTTTGAGGCCTATATAAATCACAATTTTGTGTATTTTAGAAGACAACATACCCAGATACATTTTAAACTGTAATACGAGCCAGGAACATTTACTACGTGATAATCAACAACTCCAATTTGAAATAATAGGTATGCCTATCTCAACATTTATCCAGAATAGAAGCTAACAAAGGAATTGTTACTCAAGCAATATTAAACGTTGATAACTTCTTCCACAGACCTCATAAAATAATGGATTTGATTGACATTGAAACCAAGACTGATTTACGACCTAAACATAATAGTTGGCACTGCATGAAAATGTCAAGATCTATTAATTAAATAACACAAATATATGACACAGTATATTTTATAAAATTTTCCTATTATAGGCTTTATTTGAGCTCAAATACGTGATTAACAAATTTCATAAATACTTTTGTAGGGGCGTTCATTTCCATTAGACTTGTGTATTCAAAATTTGATTTTGAGAGTTAAATTTTATCTACTATATAAAGCTCAAATACCACTCACTGACTGACTCACTCATTCATTCATCACGAAATCTCTGAAACCACCGAACGGATTGGAATGAAATTTGGTATCCAGCTTCCTCAAGGGCCGCAAACGCCCACTAAGAAAGGATTTTTGGATATTCAGGTTCTAAAGGGGTGTTAAGGGGGTAGTCCTGCATTTAATTGAATAGCAATATTTCCCGATTGGTTTCATTGGGGGATGTGATACTCGGCATATAAACTCAGCACAAAAAATAAGAAGACATATGTCTGCGGGGTTTTCGATGTGGTGTATATTATGAGGTGAAAGGGGTGAAAAGTGGGGTTTGAAGGATTCCTAAGGGAGCGTGCATCTCTTAAACGACATAGGCGAGGAGTTTGGAATTCAGCCGAAAAAAATCAGCATAAAAAATAACTTAACAGGTGTTTGACCGCTTTTTCATTAATCCAGGTAAGGGGCCCATGGGGAGGGGTGAAATTATGGGGGAGGGGGGGAAACGTAATATGTCTGAGTGTAAAATTATACATGGCCTATGCTGTAGACAATAACACATTACATATTTTTTGTCTCTTTCTATTTCATCATACGACGAATACTTAGGGAGTTATTAATGATTTTGTACTTTTTGGCCGGAATTTTCTAAGTCCCAGGAATGACATAAAAATTGATTCGAATGAAATTTGAAAAAATAGTTTTTTAATATTTTTATTATATTTTTCACGTCTTTTAGGGTCCGAAACCAACATGATATTTTGATGTGTTTTTTTTTCGTCCCATGCATTTTTGGTTTCAGGTGATAGAATTATTTTCCACTAGGACCCATGCTTATCTCTCTATATAACTAATGTTATAACGGGATTCCAAATGTTATTGCGGGCGAAGCCGTGGGTAACAACTAGTTTATTATATATTTTTCATAGATAATAACCTATTTAGTATAGGTATAAGTATACTAGCAACCCGCCCCGGCTTCGTCCGGGAACAGTTATGAATGCATTACGAGATAAGCGCTTTTCTTTGTCGATGTCAATAAACTACGACCTATATCCGTTCTACGTCTTGGCATGATGGGTTAACATCACTGACTGGACTATTAATTATATTATCATGGGGATGCATGTGCAACAAATTCTTGTCAGACGTAATTTAAGAATGGCGAGGTGCATGAAACACAAATCCCCCTTCCGTCCAATCTTAACTTGACTGTGTATTTTGCGGAACGAAAAGTTCACAGGCGAAATGAAGAAAAGCCGAGTTGCACTTCCAGAGAAACTCCAAACACAACCACTCTTCTCTGAAGTCTTAACTCAACACGAATCGACAGTTTGCTGCTGGCTGTTTCTCGGGTAATAGGCTCGCCCGCTAGCTAGGCTGTAACTGAGATGATAGGCTCGCCCCTAGCTAGCTCGTAAATTGCCGCCTCAGTAATTGAATGGAGATTGTTGGAAGAAATTAAAACGTAAAAACACTTGAAGTGGGCGATGTATTGAAGATAGAGATATGCTCTCGCGGACATTTTTGTCGAACTTTTCATGCTGAACAATTCTTAAACTCATAGTATATTGATATTTTTAACGGTTTGTCCAGCGTAAGTGTAAAAAGCGCACGGACGCCAGGTTTTCTTTTCAACTTTTTCACTGAAATCGTTCCTGCTTGACATCATTTTATCATAAATAAATTATTTTCTACAGAAACCTTCCCCGATATAGCCTTTACAGAATGGTGAAAACCGCACCAAAATCCATCCAGTGGTTCTCGAGATTACCCGTGGCATCCAAGAATCGGGGACTTCGTTTTATACTAAATGGAGATTATAGCAATGCAACACATGCTGATGAAGACCCCAATGCCGGGTTGAAAACATGTTTCAATAAACCTTATACTGTAATATTAACAGGTGTCTTTCAGTAAACTCAATTGATTAAATTCATACAACACAAATATATTATTAAACTTGTTGAGCAAACCTTGAGGCTGGGACTGAAGTCGGGATTCAAACCCGAATCGCCTGTTGCCCGGGCAGGTGCATAACTATGGCCATGCCTAGAAGAGGACATATTTCCTTGTTTTAGAAAAAAGAGTCTTAACCCTTACAATGCCTGGGGGATGGAGCTTCTACTAAAAATGCCACGGGCTGATACATCAGACCCCTTATTTTTATAAAAGTTTCTTTTTATTATCTCCAGCGAAACAATGTTATCAATGCTGTAGCCAAGACAACGTGAAAGTCATTCTCTCACTGGATATTTCGATGTGTTTAAGTTCCGCGAATAACTGAATTAATAAAGAGTTCTCCTTGGATTAGGAGGAACTAAGTAAGGTTTTAACGCTGAGTCAAGTGTATGAGAGTGAATTTTCGACTGATGACAACGACATTGAAAAATTTCAACAACAACAATATATATATATATTGAACCCTTATTGATTTGCCGATCAATAAGTCTTCATGATTTTTATTATTATTATTACTGATGCCCAGCCAGTAAATGTTGGAGGTTGACAAGGGGGAGACAGGTAGTATGTCGCAACGATTGCAACAGGAGTAGCGTGGTAGTTATTCCTGGCGATGACCAGCTAAGCCGAGTTCAAGGACAAATTCTGTATGAACGCGCACCCAAGTCGGCGTCATTATGGGCGTGCCAGAAGAGAAGTTCCAACCGATACACGATTGAATCAGCAAATCAGGAGAGAGGACGCCTAAACCACGCGATGTATCGCGTACCTTAAAAAAAAAGGCGCTAAAACGCATGTACGAAGAACCGCCGATGCGATATAATTCCGCATAAGTCCATTGAGACGTTTGGATGAAAAGAAGAAGATTGATACTAGTCCCAAGTCTGTGAGGTAAAAACTACAGATTATTTTCACAAATTGCCCCCACTCCACTCCATTCTGTCAGTTTCTAATAAATTGATCGGTGATGAGCTGTTTGAGACACAACTTTATCGAGCTCTGGTGAGCATCGTTCACGCCAGTTTGAGTCACGATTTTATCAAGCTCTCGTGAGCATACTTCACATCTGTTTGACAAACATTTTATTTTGTGCTCAAGGGAGCAGAGTTCACGCTTAGCGGAGGAAGATCTCTAGTCGAGATAAGCGCTACGCGGTAGACATAATTTGAGAGACTCGTTAAAAGCCAGTTGCGTGGTGAACGAGGAGTGTAATTTTCTGTAAACATTTTGTATTATATTTTATGTGATATATGTGCGTGTGATATAAGCAAATGCTGAGATAGGGCAAGTTCTACGTTGAGTAATCGCCTAGGACTTTATTGTGAGTGAAAGTCAGTAGCTCATAGCGATTCTAGCTAGGCAAACTAATAACTTACAACATTTCTTTCCAAGAAACAACGCCAAGATGTCTCATGGAAGGTCGATTGGTGGAATGAAGTGCTACGCATCTACCATAGCGTCGACAATGAACGAGTTGATTTCCCGTGGGGAAATGCCTTGGGATGGAGGTCGAGTTCTACAAGCCGCACTGTGATGTACAAACCATTGATTTATTCAATACGTAGCTAGATTAGACGCGGGAACGTTGTAAATATTTTATTCATTGTTTGTTTTTCTTGTATTTAGATTTTATGTGCGCCGACACTGTCATATTTAAATGTACGTTGGCACGTGGCCAAAGTGTTTGTTTGATTGTATATTTTTCTTATGAGTCATTATAAGTGTGCACGACGTGTGTATTTGATTTTATTCATTCGAATGTGAAATTCGTCCTGGTCGATAAGTGGTGCCTTATTCAAGTTCATTTTTAGTAGGAGAAAGGGGGTGAAAGTTGTTAGATGTGTTACGAACAGGGTTTTATTCATACTAGGGTTGCCGAGCGCAACAAATTAAGATGTCACTGTAGAACAGCTTAGTTCTATATTTTTGAGTTTTTTTTTAGTCCTTTTCAGGTTCTTTAGTCACGGACTAGATTGGGAGCGCAAGTCGGTGGAAAATATTTTATGTCCTTTATTTCAGGTTTCTGTCAAACCCATAGTGTGATTCTGGTGTGTGTATTGTGTCAAGGTGTGTGTATTGATTCTTCGTGATGAGGGGTAGAAGGTGCCTACCGCCCTCAATTATTGTGGTTGTATTTTATTGGAAAGGCAGAGCGCTCTCAGAGGCTACTGTACCTTGTCCAGTGCTGATTCTTGGATTTCCTTGGGAAATGCTGAGATATTTTATTTTGACACACACACGCGTATATTATGTGCTTTTGGGAGCACGCTTCTTTGAGACTCGAACCAGTGCCACGGCAGGTCGAGGTTATTGACACGTGGGTTGACTGATGTGCAGATTCCACTTTGCGCCCGTCTATGTCTGGTGATTCATCGTTTAGGCAGTCCAGCTGACCGACTGACCCCTGTAAGCTATCTGTAGCAAACCTGTTCTTTTAATGGTCATTGGATCATAATTAAAGTGGGAGTTCGCCATGTCCGGTACGAATTACCGCATATCGTATGAAATAAAATATTTGTTTTATGATGTAAATGTTGGTTTTGAGCCTAGTGATTTCTATGACGCATTTCATTGTTAGATTTGTCTGGTGTGACACCGTTGGGTGTATTTTGTATTTTTTCTCTTGTAAAAATGGCAAGCGGCCATATGTGTATTTTTTTTCTTGATTGGTCACGTGTTGATTTACTTGTGTTGATTTGAAAAGTCCTAATTTTAGGCGTTAATGTTGTTTGCTTCGGCAATTCTTTGATTCCAATTTCATTGCGGAAATTATTTTGTTGTATTTAGTGTAGGTAGTGTCGGATTAGTTTAATTAGTGTTTAGTTGGTTCCTCGTGTCTGTCTAGCTCTAAGACAATGCAGATTCGTCTCCTGAAGGTTTACTGGATGGTAACGAATCTCGCATTAATTTGTACACATCGTGTCGCATGTAGAACAGCCGCACACGCACATTGTCATTGTAGTAATTTGGGACATTTGGTCCAGATGTTTACGATCTCTCCTGAGATCAGGCCTAGATTGGCATTTTATTAATTCAAGTGGGAGTCATTTGGGAGACCTTGTTTTGTTTTATTGTAAATAGTGTAAATTTGGTGATCTGTTATTAAATTGATATGTTTTAATCCTGGTATTCACTTTTTCCTGCATGTTATTTTGCTATATGTTACCCTGCATGTCATAAGAAGCGCTTAACAACTACTTTACGAAATGGACTGTTACACCCCCGAAACTGAGTCTCATATGCTTCTTTGCAAGGGTTCATATAACAAAAATGGCTGCCCAAGTGGGGATTGTTGTTGTTGTTGCTTTGTTGGCCTCATACTTATTTCGCTGAGAAATGATGCCAAGTCAGCAGGACAAGAGTAAATTCAGTAAATTGAGGCGAAGTTGTACCGCCATGTGTATTAGTAAAATCACTGAGTTCTTAAAGTTAGAAATGTTGAACAAGGTTAGAAATTGATATTGTATTTGTTGTTAACTTGTTCTGGCGCCCGGCTTAAAATTAGAAAATTTGCATATTTAGTGAACTCAGTCAAAAGCAGGAAGGTGTTGCCTTACTTTACATTTAATTAACTTCGGTTAATTAAAGTGTTTTTCGTAAATACTGTTAGTTACGAATTTGAAAGCAGATCACAAGGGAGTTATTTTGTTGTTTGGAAATAAGAGTTATTATTCAATAAGATTTTGATTACTGAAAATTTATTTAAATTAGAATCAATGTAATATTTAAATATCAAGACATGTGCGTGTGCACGACTGAAATCCCATTGCATGCCCCTATTTTCTCAGAATATATTCGTGTGTTTTGCGATGGCTAGCATCGAGGAGATTAAAGTGTTGTTGGAGCAGATGTCTGTGCAAATGTCTGCAAAGACGGAAGAACAGTTAAAAGGCATGAGTGAACAGAGTGGTAAACAATTACACGAGTTGTGTGAACACAGTGATAAACAATTACAGGTCGTGAACAGTAACATTACGGTGCAATTGCAAATCCAGAAATTGGATAGTGACAAACAATTACACGAGTTGCGTGAACATAGCGACAAACAATTACACGAGTTGCGAGAGCATAACGATAAACAGTTAGTTGAACTAAACCATAAGTTATCGGAGCAGGCAACCTTACAAACAGTTCAATTAGAGAGGATCACACTTGAAATAAATCAGAGTGCTAAAGTAGAATTAGAGAAACTGGCAGGAGAGGTGGCAGAAAATAATTCGAGGCAGTTAGGAGAAATTAAGAAGCTAGAATCCAAATTTGACGACAAACTAGTACAGTTAGATGGAATGGTAGCCGCCAAACTGAAACAAATCGAGACAGCTTGCATGAACAACACGGCAGGGATCAAAAGCACGCAGGATGAATTACAGGGGCAATTCAACAGAATAGAGGCGAAAAATGTAAATATACAGGAGCAGATTAATTCAGTCGACAACAATGAGTTAGGATTGATAAAGGAACTTGACAAACTGGAGATAAAAACGGAGAAAGAACGGATGCACTTGCGCGAAAACCTGGAAGACCAGTTAAATAAAAATCAAGAGCAAATACGAGAAGAAATGGAAGAACAGTTAATTAAAAATCAGAAAGAAATAGAACAGTTAAATAAGAATCAGATAGAAATGGGAGAACAATTAATTAAAACTCAGCAGCTGATGCAAGAGCAGCAAATAGGGGAACAGCTTGAGAAGAATCAGGAGAGCAATGAAGAAAAAATTAATAATTTGAAGAGTAGGATCCGGAAAGATTGTGAACAGCAGGTGAATGAGACTAAAGGAGATAGGCTGACTATATTAAAGCGGCTAGGCGAGTATAACTCTAGAATGCAGGCTCTGGAGGAAAGCATGAAGTCCAAGCTCCAAGAACACGCGGACCTCATCGTTAAGAATGAGATAAGATCTTTAGAGAATGCCACTTTATTCTCTTCAGAAAATGCAGTAGGGAAACATGGAAGTATTGGAAGTCCGGAGGGCACGAAACTAGCTGAGGATACGAGCCGAGGTCAGAGTCCAAAGATAACTTGCGACACATTCCAAAATTACAGAGGGGAGACTTCAACTCCACAACCTGGTCTGGCACCTGTCCAAGTCATACAAGTAATTAGGGGAAACGATTTTAAACCCGACAAATTCAGGGAAAATTCAGGATCTACTCCAAAAGCATTTTTGCACCAGCTGGATGATTATTTTAATGACCAACACATCAGTCCCGCAAAACAGCTGCGACTGGTGGAGAAATTTTTAGAGGGCCCAAGTTTAATCTGGTTTCAAAGCTTCAAGTATACGTTTAATGACATGGCCCAGTTTAAAGAGGCATTTTTGAGGAAGTTCTGGAGTCCTTCACTGCAGCAGGGGTTGAGGATGGACTTATATACCAGAAAATACCATAGCACACACCCTACAACGTTTTCTGAGTTCTTTAGCCAACAGCTAGTAAAATTCCGCGATTTTGACGAGCCGCCTTCTGAAGAAAACATGGTTTTAACTATCGGCAAGCAGCTTCCGATGGACATACAGCAATTTTTAGTGGCAGGAAATATCAAAACCGCAGTTCAGGCCGAGGAGATACTCCGCCACGTGGATGAAACGAGCATGGTTAGTCCGCAGACTGGGAGACGTAATATGGAGTGCGTGAACACTGCAGAAGTAGTTCAAGGGTATCAAAACGGTCAAAATCAGAACAATCAGACGAAGACACAGTCCACTAACACACAATTTACGCCCAGACGGCAGGAGTTCGACGGTCGAAACCAATATAATAATAATAACATTAGGAACTTCCAAAATCGCCGTGATAATTATAACAATAATCAGAACAATCACAATCAGAGGACGTACCAGCGAGAATATACTAACTGGAGGGGAAACCAAAGGCAGGGTAGACCATACAAAAGGAACGGGGACGGCAGATGGAATAATCAGAGGAATTATCGGCAAGATAACCAGGGAGATTATCGTAATGACTGGAACGAGCGTTACGCTGAGTCATAAAAATATTTGGATGAACTAAATGCAGAAGAAGAGACGGAGAAAGAGAAGTGGGAGCGTGCGATGGCAAATAGAAAAAGTCCAGATAATCACCAGGATGCGGGGGTGGAAAGTTTATTACGTCAGCAGGAGAGACGCGATGACAACCGGCGAAACTCAACAAATGGGTCGCAGGATAAAAAGAAACACGATTACATCAAAAACAGATAGCCTGAGAACGGTGGAAAACAGGGAACGGGAGGAGTTGATTGTTGCGAACATTGAAGAGTGGGTAGCATTCCCGGACGATTGCCTGGAGGAAGTGGTGAAGGACCGAGAGAATGTAATCAGACAATTGCCAATTATTTATGCTCATATTGGAGGTCTTAGAGTGAGGTGCCTGATCGACACGGGTAGCCAAGTGAGTTTAGTCACGGAAGCACTGTTGAAAGAAATTGGAAATAAACAAACCATTCCAATTATGCCTGTACCATTAATGAAAGTCCGAGGGGTCATTCCTGACAAGACCATAGTTTGCAAGCACCAAGCATATTTAGATCTGGAGATATTAAACCATACATTTTCACAAACTTTCATCGTGATACCAAAGATGAATTATAATGTTATTCTGGGAGCCAACTTCATTTGCGATTTCCACGCTATAATTGACCTACATAATAACACTGTGAGTTTTAAACAAGTTGAGGGGTTGAGTCACGTTGGTCTGAACATGGAAGAAAGTCCTCTAGAGAGAGAGGCGAATACTTGGGTCATTGAAGAATGCACTAATGAGGCGATCGAAGATAAGGACTCGACGGAGGGACGAGTAAGCGAGACAGCAGTTATTGAAATTGACGGTCAAGATATTTCGCAGGAACTTTGGATACATTTGGCGGAGGAAGAAATTAGCGGGTCCAAATGTGAAATTTTACTTCAGGAGCGACTTAAGGAGGCAATAGTAGGGGAACCTGACAGAAGCAAATTAGAAGTGATTTTGAGACATCATAAGGGAGTTTTCGACACGATCCCTGGAAAAGTATTAAATTTTCAGTATGCCATGCAAATTACCGATTGGACCCCATTTAAGAGTAAATTGTACCCGATCCCAGAGAAACATTTTGCTCAGGTCAAGGACATTATTACTAACCTATTAGATTCTGGAATGATTAGAAAAGCAACAACCCCATATTTAAATGCAATATTGGCTGAGGCAAAACCCAATGGATCAATCAGATTATGCCTAGACGCACGGGTTTTAAATAGCAAACTGTTAGTCGAGCATGACCAAGCGCCAAGGATCAAGGATGTATTGAAGGGCTTCCGTGGAAAGAAGATATATTCTAGCGTCGATTTAACGAATAGTTTCCACCACCTGGAACTTGAGGAAAACTCCCAGTTATTGACGGGGTTTTTATTTGATAACCAAAGCTATATCTGGTCTCGCATGCCCTTTGGTGTAAAAACAGCAGGATGTGCATTGATAAGAGCACTAGACAGGAATCTAACTGAAGAGGTCAAAAGCTTCACTACAAGATATGTTGATGACATAATCATAGCATCGGAAACAATGGAGGAACATTTGGAAAACCTAAACAAACTTTTGGATAATTTGAGAACCATGAATTTCAAAATTAATTTGAAGAAATCGCACTTTTGCCAGAACGAGATTCTGTATTTGGGTCACATAATTGATGTTGAAGGCGTGAGACCAAATCCGGCGAAAATAGACGCAATTAAGAAATTCCCTACACCAACTAAAGTGAAACATATTAGAGCATTTTTGGGAGTGACAGGTTTCTTTAAGGAGAATTGTCCTGGGTACACCGAAACAGTAGTACCGATGCAAGAGATGCTGAAGAAATCTAATCGATGGTCGTGGAATGAGGAGTGCGACAGGTCCTTTAGAGCCACGAAAGACCTACTGGAGAATTTTGTGAAGTTACGATACCCAGACATCGCGAAGAAATTTGTGATCCAGGCAGACGCTTCGTTGATTGGGATCGGCGCCATGCTTTACCAAGAGGACGCTGATGAACCCAAGAATCGATCATATTTGGCATTTACTAGTCGTAAACTTAGGAAGCACGAGAGAAACTACACTGTTACAGAACTTGAGTTGTTAAGGATTTTGTACTCGTTGCAACAATGGCGCAAGATGGTCTTCGGGTACTCCATTGTTGTCAGAACTGACCACCATGCACTGACCTTCTTATTCAAAACAACGATGGCAAGCGAAAGAGTTATGCGTTGGTCCATTTATATACAGCAGTTCGATATCACCATAGAACACTGCCCTGGAAGGATGAACATCATACCAGATGCTTTAAGCAGGAACCCTGAAGATGAGAACATGACAGCAGTAGATGTACAACACATAGCATTAACACCTAAGGCTCGTGAATTTTTGGATAAGTTGAAAGAAATTCAGAAGGAACAAGAAAAGGACCCATGGATGATGATGATCAAGTTTTACAAGAAGGAACTACAGCCAGATTCACCTGAATATTGAGAAGCCCGCGCAAAGGAAGCAAAATTCCATTACCTCAATAATCTTCTTCACAAGTTCGTGGATGATGATCACACCAAACTTCGGATTCTAGTTCCAGCATCGTTACAAAGAGTATTGACGTGGCATGTCCACGAAAGCTTAGCACATATCGGCACTGACAAAACGGAAGCAACAATAGGAGAAACTTTTACTTGGCCAAAGATACCATTGTTGAAGTAATTAGGACTTGTGACGCGTGTCAGCGTACTAAGCCTAATAATTTCATACTGAAGCAGCTTCCAAAACCTTTATTACCACAGAAACCGTGCGAGCTGGTCGCTATTGACTGTTTTGGTCCTCTAGTTAAGGGAAAACGAGGATGTCGACACCTGCTTGTATGTGTCGATGTATTTTCCAAGATGGTGGAATTATGTCCAATCCAGAAGACGACATCAAAGCAAGTCCTCAGCAGAATCCAGAACAAAGTCATTCCGACGCTTGGGAAGCCGGAATTCATCTTATCGGATCATGGGACATATTTTACAAGCAATGTTTTTAGACAAGGTCTAGAGAACCTAGGAATAAAGCATATTCTATCTAGCATTCGACACCCTTGTGGAAATCCAAGCAAAAGAACTATCCGCTGTGTTGCCAAATATTACCGCGTCATGATTCCAAATGATCATAATAAGTGGGTCGACAGAGTACGAGATATTGAGATGTGTATGAATACTACGAAGCACGAGTCGACAGGTCAAGTCCCACTAGTTGTACACCACAACAGGATGCCTGAAAGATCTTGGGATAAGATTATTCCATGCCCAAGGGACCCGTTGTTAACACATGAGCTGCGTATTCAGAGAACCAGAGAACACATGAGGAGCCAAGCGGACCGAAGACTGAGGAGATACAGAGGGAAGAAATTTCATCGTGAACTTCAGGAACAGGAACTAGTACTTGTTCGGAGACCACCGATATCAGATCCTAAGAACAAGGTATTTGCCAAATTCTGTCCAAAATTTATCGGCTCGTTCCGTATTATCAAAAATTTGGGTAATAATGCTTACAGACTTGAAGAATTGAGCACTGGCGCTAAATCTGTTTTCAATAGTGCTAATCTCAAGCCTTATTACAGAAGGGAACCATTTGATGAATAATAAGGTCAAGGAATGCAGAATCATTTTGCAAAAATTAATTTGAGAATCCACACTCAAATGTACGTGGCTACGTGGTACCTGGGAGAGCGAGCTTTTTTTGTAAACAAGACGGCCGGTCTGGCAGAAGTTGTAATTGTGTGAGTGAGAGGGGAAAGGTCTAGCGAGACGTGTGAATCACATTGCAGCGAGATGCACGCACACTAATTGGGACCGTGGAATGCACACTCAGGCAGACGAGTGAGGTACTTAAGTGATGTTATCTATACTATTGTGGATATTGTTTTTGAAATCCAAATCAATCACTTGCTTCGAATTTCAAAACCTTGCTGAGGATAAATGAACCCTTATTGATTTGCCGATCAATAAGTCTTCATGATTTTTATTATTATTATTACTGATGCCCAGCCAGTAAATGTTGGAGGTTGACAAGGGGGAGACAGGTAGTATGTCGCAACGATTGCAACAGGAGTAGCGTGGTAGTTATTCCTGGCGATGACCAGCTAAGCCGAGTTCAAGGACAAATTCTGTATGAACGCGCACCCAAGTCGGCGTCATTATGGGCGTGCCAGAAGAGAAGGTCCGACCGATACACGATTGAATCAGCAAATCAGGAGAGAGGACGCCTAAACCACGCGATGTGTCGCGTACCTTAAGAAAAAGGCGCTAAAACGCATGTCTGAAGAACCGCCGATGCGATATAATTCCGCATAAGTCCATTGTGACGTTTGGATGAAAAGAAGAAGATTGATACTAGTCCCAAGTCTGTGAGGTAAAAACTACAGATTATTTTCACAAATTGCCCCCACTCACTCCATTCTGTCAGTTTCTAATAAATTGATCGGTGATGAGCTGTTTGAGACACAACTTTATCGAGCTCTGGTGAGCATCGTTCACGCCAGTTTGAGTCACAATTTTATCAATCTCTAGTGAGCATACTTCACATCTGTTTGACAAACATTTTATTTTGTGCTCAAGGGAGCAGAGTTCACGCTTAGCGGAGGAAGATCTCTAGTCGAGATAAGCGCTACGCGGTAGACATAATTTGAGAGACTCGTTAAAAGCCAGTTGCGTGGTGAACGAGGAGTGTAATTTTCTGTAAACATTTTGTATTATATTTTATGTGATATATGTGCGTGTGATATAAGCAAATGCTGAGATAGGGCAAGTTCTACGTTGAGTAATCGCCTAGGACTTTATTGTGAGTGAAAGTCAGTAGCTCATAGCGATTCTAGCTAGGCAAACTAATAACTTTGAACATTTCTTTCCAAAAAGCAACGCCAAGATGTCTCCTGGAAGGTCGATTGGTGGAATGAAGTGCTACGCATCTACCATAGCGTCGACAATGAACGAGTAGATTTCCCGTGGGGAAATGCCTTGGGATGGAGGTTGAGTTCTACAAGCCGCACGGTGATGTACAAAACAATGATTTATTCAATATGTAGCTAGATTAGACGCGGGAACGTTGTAAATATTTTATTCATTGTTTGTTTTTCTTGTATTTAGATTTTTGTGCGCCGACACTGTCATATTTAAATGTACGTTGGCACGTGGCCAAAGTGTTTGTTTGATTGTATATTTTTCTTATGAGTCATTATAAGTATGCACGACGTGTGTATTTGATTTTATTCATGCGAATGCGAAATTCGTCCTGGTCGATAAGTGGTGCCTTATTCAAGTTCATTTTTAGTAGGAGAAAGGGGGTGAAAGTTGTTAGATGTCTTACGAACAGGTTTTTATTCATACTAGGGTTGCCTAGCGCAACAAATTAAGATGTCACTGTAGAACAGCTTAGTTCTATATTTTTAAGTTTTTTTGAGTCCTTTTCAGGTTCTTTAGTCACGGACTAGATTGGGAGCGCAATTCGGTGGAAAATATTTTATGTCCTTTATTTCAGGTTTCTGTCAAACCCATATGTGTGATTCTGGTGTGTGTATTGTGTCAAGGTGTGTGTATTGATTCTTCGTGATGAGGGGTAGAAGGTGCCTACCGCCCTCAATTATTGTGGTTGTATTTTATTGGAAAGGCAGAGCGCTCTCAGAGGCTACTGTACCTTGTCCAGTGCTGATTCTTGGATTTCCTTGGGAAATGCTGAGATATTTTATTTTGACACACACACGCGTATATTATGTGCTTTTGGGAGCACGCTTCTTCGAGACTCGAACCAGTGCCACGGCAGGCCGAGGTTATTGACACGTGGGTTGACAGATGTGCAGATTCCACTTTGCGCCCGTCTATGTCTGGTGATTCATCGTTTAGGCAGTCCAGCTGACCGACTGACCCCTGTAAGCTATCTGTAGCAAACCTGTTCTCTTAATGGTCATTGGATCATAATTAAAGTGGGAGTTCGCCATGTCCGTTACGAATTACCGCATATCGTATGAAATAAAATATTTGTTTTATGATGTAAATGTTGGCTTTGAGCATAGTGATTTCTATGACTCATTTCATTGTTAGATTTGTCTGGTGTGACACCGTTGGGTGTATTTTGTATTTTTTCTCTTGTAAAAATGGCAAGCGGCCATATGTGTATTTTTTTTCTTGATTGGTCACGTGTTGATTTACTTGTGTTGATTTGAAAAGTCCTAATTTTAGGCGTTAATGTTGTTTGCTTCGGCAATTCTTTGATTCCAATTTCATTGCGGAAATTATTTTGTTGTATTTAGTGTAGGTAGTGTCGGATTAGTTTAATTAGTGTTTAGTTGGTTCCTCGTGTCTGTCTAGCTCTAAGACAATGCAGATTCGTCCCCTTAAGGTTTACTGGATGGTAACTAATCTCGCATTAATTTGTACACATCGTGTCGCATGTAGAACAGCCGCACACGCACATTGTCATTGTAGTAATTTGGGACATTTGGTCCAGATGTTTACGATCTCTCCTGAGATCAGGCCTAGATTGGCATTTTATTAATTCAAGTGGGAGTCATTTGGGAGACCTTGTTTTGTTTTATTGTAAATAGTGTAAATTTGGTGATCTGTTATTAAATTGATATGTTTTAATCCTGGTATTCACTTTTTCCTGCATGTTATTTTGCTATATGTTACCCTGCATGCCATAAGAAGCGCTTAACAACTACTTTACGAAATGGACTGTTACACCCCCGAAACTGAGTCTCATATGCTTCTTTGCAAGGGTTCAATATATATATATATTTAACGAAACAAATTAAATTAAGTTTTAATTATTTAGGATCTAATAGGTTTAAAATATATTTTACTTGCTACTGAAAAATATCAGTATTCTAAAACAATATAGGTAGGAGCCAATCTTTAGCCTACTTTTCACATTTTGCAACAAGTAGTTCCGTGAATAACTATACAGCCTATTTTCATACATCCTACTTATGTTAATTGCCTCTATCAATATACAAAATTTTAGTTTGATTGCTGTAATAGATTCGTAATAGATATGTAGGTCTTAGAGTAATGTCCTATCACATGAAGATTATTGTGTAGGTGTAGTATTCAAACTTCAATCGCATGATTAGGACACAAGAATTAAAAACAAGATTTTAAAATTTCGCACAGCTGCCATCTTGTGGTTATGAAAACAATTGAAATAAAGTTAATGCAATTGGATTAAAATTTGTATAAGCATTTACCGTACCAAGATTCACTGCACTCGGATGGTTAAATCGTGAGAAACGTCCATTTAAATATTTATATTTCGCGTCGTTGCCATGTTGGATTTGTGCTCACCAGGTTATTGAAAGTCCCATTGGTGACCTTATGTTCATAACTTCTATGAACAACCGACAGTAGTGGCTACGCGGGCTAAAGCGCTGCGTTAGGTCAAGGGGCCAAGCTCTCTGCTGACTCGGTAGACGCGTGGGTTCGAGCCCCACCGTCGGCTGTCCTTGAAATGGTTTTCCGTGGTTTCCCATTTTCAACACCAGGCAAATGCTGGGACAGTACCTTCTTCAGGCCACGGCCGCTTCCTTCCACATCCTTGCCCAGTTTCATTCATTCATCTTCATCCATTCCATCTCTCATCCCGACGCGCAGGTCGCCCACGGGCGTCGACTAGAAAGACCTGCACTCGGCCTCTCAAGAGGCTACACGACAAAAAAAAACTTCTATGAACATTAAAATATTCAGTTTGATTGCTGTAAAAGATTCGTAGATATTAAGAACCATCTAAATATTTCGGATGGTCGCCATGTTGAATTGTTATATGTATAGGCCATAGAGTTATGTACCATTAAATGCAAATTATTGCGTTGGTTCACATTATTCAAACTATCACTATTACGAAGCAAGAAATAAAAAGGTAATCTTAAAATTTCACACAGCCGACATCTTGAGGTTATGAAAACAATTGAATCAAATTAGATGCTAGTGCATTACAATGTGTATAAACATTTACTGTACCTTATTCCACTGCGCTCAAATGGTTAAAACGCGAGAAAATTCTATTAAAATGTTTCAACTTTGCTTGGCCGCCATGTTCGTTTTGTAGTTAACAGGTTTTTGAAAGACTCATAGGTGAACTTTTATTAGTGCCCATTATCACCGTACAAAATTTCAGGGTGATATCGGTAATAGTTTCGGAGATACAGAATGCCGGTGAAATATTTCGCACAGCCGCTATGTTGGATTGGTGATACGTAATAAAATTTGAAGGGCACGGTCGGGGTCGGCTAAAATGGTGCTATGACCGTACAGAGTTTCATTGAAATCGCTCCAGCCGTTTAGAAGTTATTAGAGGGACACCCACACATACACACACACGGACAGAAGGTGATCTATTTTTTCATAAATGAAAATAGCCTAAAAGTGAGGAAAAAGTATCCTTATGAGATCGATCCGGGCAAATTTGTGTCTGTCTGTCCTTCTATCTGTCTGTGTCCTCCCCTATTAACTCCTAAACGGCTGGAGCAATCGACACCAAATTTGGTATGGGTGATCTATACCTGAATATTTCAAGGCCATATTTGAAAATGATGTCAGTGCTACCAACTGCTGAAAAAACGCAATTGAAATTTGAGCTCCATGTTGGATATCTTTTAAGGTATGCATGGGAGCTATTCCAAAATTGGCACACATATAGATAATATTTCCGTTTAATTTCCAGGAGGCCATACATGGCAGTGTTGCCAAAATGATTCAAAACCTGCTGATAAGTCCAATTTTTAAATGCATATGACTTCTACACTATCAATTGGATTTCAACCAAATTTCGTATGTACTATGTGTACATAAACCGATATGACTGAGCGTATTCCTAAGAGCCACCAGGTCTGCGAACTGTTAATAAATGCTCTCCCTATTTATTAGCCTATTTTCAATTTTGAAAAAAATAGGCTTATGAGATCACCTTTTGTCCGTGTGTGTGTGCGTGTGTGTGTGTGTGTGTGTGTGTGTGTGATTCGTGTGTGTGTCCCCCCTAATAAAATCTAAACGGCTGGAGCGATTTCAATGAAACTCAGTATGTTCATAGCACTATTCCCGGCGACCTCGACCGTGCCCTTCAAATTTTGTTACGTCTCACCAATGCAAAATGGCGGCTGTGCGAAATATTTCACTAGCATTCAATATCTCCGAAACTATTACCGATATCGCCCTGAAATTGTGTACGGTGATAAAGGGTACTACTAGAAGTTCACCTATGAGACTTTCAAACACCTGGTGACTACAAAACCAACATGGCGGTCAAGCGAAGTTGAGACTTTTAAATAGACTTTTCTCACGATTTAACCATCCAAACGTAATGAAACTAGGTACAGCAAGTGTTTATACACATAGTAATGCACTGGAGTCTAATTTAGTTCAATTGTTTACATAACCTCAAAATGGCGGCTGTGCGAAATATTTCACTGACATTCTATATCTCCAAAACTATTACAGATATTACCCTGCAATTTTGTACGGTGATAAAGGGTACTGGTACAAGTTTATCTATGTATACTTCATAAACTTGTAAAGTAAAAAACGAACATGGCGACCAAGCGAATTTGAAATATTTTAATAGTCTTTTTTCGTGATTTAACTCTCTGAGCGCAGTGAAATGTGGTACAGTAAATGATTTTGCAGATTGTAATGCACTGCCATCTAATTTAAATCAATTGTTTACATAACCTCAATATGGCGGCTGTGCGAAATTTTTAAATTAAGTTTTTATTTCTTGTGTCGTAATCATGCGATCGAAGTGAAAGTTTGAATAATGAACCTAGGCAATAATTGTCCTTGAATGGTACATAATTCTATGGCCTATACATATAACAATCCTAAATGGCGGGCTTCCGAAATATTTAGACGGTTCTCAATATCTATGAATCTTTTACAGCAACCAAACTGAATTTTTTTATGTTCATAGAGACTATGAACATATGTTCACCTATAGGACTTTCATTAACCTGGTGAGCACAAATCCAACATGGCGGCTACGCGAAGTATAAATATTTAAATGGACGATTCTCGCGAATTAACTATCCGAGTGCTGTGAAACGTTGCACGTTAAATGCTTATACAAATGTTGAGCCACTGGCATCTAATTTATTTCAATTGTTTGCATAATCGCAAGATGGCTGCTGTGCGTAATTTTAAAATCTCGTTTTTACTTCTTGTGTTCTAATCATGCGATTGAAGTTTGAATACCACACGTACACAATAATCTTAATGTAATAGTACAAAAATAAAAATCCAACCTGGCGACATTCTGAAATATTTAGACGGTTCTCAATATCTACGAATCTGTTACAGCAATTAAACTGAAATTTTGTATGTTGATAGAGGCAATTAACATGAGCAGGATATATGAAAATAGGCTGTATAGTTCTGTACGGAACTACTTGTTTTTTATCCAAATACCAATATATCAGAAAGTATGCAAGACGACAACTTTAATGTATGCACACGTACAGTACCTGAAATTCTAGATTAATTTGAAGTAACTAATATACGTCAGTGGTACCAACATGTTTTTAAGCCTGCTGATAGGACCATTTTTAGCCTATTTTCATTTTATGAAAAAAAAAAAAAAAGGCTTATGAGATCACCTTTTGTCCGTGTGTGTGTGAGAGAGAGAGATGGGTGTGTGTGTGTCCCCCTAATAACTTCTAAACGGCTAGAGCGATTACAATGAAACTTGGTAAGATCATAGCACTATTCTGGCCGACCCTGACCGTTTCCTCCAAATTTTATTGTGTCTCACCAATCCAACATGGCGACTGTACGAAATATTTCACCAGCATTCAGTATCTCCGAAACTATTACCGATATCGCCCTGAAATTATGTACGGTGATAAAGGGCACTACTAGAAGTTCATCTATGAGACTTTAAAAAACCTGGTGACTAGAAAACCAATATGGCGGCCAAGCGAAGTTGAGACTTTTAAATAGACTTTTCTCGCGATTTAACCATCCAAACGTAATGAAACTTGGTACAGCAAATGTTTATACACATTGTAATGCACTGGAGTCTAATTTAGTTCAATTGTTTACATAACCTCAAAATTGCGGCTGTGCGAAATATTTCACTGACATTCTATATCTCCGAAACTATTATAGATATCACCTTGAAATTTTGTACGGTGATAAAGGGCACTGATACAAGTTTAACTATGTAACTTTCATAAACCTGTAAAGTACAAAACGAACATGGCGGCCAAGCGAAATTGAAACATTTTAATAGACTTTTCTCGTCATTTTACTCTCTGAGCGCAGTGAAATGTGGTACAGTAAACGATTGTACATATTGTAATGCACTGGCATCTAATTTAGTTCAATTGTTTACATAACCCCAAGATGGCGGCTGTGCGAAATTTGAAAATTAAGTTTTTATTTCTTGTGTTGTAATCATGCGATCGAAGTGAAAGTTTGAATAATGAACCTAGGAAATAATTTTCCTTGAATGGTACATAACTCTATGGCCTATACATATAACAATCCAAAATGGCCAGCATCCGAAATATTTAGACGGTTCTCAATATCTATGAATCGTTTACAGCAATCAAACTGAATTTGTATATGTTCATAGAGGCTATGAACATATGTTCACCTATAGGACTTTCAGTAACCTGGTTAGCACAAATCCAACATGGCGGCGACGCGAAGTATAAATATTTAAATGGACGTTTCTCGCGAATTAAGTATCCGAGTGCAGTGGAACGCAGCACGTTAAATGCGTATACAAATGTTAATCCACTGGCATCTAATTTTTTTCAATTGTTTGCATAATCACTAGATGGCAGCTGTGCGAAATTTTAAAATCTCGTTTTTACTTCTTGTTTTCTAATCATGCGATTGGAGTTTGTATACCACACGTACACAATAATCTTAATGTAATAGTACAAAAATAAAAATCCATCCTGGCGACCATCTGAAATATTTTAGACGGTTCTCAATATCTACGAATCTATCATAACCTTCAAACTGAAATTTTGTATGTTGATTGAGGCAATTAACAAGAGTAGGATATATGAAAATAGGCCGTATAGTTCTTCACGGAACTACTTGTTTAAATATATTTAACTTCTATACTATCAATTGGATTTCAACCGAATTTCGTATGTGCTATGTGTACAATAAGAGATACGACTATGCGTATCTTTAAGAACAACCCGGGCTGCCAACTGTTAATAAATGCTGTCTCTATTTTTTTCACCCTAATCTATATCAATAATTTATATCAGAAAGTATGCAAACCAACAGCTCTAAACTTTGTACACGTACAGTACCTGACATTCTGGATTAATTTGGAGTAACTAATATACGTCAGTGCTGCCAACATGATTCTAAGCCTCCTGATAGGTCCTATTTTAAAATACATATACTTCTATACTAACAAATGGATTTCATCCAAAATTGGCACAACAATGGATCATAATACAACCTGTGACAATAAAGTTCGGTGAATAGTCCTGTACTATCAACATAGATGAACAATGCACGACAGTGACCCTACTGTCCTTCGAAATAGTCCCCTCCCGTAACTATGCAATGCTGAGATCGGTGATACATGTCCTGGAAACTTTGCAAGAAGGCATCCTTTGGGATGGTGTTCAAAAGTCTCGTCACGTTGCGTTCGGTGAATAAAGTCAGAACGGTTGACCTGGCCCATTGGCGACACACAACGCAGCGTGTAAGACCTGTTTGACACAGTGGGCAGTGATAAGGATGAATTTATGCAACCTACCATGTGCACCCGTTCGGCGGGTGGCAGTGAGAAGGATGAATTTATGCAACCTACTATGCACACCTGTTCGGCGGGTGGCAGTGAGAAGGATGAATGTTCTGTGGAATAGAATGGCTCTGAAGACCATCGTCACGAGCGTCGAGACCTGGTGTCCGAGGTACGACTCCGAAGTCAAGCGTGGCGGGGTCCAGGTCCAGGGTCACCGAAAAGCCCTGAAGGGCCAGAGGTTTTCGGACATCCAACTCGAGGCTATTCCTAAAGAGTTTCCAGGACTTGTACAGACATTTTCAGAAGTGCATAACCATTCAGGGGGATTACTTCGAAGGACAGTAACTGCTGTTTCAGGTAAGCCAACAATCCATTCGTAATGTGGACCCATTTACCGAACTTTTCGGTCAGAGGTTGTATTTCAGATTATTTCTGATCATCTGACCAACACATGCATGACATTGTTGCCAACATGATTTTACGCGCGCTGATAAATCCAATGTATACCCATGCTATCCATTGGACCCCAACCAAATTTTGTAATCTGTACCTTAAGAGAAGGAATTAAGAATACATTCAGTCACCAGGGCTGCCAACTGTAGTGCTCTATTAGGCTACATTATGCCAGGTATATTTCGAACTAATTAGAAATTTCGATATTACCAACTTAATTTCGTCATTCTTGATAGGACCACATGGATTAATCATTGGCATGAATCTTAAATTTTAAGAAAAGTAGGCTTAGTTCGTCACGGAACTTCTTGTTATCAAATACTTCTAATTCCACTAAACTTTGTTTGGCATTGTTAACAAAGTCACTCATAATAATCTACAGTGAGGGCCCTCCTATATAACCGAGACTCATAGATGTCGCCTGGCGGCAGGGGCACTGTGTATTGCAGCATGTCGAGCAAGGCATCAGCGTTAGCAGCAGCGTAGCGCCCAACTAGTTTAACACATTTACACTTTTTAACGTATTTAATTACCATAATTACTTCATTTTCTAAACACACGTTGCACAGACTAAGGAAGTTTTAGTACACTCGCTGTTATTCATCCTCACTGATATTTCGTATCAGTGCAGTTATTTCGTTCTCGAGAACCTCCAGAGTACGAGGATTGTTTTGTTTGAGGTTTCCCCACAAGTAAAAATCGCACGGCGCTGAAACTTGCGAATAAATTTACTGCAAAATTCTATGTTTTGTTCTATACCTAACCATGTTCACGTTATACGAGGTAGGCTTCCTAGGCTACAGTACTCCGCAGCAAGTCTTAATTTTCACAACTAAGGTATCTTGCCAGCTGTGTAGGGTAGAGTCAAGTAACACAGTTATAAAGCGTATTTCATCACTACGTAGGTTCAATTCTGAAAGTTCTAAGTTGTTACCAACAGATGGCAGTAGAAACCAGGAATCCAAGAAGCCCTTGCGTTCTATCTTTGACCAACTCAATGAGGTTTAAAAAATATATTAACAGAGAGTTAACATTTCAACAAGTGATCCACATCCACAGAAATCTGTGGTGATGATTTTAATTCCTTATAAACAGCTGTTTAATTTTAACACCAGTACCAGTCAGAGGTAAGATGCAAACAAACCATTCGCAAACAAAACTTACATGCTTGTAGTGTTACGCATGCAAGGTGTGTGAGCTTAGCAATAAGTACGTTTTTCTTAGGTTGGACGCTAAAATGTCGCCAAAACGGAATAAAGAGGCTCGCTACTACACAGCTGAAACACTTAAAGAAGCATTGAGGTCGATGAAGGATGAAGGTTGGTCAGTATACAAGGCCAGTAGACGTTTTAATAACCCGTGGAGTACACTAAAGGATTATTGCACAGAATATTCAACCGATCCAGCAAGTGCAACCCTTGCAAAAATTGGAAAGCCATTCGTTGTGTCACCTGAATTTGAAGTGAAGATAGTGTGTCAAGATAGACACAAGAGATCGGTCTTGGCCTAATTCCAGACCCCAGAACAATGACGATGAAGGTGGGGGTGCGTGAGGTGGCTCCCCTGGCGGATGACACCAAGAGGAAGAATGGAGCCGAATGGATTGATTATCAGTTTTGTAATGTCTGGTACCTATGTCTATTTTATGTGTGATAGGTGTAAGGAATCTGATAGTGACTAAGAAGACTTGAAATATGTTTAATAGAATATTTTAATAGAATGTTTCTTTTGTTTTTCTTTAAAAATGCTGTGTAGTGAAATGTTTCAATATGGGCAATATGGGGTAGTAGTAACTTATAGTCTACATACGATTTGAACACTTTTATTACATTAAACATTAGTTTTTATGATTAAAAAGTACACTGAATGGTGAACACTTGAACATGATCAGGGAGTAACTTGAATATCACGGCGTTACCTACTTCTACTACCGGATTTTGTTAGTTAATACCTTGAAATAACTTATGAATATTTGTGAGATATATGCCAGAAATGTTCCGTAGGGTATTCCTCTTTAACATGAAATGAATCGAAATAACTGAAATCTAAAATTTCAGAAATAGTAACAAAGAAAGCTTAGTATCA
Organism: Meconema thalassinum; assembly: GCA_946902985.2. Lineage (NCBI taxonomy): Eukaryota > Metazoa > Arthropoda > Insecta > Orthoptera > Tettigoniidae > Meconema > Meconema thalassinum. The sequence goes on along the minus strand of OX336393.1, from coordinate 122,634,038 downwards.
CGGAGTTACTTAATTTTACCCTATGTAATAAAAGCTATGACAGCATCCAGGCTTCACGGCGCGCTGTTGTAATCGGCACATGCCATAAATCTCGCGGTGAGTCATTGCGATCTGTCTACGGCACGGCCTTTGGAAAACCCCGTTCTATAGGGCGGGCCCTCGCCGTAGCATCAAAAGGGTTAAGGAGCTTGTTTCTAAAAATGAAAAAAAAAAAAAAAAAACATGTACGATATCTAAAATGTACGTTTTGTTATAGTTCTTGCACTTTCCTCGTTAACGTGCGGCTCGCATATAAAATTTAGCTTGGGGGATATATTAACATTCTATGCCTTCCTGGAGCTAAAGCTTTCCCTGCACGAGGCACAGCGTTGTCAACTTTCCACCGTAGCCACTGAGAGCAAGCAGTGAGACAGGACGGAATTACGTGCAGATGTGCAACACTGGACACCTGATACCTGGGTGAGACATGAGCTAGCCGCCAGGGCAGGACTTTGGAGTCCACGTGGGGTGATAGAGGAAGCATTCTATTGGTCAGTAGCGAACAGTGGTTATTGTTGGCGCGTGCTACTGCTTTACGTTTGAGTCGCCGCTCGTTAACGAGGAAAGTGAGGGAATTACACTTGGATGCAGCACACGGTACTTTTCCAACCAGCTGCCACTGGTTTCTATCAGTCTACAATAATCTTACGACCCCACGGCATAGCGTTAAATCTTTCTCCATGACCATGAGGTGGACGACGGGTTATCTTGAGTGTAGCATTTCCCCGGATTCTTCCACATTCCCTCCAGAATAGTACCGTACCCTAATAATTACAGATACACACCCTTCTACAGTCATCACAGAAACACAGGGTACCATACAATTTCAACATGCACCGAAATATACAGGGCTGATGACCAAGATGCCCCGAGGCCCTGGAACGAATCAACAACTATATTACGTTACAAATCTCGCTCCCCCCCCCCCCCCCCCCCCCCCAGAGGCTCACATCTATTGGGACGTGGGTTGGCGACAACGGGACCGCAGCTGAGTCTGGCATTGCTTCCACTTACTTGTGCCGGCCTCCTCTCCGTCTTCTTTCTTGTCGACCTATTTTGGTCAACTCTTGTTCTCTTCCGCCGCCGACGGTATTAGGGTATCCGAGGTCTAGGGAGTCTTTCACTTTCCCGCCTTAATTGGCCCTTGTCTCATCTTTCCTGATACCCTCATTCTTCGAGGGGCCAGCCTTCTTTTTCCTTTCATGTTATCTTGTGCCTTCTACACAAGCCCCTCGAGGAGGCAGGATGTATGTAGCCCCACCACTTCTGGTGCATCCTAGATAGTGCTACTCCCTCAAGGGCTCACGGCTGGTGAGTTTGGGAGTTGGCGACCTGGAGGGATTCCTGAGCTGGGTCCGTTTTGTCCCCTTTTCCCACTGACTTTGGGGTGGGCCCTCTCCTCTTTACCCTTTCCTATCTGCCTTTCATGGCTCTCCTTCCTTCCAAGTCACTCAATCCTCATTCTTCGAGGGTTGAGGGTATTTATTTTCTTCCTGTCCTTTATTTGCCTTATCCTTTATTTGTTTACAATTTCTTCTTCTAGTATGTAAGTTTGTAGTTAGTATTAGTTACAGTTTTCATTCTCATCTCATCTTTCACTATCACCTAAACCATTAGGGGCCGATAACCTAAATGTTAGGCTCCTTAAAACAACATTTTTCACCATCATCAAATCTCTCTTTTGAAAATAAATAACCAAAATCGATCAGGCGATTTCAATGCGACGTAAATTTTAGGTACGTGTTCTTATTGTGGACCACACTGACATAGATTTATTTTCGTGCCTGCCAAATACGAAATTGTTCTTGATCGTTTTAGTGTGGACGCGTCTTGTCGCCTGGCGTAGCCTCTGTTATGCAACTTTCATTACTTTCGCGTGCTGCATACAGAGGAGTCGACTACGAGTGGTGCAGGAAGTGGCCACTAGGGCGCAGCAGTAGCGGCAGAGATTCCCCCAATGAGCGGCTCGTGTGTTTACTGCTGGGGCGGCTAGGAGGGGAAGAAGCATATCAACGTGGGAAAGCGGACGTGACTCGAGCGTTGAGAGGGATTCACGATTTAGTTACTGTGCCGGGAGTGCAGCGAGGTGGTGGTACAGTGCAGAGAAATAACAATCGCAGTAGCACGCACGTGGCTCAACCTAGTGTCGTATTATAATTCAATTATAACCCCTTATTTCTCCTAAAACAAGTTTTTAATGAAATTACCAATAAAGAGGTCAATTCCTAGCGTTGTTATGGCTTCCGAAGCATACACCAGTGTTGAATATACGAATGGAAGCATGCTGACACACGTGGTTTTGTTAGCAGTTTGCTGATATTGGTTGAACAATCCGCCAGCTGAGGTGATTGGCTTGAAGACCTGTTCTCATAGCCGGCTGCAAATACTCGCGTTTCTAGCCGCATATGTCGTGAACGTTTCCGATAGCCACGTGGTTCCGATTGCCGCGAATCTTAGTTTGTTGTTGTGAGCTTCGAACCGGCCCAAAATCAATTAGCTGTCTTTTAAAAGTGAAAGTTTTTTAATAGAATTTTTATAATATTTTTTATAAATAACTAATGCATATTTAAGCGATATTCATAGTAATCATGAAGCACTACACGGTTGAGCCTTCTGAGACGGACGCTTTGAAATCAACGAGGAAAGTGCGTGGTTCGAGTGATGCCATTAAACTGAAGAAAGAATTAGGACTGGTAGATGGTGTTGCGATTATTGTCGGTGTCATTATTGGTGCCGGCATCTTCGTGTCCCCGAAAGGTGTTCTGCTGCATTCTGGATCCATTGGACTTGGTCTCATGATATGGATTATGTCAGGTCTTCTGTCAACTATAGGAGCACTTTGTTATGCAGAACTGGGTGAGTGTTGTTTCCGTTTTAAAGTATGTTCAACAAGTCCCATTTAGTATATTAAAGTTCTGTTGCCCCGGAACATTTTTCCGTGCTGTATTAGGCTACTTGTCGCTGCAAAATGCGCACTATGATTCTTTTTATCAGTAAATCAACCCATTGTGCACCATTGAATTTGAGGGGGAATAACAGAATATTTATCACACGTACTAACCTAGATGCAATAACATGGGTTAATTATACACTTTTATAAGTAAATAATAATTATTATTTCGTGTGTCTGACTGGCTGCGTGGATCAGCGTCAATGTGCTCAAGATTGCTGGATCGAATCCTGGTGCAGTCAGGTGGCATTTGAGAGTGCGCAAATGCGACGGAGCCGTGTCAGTAGATTTATTAGCACGTTAAAGATCTCCTTCGGGAAAAATTTCGGCACTCCGGCGTCTCTAAAAGCCGCAGTAGTTAAAAGGGACGTAAAACCAATATTTATAAAAATCACCACTCTCTATTATTGGGCACTGTGAGTTGACCGACGGAAAAGTGATTTTTAATAAGATACGAATGCAACATTGAAGAAATGGCTTCTAGAACCTATATAAGGTTCTATGGTTAGAGCCCTGCGCGGATAAACAAAACGTTATCCACATCCGCCCGACTTTTATCCGCATCCGCACGTTTGTTCCGAATCTACTGGCATTACAATAATATTTTCAATTAGATAAAATAAAAAAGCAACGCACTTAGTTTCGAGGAGAAATTAGTTTCCTATGTCAATACCTATTAGCCTATGTCAAGTTATGTGTTACACAGCCAGAATTGCAACCCTTTTCAGTTCGGCTTCGGAGTATTAATTTATTGTGCTTAATGGCATAATTAGAATGGGAATAGCGTAAATCATCTTTTACATTTGTCATGAAAAATACATAACGGAAAAATATAATATGTCATAAACATCTGTGTCTTAGTAATGATATTCAACAAGTTCGGATTGTATTCTAAAAACTATCCGCAAATTTACTCCAAACATTATCAACGGATATTTCGTTTAATAATTTATTTTATTTTTTCTGGAAGTGTTCTGTGAGTGAAGTTGTGCCTTGGCTCTGTGTTTGAGGCAGTAAATTTCAAGAAGGTATTGATTGACATACCGGTATTTAATTAATATTCTAGGGTGGGTATTTTTCAGTCAAGCTCGAATTTAGTCTTCAAAATCACTTGGTATGAAATGTTGACTGCAAATCCGTTTGTTATTGGGATCGAATTTATCTTTTCTGTGGCATTTCTGCACCCACCTTTTCCTCCGATTAGCATCCTTAGGAAAACTGAAGAAGGATGTTTTATCTCCCGTTTTATTAACATTTTCCGAATTACTTTTACAGACTGCAACGCTGCATGTCTTTCCCGTCATCTTTAAAAACTGAAAGAAAATAAAACCCAACGTAAATAGGCTAATGAAACAACTTAGGCTACCCATGGACTAGTAGGCCTATATGCAATGATAAGTAATCTGTTGTAATTAACTCACATTATATTCACCTGATTACTAATTTATAATACACCACGTACCACAATTAATTCATGTGCTGAACAAAAGAAATGCTTTATTAACAAACAAGTACTGCTCGAGTCTAAGCTGCGTGGACCTGAGTGGAATGTGCATCGCAGACTATAGTAGTGATGGTGAAGAGTGATGCGGTTTCTCGGTCCTTGCGTAGTAACAGAAGCAAATACATTAGTCGGTGACTCAGTCAATCATTCCCAACGCCACACTGGTTTCAGAAAAGACCCATGTTAGCAGTATTGGAATAAACGAGAATGTCAGATAACACGGCGGGCTGTCGACAGGCTTCTCAATTCTCGTCTGCTCTTACCCTGCCTCTGCGCTTCATCCCGCAAGTTCACAGAGCTTGGAACCGAGCAGTAAATAACACACGTGGTTTGCCCTGTTAACTCGGCAAATAGCGACTAGCGCCTCTCGTAGGCCCGATGACGCGTTACGCCCACCCTGCTGCCAGCGGAAGGAAAGTTACGAGGCGACCTGTCTTCTACTAACCTTGAGCATAACCTTTCACTACAGGTGCCAGGATAGTACGCCTGCCATACGCCCTGGAATGTACACGAGAGGTTCGGCGACCATACATGATGCCACCCCAAAACATTGCACCACCTTCTCCCTGTTGGATGTATTGGTCGTGCATACGTTCACCGGGTCATCTTCACACTCGCACAGATCTATCTTCATTGGCACATGCGAGTGTTGTTGTTTGAGTCTTCAGTCTTTTGACTGGTTTGATGCAGCTTTCCACGCCTCCCTGTCCTGAGCTAATCGTTTCATCTCTACATAGCTACCACGCCCTACATCCGAGGCAATCTGTTTAACATATTCTAACCTTGGTCTACCCCTAGGCGAGTGTACACAGCTGCTATACACGAGTAGTGGTTTTGTAAGTGTTCTAATGCCTCCTCCTCCTCACTCCACCTCACAAGATTTCGGCCATAGCTTAACTAGCCTAACCTAACAAGATGGCGACCATAGCTTACCTAGCCTAACCTAACAAGATGGCGGTCATAGCTTAAAACTTAACCTAACCTACGAGGTGTGAGCAAAAAGTTTCAAAGAATTTCAAGATGTCGGTCATAGCTTAACGTCCTTGGCAACATCATTGTCACTGGAAAATTTCGAATCCAATAAATATTTCGTTTACTAATAATTTTTTCTGTAAGCGTTCTGTGCGTGAAGTTGTGCCTAGAATCTGTGTTTGAGGCAGTATATGTAAAGAAGGTATTGACGTATTTTTTAAAAAAATATTCTAGGGTGAGTATTTGTCAGTCAAGCTCGAATTTAGTCTTCAAAATCACTTGGTATGAAATGTTTACTGCAAATCCGTTTTTTTTTTATTGTGATCGAATTTACCTTTCCTGTGGCATTTCTTACCTTTACCTCTGATTAGCATCCTTTGGAAAACTGAAGATATATATTTTTTCTCTCGTTTTATTAACATCTTCCGAATTACTTTTACAGACTGCAACGCTGCATGTCTTTCCCGTCGTCTTTAAAAACTGAACGAAAATAAACCCCAACGTAAATAAACAACTTACCCATGGACTAGTAGGCTTATATGCAAAGATAAGTACAGTAATCAGATGTAATTAACTCACATTATATTCACCTGATTACTAATTCATAATGCACCACACGTACCACAATTAATATGCTCATCATAATCATCATCTTTATTTCCCCTTTTCCAGTTGACACTGGGTGGGGGCAAATATGGTTCCTCTCCACCTTGTTCTGTCGTTCCCCCATTCCTCTTCCGACACAGTGTTCCAATCCAGGTTCCGTTTTCTAATACTATTCTCCACCGAGTGCATCCAACGCATTCTTGGTCTTCCTCGTCCTCTCTTCCCTGTCATCCGTCGTTCCAGTGCTAGTCTTGGTAGCCTTACTTCATTCATCCGTTTGACATGTCCAAACAATCTCAATCTGTTTTGCTCCAGTTTGTCATTTAGTTTCTGTACTCCCAGTTCTTTCCGTATATCTTCATTTCTCACTCTGTCCCTCGTTTTCTGGACCATACTTCTCTGGAATCTCATCTCAGCTGCTTGTACTCTGCTAACAAAAGAAATTCTGTATTAACAAACAAGTTAATAACACACGTAGTTTCTTTCCTTTGTCAAATCAGCAAAAGCGATTGGCGCCTCTCGTAGGCCCGATGACGCGTTACCACCCTGCTGCCAGCGGAAGACAAGTTACGAGGCAACCTGTCTTCTACTAACCTTGATCATTACAGGAGGCCCTATATTGTTCTGTGTTACAGGCTGTAGTAATGAGTGATCGTGTGGCCTCCGGAGAGGTCTTTCTAGTTGACGCCCGTGGACGACTGCGCGTCGTAGTAAGGATAAAGTGAGGATGAAGACGTCACATACACCCAGTCCCCGAGCCACGGTAATTAACCGCAGGGGATTAAAATCTCTGATGGCTCGACCGGGAATCGAACCCGGGCCAAAGCCTAGTGCGCTAACCATTTAGCCAAGGAGCCGGACAGACTGTAGTAAACATTGGCGTCCGTGTGGCACTTCAAACGACATTTTAAGGTAGATTGAGTGGCTCTCGATAGAAGATGTTTGTAGAATCATATTTTAAATAATTTTTCACCCAATGCTCCCTCCCAGAACCACAAAAGTACGGATGCAGTAAAAGTGGATTTATCGGTTTTTGTTCCGACGCTCTTCAATATGGAAATGTTATTAGCATTAGTTATTAGTTTCCTCTTCGCGGTTTTTTTTTTTTTTTTTTTTTTTTTTTTTTTTTTTTTTTAGCAGAGGTGTTCATACTGCTCGCAGGGCACGTCGGCTCCGCGCCGGCGTGCTTCTTGCGCGGATGGCCTTGCAGCATTGGTGGGGGAAGACTATATGTTTGTCCCTCTCGCTCGCTTTCCCGTCTCACTCCCTCCCGTACTGCCTTGGCTGTGTTGTGGTTGATCGGTCGAACGTCAAACGGTATTCAATATATTGTAAATATGAAAACAAATTGAAACAAAACGAAAACAAGGGGGGGGGGGACGAGACCGATATATTGCAATGCCTTATGAGATCCTTGATACCTTATCTGTATTTCTGACTTTTTAATGATAAGCACGTAATCTTAAAGTACCGGTACGTGAATAAACGCGCAAAACACAATGCATAATGCACAACCAACGCATTGGACGAGAAGTTTGTTTGTTTACATTACGTCCGGTGTGCCAGCGATCCCAACTGGACTCGTCAGACGCGGCGGAAAGCCAAGCGTGCAAAGACTGGACGCCGCTGATTTATGGCCTAACCCGAGAAAATATTCACTTTTGTTCATCATGAATTTAGCAATTACAGAGAGTTACCCTCTATCGCATTAAGATTCATTGATCATGTTTATTATTTCAGTACTAAGCATAGTCTATAGTACCTTATGGGGCGCTCGGAAGTAACCGATCGTATGAAAAAAGCATTCAAACGAAAGAGAATTACTCGTAGCAGTGACGAATTTCACACTGATTGTTATAAATATCGACAAATTGTTTATTCAAACAAATAAACAAGATGACAGTTCTTGCCACAACTGTGTCGCGTAGAGCTCTCATATCAGAAAAAGCCGCTCTCGTACACAGCCAGCCCCTGCAAGGACTGTGTCATTTTATTTTAGCACACCCATTTAACCTACGTACAAATTGTTAATGACTTAACTGCTTTATGCAGATCTTATTCTAGATATCACATCAGGCAGCTAGATTTGCCAATACAAAAACCACATGTTCATTCTTTTTTGTATGTCTGCTCCTGCTACACAACGTGATTGCGGGTCATGTTCCATTTAACACAGGAACTATACGCGGCGCACAGCAACTTCATTTGGCAGTATTGTATTACGAAACACGTTAGCCTTGATTTTGTTTTTACATTGCATGTTTTTGGCAGCTACTCAAAACTATAATCCATAATTATATATGAACTAGCTGTTACCCGCGGCTTCACTCGCAATTACATTTGGAATCCCGTTATAACATTAGGTAGATGACCGGGTGAGTTAGCCGTGGTCGTTACGGCATGACTGTTGGCAGTCGCTCACATCCGGGAGGCGAGGAGGTTCGAATCCCCCCGCCGGCAACCTTGAAGATGGTCTTCTGTGGTTTCCCATCTTCCTTCCAGGCAAATGCCGGGGTTGGTCCCTAACTATAGGCCACAGCCGCTACCTTCCAACTCCTCGACCTTCCAATCCAACTTTCCTCCCCAACGGTACTTGTAGCTCACCCATTGGGTGTCCGTCTAGAAGCAGCTACAAAAACTGGCGAGCCGAACATGTCCTCGGACACTCCCGGCACTAAAAGCCATATGCTAAAAAAAAAAAAAAAATTAGGTAGATAAGCATGGGTCTAGTGGAAAATAATTCTGTCACCTGAAACCAAAAATGCATGGGACGAAAAAAAACAAACATCAAAATATCATGTTGGTTTCGGACCCTAAAAGACGTGAAAAATATAATAAAAGTATTAAAAAAGCTATTTTTTGAAATTTCATTCGAATCAATTTTTATGTCATTCCTGGGACTTAGAAAATTCCGGCCAAAAAGTACAAAATCATTAATAACTCCCTAAGTATTCGTCGTATGATGAAATAGCAAGAGACAAAAAAGATGTAATGTGTTATTGTCTACAACATAGGCCATGTATAATTTTACATATTACCCGTTTTTTTTTCTCCCAGAAATTCACCCTTCCCCATGGGCCCCTTAAATTGGATTTATGAAAAAACGGTGAAACACCTATTTACTTATTTTTATGCTGATTTTTTCCCGCTGAGTTTTAAACTCCTCGCTTATGTCGTTTAAGAGATACACGCTCCGTTAGGAATCCTTCATCCCCCACTTTTCACCCCTTTCACCTCATAATATACACCACATCGAAAAACCCTCAGACACATGTCTTCTTATTTTTAATGATGAGTTTATATGCCGAGTATCACATCCCCCAATGAAACCAATCGGGGGATATTGCTATTCAAAGAAATGCAGGTCTACCTCCTTAACACCCCTTTAGAACCTGAATATCCAGAAATCCTTTCTTAGTGCAAGGTTTGCGGCCCTTGAGGAAGCGGCATACCAAATTTCATTCCAATCCGTTCGGTGGTTTCTGAGATTTCGTGATGAATGAATCAGCTTGATATAATAGACTAGCAGGTACCCGCGGCTTCGCTCGCGTCATAGTCGTGTCATATTGTTATTCAATGAAATGCAGGTTTAACCCCGTTAACACCCCTTTAGAACCTGAATATTCAAAAATCCCTCCTTAGTAGACGTTTTCGACACACAACAAACATATCCCCAAAATATCATTCTTCTAACTTTAATAGTTATACTTGGTCGATGAGAATGAATATCCAAAAATCCTTCCGTAGTGAACGTTTTTCTTCCAGAATTTCACCTCTCCCGATGGGCCCCCTAAAAAGAATTTATGAAAAACGATCTAACACCTATTTATTTAATTATTTATTAAGCTGATTGTGTTCCTCTGAGCTTCAAACTCCTCGCCTATGTCGTTTAAGAGATGCACGCTCCGTTAGGAATCCTTCAACATCCACTTTTCACCCCTTTTACTCATAATGTACACCACATCGAAAAACCATTAGACATGTGTCAGCTTATTTTTAATGATTAGTTTATATGCCAAGTATCACATCCCCAAATGAAACCACTCGTGAGATATTGTTATTCAATGAAATGCACGTTTAACCCCTTCACACCCCTTTAGAACCTGAATATCCAAAAATCTTTCCTTAGTGGACGTTTTAAACATACAACGAACATGACCCCAACATTTAATGTTTCTAACTTCAATAATTTTGGCTGGGCGATGATGAGTGAGTGAGTAAGTCAGGACATTTTCTTTCATTTATTTTTCAGAATTTCACCCCTCTAATGAACCCCTTAAATTGTATTTAAGAAAAAAAAAAACGGTCGAACACCTATTTACTTATTTTTAAGCTGTTCTTCCCCCCCTGAGTTTGATGAGTGAGTGAGTTAATCAGTTAGAACACTTTCTTTACTGTTGTTGTTTTTTTTTTCTTCAGAATTTCACCCCTCTCCAAGGGCCCCTTAAATTGCATTTATGAAAAAACGGTCGAACACCTATTTACTCATATTTTAAGCTGTTTTTTTTTCTTGACTTGCAAACTTCTCGCCTATGTCGTTTAAGAGATACACGGTCCGTTAAGAATCCTTCCACCCCCAATTTTCACCCCTTTCACCTCATAATATACACCACATCGATAACCCCTTAGACATATGTCTGCTTATTTTTAATGTTTAGTTTATTTGCCGAATATCACATCCCCAAAGAAACCAAGCCGGAGATATTGTTATTCAATGAAATGCAGGTGTACCCCCTTAACACCCCTTTAAAACCAGAATACCCAAAAATCCTTCCTTAGTGAGCGTTTTCGACTTACAACGAATATATCCCCAAAATTTCATGTTTCTAACTTTAATAGTTTTGGCTGGGCGATGATGAGTCAGTCAGTCAGTCAGGACACTTGATTTTATATAAGAGATTGCAGCCGAATGGCCATAGCTGGGTCGATTTGATTGAACGCCCGAGGGCTCGTAAAAAGTTCAATAATTTCAAGTAGTTCCAACTTTGGCTACCAGATGCTACTATCACTAATACATAGCGGCGAACGTTGGAACTTGATTAGGCGTTTCTAAATAGCCAGTTAATGTAACCTACAAATTTTGCTACACACTGCAGTTCTTTTACGTGCCATACATCTATAACATGGGCCCGCCAGCTTTACTTCCCCTCTGAAGGAAGACATACTGAGGGATTTTAGCGCTCTTAAAAATCTGACGACCTCGGTCGGGTTTGAACCCGCTATCTTGGGCTTAGCAGTTCAGCATGCGAAGCAATCATTATCCATAATTAACTTAAGCTATGTTATTGAAATGTGATTTTACAATGGCTGCGAAAGGAATTAGGCTACCTGTTAGTTGTTACTCTTCAATCTTGACATTATTTGTGTTGACGGACTAAAGAATTAGGCCTACAACTAACAGTTTGAAAATATGACTTCAAAACGTTACATTAGGCATTCTCAATCTCGTACTCGCGAGCTCAAGCTCCCCTGAGATTCATTCTTCAATTCAAATTTTATCGTGGTTTCTAGTCTCCTTCAAGTTATGGTACTGTTAGTTCTCGCTCATGACTAGGGCTCGGATGTTTAAGACCTAAAAATAGCCCGAATATGGAAGCAAATATGACCTTAAAAATGACGAAATATGACCTGAAAATTACTGATCTAAATATGGTCGTTTTTTAATTATAAATCCAAGTGACAATCCCTTCGAGAATAAATTGTTAACTACGGGGACTTTGTTTTATATGCGACGGGGATTTTCGCTCGCCCACATTACGAGTCTGTCCTTCCGTCAAGCACTTTGCCGTAATGCGGCGCCCGCCCAGCAGCGAGATTGCAATTTCTAGTTCACATTTAGCATTGGAGAAGGACACAGCTTCCTGATTGGCTATTCTGACGAAACACGTCTGCAGCAAAGGATGTGATTAGTCAGCGTAGTTATAGGGTGGAACCTATCAGCATGTCGTTCCAGGTTTGAAAATAATTATGTAGAACTCCCGCTGTTTTAATTTGGTAATTTCTTGGTACCCGTATACATTGTAATGCGCCTTGGAATAGTTGCATGGTAATTGTTCCTAGGCCATAAGTGTTTCCATATCTTTTTAAATCAAGAAGAATCATTACCAGAATGTTCTTTATCGATTAACACCCCCTAGTAGCCACCATTTGGGTGATTCTGCACATAGGGGACACTTTATGGTCCTATGGCTGTATCGAGTTTATTATTCTAACAACACAGTTCTATGAAAAATGTATCATTGTATGCATGAATATTTTACAAATAGACTAGATTTTAATAAAATTTTGAGAATTGAACAATACAACAAAAAATACGCTATTTGTCATTAGCATGGCTGTCCCTAGTCATCACTGCCTAAGTGTGTGCTATTGCATTTATATAAGTATGAGATTTCTTCTCGTTGTGAATGCGTACATTTGACTAGCATATAAACCTTAACGTGTTGGAACGACATCGCTGATAGATTCCACGCTATATCTATGCTGACTAATCACATCCTTTGCTGCAGTCGTGTTCCGTCAGAATAGCCAATCACGAAGTCGTATCGCTCTCCAATGCTAAAAGTGAACTAGAAATTGCAATCTCGCCGCCCGGCACTGAGTCATTGAGTATAGGAATTGGTTCTTACCTAGTTCACAGCTGGTGCTGAAAATGTTCGCCATTCACTGCTTCACATCGCTGGCACATTTTCAGCACCAGCTGTGAACTTGGTAAGTACAAATTCCTATACTCGATATTGACTAAGGGCCGGGCGGGCGCCGCATTACGGCAAAGTGCTTGGCGAGAGACAGGCTCGCAACGTGGGCGAGCGGGCGAACGGAAATTCCCGTCGCATATAAAACAAAGTCCCTGTACATTCTTTATTCCACTTTTCATATTAATTTCCTGAATATACATGTTTAAGTGGTTATTTACAGTATATTTCTGTAAACACTAGTTCCTTTTCGGTAAGTTGAGAATGATTACACACCTACAGCTGCCGTCAAACTACCGAAATATGACGTTCTTGTTAAAAATGCTCAAAATATGACCGAATGGTAAAATATGTTCGAAATATGCATTTATATGACAAGTAAAACCGCTTTATTGTGACGATTATCACTTGATTTGTATCAGAAACCATGAAAATACAGTTAAAGAAAATAATATGATTTTTCCTAAACATCCGAGCCCTGCTCATGACTGATTTACAAAATGTGGCCATCCTTACTCCCACGTGACACGTATTACCATAAACTCCACCCATCCAAGAAGGGCGACGCAGCTAATGACAAAGTAAACCCAAGAGCCTAGCTCCTAAAATAGCAGCGACAGCTATAATAGCACCCTACACTCTAACGATCGACCAAACGCTTTTGTTTCCCTGCGCTGCGGACTCGCAGTGGAATGATTTTTGCGCAGTTTCTGTAACATTCTCTCGCTTACGACATAGCGCAACTAAACCTGATAATATCTAAACGATCAAAAGTCGTTGTCCTGGTCCAGATCAATATACAGAGTGAGACAGTGAGCGTCTCCTGCGCCTTTAAATTCATAAATATCTTATACAGAAGAGGGCCACCTTAAATATCTACGGAACCGTTTATGATATCGTCATTCTGTTTTCAAATTCTTAAATCGTATTAAAGGGCTCATACAACATGGTCCATTTTGCTCCAAGCACATACGTATTTACCGACAACCCGGCAGCAACTTTGGTTTCTTAAATGGAACTAAACTAATTTCACTATCTGGAACAACTAAGAATCAAGTGACCAAGTTCAATGATGTGCTTATTTTGCAAATCCGTTGAGTAGGTCTACTTTTTGAGATATTCAAGGTTTCCATATGTGTCGGCATTAGACAGAAAGCTATGCGCTAGCCGCTGGAATGTGGAGTGCATGATTCTGTTGAGTGACCCACTCCTTCTTGACAATCTCACATACCGAATTTATTACCGGGTGAGTTAGCCGTGGTCGTTACGGCCGAAAGGCGAGGAGGTTCGAATCCCCCCGCCAGCAAACTTGAAGATGGTCTTATGTGGTTTCCCATCTTCCTTCCAGGCAAATGCCGGGGTTGGTCCCTAACTATAGACCACAGCCGCTACCTTCAAACTCCTCGTCCTTACATTCCAACTTTCCTCCCAAAAGGTACTTGTAGCTCACCTATTGGGTGTTCGTCTCGAAGCAGCTACAAAAACTGGCGAGCCGAACATGTCCTCGGACACTCCCAGCACTAAAAGCCATACTAAAAAAAAACAAAAAACAAACACCAACACCGAATTTATTCCATTTATAGCATACTGTAATGTGTACATAATCAAAATCAAGTCTCTTATGTGCGTGTGCCTTTCTCCCTCTCCACCTCATCCTGAATCCTCGCAGAAATATCTGAAAACGCCTCAATGGAAAGGATAAATAAAGTACGGAATTGTTTAGTGCTGGCGGGCCTGCGACAATGCCTTAATGTACATAATTATTAAAATGAGAAATGTAACAAAACTCGCCCATTTAGTTCATTGCGAACGTCTCGTCTAATGTTATTTCTTAAGAGTCCGGTTAATCAACAAACATTTTGAACGAAATAACTGCACTGATACCAAATATCAGTGAGGATGAACTACAGCGAGTGAACCAAAACTTCCTACGTCGGTGCAATGTGTATCTAGCAGATGGACAGCAACTACTCTGAAATTCATGTAAGTACGTAATGGTGATTATTAAATACGTTATAAAGTGTAAATGTGTTCAACTAGTTGGGCGCTACGCTGCTGCTGACGCCAATGTCTTGCTCGACACTCTGCTACACACAGTGGTCCGGCCGTAACGAGGCATCTGCGAGGCTGCATTCTGTACATAGTGCTCATTTCTAGATAATTGCTTCACTATGTACAAGACTACCAATCGCGGGGAATGTTACTACAGTGAACTGGAAGTATTAGCTAAATATTCTCTTTCAAAGCTGTGAGGAGTGAACATTCTACCAGAAATAGAGATGTCCTGGGTTCAGGCGCGGATTCAAGGAGGGGGTCACGCGGGTCATGACCCCCCCCCCCCCAAACGGAGACCAATTTTTTTTGCAAACTCAAAAAACGAAAACACAATAACCAGACAAATAAAACTTAATGAATTTTAACTGAAAAACAGTTTTTTCATTTTATTCAATACCGAAAGTATCTTTATTGCAATTATTATGATCTGTTATAACTGTACATATTTACAACTTCATACCTGTTAACCGATTATTTATATAACAAAATCAACTCGTCTATTTTGTTTAGCAAATTTTGTGATTATCGAATCGATGTTTATAGTGACGATGAATGTGCAGCAATGCTAAATACATTTTTTGTTTGTCATACATATACACGGATAGGAATTCGGTTTTTTTGCACCAAAAAAATTTGCCGACGTCCAAACTGCAAGCTTCGTTGGCAATTTAAGCTGTGACTTTCTCCCTTTGTCAGTACCAACTCGACTTGCCAAAACTGTAACGTACCTTGATACTTTTCTCGAAGCTCGATGTAAAAGTCGCAAAACACTCCGTTGCAATTTGTACGAATATTTTTGGTGCGCTAAACGCATCAAATTTCTATCCATGTACTGTAGCTCGCAAAATAATTATACTGGTTTTGTACGTTTGGTTATATTGTGATTGCGTTTTTAGTGATACCATTTTTCTTAACAGTTTCGATTCTCTGACCCCCTCCGAAGCCAAACTCTAGATCCGCGCCTGCTTGGGTTCGGACCCCAGTCTGGCAATGTCCAATTCATTTAATTGGCGCTTCTTGTAAAGGGCTGACTTCAACTTTAGTTGTTTTTTGCAGCTTTTCAGTCGGTTAACACGATTGTGCACAATGAATTGGGTGGAGTACAAGTTATAAATATGTAAACACACTTTCCCATTTAAGTGGGATAATTAACTAATGTAATAAGTTACATGTAATTTTTTGCAGGAGTGTGTTGACATATTCATTGGGCACAATCGTGTTGACCGACTGAAAAACAGCAAAAACCAATTTGTATAGGCAACACTGAAAAGAATGTCTTCAAATCTCTACATTCAACTTCAGCCTCATGACTGTGGTTTTGAAGGATTTGAAATTATCGGGAATATATTTCTACTAGCGGACCCGTACGAGAAATCTCGCACGTTCATAAACCACACTTTTCCCAATAGATTTATAATGAGACACTTAAGGTGAAAGGTTGTTACGGTATTGTTACGTGCCACCCCCTAGTGACACTTTTGTTAACTGGATTACGGTGGGTTGAAGCACAACACAGATTGTTCCTTTAAAGATCTCTAATTAGCTTTATTGCGGCCAGAAAGATACACCACTCAACAGCAAATACAAGCAATTAGAACCTTACTCAAGTTTCCTCAGGGAGAGAACACTTCCCTTTCACTTGTCAATAAGCCGCAGAAGTTAATCCCTCGTAATGAGGTGGCCCCGTGCGCTGGCTGGAAATAGCTGCAATAAGTCTGTCACTCACTGTTTCGCAATTCACCACAATGACCTCTGTCGCACTGGAAAGCACACACTCTTCAATACACAGTCTCTTCGTATGATTCACACTCCTTCACTGTCAAGAGAATCAGTTTCACTAGGGTTTCGCAAGCCACGTTGCCAACAACTGTCGCTCAAGGTAAACGCTCGCACTAGCTCGAAAAAACACACTCGACCCCGCTTGCCAGGTCGCTCTTATATATCAGGCCGGTGACTCAATAAATGCTTCTAGACCCATCCAGGGTTCACGGCTTCTCGAGGTTTCCATCACTGGCTGGGTCACGAATATTCTGGACCATCCCTTTGTCCTAGTAGTCCTGTTGCGTAAGGCGCACGTAATACACTGAGGCAGAGCACAGCCCAGCCCGGGGCCAGTTGTGACTCATGCGGCGAGCGACGAAACAAACTCACAGCCGTAACACCACCCCCTTCCTAAAAGGCTGATCGTCCCGATCAATCATTGGTCCGTCTGTGTCCCTCCGTAGGCTGCCAGGCGATCTCGATGCACGATCTTCATCTTCGCCCTCGGGCTCCGCTGGATCCTGTAGACGACATCGTTGATCCGTTTCACGACTCGGTACGGGCCCTCCCAGGATTTCTGTAGTTTGGGTGACAGGCCTTTCTTCCGTAATAGGTTGAAGAGCCAGACCAGGTCGTCCTCGTGGAATCCGCCGGCATCCGTCTGCTGGTGGTATCGGGTCTTCATTCGGTCGGTCTCGATCCGCAGTTTCCTCCTCGCGAACGCGTGCACGTCCTCCTGTTGGTCGACCAGTTCTTGACAATACTGGCTTACCGGGACCGGACCATTCCCAGGTCGGCCGAAGGCAAGATCGACAGGGAGACGGAGTTCCCTCCCAAACATGGCCTGAGCTGGTGTGCACCCGGTGGCTTCATGCACGGCGGCGCGGTAGGCCAGAAGAAATAGTGGAAGATGTTTGTCCCAATCCCTCTGGTGCTCGCTGACGACTATTCGGAGATGGTTCTCGATGGTGCGATTGAATCGCTCTACCATCCCGTCGGACTGAGGGTGTAGCGGTGGCGTCCTTGTCTTCCGGATGCCCAGCAGCTGGCATAGGTTCTGGAACACCTGCGACTCTAAGTTCCTCCCTTGGTCGGAGTGCAGCTCCAGGGGTACTCCGTACCGGCTGACGAATTCCTTCACCAGGGTCTCTGCGATCGTCGCGGCTTCTTGGTTAGAGAGCGCATACGCCTCCGGCCATTTGGTGAAGTAGTCGCTGACGACCAATATGTAGCGGTTCCCTGCCTCGCTCAACGGGAATGGCCCAGCAACATCGATGGCCACTCTCTCCATGGGGCCGCCCACGTTGTAGGCCTTCAGTGGACCCCGTCGTCTTCGTCCTGGGCCCTTGCTGGCTGCGCAATCGTGGCACCTCGCGCAGTGGTTCTCCACGTCAGTTCGGCATCCGATCCAGTAGAACCGCTCTCTCAGCTTCTCCAGGGTCTTCTTTATCCCTAGGTGTCCACCAGATGATCCTCCATGAACTTCCTTCAGGACTTCCTCCGTCATAGCCTTTGGAACGACGACTTGTTCCCGAGATGTCTTCCCGTCGGTGCTCTCCCAGGCACGGCAGATGAGGCCATCCCTTACAATCAGCGAGTCCCACTGCGCCCAGTAGGACTTAAACTTTGGGCTGCAGTCACTCACAATGTACCACCCGGGTCTGGGGACACAGGCCCTCTTCCATTCGGCTATCAGTCCCAGGTCATCATCTTCTCCTTGTGCCCGCATGAAAGATTCTCGGCTCCAGCTCTCTTGAAGTTCCACAGTAGTCCGTCGGCACTGTATCCCGGTGTTCTCCTCCCTTCTATTACAGAAGGTGCAGTCTTCGGGGCACGGTCTTCGTGACAGGGCGTCGGCATTAGAATGCAGTTGGCCTTTCCTGTGCTGGATCTCAAAGTTGTACTGTTGAAGCCTCTCTAACCACCGCACGAGTTGACCCTCGGGCTGCTTGAAGTTCAGGAGCCACCGCAGGGATGCATGGTCGGTCCTGATGAGAAATTCTTGCCCGTACAGGTAATTGTGGGAGTGTTCAATGGTCTTCACGATGGCGAGCAGTTCCTTCCTGGTGACGCAGTAGTTCCTCTCTGGCTTTGACAAGGCTTTTCTGAAGTAGGCCACTACTCTCTCCTCGCCGTCCACTATTTGCGACAGGATTCCCCCTATACCAAAGTCGCTGGCATCGGTATCGACGATGAACCTTGTTCCAGGTCTGGGATAGGCCAGAATAGGTGCGGTGCACAGAGCCTGCTTGAGTTGTTCGAAGGCACCGTGGCATTCTGCTGACCACGTGAAGAGTTGGTCCTTCTCAGTCAGTCGATGCTGTGGTTTGGCGATGTCGGCAAATCCTCTCACGAAGCGACGGTAATAGGTGCAGAGTCCCAGGAAGCTTCGTAGTTGGGACTTGTCCTTCGGAACTGGCCACTCCCTCACAGCTGCGGTCTTCTCTGGATCGGTGCGCACCCCTTCCTCGGAGACGATATGCCCAAGGTACTGGACCTGCTTCTGGAAGAGCTGACACTTCTTGGGGCTCAACTTCAGCTGGGCAGCCCGTAGCTTCATCAAGATCTCCTTCAGGTAGCTGTAGTGCTCCTCGAAGCTTCTTCCCAGAACGATGACCTCGTCTAGGTAGACCAGGCAGGTCTTCCAGTGTAGTCCCCCTCAGAATGGACTCCATTAGCCTTTCGAAGGTCGCAGGGGCGTTGTACAGACCGAATGGCATGACGGTGAACTTCCAGAGCCCGCTGCCCACAGAGAACGCAGTTTTCTCGCGGTCCTTAGGGTGGACCTCCATCTGCCAGTAGCCACTCTTCAAATCCAAGGTGGAGAACAATCTTGACCCTGATATGGTGTCCAGGGTGTCGTCGATCTGGGGTATAGGGTAGCTACCCTTCTTCGTGACGTTATTCACCCGCCTGTAATCCACGCAGAACCTGGTGGAACCGTCCTTCTTCACTAGCACGACCGGAGAACTGCAAGGACTGTGTGATGGCTCGATCACTCCTTGCTCCTTCATCTCTTCTACCATCCGGTCGAATTCGGCTTGCTTGGCGAGCCGGACACGTCGGAATGGGGCCCTAATCGGTGCGCTGTCCCCAACGTCGATTCTGTGCTGGACCAAGCTTGTCCTGCCGAAGTCTTTGCTCCCCATGGAGAAGACATCCTGGAATTCGTGTAGCAGGTCCCGAAGTTGGCGTGATTGTTCCTCGTCTAAATGGTCCTGGGATCCTTGGTACAGCTTCTGTAGTTCTTCTGGCTGGGCGCGTCTTCTTCGGTTGTCCATCTGCAGGTGTCCGTCCGTGGAGTCTGTGATGCGGGTAAACCAGATAACGGGCTCGCAGACTCCTAGGTTGGTGTCCCGGTGAACCGTAATATCGTAGTCGTTCAGGTTGGACAGGCGGACGTACGGCCGTGACGTCGTGTTGATGAGAGTCTTGGCAACTAGCAATCCTTTTGTCTGGATGTCCTCATATTTTGGCTCGATGACAGCCGCCACTCCCTCAGCTGTTCCGTCGACAATTACGGCTGCGCTGACTTCCGTCCTAGCGGGAACGATGACGTCCTCTCTCAGCCTTACTCGTCGTGCGGCGACGGCCTCGTGTGCTGGTTGCAAAGCAAGTTACTCACCTCCGAAGTGCAGAGTGTTGGTACTCAGATCCATGATGATGATGTTCTGGTCCAGGAAGTCCAGTCCGATGATCACTTCATTTGATACGTCAGCCACAAGCACTGGATGCTTTATCGTCCGTCGACCAATGACAAACTCCAGTGATGCTTCGCCATGTACCGGTGCGGTCTCTCCGGTCGCGGTTATTAGCTGGAGGTTCCTTTGTGTGGGTTGCACTCTCCACTTCGGGATCACGGTGGGACTGACGATGGTCCTCGATGCTCCCGTGTCGATTAGCATGGGCCAGCTCTCTCCGTTGACGACATCGTCGACCATCAGGCTGCTATTATCCCCTCGGTAACTGCGTCACACGAACTTGGACTGCCGGGGCTTGACGACTGTCACAAGCCAACCTTTGCCCCCCAAGGCTGGCTGACACTTGCTTTCCTGGGCCGCGCGGTTTCCCTACGACTGACTGTCCCGACGGAAACCCTTGGCGGTGGCGATCACCGCAGTCCTTGCTCAGGTGGCCTCTCTTACGGCAGGTCCAGCAGGTCGGTAGTCCTCTTCCGGGCCGCCTCTCCGGATGTCCTTCGGCTACGTTTTTGTTGGTGGTACTGCGACTATTGAAGAACCGGCCTAGCGCCTCCATCAGTTCATCGGCCAGGGGCTTGGTCTTGTCGGCTTTGGCTGGTTCGTCGACGTCCACCTGACGCACCCGCGCGCGCATTCTAGATACCTGCTTTGCCGTCTCGAACTCAAGTGCGTGGCTCAGCGCATCTGCAAGTGTATTATTGCGCGCAAGTCGCAGCGCCTGTTGAGTGTCCGAGTCCCGTAGCCCGTCGGTGAAGGTCTGCGTCGCTATCTGTTCCAGAACGTCGGCCGGCGCTGTTGGATAGGCGAGCCTTACGAGGCGTGCGATGTCCATCTCGAACTCCTGCAGGGTTTCCGCGTTCTTTTGTACCCGGGTCCGGAGCTGCATCTGGTAGGCCTGCTGAAGATGGCTCTCTCCATATCGGGACTCCATATGGGCGATTAGTGAAGCGTAGTCCTGGGATCCAGTCGGGTTGGCCTGAAGGACGTTAGGGGCGTCCCCTCTCAGCGCTACAATGAGAGCTGTAGCCTTTTCCGTGCTGTTCCAGTTGTTTATGGAACAGGCTGCCTCGAACTGACGTAAATATGTGCTCCTCGGGACCTTACCGTCGAAGGTTGGGGGCGTCACTCTGCTCTCTCCCGTTCCTGACGTTCCCGGTGTACCTGTGGGCGGGCGTCGGCGCAGCTCGGCAACTTCCTCTTGATGAGCGTTGAATTTCTCTTCCACCCCCGTCAGTGGGCGTTAGCGCAGTTCGGCAACTTCCTCTTGTAAGGCGTTGAATTTCTCCTCCACCCCCATCAGCGGGCGTCGGCGCAGCTCGGTAACTTCCACTTGTAAGGCGTCGACCTTCTTTTCCACTGCCGTGACTCCATCACATAGGCCCTGTTCTAATTTCTTCAGGTCTTTTGGTAGCTTAGCCTGGCCGTCTTCCATCTTCTTCTGGCCATCCTTCAGGTCCTTGGCTAAGTTCTTCTGGCCGTCTTCCATCTTCTTCAGGTCCTCCGCTAACTTATTTTGACCGTCTTCCATCTTCTTCTGCCCGTCTTCTAATTTGGCAGTTGGGGCCTTGGTTAAATTCTTCTGGCCGTCTTCCATCTTGGTTTCCATGCCACTTAACTTTCCTAGCAATGCTGCCAATTGCTCTTCCATTTTGGTTGGTTGTTTGTTTGTTTGTTTTGTAAAGGGTATGCACTCACAGGAAAATTAGAGAGAAATGACCTGCTCGGGTTTTGAAACCAGGACCTTCAGGTGTTGTGCTTGTGCTTGAGTTCGTAATCCGGCTTCTGACACCAGTTGTTACGTGCCACCCCCTAGTGGCACTTTTGTTAACTGGATTACGGTGGGTTGAAGCACAACACAGATTGTTCTTTTAAATAAAACTAATTAGCTTTATTGCGGCCAGAAAGATACACCACTCAACAGCAAATACAAGCAATTAGAACCTTACTCCAGTTTCCTCAGGGAGAGAACACTTCCCTTTCACTTGTCAATAGGCCGCAGAAGTTAATCCCTCGTAATGAGGTGGCCCCGTGCGCTGGCTGGAAATAGCTGCACTAAGTCTGTCACTCACTGTTTCGCAATTCACCACAATGACCTCTGTCGCACTGGAAAGCACACACTCTTCAATACACAGTCTCTCCGTATGATTCACACTCCTTCACTGTCAAGAGAATCAGTTTCACTAGGGTTTCACAAGCCACGTTGCCAACAACTGTCGCTCAAGGTAAACGCTCGCACTAGCTCGAAAAACACACTCGACCCCGCTTGCCAGGTCGCTCTTATATATCAGGCCGGTGACTCAATAAATGCTTCTAGACCCATCCAGGGATCACGGCTTCTCGAGGTTTCCATCACTGGCTGGGTCACGAATATTCTGGACCGTCCCTTTGTCCTAGTAGTCCTGTTGCGTAAGGCGCACGTAATACACTGAGGCAGAGCACAGCCCAGCCCGGGGGCAGTTGTGACTCATGCGGCGAGCGACGAAACAAACTCACAGCTGTAACAGTATGTTTTTATTTCAACCAAATGATTATAGAACACTATTTACATTTCAGTAAGAATTCCAAGTTCTACGTTCCCTAACATAAGGAGGCAATCACTGGAAATTGGATCATCATAACACTCGCCGGTTATTCGATATTTATGAAATTATACGATTTGAGTACTCATTCCTTTGATTTACTGTTTCTGAAATCCATGCAAAATGATAAATGAAACACCTCAGAATGTTAAAATGACATGAAACTGGCGTCACAGCGCACAAAATGTGAAGTGGACAGCGATTATGGAGCGTAATTTCCTACAGCAACGGTATCTGCAAATCGCACACTTCGTACATTTTTCTAAAAGTTATTTTTTAAAGCATAGGTGGGCAATGAGAGAGCGCAGCTCCTGGAGCCAACTGCATGAGTGCGAGCGGAGCCAAGGAGCCGGGATCACCTGACTGCTCGCTAATAGTTTGTGCTGGAACGACTAGTCAAGGCGCAAGCATAGGTACAGCATTGTACCGGGCTGAGTAGGCCTATATTATGTGTACGGCTGTACGCTAAACATGAATCACGAACAAGCTTAGCACATTTTATGAACGGTTTTCGCAAACAGATTTCCCAAACATGCACAAAATGACTGCCAAACTTCTATCAATGTTTGGTTCAACATAGCCTATCTATGTGAGAAACTGTTCTCTCTAATGAAGATAAATAAATCTCCACGAAAACCCACCCATCTCCAAAATTTCACCCCTCCCAAAAACCTTAATCCCCTGGCCCGAAGAGACGGCGAAACCGTCTAAGGGGGCCCGCCGCCGCAGAGGCAATAGCCATGCGGCGGAATGAAACAACTGCATATCAATCAATCTCCACGAAGAGCCACTGACGCACATCTCACTGCCGTTCTTCGAATTGCAAGTGCAAGATCAATCGCTCCAAATGTAACCCGTCTGCTTCAGCGAAAGGATACGCACACCACCTCATCATCTGCAGAATGGCAGCTCATATATATTGTTTATTGTGAATGATATTTATTTATGTATTTATTTCTGTACTCCTACAGCGAGTTTTCGTTCCTTGTGTTCTAAACAAGTTGTTAGGTTGGCTTATTGTAGTTTCAGGACTATCGGTAGTGGGCAAAGGAGTGTGTACTTAGCAGTTGTGAAAGTAATTATTTATGTTTCCTACACAGAACCTAATAAAAGGAATATAGTTAAGCGTATGTACGTAGCCCCATAATCTAATCATCTAATGCACAACAAACAGGGCACAAGTATAAAGCTGTTGTGATACGCCGCTTATAACGGTGTGGCATAATTGCACCCGTCCTCATTTAGAGTAATTAGTATTATTATTATTACCGGTCTAAGTAGTGAAATGACTCTTCAGTGCCAGTTACTGCTACTATGAAGCAAGGCTGATAGTCATATCGCTCGAGGCAAACATATGTACTTAGGACAGGAAGTCTTGGCTAATAATGTGCCGCTTCATAAACAGAAACTTTCCAAAGAGGTATTCATCTCCGGTTCATATTTAACTAACCTAATGACCAGCCAGATAATTATCACTGGTTAACAATAATAAGTAATTTCCAAGTAATCGAGGTCAGGGAGTGCCCTGTAGACTTACTGTAATCAATAAGAGTGGTATATAAGATACTAGAATATTATACTCATTGTCTTTTGTGAACTAACATCGCTACTACACACAACTGTACCATCTTTGAAGGCTTGACTTGAAATATCTACTTGTGGAAATAAAACCTATCATCTTTACTCTTCGACTTCTAATTCTTTCAACGTCTCTTGGTGGTAGGCTCTTGCCAAGGCAGAGCCCTTACTCAACTACTCTTTCGAAAACTCATAACATCCAAAATTAAATCAAGTGTCACGGCTGGCTACGCGACATAAGATTTTGGTGGCAGCGGGTGGATATACTTCAAGAGATATCTTCTGGCTAAAAGAAACTATTCTTAATAGCCAAAACATCTATTTCTTTCAAACTTCAAAATTCTTTCAGCGATCTACATCGAGGTGCCTGGTCGCTAGTACTTCACTGGTCTCTCCACCAGGGACTGGGAACGTCTTTTTCTTCCTCTAACCGAAGGCCGACGCAGCCCGTCCGTCTTCTGGCGTCGAGAAGGTGTCAACTTCCGAGCGATCATCAGTTGGGGTTCTCGAGGGAACGTGCGCAACCCAGCAAGCCTGCAGCTATCCTTCTTCGCGGTGGTGTTCGACTACGGGGGCAGCTCCGAGGAGTGATCTTCTCCCTTATCTTCTTCCCAAGTAAGTCTTCTGCATTGTTGTATCTGGCATTGTATTTAAATTTTTAGTAGCAACAAATATGTCTCTAAACGAAGCGAGAGCACTTGGAGATCCTGAAATAGAGGAACCAGCTCAATACAGAGTTGTTAAAGTAGACACGGCAGTTAAATTATTAAAGTCAACTTTCAGTGGTAATCCTAACGACTTGCAAGAATTCGTAGATAATGTAGAAAATGCTTTTAGTATTTTAAATCCGATTGACTATCCAACATTTTTGAAATTTGTACTAGCACACATAACGGGTGATGCAAAAACAGTTTTATCTTTTCGCACTATACCTGAAGAATTTCAGACGTGGGAAACGATTAAAGACAAATTAGAGATTAATTATGCAGTTCAAAGAACTCTCGATTTCTATGCGAATAAATTGTTCACGAGCAAACAGTATAATAATGAAAGTGTAACTCAGTGGGGTAACAGAGTAGAAAAAGCGACAACTGAACTAAATAAAGCTTTGGATAGACAAATGTTAAATTGGACTTTAGAAATGCAAGAGGGAGGTAACAGAACCATTTCTCTTCTAAGTAAAAGTTGTTGTATACAGGGATTATATGACGAATCAATTAAAACACTGACTAAAGTAAAAGGTGAAGAGAAGCCGTTTAAACAATTAATTGAGATAGCAGTTGAGGAGGAGAGTGCTAGGAGACCTAGAGAAAGAACATATAACAGTCCACACCAAAACAGAAGTAGTTCCTATGGGGCAGGTAGAGCAAGCCGCCCACAGCAAAATGTACGAAGTGGAGGTGGCATTAGTACCTCTTTTGCACAGGTGAAAAGAGAACCAGGAGTTAATGCAACTACAGCGGTTATTTGCTTCCGTTGTCAGAAACCTGGACATGTGATAAGGGAATGCAGGGGCAAACCTTTTTGTAGTACGTGTAAAAAGAGTGGACATGTAACCAAAGATTGTAGGAACAATCAGGGAAACCGGCAGTAGGGCTGCCTGAGCGACCTAGGTTCAGTCCAACTCAAGAGGCAAATATTAATGGTTGCAATATGATAAAGCTAGCTAGCGAACAAAGTGAAATGCATAATGAGAATAATGTTAGTAAGAAGTTAGAGAACAGCGAGAGAGCTGTAGATGAAGCTAGCGAACAAAGTGAAATGAATAATGAGAATAATGTTAGTAAGAAGTTAGAGAACAGCGAGAGAGCTGTAGATGAAAATCCGTACCTAGTATATATATTAAATGATCACTTACCAGGAGGGTATGGTGAAGCGCTGATTGACACTGGATCACAAATATCCTTGGTTCGAGAGAGCAGTCTAAGAAACATTAAAGTAAGACATGTAGATGTATCTTTTAGAAGTGTAACTAATGAAATATTTCCAGTAAGAGGACTGGTACATCTTTCAGTAAATAACGTTCAGAATGCACAAGAATTACCATTCTATGTGATTGATAAATTGCCTTATAATGTTGACATGCTGCTTGGACAAGACTGGCTAGAGGACCATGAATGTGAAATTAGAATTCCTTGGAGGAAGACATTCTTAAAATTACCGCCATTTAGTGAGACCGTAGTTCAATTCCCGACAGAGGAACAAGGAACACGACATTGTGCGAAACAAACATTAGGAGATAAAGTAATATGTGCAGAGAGCATAGTTCAGTGCGAAAACGGTAAATATTGTTGTTTGATAATTAATTGCAATGAAGATGAAACTCTTATAGAACAAACACCCGAGTTAACTACTATAAGCTTAAAAGAGAATAAAACAGTAATCAATGTAGAAAATCGAAAAGAATTACTACTCAGTAAAATGCGCCTGTCACACATAAAGGAAGGTGCAGACGAAATAAAAGATAATTTGTCTAGAATACAATGACATTTTTCGTTTACCAGGAGATAGATTAACAGAAACAAAATCCGTAAAGCATGTGATTCCAACACCTTCAGTAATTCCAGGTAGGGAAATAACACTTAAAAATTATAGAATCCCGGAACAACATCAAAATGAAGTAAATCAGCAAGTAGATGAAATGTTAAAACAAGAAATAATTAAACCTAGTAAATCCGCGTGGAACTTTCCAATTTTGGTAGTCCCAAAGAAACTAGACGCGTCAGGAATTAAGAAATGGAGAATCTGTATAGATTTTAGAAAACTAAACGATCTTACAGTAGGAGACAGTTATCCACTACCAAATATTCAGGATATACTTGACAAATTAGGAAGGTCAAGATATTTTTCTGCTTTAGATTGTGCGAGTGGATATTGGCAAATTCCAATAGCACAAGAAGATCAATGTAAGACAGCTTTTAGCACTCAGAAAGGACATTTCGAATTCAAAAGAATGGCATTTGGTTTGAAATCAGCACCAGCTACTTTTCAAAGATTGATGAATACAATACTGAGCGAATTAGTAGGATTACGCTGTTTGGTATATCTCGATGATATAATTATCTTTGCAGAAACACTTAATGAACACCATACGAGGCTTAGACAAGTTTTGCAAAAACTTAGAGAACATGATATTCAATTAGAACCAGATAAATGTGAATTCTTAAAGACAGAGTTACAATATCTTGGTCACATTGTAACTTCTGATGGAGTCTCTCCAGACCCTATGAAAATTGAAGCTATTATAGCATTTCCGACTCCTAAGACACCAAAGGATATCAAATCATTCATTGGACTTATAGGATATTATAGGAAATTTATACCACAATTTAGTAACATTTCAAAACCACTAAACGATTTGCTAAAGAAAAATGAAATTTGGAAATGGGAGATTGAACAGAGAGAGAGCTTTAATAAATTAAAGGAACAGATCACAACCCCTCCAGTTTTAAAATTTCCAGATTTTACACAGCCGTTCGTGTTAAGTACAGACGCTAGTAATTATGCGATTGAAAGCATATTAAGTCAAGGCGAGATAGGCAGTGATAGACCAATAGCATTTGCAAGTAGAACCTTAAATAAAGCTGAAATTAACTATGCAACGATAGAAAAAGAACTTTTGGCCATTATGTGGGCATGCAAACATTTTCGTCCATATTTGCTTGGAAGAACGTTCACTATAGTCACAGATCATAAACCTTTGACATGGGTATTTAATGTAAAAGACCCGAGTTCACGTTTAATGAGATGGAGACTTTTGTTAGAAGAATATCAATATAAAATTGTATATAAAGCAGGAGTAAAGAATGTTAATGCAGACACATTGAGTAGATACCCAGTGGTAAATAATATTCAAGACACTAGACAGGAAATCCCGGAGGACAGAAAATTAAAATTGCTAAAGGAGATGCATGAATGTCCAATAGGAGGTCATCAAGGCGTACAGAAAACGTATGAGCGCTTGAAATTATATGTCTCTTGGAAGAATATGTTTCGAGACATAGAAGCTTATATTAAAAGATGCCCAGTTTGTCAGTTGAATAAGCAAACGCTTCCTAAAGTGAAAGCAGAATTGCAAGTAACAGACACACAAGATCAGTCATGGGACAAGATTTATTTAGATATAGTAGGTCCATTCTCTATGACAGAAAGAGAGAATAAATACCTTTTAACATGCCAAGATAATTTGAGTAAGTACATTATTGCTATTCCAATGGAGAATATGACCGCAGAAACAGTAGCCCGAAATTTCATATACGAGGTAGTATTGAAATACGGTATTCCAGGTAAAATCTTGACAGACCAAGGAACACAATTCATGAGTGAAATGTTTGTGCAATGTTGTAAACTATTAAAGATTAAGAAACTTAATACTAGTGTTTATCACCCGGAAACAAATGGTAGTTTGGAAAGATCACACAAAGTACTAGTAGAGTACTTGCGTTGCTTTGGAAACAAATTACAGAATGATTGGGATCAATGGATTCCATTTGCTTGTTTTGCGTACTACACATCACCACACAGTGTTACAAAATTCACACCCTATGAATTATTATTTGGTAGAAAAGCCAACATACCAGGACAATTGCAAAAGATTCCTCAACCCTTGTATAATCACGAGAATTTAATTCATGATATGAAGCAAAAGTTCCAGACAGCATGGCAGCAGGCAAAGGAAAGATTACAAATAGCTAAAGTTAAACAGTGTGATAAAGTAAATGAAAATAGGAAAGAAAACTATTACAAACTTGGAGATTTAGTGTTGGTAACTAAAGAGCAGAGACGAAAGTTAGATCCTCTATGGGTAGGACCATATGAAGTAAAAGAGATAAAGGGAACAAATGTTACTCTAATCAAAGTAGGTACGGTAGGAAAAAAGCAAATTAAGACACATATTAATAGAACGAAACCATATGTTACAGACTTGATCTAAACATGATGGTGTGCAGGAACGTGCTTAAACTTCTGATAATGACTTGGTGGTGGACATCAGGACTAATAATGACTTGGTGGTGGATGGCAGGACTGATAATTACTTGGTGGTGTACAGCAGGAACTCTCAAGATGGGAGCCTACGCTAAGAAAATAAGTCAACGTACAGGACTAGATCCAGAAAGCATGGATCTCAGTAAGGGATCATACATAACTGAAATTAAAAGTCAAACAGGAGTGTATTTTGATAATATAGGCAGTATATATTTTTATCCGACGGAATGGAGTTTTGTAAATTATGTAGATTTAAAACCTGTAAGAAATTTATGGAAAAGAACTAAAGATCAAATAACATCACTTAATGAGATATGTACTAGACTGAGCAATGAGACTTGGTTTGCTTATACTGATTGCAAACCCAGTACTCCTTATTTCCAATCTAAAAGACGTGTAATTGACAAACTTAAAGATATTCTAATAGATTTAATGGGAAAAGATTCTAACTCCAGAAAGAAACGAGATTTATTCGGTTTCGGTGGCAAAATATTAAAATTCTTATTTGGAACAGCCACAGAAGATGAAGTTATTGCAAATTACGAACACATAGAAACAATGGAAAAGGATCATTTAGAATTTTTGAGAATTGCATCAGAGCAATTACTAGTATAAAAATCGACTATTGTTACAATGAACACAACTTTAAGAGACGTGTCATTTAATGAAAGGAAGTTAAAAGAAGCTTTGAAAATTTTAAACAGTAACATGACAACACAGAATAGAGAATTAAAAAAGGAACTTGATACTAGTCTCGTATTAAACGAATTAATTAAACAAATTGAACGCGGAACAGAGGAATGTCAACACACATTTGACTTATTAATAGATGTATACTTACATGCTCAGGATGGTGTTCTCAAACCACAGATAATTACAATTCAAAAGATAAGAGAAGTTCTGAATCAACAAGCGATGCCAGAGTCGACAATGTTCCCTCCCTTCACTTCTTCCGAACTCCTATCATTAATTCAACCAACTATTTACACCCAAGGGCAATATCTAGTGTATGCAGTGAAAATACCTTTGGTATTAGAAACAAAATTTGTGTTACATAAGGTAATACCTTTCCCTGTATTAATGAAATCAAACTCAACTACTAAAGTGTTAAATGTTAAAAAAGAATATATCTTTGTGGATATGTTGAATGAAAAATATGGACATATTACTCAATATGAACTTGATAAATGTCTTCAGCCTAACAATTTAAACTATGTGTGTGCAGAAATTACGCCAATAGTCACATATATCCCTAATACGGATTGTGTATCTACATTACTGCACCCTAATACCTTGAAAATTCCAGATACTTGTGTATTTAATTACTTACCTTTAAAGGAAATTATATGGTTACCTCTTTATAGAAGTAACTCATGGCTATATGTAGCACCTAAAATGGAATTATTCACAACTGTCTGTCAAAACGGTGGAAAACATTCAGATAGATTACATGGAAGAGGCATACTTACCTTAAGAAAGGATTGCAAAGGATTAGGTAGTAAAACTACTTTATTTCCATTTTCACATCATGAAATGAATTTAACCAAGGATGACATATTCCCATTCATTGACGTAAACATTGATTGTTGTCTATCCCTTCCAGACCAAGAAATAATAAAGGATGTCCCATTAGACCTACCTTTATCCAATATAATGTCATCAGTAGATGATTTAAGAACAGCAAGCTTTAAAATAGATGAGGTAAATAAATTTATTGATGAACAAAAACTTAGAGAGGAACAGAGATCCTATCCATGGAAAAGAATTGGTACTGCATGGTATACATATGTATTATCACTTCTTTTATTTATAGGTATATGGTTATGTGGATGCTGCTGTTGTTCAAGCTGTAGAAAATGTAGTTTTTGGTTAATTAATCAATGTTCCCCTAAGAAATGGTGGAACGATTCTCATCAATTTTGCACTAAAATCACTGTTCATAATGTAAACAAATTTAATATTTCAAAAGATGATATTTCGAAAGTCCCAGAGAGGCAAAGTTTAATGGCTATACCAAAACTAACTGATGTAATTGTAAATCGACCAACACGATCTGACTCAATACGTTCTTTGCCTTCAGCTCCAGAGTTATCAGAGTTGCAAGAAACTAATGTTGATGAACCTACGGATCAACCTTTAAGGAGGTCCAACAGACTTAAAAAGAGAGAATTTTGGTCGATATACAAAAATTAAGATATTTATAATCTGTAATTTTTGTCTTAAAGAGGGGAGGTGTGGCATAATTGCACCCGTCCTCATTTAGAGTAATTAGTATTATTATTATTACCGGTCTAAGTAGTGAAATGACTCTTCAGTGCCAGTTACTGCTACTATGAAGCAAGGCTGATAGTCATATCGCTCGAGGCAAACATATGTACTTAGGACAGGAAGTCTTGGCTAATAATGTGCCGCTTCATAAACAGAAACTTTCCAAAGAGGTATTCATCTCCGGTTCATATTTAACTAACCTAATGACCAGCCAGATAATTATCACTGGTTAACAATAATAAGTAATTTCCAAGTAATCGAGGTCAGGGAGTGCCCTGTAGACTTACTGTAATCAATAAGAGTGGTATATAAGATACTAGAATATTATACTCATTGTCTTTTGTGAACTAACATCGCTACTACACACAACTGTACCATCTTTGAAGGCTTGACTTGAAATATCTACTTGTGGAAATAAAACCTATCATCTTTACTCTTCGACTTCTAATTCTTTCAACGTCTCTTGGTGGTAGGCTCTTGCCAAGGCAGAGCCCTTACTCAACTACTCTTTCGAAAACTCATAACATCCAAAATTAAATCAAGTGTCACGGCTGGCTACGCGACAACGGCAAGCTGTGCAAGCAGCTACAAGTTTAGCTTCGGTGAGAGCGCATACTCGGCTCTTTCTTCTGCCGGAGCTGGAGCGCTGCTCAATGAGCCGAATTGTGCCCATCTCTGTTTTAAAGAAATTATAGATATTTATGAAATTAGAGTGCAATTCGTCACTGCTAATGTATATTCTCTTTCACTTGAATGCTCATTTGTGACGATCGGTCGCTTGTGAGCGCCGCAGGAGGGATACATACTACTGAAATAATATATACTAGCGGACCCGTGCGACAAATCTCGCATGTTCATATGTCATACTTTCCCCAATAGGTTTATAATGAGTGACTTAAGGAGAAAGGTTGTTATGTTATTATTTCAACCAAATGATTATAGAACACCATTTTCATTTCAGTTAGAATTCCAAGCTGTACGTTCTCTAACTTAAGAAGGCAATTACTGAAAATTCTATCATCATAACACTCACCAGTTATTCGATAATTATGAAAGCATCTTGGGTCAACATTTCCTGTTTTATCTTGTTGGCTGAGAAGCCTCCTTCTCCCTTATCAGGACAGCCTTCGTTGGAAAACTTCTTCACGCTCCGCTTACAGTGAAGCTTCCTTGTTCCTAAGTGCAACGATCAGCGCTAATCTCCTTTGCACGTTACCTACAGTGGTGCTTTCCTTGTTCTGTGTGAAGCGCTCAACGCTAAACTCCTTTGCACGTTACCTACAGGGGTGCTTTCGCTTTCCCAAGTGGAGCGTCAGCATGAGAGCGAGCTGTGGCTGGTTTCTTTCTTTGATATTTATGAAATTAAAATGCAATTCGTAACTGTTGATTCTATTTCTGTGCTGAGTCCATTGATTGAGAGCTTAGCCGTAACACTCCCCGGTTATTCGACACATTTCAGTCAGAATTGCAAGTTGTACGTTCTGTAACTTAAGAAGGCAATCACTGAAAATTGGATCATCATAACACTCATCGGTTATTCGATATTTATGAAATTATACTATTTGAGTACCCAATCCATTGATTTAGTAATTCTTAAAACCATGGGAAATGATAGAAGAAAATCATGTAAAAGAATTAATGTTTAATAGTACTAAGGTTTTAGACGCCGTAACACACGCCGGTTATACGATTTAGAGTACTCAATCCATTGATTTACTGTTTCTGAAAACCATGCGAAATGATCGATATTTATGAAATTAGATTGCAGAAGAAAAACCTGTAAAATAAATTAACGTTTAATAGTTTTAAGGGTTTAGACGACAACTCATAATTGCAGCATGTTAGAGCATCAGTATCTGCAAATCGCACACTTCTTATAAAAATTGATTTTTATGAAATTACAATGCAATTCTTCACTGCTAATTTATGAGGCCTGTATGGTGATGATGATGATAGTTTCAAGGCTGTAGACGACAACTCTAGCATGATACAGCAACAGTATTTGCAAAGAGCACACTTCTTACAAAAATCGATATTTATGGAATTAGAATGCAGAAGAAAAACCTGTACCCAATCCATTGATTCACTGATTCTGAAAATCAGATAGAAGAAAAACTGTTAGAGAATTAACGTTCAATGTTTTATGGTTTTAGACTACAACTCAGAATTGCAGCATGTTAGAGCAACAGTATTTGCAAAAAGAACAATTCTTACAAAAATCGATATTTATGGAATTAGAATGCAGAAGAAAATCCTGTATCGCGGCATATTAACAAACCTGGAATATAATAAATCCATTGTTTAGACGGATGAGCTTAAATCATGTTTGTGCTGAGTCCATCGATTGAAAGCTTAGCAGTAACACTCGCCGGTTATACGATTTGAGTACCCAATCCATTGATTTAGCCTACTGATTCTGAAAACACACACATTCCTTTGATTTACTGTTTCTGAAATCGATGCAAAATGATAAAGGAAAGACCTCAGAATGTTAAAATGACATAAAAAGGCGTCACAGCGGCCAAAATGTGAAGTGGACACCAATTATGGAGCGTATCTTTCTGCAGCAACAGTAACTGCAAATCGCACACTTCGTACAGTTTTTTAAAAGTCAATTTTTAAAGAAATTATAGATATTTATGAAATTCGAGTGCAATGAGTCGCTGGTAATGTCTATTCTTTTTCACCTGAATGCTCATATGTCACGATCGGTCTCTTGTGAGCGCCGCAGGAGGGTTGCATACTACTGAAATAATATATATATGATGATGGGTGATGGATGGGGTATTTTTCCATGGTTCGCTACTACTGTAGTTGCCCAGACCTTGCTTGGATAGGAATGTTGCAGTGATATTCCGAGCCTCGGTGCTATTTGTGACGCAGAGAGCGCGCGGGGGAGCTGCATTATTCTCAAATGCCAAGCAGGAACTCTCCTGACATGGCCCTCTGAACGGAACCACGAGGAAAGTGCCCGATACCTTATTGTTCTTAAAATAGCGTCAGCCTGTCTCTACCTGCGAACAGAGGCAGGTGCTTTGCGAAATATATCTTTATTTGTAATACAAACCACTTTCCTTCCCAAAAGCTTCTGAAATCTGTCTGAGGGATGTCTGGCTGGAATCGGCAAGCCACAAGCCTTGTGCAGAGTTGTGACATTTCATGAATAACGTACAGTAAAAACTCGATTAACCGTCATCGTCGGGACCGTGGTCGTGACGGTTGAGCGAATAGACGGATACTAGAAACACTGTATTATCTCCCCAAAACATGACCTCAATCAATTATATTGTAGACATATATCACTCTCACAATAATGTAATATACTTCGGAGCGAAAAGAAATAAAACACAATTGTAATAGCAAATAAAACTATTTATTACACGATAAAAACATCCGTACAGTAGCTACAAATGTGGCAACATAATGTACTGTACAGTAATATAAACTTACATCTGAAATAGTTCATGTAGCTTGAAAATAGTCTGTAATTTTCTTCTGCCTCTTTGATGCTTGAGCTTTCACCACGACAATATTTCGTATTGCAGTAGTGTCTGCGTTGCATTGGCCACTTCTTGACTTTCAAACCATTCTATACTCTTAGAAAGCATTGTTTCAGCCTCTTAGTGGCTAATAGTTTGTTTTTCGTCATGGTTTGAACACTAGTCTTCTCCTTCTCCTTCTCCTTCTCCTTCTCCTTCTCCTCCTTCTTGTCCTTCTTCTCCTTCTTCTTCTTCTTCTTCTTCTTTGGCACTAACGCTGGCAACAATTTCGTCATCACTCAAAATTTGAACCCCCCCCCCCCCCCCCCGTCCACTCTGTCACACTCTGACCACTCTGATACTTCTTTTGACGTCAAATTTGTACTGATTTGTTAATTATTGCACAAATTGACCATCTCGTCAACTATCACACTCTCAGATTCCTCAGATTTTTCACCTCCAGGTTGAGGCCAAAGTTTATTCCAGCCGTTCTTTAGATTTGACACTTACATATTCTATTACAGCAATGACGGTTTACAGAGTGACGGTTAAACGAAGTTTTACTGTACTTGATTATATGTGAGGAATGGTAGTTATAAATCACTCCCGCAAGATATCGCGCACTGTTTGTCTTCCTTTGGCTGCCCTCTCTCTTATCACCTCTTTCCTCTTGTTTCTGGAAGTTTCTGGTGATCGACTTAGGCCACCGAGAGGCTTTCGTATGCCACCTTTTTTTTTTAAAGATATTGGTAGAGGAGGGTGTGGTTTGTGGTGGGTGCCAGGTGGAAACTAATGTAAGTGGAGGAAGTAATGCTCCCTCTAAGCTTATCGGATTCCGGGATTCCTTGGTATGGTACCTTTCCACTTGTCCCCCAGGGGCTCACTTCTTGTGGGACGTGGGTTGGCGACCACGGGACCCCAGCTGAGTCTGGCATTGCTTCCACTTACTTGTGCCGGGCTCCCCTGTCTTATTTTCTGTCGACCTCCCTTGGTCAACTCTTGTTCTTTTCCGACCCCGACGGTATTAGGGTATCCGAGGCCTAGGGAGTCTTTCACATTCCCGCCTAAATTGACCCTTGTCTCATCTTTCCTGATCCCTCCTTCTTCGAGGGGTCAGACCTCATGTTTTCTTTTCATTATATTTCCTTTTCTCTTTACGATTCCCGCACTGTTTTTGTTACTTGGTTCCCCGTGTATCTAAATTCCCTTTAGCATTATTTGTAGGTATTTTTAATCTACGTTGCATTTTGTAAGTTTTTTCGATCTAAATTACCTCTCGTGATTGTTTTCAACCTCAATTGCATTTTGTAAAGATTGACAATCTAAATTGCTTTTTAGTAAGTCTTTCAATGTAGGTTTCAGGGCATTTTAGTGAGTTTTTTGAATTTCAATTGCATTTTGTCAAGTATTTTCAATCTAACCTGCACTTTGTAAGTATTGTCAATCCACACGAGTCGTTTGAATCTACCGTACATTTTGTAATCATTTTCAATTTCAATTGCATTTTGTAGGCCTAAGTATTTTTAATTTCAATTGCACTTCCTGAATAATTTGGATTGGAACTGGGATATTTCAATCTGAATTGCATTGTGTATTTTGAACCTCAATTGCATTTTGTAAGTATTTTGAACCTCAATTGCTTTTTGTAAGTATTTTGAATTTCAATTGCATTTTGTAAGTATTTCGACTCTACATTGCATTTTGTCCGTATTTTGAACCTACCTACATTTTGTGGGTATTTTTCAATCTATTCTTTTTGTGAATCTTTTCGTTCTAAATTCCCTTTTGTAAGAACATTTTGTGAGTTGTTTCAATCTGAGTTCCTTTTTTCAGTATTTTCCGTCTCACTTAATTTTCGTTCTGGTTTCCATTTCATTAAAATTGTCGCTCTCACCCAAATCATTAGGGGCCGATAACCTAGATGTTAGGTCCCTTAAAACAACAATTATCATCATCATCATCATCATCCTTTCCACTTGATAAAACGTTCCTTATCTTTAGGAGGTTTGAAAAACCGTCTTACCTCTTTACAGTCCCCATAGCCAGATCTGCATCCTGGTACAAACAGCAAGGCATCTATCTTCACTACTCACTCATGAAGCACTCATGAAAATATAAGGGCTAAACTGCTGTTTACTTGCATTAAATAACAATAAAATGAACACACGAAGATAACCTCAACACACGACAAGAAATTAAATTCCCTTTCAGTTAATGCTTCCTACAATTGCATTTCAAGTATTAATATTATGAAGTAATAGTGTAAGCACTTGTATATCAATAAAAGAACACCACCAAAACACTCCATCGATTAAATACTTAATATATCGCACATAAACACATAAACATATGTGGAAATCAACAATCTCAAGTAGACTGTAGCGCTGCGTAGCGGCGAGTGCCAACCCTATCCGTATTCATTACATGCTATTGAGGGAGAAGAGATCACACTTTTTATTCTATTCGTTATGCAGGAACGATAAAATAGGTCACACCAGAGCAATGAACGCCTGGTGGGGATAGAGGACACAAGAAACTTCCTTCAACTTCATCTGCATGCGTGAATGTAGTAGGCCTATTACCCGACCGAGGCGAGTGGAGTCCCGTACGTTATAGCTAAAGCCTTGCGTGGATGAGGGTATCCGCAACATTTTTCGTCATGCGGATATAGTTTGCATTGTTGTGCGGATAGTGGATACGCTGTGGATAACGTTCGGAGTAAATTTGCGGATAGTTTTAAGAATACAATCCGAACTTGTTAAATATCATTACTATGATCCGGATGTTTATGACGTATCATATATTCCATGACAAATATAATATGATGATTTATGCTAATCTCAATCAAATTATGTCATGAAACATAATTAACACTCCGAACTAAAAAGGGTTGCATTTCTGGCTGTGTAACATCCATTTTAAACATAGCACATGACAAACAGCCTAGGGGAACGACTTTCTCCTCAAATGATGTCTAGATGTGTTGATTTAATGCCGTACTTCTTGTAATAAATTAAAATTATATTTGTAATGCCAGCGGATTCGGATAACAGTCGTGCGGAAGGTGTTGTTTATCCGCGCAGGGCTCTAGATTGCACCACTAGTCAGACGAAGCACTTAACATCTTGTCCACAAGTATTGTCATTGCCACCGGTCTAACTCGCCTTCTTCCCGGTGATCCGCTCGCCTTTCTTGGGTGATGCATCGGCAGTGCATTGTTGTTGACCATGATTCATTGAGGGGCTTTGCGTAGCCCCGTGTACTTGGGTGTAAACTGAATTTGTCTGATAACCTGTGTTATTGTGATGGCAGTATTTTTGTGTATAGTTGTAATTCAGATAAGGAAAGTGGGAAACCACTTCCATCTCTTCTCAGTTTTACCTCACGAGGCTGAGTGTACTCCATTCCACCCCTCAGAAATTACATTTCTTAGCAGAGCCGGGAATCGAACCCGGGCCTCCGTGGTGACAGCCAAGAGTGCTATCCACTACGCAACGAGGCGGACATAGCAGTGCATTGTGATTCATCTTTTGTTTACATATTTCAAGCAAAATTGTAATGGAAAGCTGCAAGGGACAATCAATAGTTTCGAACGAATATTCTACCTTCATTGAGGGTTCGAACGTTAAATAAACGGAATATAACGTCCCAGAAAACTAATTTTGAAGTATTATTGTTATTATTTAGATTATTATTACGGAAATATTCAACATCTCAGAGGTCCAATTATTGTTAAACAGAAATACATTTAGGAACATAGTGAAACATTTGGAAGGGGTTCCAGCTGCAAAAAGAACTCAAGACCACTGGTAAAACCTGGACAGTACAACGGAAACGGGCCAGCGAACGCATGAAGGAGTACTGGGCACAGAGAAAACTCTGCACGAGGAAAATATATGAAGTTGTAGCGTGATCATAAGTGGTCAATTTGCTTGTTGTTTTTATTATTATTATTATTATTATTATTATTATTATTATTATTATTATTATTATTATATACATTGCCGCAAGATATATCGTACCGTTTTGTCTTCCATTGACTGCCCTCTCTCACCCCCTTTCTTTTTTTTCCCTTTTTTTCTGGAGGTTTCTGGTGATTGCAGCGCACGGGGAGATTGCACAGATCTCTCTTGCTAGGCTCGCCTTGGCTTGCCGAAGAGATTGTGTACCTATTATATTAATTTTTACTACAGAAGGCAACGATTTTGGGAACTTGCCGTACTGTGCGGAAAGAGCATAATGTAACTTAATAATAGAGAGAAAAACAAAACAAAAACAGACAATTGAAATTGAAGTTTGTACACTTTGCTATTTGTATCCCGCCATTGGAAAATTGCCAGGGAAAACCTGTGAGAAATAATAATAATACAGTGAGTCCGGGAATGTTCTCCGCAGCGCCTACATGCGTTTGCGAGAGCTAGCTACAGCAGTTACGTTGGTAGCACGGCTGCCGCTTGCATCATAACAAATAGACAGTACCTAAACTTTGTACTCACCACAGCCATTCATAACAGATGCTGGAACCATTCACAGTACATCACTCTTTTTCCGTAATCAGGTTGTTTTAATTCATGCACCACGGGAACTTTATAAGGGAACAACTGAAGCTTGTCTCTTACAGCTTTATGTGCTGTCGACTTAGAGATTCCATGTTTGTTGAGCTAATTTTCGTGTTGATTTACTTGGACTACGCAGCATTATATCGGAGATTTTTCGTCTGTTAAAAGCGTAGGCCTGCCTGTTCCCGGTACATCGTGAACTGAGCCAGTCACACGAAATTTACTTACCAAATCCCGAACGGTATCATGGTTTGGAAACTTTGAATTAGGAAACCGCGCCTGAAATCTTAATTTTACATTTTCTGTAAACCGATCGCCTTCGCAAAAAACGTATTCCACAAAAAAAAAAAAAAAAAAAAAAAAAACTCTTCAGTAGTAAACATTACCGCCTGTATAATGTTGCACTCTTGAATAATCTGTCTGAACGCTCGCTTACTGCGATACACACTGAAGACATACAGGCTCGCTCACTTGTCGCAATACACACTGACAGCCCAGACGCGGGAGTCCCCCTTTCAAGGACACAGTGCAGCCAACTAAACTTATGACTCAACCACTCGTAGCTCCACGTATCCACTGCGGAGAACATTCTCGGGCGCCCTGTATAATGCATCAAAAAACTTTTGCATAACGAAAATTAAACACACAGTATTTTTGAGGTTCCTTGTTTAACACAGCAAATATATTTCTCTGTCTTTTGTAATTTTCTTTCCAGGCATGAATACTTTCTTCGTGATATTCCTGAGAAAGCAGTTCCTATTATCCCTGTATTATGGCGGACAAGGATTATGCAAAACGTTTTTAGATGAGTGTATTATTATTATTATACAGTAGAAGTAGTAATAGTCGTCTCCCTCTCCATTGTGTAGGGGTAGCTCGCTTACCTCTTGACCTACCTAGCAGGCATCTGGTTAATTCCCAGCCCCGCCAGAAATTTAAGATCAGACGTGAGTACTGAAACGGGCAGCGCTTAGACTCGTGAGTGGAATGGTCTACTTGATATGAGCAGCAGCGTCCCATGACTTATATAACCAATCCGCAGGCAATGAGCAGTCGTTCTTGGATTCGCGTGGCCCTCTGGGCCAATCGTGTGATTATTTGGTTTTAATTACGCTTTTCGTACGTATTAAGAACAATTACTTTGGCTTGTTGAATGGCAAATTAGAATATGTTTTATAACTAATAAATTGCGATGCTACTTTACCTGGTTGGTTGGTTCCTCTGTTTAGGCACTGTGACAACGTGATCATGTAGTCCCGTGCACTTTGGGTGTGTGTTGAATCTGTCTGATAACCGGTGTTAATTGTGATGGCTGCATTAGTGTGTGTTATCTGTAATTCAGGTAAGGACTTCAGGCGATCAATTGCAAGTAGTTCCTACTTTTGCTACCAAATGCTACCGTCAACGATACCTAGCCGCATACTTGGCTACTAGATGCTACCGCGACCGGCACCTGGCGGCGAACGTTGGAACTAATGGAGCGTTAATCAAATCTAACCTACAAATTTAGCTTCACACAATTGTGGTTAGTGGAAGGTTCTTTTACATGCCATAAATCTATGACATGGACCCACCGGCTTTGCTTCCCCTCCGAAGGATGGCATACTGAGGAAGTTTTAACGCTCTAAAAATCCGACGACTTCGGCCGGGTTTGAACCCGCGATCTTGAGCATAGAAGCTCAGCATGCTACTTTACTTGAATGCGTCCCATGTGTTCGTGCAAATGCAAATGGGCGCTGTTATTGCTCCATTTGTACCAGTGAAATGCCAATCACTGATCCGGTTATCTCCAACATACTGTATGTATTCCTGGAAAAGGCGAGACTACTCCACAAATGTTTGC
Organism: Meconema thalassinum; assembly: GCA_946902985.2. Taxonomy (NCBI): domain Eukaryota; kingdom Metazoa; phylum Arthropoda; class Insecta; order Orthoptera; family Tettigoniidae; genus Meconema; species Meconema thalassinum. The sequence continues at coordinate 122,592,463 of OX336393.1, read as the reverse complement.
AGACAGATAAGTTGACTACTGGTCAAATATTTCCTGGTAGACGGCACATTCTTAAAATCTTATCTAATCTATAGACCAGAATAGGATCCCTGCTGTTTGCTTCCGCTTGTCTCTGTACATAATCCCCGAGCAATGTTCATAGGTGGATAACTTTTCTTACATAATTCTTAGTCTAGTTGTACCTATATAACTAGCTAGTTACCCGTCCTTTCTACGATAAACTGTAGCCTACTTGTCTGTGGATCTTGCACTCCGAACACGTTTATTGTTCCAACAAGAAACTTAATACTGGTCTGAGGGTTAGAACTGGGTACACTCAGCTTCGTGAGGAAAAACTAAGAAGAGGCGCGTTGGATTCCTACTTCAGCCGTCCTGGAAGTGGTTTCCCGTGGTTTCTTATTTCTACTCCAGGGAAATTCCGAGATGGTAACTAACGTAAGGCCACGGTCGCTTCTTACGCAAATCCCATCTCAATTTCAAATACACACACTGGTACAGACATCGCAATGACAGAATTACCAAACAAATTCTGCACATTCCAAGTATACGGAGCTACATGACCATGATGTCACAATGCGCCTAAAGAATCAACAACTATTGTTTTAACGCGAGTAAATGAACTCTGAATCGAAAACGAAAATTGAGCAGCGAGAAGCGTGGGCAAGGGTGAATAATATATGCAACCTGCCATGGATACTTGTTCACCGGGCAGGACGCGACTGCAAAAACAGAAGGAAGCTTACAGTTTTACGTCGTGTTGACCGACTAAAAAGCACTAAACTCTTGTCTAGTTTTACGTGACTGTTAATCTCGCGGTCATGAACCACGGGACCTCCATTTTACGTGGAATTCTAACCATTTCGAAAATTCCTCATACATTGGTTGGTTGGTTCCTCAGTTTATAAGCTGCGACAACGCGGTCGTGTAGCCCCGTGTACTGTGGGTGTGTGCAGAATCTGTCTGATAACCGGTGTTATTGTGATGGCTGTATTAGTGTGTATTACCTGTCTTTAATTCAAGTAAGGACTGCATACATTGCATGTTCAAGTAGTTCCTACTTTTACCGCCAAACGCCACCGTCAACGACAACTAGTTCAGAACTTTGTTACAAGACGCCACCGCAGTCGGCTCCTGGCGACGAACGTTGGAACTAAGAGCGTTGTTCAAATAACGTAACCTATGATTTAGCTTCACACAGGTGTAATTAGTGGAAAGTTCTTTAACAAGCCATACATCTATGACATGGGACCGCCGGCTTTACTTCCCCTCCGAAGGAAGGCATACTGAAGGATTTTTAACGCTCTTAAAAAATCCGACGACTTCGGTCGAGTTTGTACCCGCGATCTTGGGCATAGAAACTCAGCATGCTACCAACTACGCCACCGAAGCCGCTTCCTCATACATTGACCGGGAATCGAACCCGGTCCGCGTTCGTGAGAGGCAAGCAGTGTGATCTCTGCATCATCACTTACCCTGACGCGGCAGCACCTGCTACTGAAATGAAACGTAACTTTTGCCACCATATTGAAACGGTGAAACACAGTTGACACCAGAGTTCGCATGAACGTTCACCGTCAGAAACACAGTGTTGATCAAAGTTACTCGGGGAGTGGATGCTGGTCATTTTTATCCAGAGGTTGAAAAACAGTGTGTTAATAAATCATAATTGTTTTCAGCAAATATGTTATAATGAATATTTTTACACCAAAGAACGACAATTTGATGATGATTTATTGTAGAAATATCTGTAATGGCGCCTCCAAACCTTGAAGTAATCCATATGAGATAAACATTCCACAGCAGCCAGGAGGGATACGATCCAGCTGGCAGTGCGTCTTAATTACACACTTCCGAGCAACGCCGGGCATTACAGCTAGTTATATAATACGATAAACGTATTAACTTAGCACGTGCCATTTGTATACATAACATTATTTATTTTCTCATCATATCCAGTGCACTAATAATAATAATAATAATAATATCGAATATCGGGATCACAATTGGATATAAAGAGATCGTACCTTTGCTCGCATTGTCGTATTGTGTGCAACCCGGAGGAAGGTCGTTATTATAATGAGCAATATTAATGCCACTCTATGTCCTTGAGCGTGCTTTTTATGTGATCACAAATTGTGTCGAAAACTATGAAATTAATCCATAAACATAGAAAATACAAAGTGGTCATATTAATTTGGCCTGTGATAGTACATCATCAATATTATCATTGTCATCGTCATTATTATCATCGTCATCGTCATCTACGAGGAATCATCCCGTTAGTAATATACCAGATCCGACTCCAGTGAACGAATACACTGGTATGTCACACGATACTCCTTATATCGTCCGTTAGGGCCAGATGACCAGCTTTTCCGCCCCTTAAATCAACAATAATGAAGTAACTAATAAACATGTCGTCCCTTCAGTGTTGCCAATTTATTAACTTTGGCGCTAGATCTAGCGACTTTTTCGAAAATTTGGGGACAAAATATTGTAAAGTTAGCATTATTTAACCTCCCGTTGTTTTTCTCTATTGATAACAGGAATCTAGCGACCTTTGATTAAGCTACTTGTTGTTGATGATTTTTTGAAAATGAGAGTTTGCAACACCTGTTTGTGACGATCGCGTTCCCACGACTCCTTTCTATACTCATGGAAATTCGAGAATACATTGAATTGTTCTTGGCTTTCTTTCTTCTTGAAAGTGTATTTTAGAACTACGGTACTTGGATAATACAGAAGGGACGGAGGGGTTGTATGCTGGAGGCACATGATTTGCATAGCCTTTCATTTGAACCGATCAGCCATATAAATATCTTGTTCGAACGAGCGGTGCGGTGTCTTCTGACAGTTTGAAAATAAAGACTCGTGGCTAGCGGTTGAACGACCCTGGTAGCGCATGAGCAGCCTGTACTACTATATTCAAGGGGGAAGTATTACATCAGCTGCGACCGACCCACATTCTTATTAGACGGCCGCTGTTGCGTCATCTTTCTGCGGTCCCATGCACTTCTTTTTTTTAGTAGAGAAGGCGGCATTCAGGTGCGATATGGGGGGCCAGACTAGGAAGCGTGGCGCCCGGCTTCCTATCCGTCATTCCACTCGCCATGGCGCGAAACACTTGGCGTGTCTGGTAGCGCTTCATGCTGCAGGTATCCAGGGGTATCCAGGGAATCTTAAACCACGGTGTTATCGGTTGATGCTTCATTCAGAGCTTGCTACAATCCGGTCATCACCCCCTGTACTTGGGTTTATGTATACTTGGGCTTGCCATACGTCCCGGTTTGACCAGGACACTCCCGGTGTCACGCCCGCTTTTATCAATGTCCCGGAAAACAGCTGTAAGATGTAAAAAGTAATGAATTTATGTGTTTAAGAATCTCTTATGAATCGGTTACTTTTCAACAATCAACATCGTTGACTATCGCGTACAGCGTCAAAGAGGTCAGAAGTATTCAAACGAATGACACAAAACAATAGCCCAAACTGCTAATTCAGCGCGTTGCAAGGGTAGTGTAATCTGTGGGCAAACGCAAATTGATTTTGTAGTTTTTCAAAAAATAATAAGACTTGGTAATTGTTCAATTAAACAATTTTATGAAGTATTTTAAATCGTAATTTATTAACACTTCTTTCTAGATGGTAGACCAGAAGCAATTAACATTAAAAAGGAAAAATTATATATTTTTATGTAGCAACAATTCCTTTTTTATTTTTAAAAGGTCTGTAGAACTAACAATTTAGGGTGCCAGATTCTCCCCTCCCGTCACTAGCAAGGCTTAAAAAGGCTTAAAACTCGCAACTTTGCATCTAATTTTAAAAAGTTTCCCGGAGCTCCCGGTAAGGCTATCCTATATCAATATGTCCCGGTTTCACTCACCAAAAATATGGCAAACCTATGTATACTGTATGTTTGACTTAATTCCTTAACCTACTATAGAAAAAGTTTGCAGGCTATTATCAAAGTTGATAATAGTTGAAACTTTCAGCCAAATTACAGCAAAATTTGTTGTAGATATAATATTTCTGATAAGCAAATTTTATGTGTGTCTAGTTTTATGGTGTTGGATAAATTTTCAACTAGTAAATATAATCAAAATATTAAAATTAAACAAAAATAAAAATAAAACATAAATATACAAATTAAAATAAACCATAAAGGACACTAAAAATTAAAATAAAATTAAGATTATAAAATTAAAAAGTTAAAATTACAAAATTAAAATTAATAAATAAATAGATTTTTTTAAAGTAATATTATTGACTATTTAAAATCAAAATGAAAATTAGAGCTGAAATTAAAATTTAAGTAGGCTACAGTAAATAAAATTAAAGTAAAATTAGAAAAAAAATAGTCTTCCCTATAAAGGGTGTTGAGGAACATAAGGCCGAAACAAGGGTTCGCCATCTGGTTCTGTTGCGTGCTGTCGATTTTCATAGCAAATGTTGTGCCTTTTGAATGATTTCTTGTTTCAGTTTCTTTGATATGATTTATTCGGGTTGTAGTAGCCTAGTAGGTTATCAGCCCAAGCGCCCTATCCTGGTGGGGGGGGGGGGGGGCTGCCCCTTTTTGCTTTCAGGCTCGCGGGAGTTTCCTGTAGGGGTTGTCTCCCTTAGCCTTGGTAGATCCTTCTACTGACTGCAAGGCAGCAGTTGTCGGCTAGTGGTACTTCTGCCTTTTCCGTCGTTGGGATGCTATATCCGTCACCCTAATCCACCGTCCAAGCCATTCTCCACTCAGCCACTTCATCAGAGCCCCGTTAGCCGTCACTTTTCAGGGTTCCTGTAGGGCCTTAACAGCTACCGTAACGGTCCTGGGACACACAAGGTTCCAACTGTACTTCACCCCTACCGGCAATCCCTACATTGTGCCGTGGCCCATCTCCCACGACGTGGACGAGGAGTTTGTCTTATGGGAGACGTATACTGTACTGTATGTGCAATCAGATAATTTCCTCGGTGGATAAGTGGTAGTGTATAATGTCAATATTCGATTTCCGTCCAAGGAGGTCGGAATTTCAAGGGCGAGAAAAATCCACACCATTCAAGAGTCGTACAATGTCAGCTTGCAATAGACCTCGCGTATCACATTTGATGACAAAGACAGAATTACATCTGTCATTCCTCGGCCAATTAGATTATTGTGGAAGCCGAACGTCGAAATTGGAAATTTAATCCCCTACATTTAGAAAAATCTACATAAGATAGAGGCTGAACAATTATTACGGTACTATTATTAGGCTCTTAGCCTATTATTATTATTATTATTATTATTATTATTATTATGTTTTATTAATTTTCGGTCTTTTCAAATTTAGGTGTCCACCTCTAAATTTTAAATTCCATTCCAAATTTGCATAATTTAATCTGTTAAGAGGGGCAGATGACCTCGTAGTTCCGCCCCTTAAAACAACAATAACTAAATAAATAACTGACTATTATTATTATTATTATTATTATTATTATTATTATTATTATTATTTTACGGCATTATGCTCAACTAAGGAGTGTGATTAAACCTATTTCACAGATGAATATGACTTAGCTTTCTTCTCTTCCTAAAATCTCTCCATTCCCTCATGATCTTTCTCTCTTTCTACTGTCCATGTATTGGTGGCTCTCAATCGGGGGTTTGCAGCAAAGTGATGTTTGTTCACCAACGAACTGAAGCTAGGCCTGTTCCATAAAATTTCCTCTGTTACGTTGATTTCTTGAAGGTCATTTTCAATTTATATTATCCAATTGTTCTTGGCTTTTGATGAGGAGGCATGATTAATATCCTTGTAGTAAGGCTGTGTCCCAAAGCTCAAGTTGTCTGCTATTGACTAGCTACTACTCACTAGGTAATACGCACTACGGAGCTTTGGGACATGTGTGCTTGATCACAGCCTCCTTCATAGACTTGTGTTCTGAAACGCACTGGGCTTACATGCTGGTACCAAACCAACACTCAAGATGGCGGTGATCTGCTACTCCTTGTAAGCTCTTTGCGCTTTCATGACGAGTGAGGAGTGTTCAAATCTCGATCGGAGGTTCAAATTTAAGATATCAGCCGTTTTAAAATAACGATACAATTCTTTGGATTGCTTTGGATACCATCATGGATGCGCCTGGCATATCTCTCTTTAGCCGAGATATAATTAAGCGAATTCAGTTCGGTAGGAAGAGAAGAAGGGCAATCATGTTAATAAGGCAGCGGCAAGTTGAAAACTTGAGACGAGGCCCTTTACTGCGTTTACATGGCGAACTCAAATAGATTTGAGTACACTTACCGTATTGAATACGGTCATGTAAACGGGACTCAGATCGTTTTGAGTTTCAATGTCGATATAGTAAAATTGTGGGTTCGAATCGTATCCGAACAGGTATTCTGGAACATGCAAACGTGGATTGTATTGAAAGCGATTCTGCGCACTCTTGAGTTACAATTTTAAACTAATTTAGGGCTACTTTCGTGTGTCGCCTGACTCTCGAATCGCTTGTTTTACTTTCTGCCCACATCCTTCGTTACTGTCGTGGATGATAAGCGTAGTTTGTTCGCACGCGTTTTTAACGTTAATGTATTTTTGTCTGTTTAACTTTTAATGTCTGGTGTATCCGTACGTAAAATGTGGTCAACAGAAAAATTGAAAATACACAGTCTTACTTTGCCGCGTAATCCGTTTCTTTCCCCATTTGTCCACTTGATTGAATAAATTGAACATAGACTGGCTGATTGGCGCAGCGGTAATTTTCTCGCCTGCTTTTCCCAAGGTAGAGGGATCGAATCCTGACGCAGTCAGTGTGCTTAGGCCTAAATGTGAGGGAGCCGTGTCAGTAGATTTACTGGCACGTTACAGATCCCATTCGGGGCAACATTCCGGCAGCCCGGCGTCTCTAAAAGCTTCAGTACCGTAATTAAAAGGGACGTAAAACTATTAACATTTTATTATTATTATTATTGTTATCATTATTAAACTGAAAATAAACTTGTTAGGAACAAACAACCTCAAAATCTACCACGCATCCATTTTTCATGTTTACAAACAACCCGTCAAAATAAACGTGCTAGAGAGCATGAATCGAGATGTCGTTTCAATCCTCGGTCGTGATTTCCGAAAAACCAAGCGTTTTTATTCCGCACCACTTCTGCTTTTCACGTGAAGAGAGTTTTTAGAAGAACTATCCATTTATAATAAATTAAATAAAGAGAACAACGGAGCACGTGGGTTGAAACACGGTTGAGAAATTGGCAAAGAGTATAGGCCAAGTCCCAAGCAAAGAGGAGTCATAATTAAGACCAAAGACAACCTACAGTTTCTATAACTTCCTTGTACAAGTCGACAGACAAGTCGGCCAATCTAGCATACACTTTCGTTCGCTAGCTACTACAGACTTCATTGCTATGTGCTAAGCACCTTTGGATCATGACTTGTGATGTCACATCCGGAATATTACTAGACTATCTAGTTCACTACGGCTGAAAATATAGCTTTGAGACACAGACTTAGTATTTCTTTCACTGTCCATTCTTTGAATATGTCCGTAACATTTTAATCGTCTTTTTCTTATTGTATCTGATATTTTCTCGAAATGTTGTTATAACTCGCGAGACCTCCACACTCCCTCTATGCACAGTGGGCCGAAGTTTTTCCTTATGATTTTCCTTTCTTGTTTTTCTAAATGTTTAGTTAATTATTATTATCGATGTGTAACATCTTTCCACTCGGTTGCTGGATATTTTTTGTGGGAGTGATATTGTAAAAGGGACGGAAATATGTGAGATTAAACAATGAGCACGTGCGGTGGCGGAGATTGGTACCACGACGTACTGTCGGCCATGTGGCTATGTGGAATGTATATCGCATACGGTTTACTTCAAGGTTCGGAGGTCCCATTAAAGATATTCCTACAATAAATCATTGGTACCACGACGTACCTCGCGCATGCACTGGAGTTTTACAAGTAGTTATTTCAATGACCAGCAGAGTTCACTGTTAACATGGGATTTCCGCTCCCGGCAGACACATAATAGGATAACATGTCACATGTTACACATCATTTGCGACTACTGTAGGGCTCGTAATTTTTTATTATTATTTTGATTATCGACAGCGGTGGCTACGCTCGCTAGAGCGCAGCGCTAGGCCATGGGCCGAAGCTTTCTGCGGACTCTGTAGACGTTGGTTCGATCCCCGCCGTCCTTGAAATGGTTTTTCGGGTATTCCCATTTTCAACACCAGGCAAACTTCTGACCTCGTATTCCGCCCCTTAAAACAACAATGACTAACTAACTTCTGACAGGCCACGGTCGCTTCCTTCCACATCGTTGCCAATTTTCATCTCCACTTTTCATATCTCATTAACTCTTGCCATGAGGTTTGCGTCAGGAAGGGCATGCGGCCGTAAAAAACGTCCGTCACATGGAATTTCATCGCATCTCATCCCCGACCCCGATGGAAACTGGAATTGAACTCGTGGTTTCCGGATATTACTATCCCCACCTCTACCTCCAAGATCCCCCACTGAGTTTATTACTGATGTATATGCGTCCGAAAATATGAACCATCTATAGGAAATGTGAATGGGCCGGATAGCCAGTTGCCACTGATCTGGGATATGAATTCATGAGGCCGGCGGGGTGGGCGGGCGCAGGCTGAAGACTCCTTGGAGTAGGGGTATTACATCAGCCGTGCACGACCCACATTCTTAGACAGTCTGTTGCGTCATCCATGTGCGGTCCTAACCGTGGCAACCAGCTGCACACTGCATAGGAAGCGTGGCGCCCTACTTCCGGCCTACACCTGTCTTGGCGCGATATTTGACGAGACGCGTTCTTTGGGAGATTATCCGTTTTGCCAAACCGTGTGTAATTCCACGAAATTGCTGTAATTTCAAAACAAGGGTGTAATTTGGCATGGATTGTGAATTTGTGTATGTTATTTTGATCTACCTGTCACTAAGTAATTTTCGTTTCATTTCTTACTTACTTCGTGATATTCGTTATTTGCCTGCTTTGAAACCGATGGGTTCATTATCTTTATGGCATGAATGGGAGGAATAGTTTTTTAATTCAAAGTTTTTGACAAACTTTTTTTTTTTGGTGAATCGTCATAATGTTCATTTCTTACAGGTAAAAAGTAGTTGTATCACAATGTATCGACAAAAATAAAAATCAATCAGTTCATCAAAATGGTTATGTTAATCCAATACGCCGATTTTCTAAATAATTGGAGATATTTTCAAATAATCCCAAATTACCTGCTAAGTTAAATAAAACTGTAGAATTATCCTTACTTCTAAATCAGTTAACCATCACTAACTTCAATGTATAAAATAAACTGGTGTGGCAATGAACAATCGAAATATTCTCGGGATTCCAAGGGGGGAGCTCGGCCCCTCCTTGCTCTCCCTCCCTGCGGGCGCCCATGCACCCCACCACGTAGCCGAGCACGTTTAGTCACTCAACACGACCGCCTTTGGGGAACTAGAAAATCCGAAGATTGAGTGCGATTTTTCACCGAGTTTTTCCACACTCCCTCCACCCATATACCGGGATAGTTAATTATTAATTGGCCGCCTCGTTGCGTAGTGCCTAGCATTCTTGGCTGTCACCACGGAGGCCCTGGCTCGATTCTCAGCTCTGCCAAGAAATTTAATTCTGGTCTTTGTGCTGGAACGGGGTACACTCAGCCTCGTGAGGTAAAACTGAGAAAAGGGTGGGGGGCTCGATTCTTACCTCAGCTATTTTGGAAGTGGTTTTCCGTGGTTTCCCCATTTATGCCCCAGGCAAATGCCGGGATGGTCCATAATTTAAGCTCACGGCCGCCTCCTTCCTAATTCTCTACTAAAATACAAAACCACACACTATTATAGACATCACAATAACACAGGTTATCACTCAAATTCTACACGCTCTCAAATACACAGGGTTAAATGATCACGATGTCCAACGCCCTCAAGTGAAACACAACACCAATAGCATTCGGATACAGCCAGTAGCCTACCTGTGGATGGTTCTACTCATAGTCAGTGCTATTGTTCTGACTCGGTGAGGAAAGCAATGACAAACTACCTCACTCCTCACCTTGCCTAGTACGCCTCATTATAGCACTGCCTTGGATTGCGGGTTTCTATTCACCTAAAGCCATCACAGTGCCCAAGTACACGTAACTACGATGTCGTAAATCCCCTAACTGAATCAACAACAACAACAACAACAACAACAACAACAACAACAACAACAACAACAACAACAACAAGAACGAAATTCTAGGACGTGGCATACATCTAGGTTATCTGTGGAGAAAGCCAAGACTGTCAGTGTCTTGGCTTACAAGTGAACTGTCTACCACCTTATCAGGTTTGGACTTATCAGCCCACAGACAAGCGAACCATTGGCCTTCAGAATTATAAAGTAACCCGAAGTCTACCATTATTCCAGAACACGTCTAATAATAATAATAATAATAATAATATTGGTTTTACCCTTTTAGCTACTCTGGCTTTTAGAGACGCCGGGGTGCCAGAGTTTTCCCCCTAAGGGGATCTTTAATGTGCCAGTAAATCTACTGACACGGCTCCCTCGCATTTGAGCACTCGCAAATGCTAGCTGACTGCGTCAGGATACGAACCTGCAACCTTGGGACCAGCCACGCAGCCAGCCAGAACACGTCTAGTTGGATGTTCTGAGAAGTTTCTAACTCTTGAAGAATACTTTATCGTCCTGTACGCAATTTCTTCACTACAAGTGCTCACAGTAGAGACGGTTCAAGTAAATTTAGGGGCCTAAATTGATGCTTTTCAGTGGGCCAAAACGATTGTATTGGGTGCTATGCTCTAACCCTGAGAAAAATTCCATGAGATTAATCAATTCACTAGGGACTAAGTTTTGATCGTCTAGTGATCATCATCAGATCCCTTACACTCAAGCTATTAAATCTATGTCTACATAATTATACATTATGTGAGTTAAGGTATTTACAATGTGCTTTATTGTTAACTTGCGCACTGTGGGTAGTGTTGTTAGTGATAGCAGCTGCACAAGAATGGATACCACATCGCATAAATAACCAGCTAAGTTATTAATTCCATTCCAAGTTACAAACACCAACATAACTATTAACAAACCATTCATTCATTCATTCATTCATTCATTAATTCATATACTTTATTTGCAAATACCCCCCAGGGGCTCACATCTAGTGGGCGTGGGTTGGGGACCACGGGGCCCCAGCTGAGTCCGACATTGCTTCCACTTACTTGTGCCGGGCTCCTCTCCGTCTTCTTTCCTGTCGACCTCACTTGGTCAAGTCTTGTTCTCTTCCGCCCCCGACGGTATTAGGGTATCCGAGGCCTAGGGAGTCTTTCACTTTCCCGCCTTAATTGGCCCTTGTCTCATCTTTCCTGATACCCTCCTTCTGTGAGGGGTCAGCCTTCTTTTTCTTTTCCTTTTACCTCCTGCCTTGTTCTCAAGGCCCTTAAGGAGGTAGGGTGTATGTAGTCCCACCACTTCTGGTGCACCCTAGATAATGCTATACCCTCAGGGGCTCACGGCTGGTGAGTTCGGGAGTTGGCGACCCCGAGGGATTCCTGAGCTGGGTCCGTTTTCCACTTTTGTCCCTTACCTTTGGGGCGGACCCTCTCCTCTCCTCTCCTCTTTTCCTTATATTTCCTTTTCTCTTTAAGATTCCCGCACTGTTTTTGTTACTTGGTTCACCGTGTATCTGAATTCCCTTTTAGCGATTTTTAAGGCATTTTTGATCTACGTTGCATTTTGTAAGTTTTTTAGATCTAAATTACATCTCGCGATTGTTTTCAACCTCAATTGCATTTTGTAATGATTGACAATCTAAATTGCTTTTTAGTAAGTCTTTCAATGCAGGTAGCCGGGCCTTTTAGTGAGTCTTTTGAATTTCAATTGCATTTTGTAAGTATTTTCAACCAAAACCGCATTTCGCACGAATTTTGAATCTAAATTGCATTTTGTTTGGTGGGCATTTTGCACATATTTTGATTCTCAATTGCATTTTGTGGGTATTTTGAATCTAAATTACATTTTGTCAAGTATTTTCAATCTAAATTGCATTTTGTAAGTATTGTCAATCCACATGAGTCGTTTGAATCTACCGTGCATTTTGTAAGCATTTTCAATTTCAATTGCATTTTGTAAGTATTTTGAATGTCAATTGCACTTTGTGAATAATTTGGATTGGAACTGGGATATTTCAATCTGAATTGCATTGTGTATTTTCAATTTCAATTGCCTTTTGTAAGTATTTTGAACCTCAATTGCATTTTGTACGTATTTTCGATCTCATTTGCATTTTGTAAGTATTTTGAATTTCAGTTGCATTTTGTAAGTATTTCGATGCTACATTGCATTTTGTACGTATTTTGAATCTAGCCTACGTTTTGTGGGTCTTTTTCAATCTTTTCCTTTTGTGAATCTTTTCGTTCTAAATTCCCTTTTGTAAGACCATATTGTGAGTTGTTTCTATCTGAGTTTCTCTTTGTACGTGTTTTCAGTCTCACATAATTTTCGTTCTGGTTTCCATTTCATTCTCATTTTCGCTATCACCCAGATCATTAGGGGCCGATAACCTAGATGTTAGGCCCCTTAAAACAACAATTATCATCATCATAATCATATTTGCAAATGGGGGAGCAATTCGCCGGTGGCAAATCGTACAATTGCAGAAAATTACCAACAGTAACATCAAACACACTTAATGTACAGAAGTCGCGATTTGGAAACTATAGTAATTACATCGTAGTGTTTACACAACATTTTAGTCTACTCAGAAACACATTAAATGTTTGGGGAAAGGCTCTAAGACTATGGTAGGTAATGAGTTCCAATTATCAATACCACGATTAATGAAATAATGTGTACGCTATGGTCGGACCTTAACTCTGTGGATGATCCGCCCTACTCAGGTAGGTGGAATTTCCCAACCATTTGCCTAGTTCTCCCCAAGCTGGCTGATTAGTGTAAGTGTTAAACATAGCGTATAGTCTGGATTTCGTCCTTCTATCTTCCAGAGATTCCCACCCTAGTTTTTCCTTCTATCTTCCAGAGATTCCCACCCTAGTTTTTCCTTCTATCTTCCAGAGATTCCCACCCTAGTTTTTCTATCATTCGAGTTACACTACTTCTAGGATTAAAATAGAGATTATCACACTAAACAAGCCAATCTGCAGATCAATAGCCAACATTCACACAAAACTAACAATCTTTCCATCATGAAACAGCCCATCAAAACAAACAAACCGTGAATTTATGGTGGATTTCAAAGGTTAGAGTACCTGACCTTATCTGTTCTTCGCATTGGTGCCATGAACGCTCCAAATGCTCCTTGAGCCACAATATTATTATTAGTAATAATAATAACTTAATAATAATACTCTAATAATAACATGTTATTATTGTTCTGGTTATAAAATAGTTAATAGTTTGGTTGGTTGGTTCTTAAGTTTAGGGGCTGCGACAACGCGGTCATGTAGCCCCATGTACTTTGGGTGTGTGTAGAATCTCTCTGATAATCGGTGTTAATTGTGATGACTGTATTAGTGTGTGTTATCTGTTTTTTAATTTAAGTACAGACTGCAACTTAGAATTTTTCAAATAGTTCCTACCTTTGCCGCCAAACGCCACCGTCAACGACTACTAGGCCAGGTTCAGAACTTAGCTACTAGACGCCACCGCAGTCGGTTCTTGGCAACGAACGTAGAAACCTAAGAGCGTTGTTTACATTCTTAACCTATCCAATTTTGCTTCACACAGGTGTAATTAGTGAAAGGTTCTTTAACATGCCATAAATCTATGACATGGGACCGCCAGCTTTATTTCCCCTCAGAAGGAAGGCATGCTGAGGGATTTCTAACGCTCTTAAAAAAATCCGACGGCTTCGGCCGGGTTTGAACCCGCTATCTTGGGCATAGAAGTTCAGCATTCTACAGACTACGCCACCGAAGCCGCTAGTTTATAGTTTAACTGCATTCTAGACTACTCACTTTTCATGATTTTTGAATTCTTTTGAAGCCATGAGCTGTGCTACCACAAGACGAGCGTTAGGTTGTTGTTGTTGTTGTTGTTGTTGCAATGATAGTTTATTTTGTTTTTCCACATTCCTGGAATCCACAGTTCTGTTGGAATCAAGTAAATTACAGTAGCGGGGAAAATATTAAGCAACAATATTTCTTATACAAAACTGAACGAAAGAAATAACTGTTCGTTACTTCGACAATATTATGTAACCGTGAAGTCATTGGTATTTTTGACAAGTGACGGCGACGTCGCGTCGTTGGCATTTTTGACAAGTGACGGCGACGTCGCGTCGTTGGCATTTTTGACAAGTGACGGCGACGTCGCGTCGTTGGCATTTTTGACAAGTGACGGCGACGTCGCGTCGTTGGTATTTTTGACAAGTAACGGTGACGTCGCGTCGTTGATATTTTTGACAAGTGACGGCGACGTCGGTGGTATTTTTGACAAGTGACGGCGACGTCGTTGGTATTTTTGACAGGTGACGGCGACGTCGTTGGTATTTTTGACAAGTGACGGTAACGGTAACAGTAACGAAGTTACGTTTGAAATGTAACTTACTTCAATCCTTACGAGCAGTTCTGTGCCCCAAACTGGAATTCTTTTTCATTAGTTTTTTCTTCTTATTATTAAAAGAAATAACACAAATCATCAAGGCGCTAAAAGATGATAAGGCCTCTGGGGGAGGATAGTATTGTGGCTGAATTATGGAAATATGCAGATAAAGACTCCATCATTTGTCTCCAGAAAACCATTGAAGAAATATGACATAGTGAAAAGTTGCCGGAGGATTGGACTTCCGCCATCATTCATCCTATACATAAGAAAGGGGATAAATCCGACCCAAATAATTATAGAGGTATTTCACTGGTATCGGTAACGTACAAAATATTTGCAAGGGCTCTTCTGAACAGAGCAGAACCGATATTAGACCGTTAGTTAGGGGAATATCAAACTGGTTTCAGGAAATCAAGATCCTATCCTGAACAAATTCATAACATTAAGACCATAATTTCCTACTGTACGGTACGATCAAAACCTTATGTTGTGATTTTTGTGGACTTTCAAAAGGCTTATGATTGCGTTCATAGAGACACAATAATTAACACCTTACGTGAGTTTGGCCTAGACAATAAATCAATTAATTTGTTCAAATCAAGCTTAGAAAACACCATTTCTAAGGTCAAATTTCGTGGTGATTTGTCCGAAGCCTTTTCAATCAAGACTGGCTGTAAACAAGGTGATCTGGGATCACCGATGCTGTTCAACTGTGTCTTGGTAAAAATTATATGAGAATGGTTAACAATCTTACCAAATAATTATGGTATTCGAATTGGTTATAAAGAAGACCTGTATATAAACTGTCTCGCTTTTGCAGATGACATTGCTTTGTTCGTTAATTCAATGGAAGAGACCACTGACGAACTTAATAAACTACACAATCATAGCTGCTTAAACTGGACTTAAAGTGGCCTTCCATAAAACTAATTTTATCACAAATGTCAAAGATGCCTCAAAATTCATCACGATTGGTCTGCAAAAAATCAAAAAAGTCCGAAAATTTCAATACCTAGGGGAATGGATTACCCCTAATAATTCAGAAATAGCTGCCATTGAGAGCAGATGTAACAAATTGGAAGGTGCCTTTCAAACCTGCAAAAACATTTACAAAAGTAAAAGCTTGTCCCGGAATGTCAAACTTTGTCATTATAACACAGTAATTATGACGTCAGCACTGTATGCCGCAGAATGCTTACAGATGACAAACAAAGGCCCATTGAGAAAATTAGAACTTAAGGACCTGTTAATGATAATGGTACTTACAGAAGAAGACATAACAATGAATTATTTGAACATATAGGAGATTTGGTGAGTGGGATGAGAAAAAGGAGAATGTCTTTCTTTGGACATTTGGAACGGATGGAGCATCATCGACTTTCATATCGAATACACTCATCAAACTCTAAAAAAAAAAATTAAAAAAAACTATTGTAAATGGTCGATGCAAGTTAAAAAGGACCTAACAGAAGCTCGAATCAATCAAGCTCTGGTTATGGATAGGAACCTGTTCAGAAAGGCGGTTAAATCAACCAGTAATCTACACCCTTTAACACCTGTGATGCCTCGCCCTCACTGCAAGTGGACGGAAGAAAGGAGAGCTGAACATTCGTCAAGAATGAAGATCTACTGGCCGACAAGAAAACAAGCATTACAGTGATCTTATGAGTGAAGAACATCGTGGTCCATTGATGGCCGAAACGACTCAAAAATAAAAAAACGGTATATTTCTTTCTCAGAGTTTCGCAATGACCGAGTGGTCTGCAGCTGGCTGGAGAGACAGACAATCTTGTCCCCAATCAAGTCTTCATCACTTAACTAGTCTCGTTTAATTTGATCTTCACAAGACTAACTGTTCGCCCCCACACAGCACCATTGCTATAAATTATCATGTTAAAAGATTGCGGTTTCGGAGCGGATCCATTCAGTTTTATGAACACCGAGCACATTTTCTAAGAATTATGTACAGTGTTTCTGTAAATTATTGCCGCCACGACCAGACTAAGTCTTTTTTGAAATATTCTGTGGCTATTAACTCTTTAAAATGTCTCAATAGTTCGTAGCAAAATTTTATATGATGCAGTGCCAAATGATAAGTCTGTAAAATGGATTAACATGGGTTTTATTACAAGAACGATGTTAGTTAAAATAACCTATAAGGCTATTAAGTATGTTAAAATACTGACTGGAGAGAAATGTAGTAACTTAACCTATATTAACAATCAACTGAAGATGTCTTAGGAAAATACCTTTGGTATGATTAGCCTAGTAATGTTCTATTTTGTTTGATAGTCTGCTGAAATAACTCTTACCAAAGTGTTAACAGTTAAGATTTCAGACTTATCAATGCTGTGATTTCGTATTATTTTGTAAGCAGCACCAGTTGTGACAAAGTACGGTATATGAATCGCATCAACGAAAATATCTCGCAAATTCGTTCATAATTATCCTAGATGTGAGTAGTTTGTCTGTTCAGCCGAGGATATAGGGATGTTAGGAGCCTCTAGCGATGGAATTGTCGTTGTATATTTCAATAATTTAATAATTCAATGATTTAATGATGAGGCACATAACTTAATTTATTCAATACTTTTGATTCCTGAATAACGCACACTACACAATGGAGGCATCTTCTAATTTAACCTAACACCGTAACTAAATAAAAGTTATGTATTCTAATAGAATGCTTTTCAACAAGTAAATATGATTCTATTGAATTAATGAATTTTCTCTCTTTTCACGTTCCACAGGTTAGATCGCGAAGCTATAAATTCTAGGGTCAAGAATTTCCCACCACTTAAATTCACAATTCAAGAAAATAATAACCAGCTACAATAAATTTGCTACAGTCATAGATATATTGAATCAAACGTGTTCAATAACAAACTAAAAGTTTATGTGTATAAATTATAAGGCGTAACTTACCTCTTTTTAGGCACTGTCCATGCTTCGTCAAGGTGTTTATGTTTAAGTTTTGTATTATTTTAGTTCTTTTTTCGTATGGCTTTTAGTGCCGGGAGTGTCCGAGGACATGTTCGGCTCGCCAGTTTTGTAGCTGCTTCAAGTCGGACACCCAATGGGTGAGCTACAAGTACCGTTGGGGAGGAACGTTGGAATGGAAGGTAGCGGCTGTGGCCGATAGTTAGGGCCCAACCCCGGTATTTACCTGGAAGGAAGATGGGAAACCACAGAAGACCATCTTCAAGGTTGCCGGCGGGGGGATTCGAACCTCCTCGCCTCCCGGATGTGAGCGACTGCCAGCAGTCATGCCGTAATGACCACGGCTAACTCACCCGGTATTATTTTAGTTCATTTTATTTATAACTAAAAATTAGCTATATGGATGTTTTTTAAGTTTTATTAAGTTTGTTTGTAGTTTTAATTCTTTTTTCTTGTCTTTTCCTGAAGTTATTATTTGGACTTAAAATTATCTACTTTGCATTTGTCTCAAGAATGTATTGAATTGGGTTTATGACCTGTGTACTTTCATAAATAAATACATAAATAAATATTAGGCGCCGAATAAAAATATTTAAAACCCTCTAACCTGAAATAAATTTTACATCAATTAACTATCACTTAATAAACACACAAACAAGGGGAGGGGGTTATTAATTAGATGACATGATTCGATCGTCACAAGTTTATCAAATCCTGTTCACTTAGGCTTAGAAGATAAGAAACTACGGATATGTTTACACTTATGTACAAATGTATTTCAACGTTTTTTTGTGTCGTTCTCATTTACAGATATTATTGTTCAGTTGGTAGAAAGCCTCCGTGGCTTAGGCGGCACACGCCGGCCTCTCACCGCTGGGTCCGTGGTTCAAATACCGGTCACTCCATGTGAGATCTGTGCTGGACAAAACGGAGGCAGACAGGTTTTTCTCCGGGTACTCCGGTTTTCCCTGTCAACATTTCACTCCAGCAACACTCTCCACTATCATATCATTTCATCTGTCATTCATTTAATCATTGCCCCAGAGGAGTGCGTCAGGCCTCGGCAGCTGGCACAGTTCATATCCTCGCCGCTAGATGGGGGCTTCATTCATTCCATTCCTGGAAGCTGGAAGCAGGCTGTGGATTTTCATTTCATTGTTCAGTTGGTATATGGCACTTCTATAAATGTTGCGTTGTTGTTAAAATTGTTTAAATATGTCAACACTGTCTGTTAGGTAGTCAGCCTGAAGGCTGGTTGGATCCTCAAAAAGTACCGCAGTTAGGTTATGTGGGTAGATACCCACAAAAACCCAAGGCAGCGCTATATTGAGGCGTACTAGGCAAGAAGAGGAGTGAGGTAGTTTGCTATTGCTTTCCTCACTGAGTCAGAACAGCAGTACTAACCCTACGAGTAGAACCTTTCACAGCATCCACAGGCACTGACTGTGCCCTGAATGGCATTACTAAGCACCACTCATACCTTAGTAGCTTCCATATAATCACAGCCATGAGTGAGGCTGAGACATTGGTGAAAAGACATATTTTACTCTAGCCTGTGCCAACAGACAAATGCAAATGTACATCATTCATTAAGAGATGACAAACAGGCCAAACACTGTGATTAATTAATTTATTATTTTAACAAACGTCAGATGTGAATGGTGTCAAAACTATTTAGATATGTCCGTTTCTATTTAACTGGTGGTCTATTAGGCTATAAGAAATGGTTGAGAAAGCTAATACATAATTCACACAATACACCAGGGGCGGTGCGTCATTAAGGACCGAAAGGGCCCCACCCATCCAGGGCTGTATTGCACAAAATTTGTTTAATTAATATCTTTAAAAATTACTTTAAATTACAGATAATCTACTTAAGTATGTATATTAAGGCTTTCACGGCCCGGATTATATAAATAATTCATGTATTTTGGGCTAATGCGCCCAAAAGACATGAATTATGTATATAATCTACTTAAGTGTTTATCCCTTGTGGAATCTCTAAAAGGAATTCAGTATACATAACTCATCCCTAACTTAAGTTCCTGACAGTCTCGTACAGTGCATTGTAATGACGAGGGCCGCTCTATAGAACCTTCCATGTAAAATATATGAAGTGAAGGGCCGGGTGAGAAAACAGAGGGCATAGCACTGTCTTGCATGTGAATTCTTCTGAACTATGAGAATATTTTGTTTACACTTCACGGGCTTGGAGTATTGGCCCATGCCATAACGTTGCGTTTGAGTGAAATAGATCTCTCCATTTCACTTCCTGCTTCTGTCTCTGTTTGAAGGTCGGTTATAAGACATATTGTACCATGGACATAACGTACCACTTGGCCGGCTGATTACCGGCGAAGAGTCAGCTAATGACCTTCAAATATTTAGGAGAGGACATAACGTACCACTTGAATGAGTGGGAAGTATTTAGGGTGCATGAAACCCTAACCGCACGACCACTTGCTCGGTTTTGCTCAATTAATCCTGGTAATAAATACGTGGGCAATAACATAAGATAAACTAATGTAAAATATGATAAGTTTTTGGATTCCCATCACACTTTATCCAGGCTTTGGACTGGCAAAATATTTATAAACATTTTGGCGTGTTTAAAATCAGCTGTGGTTAAACTCTGGTAATTTTTCGTTTTCTTTACTTTTTTTTTTTTTGGTGGGTTTTATATCCTAGCGAATAGCAAGTTCGTCATGGGATGTTTCATTCTAAGTGAATAGCAAGTTCGCCATGTGAAGTTTCATTCCAAGCGAATATGAGAGAGCTCTCAAGCAAGATTTCAAGTTTCCATTCTCTTCATACCGCTCCATTATTCTGTCAAGCCATATTGACATATTTCTTCTTTCTCTTTGAACTTTCAATGTACAATTCGTACTTCATCCGTCGAAGTGCGCACATAACCGCCCGTATTCGTTGGCTACACAACTCCATGTTACAATACCAAAATATTTAAAGCCGCACAGTGTGATCGCCACTGATGTTTTTGTGGTCATGAACCTGTAACTGGAATGCCCGTCTGACATCAAGTGGTACGTTATGTCTTAGCGTCAATATTTGGGGATTACGGGAAAACCGTTCTTAAGTAGATAACGACCTAGGTGGTACGTTATGTCCTCGAAAATCAAGTGGTACGTTTTGTCCGTGGGACGTTATGTCCGGACACCTTGATGGTCAAACCGGATTACGGGAGATCGGTCCACCCCACGCCCTTAAACAGGTACTTAGCCAGTGTTCACAGCTTGCTGATTTTACACAAAACTATATTTATACATTTTCAGTTGTCTCTTGTTCCAAGTACAGTACAAGGGTGTGAGTGTGCACCTACCCCATCCCTGATAAGTACAGTTGGTCTACACACGCTGCTACAGTCATCATACCTAAAACAGAGGCTGTCAGATAAATTGAGCACACATACAAGTACACGGGACTGATGATTTAAAACTAATTTACGTTGACATCGAATATAGATTTAGGTATTAGGAAGTAGTCTAATTTTTGAAAGCCTTTGTCTAGAGCTTGGCACTCTATGGAAGTAAACCTTGGACTATTGGTGCAGCAGAAAAGAGGAGAATTGAAGCGTTTGAAATGTGGTGTTACAGGAGAATGATGATCAGATGGGTAGATAGGGTTGCAAACGAAGAGGTATTAAGACAAGTGGAGAGGATATATATTTCTGGCGACTGCTAATGAAGAGAAGAGATAGGTTGGTAGGACACTGACACCCAGGAATAGCAAGCTTAGTTATGGAAGGAAGGGTCGAGGACAAGAACTGTAGGGGTAGATCAAGGTTAGAATATGTTAAACGGGTTGTCTCGGATGTAGGGTGTGATAGCTATGTAAAGATGCAACGATTAGCTCAGGACAGGGAGGCATGGACAGCTGGATCAAACCAGTCAAAACACTGAAGACTCAAACAACAACAGCAACAACTACTACTACTCTTCTAAATGCAGCGAGTTCAGCAAGAACCTTCCCCCTTAGCACTACAGCCCATGAAGGGCCTAAGCCTACAAAGTGCATTTGGCCTGCAGATATTGGGGTGGCGCGTGGGGTCCCCTCGGCCGTTAATCATGGTTTTCGTGACCGGGGCACTGTCTCAGTCAGACAGCTACTCAGTTGTCCTCACGAGGATAAGTGCACCCCGTTCCAGGTCTCACGTCAGTTTCTAAAATCCCTGACGGACCTGGGAATCGAACTCGGGGCCTCCGAGTGAGAGAAACACCATAGGACCGGCAGTTCAGCCAGACCATGTCCTTCATTCTCCGGCTGACTGGTTTGCGACCTTTCTATAACGTACCACGTTAATTTTGCTATAAATGAAGCATTCTTTCTAAATGACTGCCTTACCGCCATTTGTATTAACACCTTTTGTTACTGTTTTTTATTTCTTTAATGATATGTGTCTTGTTAATTTATGTTCGACCTGTACTATAATGAGGCTCATTATAACACAATTTTTCGTTATGAAACAGTTTCTCGCACCAATCAGAGCTCAAGAAACAGTTGTTTGACCAATTAGATAAGGATAGCATCGCACCTGCGCTGAGTTCCAAGGCCTTCTAATTTAAAATTCACTGCGAGGCCTAGTGTCATAGTACGGTAATTGAGGAGGCCATGGTCAAATACAAGGCATTCTCTGCGTCCCATGCGCTCTGTTCAGTACATAAAACTGGCGAAATCTCGACAGATATTTATGAATATTTATGTTCGAACATAAAATAGTCATAATAATTATCGTCGAACATAAACAGTCGAATGCAACTCGCCTGTAATGGTAATTAAGACACTCGTATGGAAATTATAAAACTCGCATACGCTCGTTTTATAAACATACTCGTGTCTTAATTATTGCCATTATAGGCTCGTTGCATAATGTATTATTACAGTAGCCTGGTACGACATTGTATAGTATGCGCCGGCGCCGTTGTACGCTGAAGTTCGAATACATGTGCAACCAACGTCGGGGCTGTGCTGAGGGTCGGTACAGCTTATCACCTTCAAAAGTTAAGCAAATCTCCAATTCTACCATATATAATCCTGTTCTACTTTAACATGTAAACTACCTCATGTGTAGAGTATGGTGCAATTTATAATACAGAAAAACAAGTAGTTCCGTGGAGAACTATACAGCCTATTTTCATACATCCTACTCATGTTAATTGCCTCTATCAATATACAGAATTTCAGTTTGAATGTTGTGAGAGATTCGTAGATATTGAGAACCATCTAAATATTTCAGATGGTCGCCAGGTTGGATTTTTATTTATGTACTATTACATGAAGATTATTGTGTACGTGTGGTATTCAGACTTCAATCGCATGAGTAGGACACAAGAAGTTAAAACGAGATTTTAAAATTTCACAAAGCTGCCATCTTGTGGTTATGAAAACAATTGAAATAAATTAGATGCCAGTGGATTAACATTTGTATAAGCATTTAACGTGCAAAGTTTCACTGCACTCTGATTATTAAATTGCGAGAAACGTCCATTTAAATATTTATACTTCCCGTCGCCGCCATGTTAGATTTGTGCTCACCAGGTTACTGAAAGTCTTATAGGTGAACTTATGTCCATAGCCTCTATGAACATAAAAAAATTCACTTTGATTGCTGTAAAAGATTCGTAGATATTGAGAACCGTCAAAATATTTCGGATGCTCGCCATTTTGGATGGTTATATGTGTAGGCCATAGTTATGTACCATTAAAGGAAAATTATTGCGTAGATTCATTATTCGAACTTTCACTTTGATCGCATGATTACGACACAAGAAATAAAAACTTAATTTTAAAATTTCGCACAGATGCCATCTTGAGATTATGTAAACAATTTAACTGAATTGGATGCCAGTGCATTACAATATGTATAATAATATACTGTACCACATTTCACGGCGCTCAGATGGTTAAATCACGAGAAAAGTCTATTAAAATGTTTCAACTTCGCTTGGCCGCGATGTTCGTTTTGTACTTTACAGGTTTTTGAAAGTTACATAGATACACTTGTAGGAGTGCCGTTTATCACCGTACAAAATTTCAGGGTGATATCATAAATAGTTTTGGAGATATTGAATGCCAGTGAAATATTTCGCACAGCCGCCATTTTGAGGTTATGTAAACAATTGAACTAAATTGGACGCAAGTGCATTACAATTTGTATAAACATTTGCTGTACCATGTTGCATTACGTTTGGGTGGTTAATCGCGTGAAAAGTCTATTTAAAAGTCTCAACTTAGCTTGGCCGCCATGTTGGTTTTGTAGTTACCAGGTTTTTGAAAGTCTCCTAGGTGATCTTCTAGTAGTTCCCTTTATCACCGTACAAACTTTCAGGGTGATATCTATGCTAATACAGTAGACTCTCGAAAATCCGGACCAATGTGGCGGACGGCCGATCCGGATTCCGAAAAATCCGGATTTCCCGGAGACAGAGTGACGTCGGTCGCGGCAGTGGTTTGCGTGCCGTGATCGCCGCCACTCCGTGCCGATATGTGTACTTTATTGTTACTCGCATAAAACAGTTCTGAACTGCAATTAACTGAACACAGGGGTAGAAAAAATAGATGGTTAATAGTATTGAACAACTTTAATAAGACTTAAGAATTTACATTACAGTACTACAGTATGCAAAATAAATGAAAATAAATCATCAGAAACAGTGTGTAAAAACAAACTTACACATGCTTGAAAAAGTCTTGAATATTTTTCTGCTTCACAGTTTCAGCACGTTTTCTTGCCGCAATGTCTCTTAACTTCATTAAACAAATGATGTCAGCTGAAGATATTCCATCCTGCTGAGTAATGTACTCTAGGGCTCGGTCCAACATTTTAAATCCTTCTGAATGTGGAATCAGGTTTATGTTGCTCTCAGGTAGTTCCTCTTCTTCCAAACAATCTTCATTTGTCACCATTCTGACTATATCATCGTCTGTTATTTCATTTTCGTCGTCATTGTTCATCCATTCATGGACATCATTATCACTCACTTCCTCACATCCGGGTATTTTTTCCAACAGTGTAACGACGTTTTCCCTTTCAAACTGATTTTCATCAACGTTTTCGACGGCTATTTCTTCAAACTTGTTTCCCTGATGGTCCAAGAGAACTTTCCATGACGAAACTATTGATGAAGGAGAAATTTCCTCCCACCCTTCGGCTACCCACCTAATTACATCCAAAACGTCAATCTTCTTCAATGCACCGATGTAATCCTCGTCATTCTCAATCGCCGAAATCAAATAACTGAGAAGTCTACGACGGTACTTTAATTTTAGAGCTTGAAGTACCCCTTGGTCCATAGGCTGACACACAGCTGTCACATTTGGCGGCAAGAACACTGCTTTGATTTCACCGTCTGTTAATTCGTCAGCGATCGGATGTGTTGGAGCGTTGTCTAACAACAGAATTGCTTTTCTTGGTAAATTATTTTCAGTCAGATGTGTCTCTACTGACGGGACAAACTCCTTGGTAAACCATGTCTTGAAAATTGCAGAATTCATCCACGCTTTTTGTTGGTTTGTATACCAAAGTGGCAACTCATCATCTTTCTTTATTTTCTTAAAAGCTCGTGGTTTTTTTGATTTTCCAATCAATGTTAACCTAAGCTTATGACTGCCGGTCACATTACTACACGCCAACACCGTAACTCGTTCCTTGCTCTTTTTGTAGCCCGGGGCTGAAACTTCTTTTTTTGACGCAAGAGTTTTTGTGGGCAACATCTTATAATTTAAACCAGTCTCGTCGCAGTTGTAGAGCTGTTCTCCGGAAATTTCTTCTTTGTCCAAGATACTAAAAAGTAGTTTCTTGAATTCAGGAACAGCATCTTTGTTGGCTGATAATGCCTCCCCACTTATTGACAGTTTACGAACACCAAATCGTTTCTTCCAACGATCAAGCCAACCTTCACTTGCTGTAAACTCACCATCTTCACCTTCAATTTCTTTTTTGAAATGCAACGCCTTTTCTTGAAGCATAGGCCCCGTAATAGGAACCCCTTTACCTCTTAAATGTTCATGCCACAAGAACAATGCTTCTTCAACTTCTACATGTTTGCCTTTATGCATGCTTTTTCTAATTTTAATCGCACTTCCACTGGATTGAGAGGAACACCATTTTTCTATCTGTCCGCGATTCTTCTTCCAATCTGAAACTGTACTTGTTCCTACTCCTAACTCTAGAGCGATTTTTTTCGCCGATTCTCCAGCATCAATCCTCTTTATAGCACGGAGTTTTTCTTCCACTGACACACACACTTGCTTTCGTTTGTTACTCATCTTACAGTACTTAAAAACAAGACGCGAGAAACACAGAGCACCGACACAACACGAGGTAGCCACCGAAAATAACGTCTGCACAGAGAGAGTGAGCGCGGTCAACTAAGTACTGTATGAGTAAACAAAGAGCTGTTGGGGAGGGGGCGAGTCAATGACCTCCCGCCGTGCCGCACAGCCAGTAGAATAGAAAAGACGTCATTCTTGTAATGCGGAATGGTCGCGGAGAAATTGAAGGCGCTTAAGCATCACGTTACCTACATTTTACTGATTTTGTATTACAAAAAATATTTTTTGAGCGGTCCGGATTTGCCGGAGTCCGGATTTTTGAGGTCCGGATTTGTGAGAGGCTACTGTATAATAAATCTGAAGAGTTTGTCTGTGTGTTTGTGTCTTTAAACGCGCTAATCTCTGGAACTACCAGTCCGATTCGAAAAATTCCTTTTTGTTGTATGATAGCTAGATTCAAGAGGAATAGTTTAGGCTATGTAGTATTAGGCTACACCTCTCAGGTAACCTTAAAGATTGATTTTTGTTCAGTAAGTCGGGAGAACAAGTGCTCCCGAACTGCTCTATCCGCATGCGCTGGCGTTATGGTTAATGATAGGCCTACGTACACCGTTTCACCGATCTGAACCAAAATGTGTATACTTACCCTTTGGAACCCTGCGAGTAACACTGTTTACATAAAATTTCGGATAGACCACTCCATTCCCTGCATTTAGGCCCTTTGACACAAATCTACGTTGTTTCACCGATCTGAACCAAAATTTGTATACTTACCCTTTGGAGCCCTGTGAGTAACACAGTCTGCATGCAATTTCGGACAGACCACTCCATTCCCTGCAGTTAGGCCCTTTGGCACAAATCTACACCGTTTCACTGATCTGAACCAAAATGTGTATACTTACCCTTTGGAACCCTGCGAGTAACACTGATGCTTGAAATTTCCGACTGACCACTCCAATCCCTTCATTTAATTCCTTTGGCACAAATCTACACCGTTTCACTGATCTGAACCAAAATGTGTATACTTACCCTTTGGAACCCTGCGAGTAACACTGATGCTTGAAATTTCCGACTGACCACTCCAATCCCTTCATTTAATTCCTTTGGCACAAATCTACACCGTTTCACTGATCTGAACCAAAATGTGTATACTTACCCTTTGGAACCCTGCGAGTAACACTGATGCTTGAAATTTCCGACTGACCACTCCAATCCCTTCATTTAATTCCTTTGGCACAAATCTACACCTTTTCACCAATCTGAACCATAATATGTATACTTACACTTTGGAACCTTGAGAGTAACACTGTCTGCTTGAAATTTCGGACAGACCACTCCATTCCCTGCATTTTGGCCCTTTGGCACAAATCTACACCGTTTCACCGATCTGAACCAAAATTTGTATACTTACCGTTTGGAACCCTGCGAGTAACACTGTCTGAATGAAATATTGGACAGACCACTCCATTCCCTGTATTTAGGCCTTTTGGCACAAATATACACCGTTTCACCGATCTGAACCACATTTTATACTTACCCTTTGGAATCCTGCGGGTGACACTGCCCAGACCACTCCATTCCCTGCATTTAGGCCCATTATCACAAATCTACACCGTTTCTCCTAATTGCACCAAATTTTACATACACTTTGAAACCCTGCTGGTAACACTGTCCACTTGATATTTTGGACAACGCTCTCCATTCTCTACATTTAGAATAGCAGACAAAATAAACTTGAAAACCACGTATTAGGGCCCTAGAACCTTTCATGTCCGTAGTAGTGTAACTGTAAGAGTATTTTAATAAGTATGTTGTTGACGGGCAGTTCGGGCTGCATCACGTCACCCCTACCAGTGTTCTGGTGCAGAATTGCGAAAATAGTTGACTCTTGCGCTGTTTATAAATTGCAGTAATTAGTGCAAATGGATCTCTAAGGCCCCTTAAAACAGTTATCCTCATGAAAATATTATGCCTCTATATAAGTGCAATGGTGTTGGTGCAGTATACTGAGGTTACCAGCTGCAATAAGCGTTGGTGCTTTCAAATTTACCTTAATTTATTCCGAACCTTATCGTTGAGCGCTATGTGGCGATAAATGATACTATTGCTACCTCAGTAGCTTGGGACAGCCGAAGTTTTCCAAAGAGTTCTGATTATTTTCCTACGGCGCTAAGCGACTAAAGACGGTACTATTGGTCTCTACATTTCTAACAGCCAATGAGATATAGGCCCTAGGCAGTGTCTTTTATTTCACTTACTACTCTTTCTAATCATTTTTTTAAAATTTGTTTGTAAATTACATGTGTCAGTGTTGTAGTTAACAAATGACGTTTCCCTATTCATTATTATTATCATTACGGGAAAATGAACTGAATGTTACGTCCATTATACTGTACTACTTATCACTCCCACTACAGCCACCACCACCACCACCACCACCACCACAAAAAGTTATTATTTTTAAATATTTTTTCTGTTAGTTTAAGTATCATGTGCCAGTTCTGTATTAGTATTCATTATCATCCATAAAACAAATAAATCCACCGGGCGAAGCCGGGCACTACTGCTAGTCGGTAATAGTTTCGGAAATACTGAATGCTGGTGAAATATTTCGCACAACCGCCATGTTGGATTGGTGAGACACAATAAAATTTGAAGGGCACGGTCGGGGTCGGCCAGAATGGTGCTATGATCTTACCGAGTTTCATTGAAATCGCTCCAG
The DNA here is from genome assembly GCA_946902985.2 of Meconema thalassinum. Classification (NCBI taxonomy): domain Eukaryota; kingdom Metazoa; phylum Arthropoda; class Insecta; order Orthoptera; family Tettigoniidae; genus Meconema; species Meconema thalassinum. The sequence goes on along the minus strand of OX336393.1, from coordinate 122,563,925 downwards.
CCGTTTAAATTCGACACACACACACACACACACACACACACACACACACACACCATCACACACACACACGCACACACGCACTCACAGACACACGGACAAAAGGTGATCTCATAAGCCTACTTTTTTCATAAAATGAAGATAGGCTAAAAATCAAAATGTGAATGTTAAGTTATCGTGATATAACAGCTTAGGCTTTCACGGCCGGCGTTCATAATTAGGTACAAGTTTTTCGGGCTGGAAGGCCGTGGTCCAGACAGGATATCTCCCGACGTTTCACCGGAAACTGCGTCCGGCATTTTCAAGGGTTCCGCTCCTTTCCTTTCCTCATTCCACTGCTGACCAAGGAAAGGAGCGGAACCCTTGAAAATGCCGGACGCAGTTTCCGGTGAAACGTCGGGAGATATCCTGTCTGGACCACGGCCTACAAGCCCGAGAGACTTGTAAATCGTGTTTCACAGTTTCCCTGATAAGTGAAACTTATTTTATTAACCTATGTTTTTGCTCTGTTTGTTAGAGGTTGCTTTGTATTGCAACAGCTACAATACTGATCTCTTTCAGAACTTTATTATTAAACTAGCTACCCGCCCTGGCTTCGCCCGGGAACAGTATGAATGCATTACGTGATAAGCGCTTCTTTTCGATGTCAATGAACTACGACCTATATCCGTTTTACGTCTCGGCATGATCGGCTAAAATCACTGACAGGACTATTAATTATATTATCATAGAGATGCATGTGGAATGAATTCTTGTCAGATTTAATTTAAGAATGGCGAGGTGCATGAAACACAAATCCCACTTCCGTCCAATCTTAATTTGACTGTGTATTTTGCGGAACGAAAAGTTCACAGGCGAAATGAAGAAAAGCCGAGTTTCATTTCAAGGGAAACTCCACACACAACCACTCTTCTCTGAAGTCTTAACTCAACACGAATCGACAGTTTGCTGCTGGCTGTATCTGGGGTAATAGGCTCGCCCGCTAGCTAAACTGTAACTGGGGTGATAGGCTCCCCCTAGTTAGCTCGTAAACTTTCGCCTCAGAAACTGAATGGCGATTGTTGGAAGAAAAAAATGTAAAAGCATCGTTATAAATTGGGTACATTATAGTCCACTATGAGTGTAAGAATTGTTCAGCAAGAAAAGATTTACAAAAAAAGTCCACGAGAGCATATTTCTAACTTCAATACATCGACCACTATTAAGTTTAAACTTCAGAAAAGAGTGGTTGTGTTTGGAGTTTCGCTGGATGTGCAACTCGGAATTTCTTCATTTCACCTAAAAAATATACGAAGGTGAAATTTCGCAAGAGCGACAGTTTAAACAAATCAGTCAGAGAATACGTTGTCACGCTCAAATATCGTCACGCACCGTAGGTGCACACATCCAATATGTTTTTATATGTAGGTAGTAGGCTTTTTTTTCCATTATGTAAGTTGCATACCTAAGTCAGTCATCAGCTCAATTGTTCAAAAAATTAAGATGACTGCTTTGCCGCCACTTTCAATGTCAATGATACTGTTACGAAATTATTGTCATTTTTTCTGCATGTTAAATTTGAAAAATATAAATAAACCTCATTTTATATTGGGAATAGTTACATAGGAAGACACCAGGTTTAAAATTACTTCATTAAAATACGTACGACTACGAGAAAAAGGCACAAATTTATACAGCCACTACAGAAACACGTGTATAGACTATGTCCCCTAGGGACCGATACCTAGATGTTAGGCCCCTTAAAAGAACAATTATCATCATCATCATCATCATCATCATCATCATCATCATCATCATCATCATATAATGTCCCAAGTCCCTAAAATGAATTGACTTAATTTTCCACTCAGCTTAGTGCTCGCCTCTGGACAGTGTGATGCTCCGCTAGCCTCATTTACTGTCGCTATTGTTTGTAACTCAAGGCTGTTGGTTTGACAGAGGATTGCTTACACTTGTCAAATGCCGAGCTCGCGAACAATAACCAGGGCGTGTTTGTTTTGTCTAAAGTGATATTCTCGACACATTCCAAGGCCACTTTATAACACGTGGCTTAGCCCATAAGACTCTTCCACACCTTGATGCTCCCTGTATTAAACTGCGATGTTGTATTAGTACTGAAGATGCTACCGGAGAGAAGAAAAAATTCATGACTTCGGAGTTAACGGACAGAATTAGACAAACAAAATGTTCAAATAATTTTATTAATGCAGCCAATCTCTAAATGTAACATTGTCCTAACCTCATACACCATATGCGTTGAACTAACTCTTTACCAAGAGATAACTTTCCATCACGTCGTGTTACTTGAAGCCGCTTTGATTTGAAAAGGCTTAAAAATGGATCTTTAAGCATACAGGCTCTTCATTAATTATAGACCTACACGGATTGGTGAAGTATTGCTATTCTAAATCTACCATTTCAAGCTTCAATACGGAACTACTATTTGTCATAAGCACCTGCAAGCTGATCACCGTCACCGTCTATTGCATTTCATTTTATTCTGATCTTATAACCTAAATTATATGGTGCACCATATTAGGTTTAATAACGAATCTTATTACTGTGCTACGTTTTATTATGTTCTTTCAATATGTTTTTTAGCTGATGAAGGGGGTAAAATGTAATTAATCCTCGAAATATGTACTAAACAATTTAAATAATTAATTTTCTTTATAGTATTGATTCAGGCGGGTGTACAATTCTTATTAAGAACTATTATATTGGTATTTGGTAAAAAATAGAGAGATTATTTATTAACCGTTGGCAGCCCTAGTGGCTCATAAGAATACGCTCAGTCATATCTCTTTTTGTACACGTAGTAGATACGAAATTTGGTTGAAATCCAATTGATAGTGTAGTAGTTATATGTATTTAAAAATTGGACCTATCAGCAGGCTTAGAATCATGTTGGCAACACTTTCATGTATGGCCTCCTGGAAATTAAACTGAAATATTATTATCTATATGTGTGCCAATTTTGGAATAGCTTCCATGCATACCTTCCAAGATATCCGACATGGACCTCAAATTTTAATTGCGGGTTTTCAGCAGTTGGTAGCATTGACATCATTTTCAAATATCGCCTTGAGATATTCAGGTATAGATCTTTACTCATTCCAAATTTGGTTTAGATTGCTGCAGCCGTTTAGGAGTTGATGCGGGGGAAGGGGGGAAGGGGATGGGGGCGGTACACACAGACAGGCACACACATTTGCCCGGATCGATCTCATAAGTCTACTTTTTCCTCATGTTTGCAAAATGTGAAAAGGAAGCTAAAAACGAGATTTTAAAATTTCGCACAGCTGCCATCTTGTGGTTATGAAAACAATTGACATAAATTGGATGCCAGTGGATTAACATTTGTATATGCATTTACCGTACCAAGTTTCACAAACTCCATGGTTAAATCGCGAGAAACGTCCATTTAAATATTTATAGTTCGCGTCTCCTCCATGTTGGATTTTTGGTCACCAGGTTATTGAAAGTCCTATAGGTGAACTTATGTCCATAGCCTCTATGAACATTAAAAAAAACAGTTTGATTGCTGTAAAAGATTCGTAGATATTGAGAACCGTCTAAATATTTCGGATGGTCGCTGGTTGGATTGTTATATGTATAGGCCATAGAGTAGTCTACTATTAAAGAAAAATGATTGCGTTGGTTCATTTTTCAAACTTTCACTTCCATCGCATGATTACGCCATAAGAAATGAAAACTTAATTCTAAAATTTCGCACAGCCGCCACCCGGCCGAAGTCGTCGGATTTTTAAAAGCGTTATAAATCCCTCAGTAGGCCTTCCTTCGGAGGTGAAGTAGAGCCGGCAGGCCCATGTCATAGATTTACGGCATGTAAAAGAATCTTCCACGAAGTACAATTGTGTGAAGCTAAATTTGTAGGTTAGATTTGATTAACGCTCGATTATTTCAAAATTTCTCCGCAAGGTGCCGGTTGTGGTGGCATCTAGTAGCCAAGTTTACAGCTAGGTGTCGTTGACGGTAGCATTTGGTAGCAAAAGTAGGGACTACTTGAAATTGATCGTCTGCAGTCCTAACCGGAATTATCGATAACACAAACTAATACAGCCATCAAAATTGACACCGGTTATGAGACAGATTCTACACACACCCAAAGTACGCGGGGTTACATGACCGCGTTGTTGCAGCCCATAAACTGGGGAACCACCCTTATATAATTCGTATTAATGGATATATTCTCAAACTAGTCAAAAAAAATCTACTTTATTTTAAACAAACTAGGATTTTTTTCTTTACTTATAGAAACCACTTGACACTTCATGAACGTTAGAAGAACCCGTACTGACAATTGTAAGAATACAGGGTCTTTCATATAAAATAAGAGCGCCATGCGGCGGCTTTGTTAACCGAAGCTGCGGTCACCTTGGCCGAGCTTGTGGCGCGCTAAGGCCCCCTGCTTTAAGCGTGTGTACAATCCTATATGATGCAGCGGCCTTGCTAGCGTGTGTACAATGCTGAAATATTACTTTAGTTAGTTAGTTAATTAGTTATTGTTTATGAAACCGAAACCCCTACTTGTGCTAATTTTGTGAGTGATTTATTCGGAGGCCGTTCAAGATTCTCGCCAATGTCATGTAGCTCATCATCTGTTAAAACTGTTCGTGTGCGGGCATGTTTTTTATTGAGCACGAACCAGTAGTGTCAAACTTACTTGCAATTACGTGAATCTGTGCTAGTGAAGGTGGCACTTCATCAGGAAATTGTTGAACAAATGCATCACGTACCCGCCGAGCCGACTCGTACTTAAAATAAGTTTTACATAAAAAAATTCCTCTCGGCACGCCGGAAGGCGGAGGTAGATTTCACCGGGCAAACTAGGGGATAGGCTATAATAGGCAAAATATGCAGGTTTTCGTAGGAGGATCAGACCTCATTTATTGCGAGAAAGTATTTTACAATTGGAGGTTAGTTAACATTTTTTCGTCTTTCTATGCATATTTTTAACATTTTACTGTCTTATGGGGATGGTAACCTTCTTGTCATTTGGGGTTCATTTTTAGCCTACTTTCGATTTTTGCAAAAAATGAAAGTAGACTTATGAGATCAACACAGGACGAAAAAAGTGTGTATGTGTGTGTGTGTGAGTCTGTATGTGGGTGTGTGTGAGTCTGTGTGTGTGTGTGTGTGTGTCTGTGAGTGTGTGTGAGTGTGTGTACACTGAATGTCTGTCCCCCCCCCTATCAATTCGAACACGGTGAATGCGAATTGAACGAAATTTGGTACAAAGGTAGCACTAGCAAAGGACACCTCAGTGTCGTGTTTTATATCGCCGCCATCTTGACGGAAACGTAATGGCGGCCACTCAAACGTTCAAAACGTAAAATCAAATAACGACTAACCAAATCATCCGATCTCTACCAAATTTGGTAACAACATACCTTCGTATAGGATGCGTCTTGTGACCAAACTACAAGGTCGTCCGCCATACCATTTCAGGATGGCGGCCGTGCGAATTATGCAAACTTTATAATCCATATCATGGGACCCACCAGTTCCGATTATCGAGCCGAGAATCGTTTTAACTGTTCTAAAGGAAGAGGCACGTTCGAAATTAAAAGTTTATTTTGTAATACTATAGTGCAGACGTGATTTTAAAAAGCTGAGCCGATTCAGTAATAAGACAAGATGGCAGCGGATATCTTGTGCCTGACTTATATTTCATTAATTTGAGTATTGCATGCAATATAGCGTACTGATACAAAATAAATAAACTTTGTATGAAATGCTTTATATATAAATAATATACTCCAGTGATGAAATCGTTTAGTGTAAATCATTATTTGCTAACAAGTTCTATGTAAGTCATTTTATATAGAACGATATTCGTTGACACAATTAGCTCAGTGGTAGAGCGTTAGCCTATCGCTCAAATGCCTATGGTTCAAACCCGATCAGAGCTAGGTTTTTTGCTTGAAATGTTATATGTTTATTGTTTTGTAATGACTCAGACGTTTTAAAATTAAGCGTTATATTGTGCATATTATGGTGTAAAATATATATTTAATTAAAACATAATTCGCCAGCAGATTTACTCGAGACATCTAGCTGCCAAAAAGGTAACTGCACGCCGACCTACTTATTAACTTCCAGATTTTATTGAAAAGTTTCTTCTTCTGGCCGCTAGAATGCACTCGCTCTGTTAGGATTATATTGTTCGATATTTCACCACTAGATGTCACGACTAGTCTACGTGGGGCTCCATTGATTACTATACCATTGGCATTCTATGCGCATCGAATTTGAAGAATGACAAGATGATACTACGATACATTTTTACTTTTTATTTTAAAGGGTTTGTAACAGCCTATTTTGCGTTACTTGAAAATGTTATTTGAAGTAAAGAACAAAACGATTTCACATAGTAACTGAATTCAAGCCGTTGGTGTTAGTTCAGGTTATTAATTACTACTTTTATTTCAGGCAAATAGCAATCGAAAATATCCACATAGTTTGTATACACACGTCTCTGTAGGGTCATGGAAAGATTTGTTAATTCAATTAGGGCTGTGAAAGCCATGCACAACCAGACATGTAAAGACATGCCTCAACTCAAAGTTGGATGTTGCCCACGGCAGGTCGTATATGTAATAATAATAATAATAATAATAATAATAATAATAATGTTATTGGTTTTACATCCCTTTTAACTACTGCTGCTTTTAGAGACACCGGGGTGCCGGAATTTTGGCCCGAAGGGGATCTTTAACGTGTCAGTAAATGTACTGACACGGCTCCCTCGCATTTGTGCACCCTCAAATGCCAGCTGACTGCGCCAGGATACGAACCTGCAACCTAGGGTCCAGCAAGCGAGAACGTTACCGCTGAGCCACGCAGCCTGTCCGGTCGATTATGTCTCCAGATCCATAACATTCTTGATATACTTCTTATCTTTCTTTCTTCAATGATGGTAGCAGTTTTTATCTAGGTTGTGGCGTTTGGTAGAGGTAAATCGTTTCTAAGGTCTTCAACAAAGAATAGTTCTATTATACTCTTTGATAATAACGAGTTATAACTATACTCATACATTTAGGAGAAAGTAGGCTATATGTTCTTTACTGAACATCTTGTTATACTTGTGATCACACTGTCCTTATGCAAGGTTTGGAACTAATGTGTAACTATCTAACAGTCTGTTACTTCTTCACGCAAAATTTTATCTCCCACAGAGATGTTGGTTGGTTCCTCAGTTTAGGGGCTGCGACAAGGTGGTCATGTAACCCCGTGTACATTGGGTGTGTGTAGAATCTGTCTGATAAACGGTGTTATTTGTGATTACTGTATTAGTCTGTAATTCAGGTAAGGTGTGCAGACGGTCAATTTTAAGTAGTAGTACCTAATTTTGTACCAAATATTAACGTCAACGACACCCAGCTGTGAACTTGGCTGCTAGATGCCACCGCAACCAGCAACTTGCAACGAACGTTGTAACTTCCCCTCCGAAGGAAAGCATGCTGAGGGATTTTTAGCGCTCTTAGCGCCACCTGGAAATTAAACTGAAATAGTATTATCTACATGTGTGCCAATTTTAGAATAGCTCCCATGTATACCTTCCAAGATATCCAACATGGAGCTCAAATTTCTAGTGCGTTTTTTAGCAGTTGGTAGCACTGGCATATTTTTCAAATATGGGCCTGAGATATTCCGGTATACATCTTTACTCATACTAAATTTGGTTTCGATTGCTGCAGCCGTTTATGAGTTGATAGGGGGGGGGGGACACACACACAGCCAGACAGACAGAAGGACAGACACATTTTCCCGGATATATCTCATAAGTCTACTTTTTCCTCATTTTTAGCCTATTTTCAATTTTGAAAAAATAGGCTTATGAGATCACCTTTTGTCCGTGTGTGTGTGCGTGTGTGTGTGTGTGTGTGTGTCCCCCTAATAAAATCTAAACGGCTGGAGCGATTTCAATGAAACTCGGTAAGTTCATGGCGCTATTCCCGGCGACCTCGACCGTGCCCTTCAAATTTTGTTACGTCTCACCAATCCAACATGGCGGCTGTGCGAAATATTTCACTAGCATTCAATATCTCCGGAACTGTTACCGATATCGCCCTAAAATTGTGTATGGTGATAAAGGGCACTACTAGAAGTTCACCTATGAGACTTTCAAAAACCTGGTGACTACAAAACCAACATGGCGGCCAAGCGAAGTTGAGACTTTTAAATAGACTTTTCTCGCGATTTAACTACCCAAACGTAATGAAACTGGGTACAGTAATTGTTTATACACATTGTAAAGCACTGGAGTCTAATTTAGTTCAATTGTTTACATAACCTCAAAATGGCGGCTGTGCGAAATATTTCACTGACATTCTATATCTCCGAAACTATTACAGATATCACCCTGCAATTTTGTACGGTGATAAAGGGTACTGATACAATTTTACCTATGTATATTTCATAAACCTGTAAAGTACAAAACGAACATGGCGACCAAGCGAATTTGAAATATTTTAATAGACTTTTCTCGTGATTTAACTCTCTGAGCGCAGTGAAATGTGGTACAGTAAATGATTTTGCAGATTGTAATGCACTGCCATCTAATTTAATTCAATTGTTTACATAACCTCAAGATGGCTGCTGTGCGAAATTTTAAAATTATGTTTTTATTTCTTGTGTCGTAATCATGCGATCGAAGTGAAAGTTTGAATAATGAACCTAGGCAATAATTGTCCTTGAATGGTACATATCTCTATGGCCTATACATATAACAATCCTAAATGGCGAGCTTCCGAAATATTTAGACGGTTCTCAATATCTATGAATCTTTTACAGCAACCAAATAGATTTTTTATGTTCATAGATACAGCATATGTTCACCTATAGGACTTTGAGTAACCTGGTGAGCACAAATCCAACATGGCGGCGACGCGAAGTATAAATATTTAAATGGACGTTTCTCGCGAATTAACTATCCGAGTGCCGTGAAACGTTGCACGTTAAATGCTTATACAAATGTTGATCCACTGGCATCTAATTTATTTCAATTGTTTGCATAATCACAAGATGGCTGGTGTGCGTACTTTTAAAATCTCGTTTTTACTTCTTGTGTTCTAATCATGCGATTGAAGTTTGAAAACCACACGTACACAATAATCTTAATGTAATAGTACAAAAATAAAAATCCAACCTGGCGACCATCTGAAATATTTAGACGGTTCTCAATATCTACGAATCTGTTACAGCAATTAAACTGAAATTTTGTATGTTGATAGAGGCAATTAACATGAGCAGGATATATGAATAGGCTGTATAATTCTTCACGGAACTACTTGTTGAAAAGTGTGAAAAGTAGGCTAAAAATGAATGTGATCTCGTCAATGGCGTTGTCTTGGCAACCTCTGATAGATCATCCCTCATGAATTTAAAAGCGTTGTTATGGTAACCTCTGATGGCACTTGGCATTTTTTAAAATTCCTAAATCATTTTTCTCATCCCTTGGCGTAATGGTGGGTCATATCAAAAATTCTTTCAGACAAAAGTTTTAGGTAATTATTAGGGGAATATTTTCCATTTTGTACGGTTTTGATATTGTGCCTATTAAGAGAGATATGATTAATGTTTCCCGAAAAACCCACTTTTTTCCACCCCTTTGGTCAATGGTTGGTGCTATCAAAAAACTTGTTTGACATAAATTTTTGGCACTTATCCGACACATATTATGAACTTTGAATGGATTCGATATTTCACGTATTAAGAGAGTTATAGCGAAATTTCAATTTTTCGAAAAAAAAAGCCCCCCATATTCAACCCCTTCGACCGATTTTGCCCATTAACGAACTCGACCGAGATTTTATAGGGATACATGTTATGTAAAAAATTCATAGTGATTGGTACAAAATTACGGCAGTTATCGTGTCCACAAGAAACTGATATATATAGATAGATAGATATACATATATACATAAATTATCTATAAACTTTTGAACTGATGGTGGTTTTGGGGTCTGGGGGATGTGAAACGCGAAGACATGTCGAAATTTTCCGCAAGTCGAAACATGGTACCCTTTGCAATAGTTAGCTTTCTAATGAAATCTACCTAAAATACGATGTCGCACGCTTATTGCAAGGTCAAGTTTGGCAGTGTCAATCTGTTATTTTTATACAGTCCATCGCAACTTGAAAAAACAGCCCTCGTATATACTATGAGCGCGCTTTCAATAATACAGAGGGGGCCGTGGCGCGCCACAAGCTCGGCCAAAGATTACCTACTACTGGCCTCGGCCAAGGTGACCGCAGCTCCGGTTAACAAAGCCGCCGCTTGGCGCTCTTATTTTATATGAAAGATCCTGTATATCAATTGATACGAATTATATATACAGGGTGTTTCTAAATTCCCATTACAGACTTTGAGGGCTTTTATTGGAGGCCAAGACTGTTAAGTTAATCATAGGAACTTGTGTCCGGAAACGTACCGTCTTCCCGCTACCCCCCAAAGACCACCAGAGCACACGTTCACAGCTCCCGAGGCGTGAATTTGAGTCTAATTTTATACTCTTTGTGCCGGTTATTGTATGTGAATATTTGGATCTTTACGCCTTTTTACAATGTTATAGTGCTTTCTACTTTGCACGGTATGCTTTCTTACTTTTTGTAGATTTTTTGTTGTTAACTGAGGGCCAATATTTATCTGCTTTTTGTCGTTTTTTTACCATGATCAGAAACCCAAATTCAGAGACTAATGTGTCGTAGTCTACCGACAGTCACATTAGTTTATTTAGTTTTCATCTTACGGCAGAATTGGGCAAACTTATTTCAATAAAGTTGGTATTTTGTCTTTCACGGCCAATGAAACCCCGCACAAAACACGGCGTGAACCTAGGAAAGTTGCTGAGTTTTAATTGTTTGGCCCTGAAATTCAATCATTTTGGAAGCCTTTATGGGGAGGTAAAAGACTGTTTGAGCGTTTAGATCTAGCAGTAAAGTACCGGAGGTGTTCTAGATATGAATTGAATATCGCGTAGTTTGCTACTCCTTTGGTGGTCCGCAAATTGACCTCAAGAGCTCGCTAATGAACCATCTCGGAGTTACTAGGCGAAATCTCGCACAAGACACGGCATAAGCTTAGAAAATTTGCTGTGATTAAAACTGATTTTGTTATTATTACTTGGGATGCTTAAAGTTTGTTTTGTTACTGTTACTCTTTATCATGACATGATACTTAGTTTCCGCAATATTACTTACTGCGGATATGACAATTGCTACCAAGTTTGATGTATATTTAGCATACTATTTATACACTGAAGAAAATGGAAATTGCAACACCATGAAGACATTGGTCGTTTGTGTTGATTTTCAAGATATGGAACGATGCCATGTAGGTATGCAAACGATCAAAGTTTCAGACCCATTGGATTGTTGCTACAGGCCTCCCCACGTGATTGGTCGCGGAGGAATCAACTCCAGTATACGGACTCGGGTGTAGCGTAGTTGACTTGCAGTCTGTGCAGTGAAGTGTTCCCCGTCAAACATGCCTCGACGACAGAGAAGAGCACGCTATCAACAACTGTCGCCGTTTGAGAGGGCTCGGATAATTGGGCTGTGTGAGGCTGGATGATCGCTAAGGACTGTCGCTGCACGTGTTGGCCAACAGGTATCTACGGACAACGTGTATAGTAACAGTGGTCAAATGAAGGTACCCACACTCGTAGACCGGGCACAGGCCCAGCGCGACAGACAACTGTGAGAGAGGATCGCCGCATCATTCGGATGGCCCGGTTGGAACCCCATGCAACAGCAGCGAAAATTCGAGCAGCTGTGGCACCCCACGTTACACAACAAACAGTTGGTAATCGCCTGCGTGCAGCTGGCTTACGATCCCGTGACCCTGCAGGTGTTCCATCGACCCCACAACAGCGACGTGTAAAGGCTGGCCTGGTGTCGAGAACGATCGACGTGGGTCGACGAATGACATAGGGTCGTCTTTAGTGATGAATCGCGCTTCTGTCTTTCCCGCAGTGATCGCCGGAATCGTGTGTGCCGATGTACCGGGGAGAGGGGCCGCCCAGACCTTATTGTCGAGAGGCACACAGGGCCAACACCAAACATTATGGTCTGGGGAGCTATTGGCTTTAATGTGAAATCACAATTAGTGCTTGTTGAGGGCACTATGACTGCTCGACAGTACGTTGATAGGGTACTCAATCCAGTGGTTGTCCCTATGATGGCGAACATTGCTAATTGGATGTTTCAGCAGGACAATGCCCGGGTTCACACTGCACGCATCTCCAGAGAAGCACTCCACGACATCACAACCTTAGAATGGCCGCCAGATCCCTGGACCTCAGTCCTATTGAGCATGTGTGGGACATGATGGGTCGACAACTGGCCAACCGTCCTCAGCCACCCACAACTCTGGAACAACTGACCTGTGGAGTGCAGCAAGTATGGGCCACAATTCCTCAGGAAGCGATCCAGGGCCTCGATGACTCCATGCCTCGCCGAATTCATCAATGTATTGCACATCCTGCTTTGATTGTTGTCCAAACTTGGGGTCAGAGGGACCTGAAAGAGCTATCATCGAATCCCAACCGACCACTCGTCCTGCTTATTCAATTGCAGCAATGTAGAACCACTCCTTCTGGGTGTTGCAATTTCCATTTTCTTCAGTGTATGTTTAAATATAGTATGAAGACGTTAAACGATATGTGTTCAATATTTAAGTAAGGTTATTTAAATTTTACTACGTAGAACCTGATATTTATTTCCAATATATAAACGCACTTTCCTACCTACAAAGCGGAGGCAGACAGGTTTTTCTCCGGGTATTCCGGTTTTCCCTGTCACAATTTCATTCCAGCAACAATCTCCACCATAATTCATTTCATCTGTAATTCATTTAATCATTGCCCCAGGGGAGTGCGACAGGCTTCGGCAGCCAGCACAGTTCATATCCTCGCCGCTAGATGGGGGTTTCATTCATTCCATTCCCTGACCCGGTCGGTCGACTGAAAGCAGGCTGTGGATTTTCACTTTCCTACCTCTGATTAATAATTTCGTGATTGAAAATGCATGTGGTCTACGCATATAGTTGGTAACATGGAAATAACATAACTACATTACGAATGTGTGATTATATTAATGATTTAAGCCAGCAAGTACTAAAAGCCGTTCGAAGAATGGGTACTTCAGCTAGTTGTTTATAAATTTAAGGTTATTTTATTGAATTTTTTACTTGTGGGCGAGAATACTTTCTCCAGCGGCCACTCTGGATGGCGTGTAGTGCATTTGACTGTCGGGAATGAGTTAACCCAACGACGAGCAACATGCGGACCACACATGGTGCAGGAATAGCTCGATGGCGTCCCACAGAGAATCTCACTAAGGGCTTAAATACGACCCACGTGACGGGAAGGCTCTAAACCTTTCTTAAAGGGTCTGGTCTGGGATAAATAACGATGATGATAGTAATAATAATAGGCTATTAATTCTGATTTGAAAGCATGTAATTTAGCATACGAGAATAATAGGTACCTTGTTCGTCAGGAAGCGGCTCCGTGGCATAGTGGGGGATTCAGCTCCACCAGGTATTTTAGAAACTGACGTAAATTCTTCCACTTACTATCGGATTTTTAAATTATGGATACTAGAGTTTAGGCCTTAATTACTAAACAAACCAACAGACCTATTAAAAATAAGTTATACCAATATTTTCCTTGTTTAATTCTGCGTTGGACTAAATTGGCCAATTATTCTCAAGTTTAATAATATTTATTTTTTATTTTTGGTTGTATGAAAAATTGTCTGGGTTTTTGACGTCTTCCCTAGGAATCGCTCATTTAAAACTATACTGTGCATGGGACTAGTATGGAACAAGGATATACCAATTAAGGCTAATGAAGTTATGTACAAAGCATATAATGTTCCTATAATGCCATATGCAGCAGAAACTTGGTCAATGACTAAGAGGGATGAGAGCAGAATACAGGCAACTGAGATGAGATTCCTGACTAGTATGGTCCAGAAAACGAGGAGAGACAGAGTGAGAAATAAAGATATACGGAAATGACTGGGAGTCCAGAAACTAAATGACAAACTGGAGCAAAACAGATTGAGATGGTTTGGACATGTCAAACGGATGAATGATGTAAGGCTACCAAGACGAGCACTGGAACGATGGATGATAGGGAAGAGAGGACGAGGAAGACTAAGAATGCGTTGGTTGGACTCTGTGGAGAATAGCATTAGAAAACGGAACCTGGATTGGAACACCGTGTCGGAAGAGGTATGGTGGAACGACAGAACAAAGTGGAGAGGGACCATATTTGTCCCCACACAGCATAAACGTACAACAGAAAACTTGACCTCATTTTGAAGCTCTCATTCGTGACAATCGGAAACTAATACCATTGTAAACCTACAGTATGATGACAAATTTATGAAGAGTAATATTAATGAGAGGTTTTGTTCGTTCTGGTTTGTGCGATTAAAAGCGGTCGGGCTGGTGAATTCGAGTGGAGGGAATCTGCACACCTGCCACTGTTCGTTTTTATTCGGTTAAGAACCGACCAGACCTTCCGAGGTAATTCCAACGCAGGTGGTTTGGTTGACATAGCTACACACAAATCACACTACTACAGTCATCACAGACACACAGGTTATCAGAATGGTTCAACACACAGCTAAGTACACGGGGCTGATGGCCATAATGTCCTAAACCCCTGAAATGAGTTAACAGCGACAAATTTGAAAGTAGAGCAGGTTGTTGGTCCTATGCTGAGTGCGGTATTGCTTCCACTTACTTGTGCCGGCCTCTTCTCTGTCTTCTTTCCTTTAGACCTCACTTGGTCAACTCTTGTTCTCTTCCGACCCCGACGGTATTAGGGTATCCGAGGCCTAGGGAGTCTCTTCATTTCCCGTCTTAATTGGCTCTTGTCTCATCTTTTATGATTCCCTCTTTCTACGAGGGGTCAGCCTTCTTTTTCTTTTCATGTTATCTCCTGCCTTCTGCTCAAGGCCCTCAAGGAGGCCGGGTGCATGTAGCCCCACCACGTTTGGTGCACCCTAGATAATGCTACACCCTCAGGGGCTCACGGCTGGTGAGTTCGAGAGTTGACGACCCCGAGGGATTCCTGAGCTGGGTCCGGTTTCCCCCTTTTGTCCCTTACCTGTGGGGCGGACCCTCTCCTCTTTAATTTCCTTTCCGCCTTTCATGGCTCTCCTTCCTTCCAAGTCCCTCAATCCGCATTTTTCGAGGGTTGAGGGCATTTCTTTTCCTCCTGTCCTTTATTTGCCTTTAGTTTTCCATTTCTTCTTCTAGTATGTAGGTTAGTAGTTAGTTTTAGTTTTAAGTTTGCACTTCATTTTCATCTTCACGATCACCCAAACCATCAGGGGCCGATAACCTAGATGTTAGGCCCCTTAAAACAACAATTATCATCATTATGTTGGCCCTTGCCCATTCAAAGAAGACTTTCTACATTACATTGTAATAGCTCAGTCAAGAGCAGTTAATAGAGCCGGTGCAAAGTAAACTGTGTTCTGCGCGTAAGATGAGAGTGAAAGCTTGCCCAGATACACTGACGGAGCGAAACCTGTCTATAGCTGAACATTCCCACTTTGTCGTGACGAGATTTTGTATTGAAGTTAGCTGATTGCAGACATGCCCTCCAGAGTTTCACGGAAATGTATATGAGCTTGAGAACCAGGTCATATGTTCTTGCAGCATCGGAATTGGGTAAACGTGAATTTGATTGACAGAAGCCATTTTTCTAGCACGCAAATTGCGCAGTAACGCACGGCCGCCTCCTTCACAATCATTACAAATACACACAGGCGGCTTCGGTGGCGTAGTTGCTAACATGCTGAGCCTTTATGCCCAAGATCGCGAGTTCAAACCCAGCCAAAGTCTCCCCCAGGGGCTCACATCTAGTTGGACGTGGGTTGGCGACCACGTGACCCCAGCTGAGTCTGGCATTGCTTCCACTTACTTGTGCCGGGCTCCTCTCCGTCTTCTTTCCTGTCGACTTCCCTTGGTCAACTCTTGTTCTCTTCCGACCCCGACGGTATTAACGTAAGTAGTGGTTTTGTGGGGGTTCCGCACCCTCCACCTCCACACAAGATGGCGGCAGCTCGATAACTCCCGAACCCGTGGTTGGATTTTAACAAATGAGGTGTTGTTGAACTCGGGCTAACACCCCCTTTCCAATGGACAACATATCTCCACCCTAAAATAAAACCTACCCCTACTAGGGGGTGAAATTGTAATTTTTTAGAGAATCACTCTTTCCAATTGCAACATGTGAGAGTTTGAATGCCGATATGGAATGTAACGTTGTTCTACATAAAGTGCATGTGTTCGGTGAATAGCCACTATGAATTAACATACTTGTTTTTGTTTTTTACGCATGTCCACTCATGGCTTTTGTAAGAGGGTGGGGGAGCGGATCCCTGTGGATGGGTTATTTTTGACGGGTCATTGTTGGCGGGGTCATAGTTGCCGGGTCCTTGTGGACAAGTCCTTGTGGACAGGTCCTTGTGGATGAATCCTTGTGGATGAGCCCCTTTGGACTGATCCCTTTGGCCTGGTTCCTACGGACTGGCTCATGAATTTATTTAAATTACGTCAAAGGGCCTAACTACATTTCGCGTGTGTTGAACTGACGTTGTTCACTAATCCCCTGTGAGAGTTTGAATACCGGTATGGAATGAAACGTTGTTCCACACAAGAGACATGTTTTCGGTGGATAGCCACTATGAATTAACATGCTTGTTTTTTTGTTTTTTTTGTTTTTTACGCATGCCCACTCATAGCTTTTGTAAGAGGGCGGACTTTTTAAAAGATGGCGGCTGTAGTGTAACCTAACCTAACCCAACCCACGAGTGGTGATCAAAAAGTATTTTAAGTGACGCTTGTCGATTGGCAAACCAATAATCAAAGAGGGATATGTCAGGCCTTGTGGTGATAGCCCCTTTTGATTGATCCCTGTTGATTGATCTCTGTTGATTTGTCCCTTTGGACTGGTCTCTATTGACTAGCCCCTTTTGGACGGGTCCTTTTTGACAGGGGTCATTTTTGATGGATCCTTTTTGGCAGGTCCTTTTCGACGGGTCCCTGTTGACGAGTCATTGCTGACGGGTCATTGTTGATGAGTCCCTGTGGACGGGTCATTGTTGACGGGTCCCTATTGACAGGCCATTGTTGACAGGTCATTGATGGCAGGTCATTGATGACAGGTCATTGTTGACGGGTCATTGTTGATGGGTCCTTGTTGACAAGTCCCTGTTGATGGGTCCCTGTGGAAGGGTCCCTTTAGACCGACCCCTTTAGACTGGTCCCTATGGACCGGCCCATGAAATTTATCCAAATTATGTCAAAGGGCCTAACTACATTTGTGTGTAAAGCAGTGTGTTGAACTGACGTTGTTCACCAGTCCTTACTACTACAATTGGATAACGATATGAAAGGAATTGATTAACCAGACATGAGTTAACTACCAACGAAACACTTTGGCGACTCTGCTTGTTATTGACCAATGAGTAGGGTTTTAGAAAAACTGTTTGCTATTTTGGGTTATATACAAAAAATGTTTAGACCTTTTGAGTGACTATGTTTGCTAAACAAGACATTATACCAGACACGATTAGGATTCTTATGTAGCTCAGACAAGGAAAGCATTTCTACAGAATCAGTTGACATTGAATATAGATTTAGGTATTAGGAAGTCATTTTGAAGGCCTTTGTCTGGATCGTGGCACTCTATGAAAGTAAAACTTAGACAATTGGTGTAGCAGAAAAGTGGTGAATTGAAGTGTTTGAAATGTGGTGTTACAGGAGAATGATGAAGATTAGATGGGTAAATAGGGTTACTAACAAAGAGGTATTAAGACGAGTGGGGGAGAAGAGATGTATCTGGCGACTGTTAATGAAGTAAAGAGATAGGTTGGTAGGACACGTACTAAGACACCCAAGAATAGCAAACTTAGTTAAGGAAGAAAGGTTCGAGGACGAGAACTGTAGGGGTAGACCAAGTTTAGAATATGTTAAACAGATAGCCTTGAATGTAGGGTGTGGTAGCTATATAGAGATGAAACGATTAGCTCGGGACAGATAGGCGCTGAGATCTGCATCAAACCAGTCAAAGGACTAAAGACTCAAACAACAACATGTAAGTTCACTAAAATAATGTTGTGCAACGGTAAATGTTAGTCAACGAACAGTAATGCATTACTAAAACCCATGACACGATACCTAGGAGCTTTTCTAAAATGATTTTAAAATGCCTTTAACCCTATATTGAACACCCAGTTCACAAGACTCATAACTGCAATGTTATGGTAAAACAAAACAAAATCTATATTTCAAAACAAGCAAGTGGTTTAGTCAATGTATACTGGAAAAAGTTTTGTAAACACTCAAGTCCTCAAGACTAATTAAATTAGTAACTGTCAGGTTGACCGAGTGGTTAAGGTGTTTGACTTAAGATCAAATTTTCTGTATAAGGAAGCAAGGGTTCGAATCCCTTACCTGACATAACTATTGCCTTGACATGGCTTGGCCACACTGCAATATTATGATACTCGGTACACAAACCATAGATATAGTGTATTGTTTAAGGCCACTCTCTTTCTGGACATAGTCAGAGACTGTTGATGGTTAACAATTGTATTAATAATGGGACATGGGGATAGTAATTAAGAAAAACAGACCATACCCATACAATATTTTTATTAAATTCATTTTATAATAGTTACTCACTGAATTCAACTCTATCTCTTTACCATTGTTCTATATAGATTTTTAAACACAACGCTTGTTGTAGATCCTTTTACAACTTTCTCCAGGTACTCTTGCTCTTAAAAACTGGGGAAACCGCAATGGTTTTATAAACATAAAACTCTCATCCTCTTCTTTTTCATAATTATCATCATCATCATCATCATTATGAATATTATCATCAAAATTATTATAGTCATTGTCACCATCATTATCATCATCATCATCATCATTCTCAACATCACTAGAACTATCCAATTCCTCTTGTTTGTTTTCCACAGGGACCTCTTGTAGAGTCTGCGTTGCTTTTGATAGTGTTAAGGGTTTTTTGAACGATGGTATTTGTCCTAACATGTCTTTTTGAGGTGATGATGAATGCTTTTTAACAAACAATGCACTATCTTGAGCAGCAATATATTTTTCTTGGACTTGCTTTTTTACCTGGGTTAGAGTATTTTGCGTATTTAAATGTGTATTAATTTGAGATTCACAATGATGTTCTTTTGAAGTAAGTACGTTGGAGTCTTTTGTTTTAATCATTCCTCGACACTTTTTGGATCGTTGTTTTGAACATCGCCAAATAACAGTTCCATCTTTATTGGTTGTTTTTACAATATATGTATATCCTTTATAGAAGACACATGGCTTGCCATGACTGGTTGTTGAGACTTCCATATCAACTAATACATATGAATTAAATTTTTAGTAAAGTCACATGAACAATCTTTAGATTACAAGTGATTTACACACACACACACACACTTTCCTAAATGTCAAGATTTATGGATGTTGTTTTCCGCCAACAGCTGCTTACTGCGTATGACAAGGCTGGAGACTGGTAGGTGAGACGGTCTTTCACGACGTGAACACTGTAACAGGCAGTAGTCAACTGACAATATTCTTATACCCTAGTCAAGGTTAACAGGTACTTACTGCGTATGACAAGACCGTACACTCGTAGGTTAGACCGTATTTTTTGTTTATTGCTAAGGATCCCATATATACCCTAGACATGTTAGTTCTGAACACTTAGTGGTTAATTGTATATATTGATTTTAAATGCACAGCTCATACAAGCACGTTTTGCGGATGGGAGGGGAGAGAGGCTGGCAAAAAAGGAAATGTTTTAGTTTAATGAAACGTCATGTCCTAGTAGGCGTGATTTATAGTAGACGCAATTGATAGTAGACGTAATTGATAGTAGGTGTAATCAATACTAGACGTGATTATTAGTAGACGCAATTGATACTAGGCGTGATTGATAGTAGGCGTGATTTGTAGTAAGCGCGATTTATAGTAGACGCAAATGATAGTAGACGCAAATGATAGTCGGCGCGATTGATAGTAGACGCGATTGATAGTAGGCGCAATTTGACATGGGCGCGACTCAGATCATTTTGATATCATAAAGTTACAGTGTCAATGTTTATACAAAGTACAAGGTAGAGGGTATTTTAAGACATAACCTCAGCTCACTTAACATAACCTAACTTTACCTAACCTAACTTTGTCACGTGACATGTTCTACAAGTTTAGACTTGCTTTAAGACTGATTATGTCGTCATAGATTGATGGGAGGGGTGAGAGGCTGACAAAAAGGAAATGTTTTAGTTTAATGAAACGTCATGTCCTAGTAGGCGCGATTTATAGTAGACGCAATTGATAGTAGGCGCGATTTATAGTAGACGCAATTGATAGTAGGCGCGATTAATAGTAGACGCAATTGATAGTAGACGTGATAGATAGTAGGCGTGATTTGACATGAGCGCGATTTATAGTAGACGCAAATGATAGTAGGCGCGATTGATAATAGGCGCGATTGATAGTAGACGCGATTGATAGTAGGCGCAATTTGACATGGGCGCGACCCAGATCATTTTTGATATCATAAATTTACAGTGTCAATGTTTATACAAAGTACAAGGTAGAGAGGGGGTATTTTAAGACATAACCTCAGCTCACTTAACATAACCTAACTTTACCTAACCTAACTTTGTCACGTGACATGTTCTACAAGTTTAGACTTGCTTTAAGACTGATTATGACGTCATAGATTGATGGGAGGGGTGAGAGGCTGACAAAAAAGGAAATGTTCTGGTTTAATGAAACGTCATGTCCTAGTAGGCGCGATTTATAGTAGACGCAATTGATAGTAGGCGCGATTAATAGTAGACGCAATTGATAGTAGACGCAATTGATACTAGGCGTGATTGATAGTAGGCGTGATTTGTAGTAAGCGCATTTCATAGTAGGCTCAATTGATAGTAGACGTGATTGATAGTAGGCGCGATTGATAGTAGGCGCGATTGATAGTAGACGTGATTGATATGGGCGCGACTTAGATCATTTTTGATATTACAAAGTTACAGTGTCAATGTTTATACAAAGTACAAGGCAGAGAGGGGGTATTTTAAGACTTAACCTCAGCTCACCTAACATAACCTAACTTTACCTAACCTAACTTTGTCACGTGACATGTTCTAAAAGTTTAGACTTGCTTTAAGGCTGACTATGACTATGACGTCATAGATTGATTAGAGGGGTGGGAGGCTGACAAAAAAGGAAATGTTTTGGTTTAATGAAAAGTCATGTCCTAGCAGGCGCGATTGGTAGTAGACGCAATTGATAGTAGACGCGATTAATGGTAGGCGCAATTGATAGTAGGTGTAATCAGGTACTTACTGCATATCAAAAGGCTGTACACTCGTGTGTTAGACACTCTATCTTGTTAAGGACCCCTATATATTCCCTATACCAGGCTATACATGTTAGTTCTAAACACTTAGTGGTTATTTGTATAATAAATTTATATACACAGGTTATACAAGCACTTTTTTCACACAGTAAAACTTTGTCAAATAGCCACATGCGACACGCAAAGTATGTTTCCACTATCTAGCGGTGACTATGGAAACTACCTGAACATATCCTAATCTAATCCTAGCTAACTTCACCTGACGTGACCATACCGGTTTGTAAACAACAACAACAACACACTAAGATTCCATGAATTCCAGAGTACTTTTAGATTAATTATCGACTCTCAACTCTTATAACTATGTCTATCCCACTCTGTCAAAAACACGATATATTTTTTTAAAATTTTTGCTTGATGTCAATACTAAAGTGATAATGGGTTTTCCGATCCTATCACTATAAATTCATTACCCCCCACTCTTATCTCGGTCTCGACAACAACCATGCCTATTTTTATTATGTCAGATGATGTAATGTTCGAGTGCAAAGTGGATGTAAAAGTGAGTGCAAAGTGGATGTATAAGTGAGTGCAAAGTAGTTGTAAAAGTGAGTGCAAAGTAAGTGTAAAAGTAGTTGTAAAAGTGAGTGCAAAAGTGGGGTGTAAAAGTGGTACCCTATTTGTAATGGCTTATTTGACAATTTATTTTGTGGTACCCTATTCGTAATGGCTTATTTCACAAGTTGTTTTTGTCAATGTATTTAGAGGATATTTCTCTTGTTCATGGAAAGTATCTCAGCCCTTTTTATGATAGCATAATGCTTACCGTCATGTTTGTAAGCAACAACAACACACTAAAATTCCAAGAATCCAAACTACTCTAAGGTTAATGATGGTCTCTCAACTCCATTCCAGGCCTAGTAAAAAACATTATACATTTCAAATTTTTCAAAAAAGGTAAATTGAGAAAGTAGGCTATATATTTAAACTAAAAATCATATGCTAACTCCAACACCTACGTCTATCCCATTCTCAGTCCCAAAGAAAATGAGAATGTTTATTGTAGTAGCCTATAAAGAAACAAAAAAAAAGTCTATTACAGTTTAGCTATAAGTGACCAGAATCACTAATATATATATATATATATATATATATATATATATATATATATATATATATATATATCATTTTATTCTGAGAGCTTTCCATGATGATAAGAAAAAAAGAGCTTACCATAATGATGGATTGAGTGTAAGAAAATGTCTTTTGCTGCTTGATGTCACTACTAAAGTGATACTCTTACAACAGACAAGTGAGTTCTTGTTTCGCTGACGTAATCGTATGTTTCCACGCACTTCCTGTGTTGAGCGCGTCATAGTGGCTAAATTCAAAACTCTAGATGAGATGTTTTGCTGACGTAATCATATGTTCCCCGCACGCACACTTTGGACGGGTCCTTTTTGAAGGGAGTCATTTTTTACGGGTCCCGGGGGGACGGGTCCTTGTTGACGGGTCCCTGTGGCGGGCCCCCTTTGTCATAATTTGGATAAAATGCAAGGGCCAGTCCATAGGGACCCGTCCAAAGGACCCGCCCACAGGGACCCATAAAAAAATGACTCCCTTCAAAAAGGACCCGTCCAAAGTGTGCGTGCGGGGAACATATGATTACGTCAGCAAAACATCTCATCTAGAGTTTTGAATTTAGCCACTATGACGCGCTCAACACAGGAAGTGCGTGGAAACATACGATTACGTCAGCGAAACAAGAACTCACTTGTCTGTTGTAAGAGTATCACTTTAGTAGTGACATCAAGCAGCAAAAGACATTTTCTTACACTCAATCCATCATTATGGTAAGCTCTTTTTTTCTTATCATCATGGAAAGCTCTTAGAATAAAATGATATATATATATATAGTAATTCTGGTCACTTATAGCTAAACTGTAATAGACATTTTTTTTGTTTCTTTATAGGCTACTACAATAAACATTCTCATTTTTTTGGACTGAGAATGGGATAGACGTAGGTGTTGGAGTTAGCATATGATTTTTAGTTTAAATATATAGCCTACTTTCTCAATTTACCTTTTTTGAAAAATTTGAAATGTATAATGTTTTTGACTAGGCGTGGAATGGAGTTGAGAGACCATCATTAACCTTAGAGTAGTTTGGATTCTTGGAATTTTAGTGTGTTGTTGTTGCTTACAAACATGACGGTAAGCATTATGCAATCATAAAAAGGGCTGAGATACTTTCCATGAACAAGAGAAATATCCTCTAAATACATTGACAAAAACAACTTGTGAAATAAGCCATTACGAATAGGGTACCACAAAATAAATTGTCAAATAAGCCATTATAAATAGGGTACCACTTTTACACCCCACTTTTGCACTCACTTTTGCACTCACTTTTGCACTCACTTTTGCACTCACTTTTACAACTACTTTTGCACTCACTTTTACAACTACTTTTGCACTCACTTTTACAACTACTTTTGCACTCACTTTTACAACTACTTTTGCACTCACTTTTACAACTACTTTTGCACTCACTTTTACAACTACTTTTGCACTCACTTTTACAACTACTTTTACACTCACTTTTACAACTACTTTTACACTTACTTTGCAATCACTTTGCACTCACTTTTGCACTCACTTTGCACTCACTTTTACATCCACTTTGCACTCGAACATTACATCATCTGACATAATAAAAATAGGCATGGTTGTTGTCGAGACCGAGATAAGAGTGGGGGGTAATGAATTTATAGTGATAGGATCGGAAAACCCATTATCACTTTAGTATTGACATCAAGCAAAAACTTTAAAAAAATATATCGTGTTTTTGACAGAGTGGGATAGACATAGTTATAAGAGTTGAGAGTCGATAATTAATCTAAAAGTACTCTGGAATTCATGGAATCTTAGTGTGTTGTTGTTGTTGCTTACAAACCGGTATGGTCACGTCAGGTGAAGTTAGCTAGGATTAGATTAGGATATGTTCAGGTAGTTTCCATAGTCACCGCTAGATAGTGGAAACATACTTTGCGTGTCGCATGTGGCTATTTGACAAAGTTTTACTGTGTGAAAAAACCGTGCTTGTATAAACTGTGTATATAAATTTAATATACAAATAACCACTAAGTGTTTAGAACTAACATGTATAGCCTTGTATAGGGAATATATAGGGGTCCTTAACAAGATAGTGTCTAACACACGAGTGTACAGCCTTTTGATACGCAGTAAGTACCTGATTACACCTACTATCATTTGCGCCTACCATTAATCGCGTCTACTATCAATTGCGTCTACTACCAATCGCGCCTGCTAGGACATGACTTTTCATTAAACCAAAACATTTCTTTTTTTGTCAGCCTCCCACCCCTCTCATCAATCTATGACGTCATAGTCATAGTCAGCCTTAAAGCAAGTCTAAACTTGTAGAACATGTCACGTGACAAAGTTAGGTTAGGTAAAGTTAGGTTATGTTAGGTGAGCTGAGGTTAAGTCTTAAAATACCCCCTCTCTGCCTTGTACTTTGTATAAACATTGACACTGTAACTTTGTAATATCAAAAATGATCTAAGTCGCGCCCATATCAATCGCGCCCATACGCCCATATCAATCGCGCCTACTATCAATCGCGCCTACTATCAATCGCGTCTACTATCAATTGAGCCTACTATGAAATGCGCTTACTACAAATCACGCCTACTATCAATCACGCCTAGTATCAATTGCGTCTACTATTAATCGCGCCTACTATCAATTGCGTCTACTATCAATTGCGTCTACTATTAATCGCGCCTACTATCAATTGCGTCTACTATAAATCGCGCCTACTAGGACATGACGTTTCATTAAACCAGAACATTTCCTTTTTTGTCAGCCTCTCACCCCTCCCATCAATCTATGACGTCAAAATCAGTCTTAAAGCAAGTCTAAACTTGTAGAACATGTCACGTGACAAAGTTAGGTTAGATAAAGTTAGGTTATGTTAAGTGAGCTGAGGTTATGTCTTAAAATACCTCCTCTCTACCTTGTACTTTGTATAAACATTGACACTGTAACTTTATGATATCAAAAATGATCTGGATCGCGCCCATGTCAAATTGCGCCTACTATCAATCGCGTCTACTATCAATCACGCCTACTATCAATCGCGCCTACTATCATTTGCGTCTACTATAAATCGCGCTCATGTCAAATCACGCCTACTATCAATCACGTCTACTGTCAATTGCGTCTACTATTAATCGCGCCTACTATCAATTGCGTCTACTATAAATCGCGCCTACTAGGACATGACGTTTCATTAAACTAAAACATTTCCTTTTTGTCAGCCTCTCATCCCTCCCATCAATCTATGACGACATAATCAGTCTTAAAGCAAGTCTAAACTTGTAGAACATGTCACGTGACAAAGTTAGGTTAGGTAAAGTTAGGTTATGTTAAGTGAGCTGAGGTTATGTCTTAAAATACCCTCTACCTTGTACTTTGTATAAACATTGACACTGTAACTTTATGATATCAAAATGATCTGAGTCGCGCCCATGTCAAATTGCGCCTACTATCAATCGCGTCTACTATCAATCGCGCCGACTATCATTTGCGTCTACTATCATTTGCGTCTACTATAAATCGCGCTTACTACAAATCACGCCTACTATCAATCACGCCTAGTATCAATTGCGTCTACTATTAATCACGTCTAGTATTGATTACACCTACTATCAATTACGTCTACTATCAATTGCGTCTACTATAAATCACGCCTACTAGGACATGACGTTTCATTAAACTAAAACATTTCCTTTTTTGCCAGCCTCTCTCCCCTCCCATCCGCAAAACGTGCTTGTATGAGCTGTGCATTTAAAATCAATATATACAATTAACCACTAAGTGTTCAGAACTAACATGTCTAGGGTATATATGGGATCCTTAGCAATAAACAAAAAATACGGTCTAACCTACGAGTGTACGGTCTTGTCATACGCAGTAAGTACCTGTTAACCTTGACTAGGGTATAAGAATATTGTCAGTTGACTACTGCCTGTTACAGTGTTCACGTCGTGAAAGACCGTCTCACCTACCAGTCTCCAGCCTTGTCATACGCAGTAAGCAGCTGTTGGCGGAAAACAACATCCATAAATCTTGACATTTAGGAAAGTGTGTGTGTGTGTGTGTAAATCACTTGTAATCTAAAGATTGTTCATGTGACTTTACTAAAAATTTAATTCATATGTATTAGTTGATATGGAAGTCTCAACAACCAGTCATGGCAAGCCATGTGTCTTCTATAAAGGATATACATATATTGTAAAAACAACCAATAAAGATGGAACTGTTATTTGGCGATGTTCAAAACAACGATCCAAAAAGTGTCGAGGAATGATTAAAACAAAAGACTCCAACGTACTTACTTCAAAAGAACATCATTGTGAATCTCAAATTAATACACATTTAAATACGCAAAATACTCTAACCCAGGTAAAAAAGCAAGTCCAAGAAAAATATATTGCTGCTCAAGATAGTGCATTGTTTGTTAAAAAGCATTCATCATCACCTCAAAAAGACATGTTAGGACAAATACCATCGTTCAAAAAACCCTTAACACTATCAAAAGCAACGCAGACTCTACAAGAGGTCCCTGTGGAAAACAAACAAGAGGAATTGGATAGTTCTAGTGATGTTGAGAATGATGATGATGATGATGATAATGATGGTGACAATGACTATAATAATTTTGATGATAATATTCATAATGATGATGATGATGATGATAATTATGAAAAAGAAGAGGATGAGAGTTTTATGTTTATAAAACCATTGCGGTTTCCCCAGTTTTTAAGAGCAAGAGTACCTGGAGAAAGTTGTAAAAGGATCTACAACAAGCGTTGTGTTTAAAAATCTATATAGAACAATGGTAAAGAGATAGAGTTGAATTCAGTGAGTAACTATTATAAAATGAATTTAATAAAAATATTGTATGGGTATGGTCTGTTTTTCTTAATTACTATCCCCATGTCCCATTATTAATACAATTGTTAACCATCAACAGTCTCTGACTATGTCCAGAAAGAGAGTGGCCTTAAACAATACACTATATCTATGGTTTGTGTACCGAGTATCATAATAATGCAGTGTGGCCAAGCCATGTCAAGGCAATAGTTATGTCAGGTAAGGGATTCGAACCCTTGCTTCCTTATACAGAAAATTTGATCTTAAGTCAAACACCTTAACCACTCGGTCAACCTGACAGTTACTAATTTAATTAGTCTTGAGGACTTGAGTGTTTACAAAACTTTTTCCAGTATACATTGACTAAACCACTTGCTTGTTTTGAAATATAGATTTTGTTTTGTTTTACCATAACATTGCAGTTATGAGTCTTGTGAACTGGGTGTTCAATATAGGGTTAAAGGCATTTTAAAATCATTTTAGAAAAGCTCCTAGGTATCGTGTCATGGGTTTTAGTAATGCATTACTGTTCGTTGACTAACATTTACCGTTGCACAACATTATTTTAGTGAACTTACATGTTGTTGTTTGAGTCTTTAGTCCTTTGACTGGTTTGATGCAGATCTCAGCGCCTATCTGTCCCGAGCTAATCGTTTCATCTCTATATAGCTACCACACCCTACATTCAAGGCTATCTGTTTAACATATTCTAAACTTGGTCTACCCCTACAGTTCTCGTCCTCGAACCTTTCTTCCTTAACTAAGTTTGCTATTCTTGGGTGTCTTAGTACGTGTCCTACCAACCTATCTCTTTACTTCATTAACAGTCGCCAGATACATCTCTTCTCCCCCACTCGTCTTAATACCTCTTTGTTAGTAACCCTATTTACCCATCTAATCTTCATCATTCTCCTGTAACACCACATTTCAAACACTTCAATTCACCACTTTTCTGCTACACCAATTGTCTAAGTTTTACTTTCATAGAGTGCCACGATCCAGACAAAGGCCTTCAAAATGACTTCCTAATACCAAAATCTATATTCAATGTCAACTGATTCTGTAGAAATGCTTTCCTTGTCTGAGCTACATAAGAATCCTAATCGTGTCTGGTATAATGTCTTGTTTAGCAAACATAGTCACTCAAAAGGTCTAAACATTTTTTGTATATAACCCAAAATAGCAAACAGTTTTTCTAAAACCCTACTCATTGGTCAATAACAAGCAGAGTCGCCAAAGTGTTTCGTTGGTAGTTAACTCATGTCTGGTTAATCAATTCCTTTCATATCGTTATCCAATTGTAGTAGTAAGGACTGGTGAACAACGTCAGTTCAACACACTGCTTTACACACAAATGTAGTTAGGCCCTTTGAAATAATTTGGATAAATTTCATGGGCCGGTCCATAGGGACCAGTCTAAAGGGGTCGGTCTAAAGGGACCCTTCCACAGGGACCCATCAACAGGGACTTGTCAACAAGGACCCGTCAACAATGACCCGTCAACAATGACCTGTCAACAATGGCCTGTCAATAGGGACCCGTCAACAATGACCCGTCCACAGGGACTCATCAACAAGGACCCGTCAGCAATGACTCGTCAACAGGGACCCGTCGAAAAGGACCTGCCAAAAAGGATCCATCAAAAATGACCCCCCTGTCAAAAAGGACCCGTCCAAAAGGGGCTAGTCAATAGAGACCAGTCCAAAGGGACAAATCAACAGGGATCAATCAAAAGGGGCTATCACCACAAGGCCAGACATATCCCTCTTTGATTATTGGTTTGCCAATCGACAAGCGTCACTTAAAATACTTTTTGATCACCACTCGTGGGTTGGGTTAGGTTAGGTTACACTACAGCCGCAATCTTTTAAAAAGTCCGCCCTCTTACAAAAGCTATGAGTGGGCATGCGTAAAAAACAAAAACAAAAAACAAAAAAACAAGCATGTTAATTCATAGTGGCTATCCACCGAAAACATGTCTCTTGTGTGGAACAACGTTTCATTCCATATCGGTATTCAAACTCTCACAGGGGATTAGTGAACAACGTCAGTTCAACACACGCGAAATGTAGTTAGGCCCTTTGACATAAATTAAATAAATTCATGAGCCAGTCCGTAGGAACCAGGCCAAAGGGATCAGTCCAAAGGGGCTCATCCACAAGGACTCATCCACAAGGACTCATCCACAAGGACCTGTCAACAAGGACTTGTCCACAAGGACCCAACAACAATGACCCCGCCAACAATGACCCGTCAACAATAACCCATCCACAGGGATCCGCTCCCCCACCCTCTTACAAAAGCCATGAGTGGACATGCGTAAAAAACAAAAACAAGCATGTTAATTCATAGTGGCTATTCACCGAACACATGCACTTTATGTAGAACGTTACATTCCATATCGGCATTCAAACTCTCACATGTTGCAATTGGAAAGAGAGATTCTCTAAAAAATTACAATTTCACCCCCTAGTAGGGGTAGGTTTTATTTTAGGGTGGAGATATGTTGTCCATTGGAAAGGGGGTGTTAGCCCGAGTTCAACAACACCTCATTTGTTAAAATCCAACCACGGGTTCGGGAGTTATCGGGCTGCCGCCATCTTGTGTGGAGGGTGTGGTGGTGGAGGGTGCGGAACCCCCACAAAACCACTACTAACGTATCCGAGGCCTAGGGAGTCTTTCACTTTCCCGCGATGATTGGCCCTTGTCTCATCTTTCCTGATCCCTCCTTCTTCGAGGGGTCAGACCTCTTGTTATCTTTTCATTATATTTCCTTTGCTCTTTAAGATTCCCGCACTGTGTTTGTTAATTGGACCTCCGTGTATCTAAATTCCATTTTGCAATTTTTTTTTTTTGCATCTACACTCCATTTTGTAGGTGTTTTCAATCTCAATTGCATTTTGTAAGGATTGAAATCTAAATTGCTTTTAGTAAGTCTTTCAATATAGGGGCTGGGACTTTTGTGAGTATTTTGAATTTCAATTGCATTTTGTATTTTCAACCTAAACGTCTTTTTGCAAGTATTTTCAATCTAAATTGCATTTTGTAGGGTGCGCATTTTGCAAGTATTTTGATTCTCAATTGCATTTTGTGGGTATTTTGAATCTAAATTACATTTTGTAAGTATTTTCAATCTAAATTGCATTTTGTAAGTATTGTCCATCCAATTGAGTAGTTTGAATCTACCATACATTTTGTAAGCATTTTCAATTTCAATTGCATTTCGTACGTATTTTGAACTTCAATTGCATTTTGTACGTATTTTCAATCTCATTTGCATTTTGTGAGTATTTTGAATGTCACTTGCATTTTGTAGGTATTTCGACTGTACATTGCATTTTGTA
This sequence comes from Meconema thalassinum, assembly GCA_946902985.2. Taxonomy (NCBI): domain Eukaryota; kingdom Metazoa; phylum Arthropoda; class Insecta; order Orthoptera; family Tettigoniidae; genus Meconema; species Meconema thalassinum. The sequence continues at coordinate 122,533,164 of OX336393.1, read as the reverse complement.
CGTATTTTCAACTTAACCTACATTTTGTGTGTATTTTCAATCTATTCCTTTTGTGAGTATTTTCTTTCTAAATTCCCTTTTGTAAGTATTATCGCTCTCCATTTTGTGAGTAGTTTCAATCTGAGTTCCTTTTTGTAAGTATTTTCCTTCTCTCTTCATTTTCGTTCTGGTTTCCACTTCATTGACATTTAGGCTATCACCCAGACCATTAGGGGCCGATAACCTAGATGTTAGGCCCTTTAAAACAACAATTATCATCATCATCATCACCAGCCAAAGTCGTCGGATGTTTTAAGAGCGTTAAAAATCCCCCAGTATGCCTTCCTTCGGAGGGGAAGTAAAGCTGGCGGGCCCATGTCATAGATTTATGGCATTTACAAGAAGCGTGAAGCTAAATTTGCAGGTTAGATTTTATTAACGCTCTTAAGTTCCGACGTTTGCCGCCATGTGCCGGTTGTCGTGGCATCTAGTAGCCAAGTTCGCGGCTAGGTGTCGTTGACGGTAGCATTTGAAATCAAAAGTAAGAACTACTTGAAATTAATAGTCTGCAGTCCTTGCCTGAATTACAGATAACACACACTAATACAGCCATCACATTGACACCGGTTATCAGTCAGATTCTACACACACCCAAGGTACTCGGGGATAAATGACCACGATATCTTAGATTCAAGATGGCCAGTTGTCCTCCTTTGGTAGGCCTAATGGTGCTCTAGTCTGTTCTGTATTGAGCTTTAGCGAGGCTGCACGTGAGAAGTGAATCACGCTGCGCAGATCAATGTTCTTTTAATGGATCCGCTACTTCATGGTAATTCCCGCTGGAGCGTGTACTTATTAAATGTACTCGATATCAGTTCATGTACAGTGGAAACTCTATTATTAAGAGACCAGTGACGGTTCCATGAAAAACTGGTCTTTTAGAGGGGTGGTCTCTTAATAGGGGTAAGCATTAAAAATAATTTTATACTGCATTATTAATAAAGTTCAGTTGGGACACATACTTGATTACAATTTATCTGCATTGGTTCACATTTAGTACACATTAATTACAATTAGTTATTTTCTGAGCTCTGTCATTTAAAAAAGTCACGAATTGATCTCCGCTTCAGATTAGCACTTTTTTTTTTAAATAATTTCACTTTCTAGAATGAGTGAGTTCGAAAGTCCATTAATTTGTTCTGGGTTCGAACAATCTTCTAGGAGAGCCGTTTTTTGTATTTTTATACGTTACATAACACTTTTCCAAATGACATTGTGTGCTGATACAATTCTGTACCAACAGAACCCTTGTTTACATAATCTCCAATGGGAAGGCAGACGAGAAGTGGTCTTTTGAAAGAGGTCCGACGGAGAAAATGCCCGGTCTTTGGTCGGGGAGAGGGGTGGTCCTTAAATAGAGGTAACATATACATTGACCTTATGAGGTTTTACATCGGTTCCAAGAAAAATCCCTCTTTAAGAGGGGTGGTCTTTTATAGAGGTTTCACTGTAACACTTTTACAGTGGCGCCTCTTGAAAATTATCAAGGGAGGGCTCAAGCAGAGAAATGAAAACATACCCCCTCGTGGTGTAGCGGCTAGCATTCTTGACTGTCGTCCGGGAGCTCCAATTTGGTTAGATTCCCGGCTCTGCCAAAAATTGAATTTTGGTCTGAGGGGTGTAACCGGGTACACCTAACCTCGCGAGGGGTGAAATGAGAAAAGGCAGATTCGACTCAAACCTCAGCCATCCTGGAAGTGGTTTTCCGTGTTTTTCCACTTCTAATCCAGGCAAATGCCGGGATAGTACGGTCGCCTCCTTCCCAATCTTCTCCTGAATTAGATATACGAATACAGTCATCACAATAGCACAGGTTATATACTCATGTGATCCAACGGCCTGGCCATGTTTAAACACCTGATCCCACGACAACTCCGCAGTTGAGCAGCAGTGGGCGTGGTTAGACCTTGGATGAAATGCTGGTTCAGAGGGACCACGTAGTGCTGGCGGGATAAGGAGGAGCGGAAAGGCCCTGTCACCCTACTGCACGTAAACTCCGTCTGAGGATAGCCTCTTTGGAGGCAAGGACCTGCCTGCGGGGAGAATACCAAAAATAATAACTAGCGGACCCGTGCGAGAACTCTCGCATAATGGGTTGTGTGAGCCCCATGTGTACAGACTACCCGCCCGGCACCAGTGCTATCGGGCTGGACGCGATACTGTTCAGGCATGGGCTGTCGTCTTGTTTTTTTGTTTAAAAGCACTTTATAAACAAATAAATACATTTCCGTGGACTTTTCAAGAAATGCAAGATTTTCCTGTACCATTGAGACGATTTGGAAGATTTTGGTACAAACTACACCTTCTAACCCCCTCTTGTTTAGGAGCTTGAGTTTTGTGAAACATACACCTTAGCGTATTATATAATAATATATACTCATACGGTCAGTGCCATTGTTCTGACTCAGTGAGGAAAGCAATGGCAAACTACCTCACTCTTGCCTAGTATTCCTCATTATAGTGGTGCTTCGAAGTTTTGTGGGTATCTACCGGCCAAACCTATGGCGGTACTTCTTATGGACCTAACCAGCCTCTGGGCTCATAACAGAACAGACATACACGCATCTAAGTACACGGGGCGTAATGACCACGATGTCCAAGCCCCTCAAGTGAAACCACTAGAGACTGTTTTCATAATCATCATCATCATCATAATCATCGTTGACCAACCCCAGTTTCCCGGGTGTGGTATACGAGCTCCCTCCATCTCTGTCGATCCATGAACCGTTCTTCGTTCACAATCCCCTCCCAATCTTGGCCTCTGTCCTGTACATCCTTCTTCACCAGATCTGTCCATTGTTTTCTAGGTTTGCCAACTGGTCTCCTCCGTCCCAGGTCTCTTTCATACTCCCTTCTTGTAGTTTTATTGCCACTCATTCTCTTCACGTAGCCGAACCACTGCCTTCTGGATCGTTTGTAGTTTAGTCTTCCATTCTCACCTCTTCTCTGATTTGTATCATTCCTGATCTTGTCTTTCCTGGTCTTCTGGATCATAGTAGGCCTACGCACGAACTTCATTTCTGCTGCTTGGAGTTTCGAACTGTCCTTTGATGCTATACTGATATTTCAGGTGGATTGAAACGTGTGTAACTATCCTGCCTCTCTTGGGCGACCAATTGTAACGTTAAACACCTGTACGATATAGTTAACAGCAATATACATTCACACCTAACTACACTGGTGACCTGATAAATAAAACCCTTGAAATTCTGGTAAAAGCAATCGTGTATTCTCAAACCAGACATAGTATAAACACGCGCAGGATCCTCATCGTACAGATTAATTACACTTCCTATCGTACTTACACAGATACACATATGACAATACAGATGACCCTCGGGAATGATGTTGACTGGTACTTACAGATGTTGGTTTCAGCAGTGGCGACCTTACTCTACTAATTCTGGGGTAGACTCTCCCAAAGAATTAGTCCTAGATACTCACAGCACAACTTAAATTTGTTTCACACGCTATCTTTGCTATCATAAATTTTGTATATATTACTTTCATGACCAGCATCCAACGATTCAAATTGCGTCGTGGATATGATACTATATAAATGCCTTGAATCAGTGTGTTGGACCGTATTAATAGATTCGCTGCTAAATTTAATAATGCCTAGCATATTTTACTAGCATTTGCCGAAGAATAATTTTTGACGCTATATTCTCGGAATATTGGTATACAGATTGTAGATAGCAATACATTGTGCATTTCGAGATAAGTAACCTTGGCGATATACCTAAAACTAGGCTCATCATTCACTAAGGAACTTATAGCCAGCAACTGAGTAATTGTGTCTGGTACACAACTGGTGTTATTCCGTAATACTATCTATCTCCTCGACCACCAAAAACACACAATACCAAAAGTATAAGTCCTACTCCCTCTGGAGTACCGAAGAATAAGTCTCGATCCGCCCGGGATCGTAAAACTGAGTCTACACCGCACCGCGGTCCGAAATTGAGTTCCGACCCACACGCGGTCTGAAAATTGAGTGTCTTCCACTTGCTTCAACAGACCTACAGTCATCATCCCCCTCCCCAATAACTGGTCTACCTGGCTTCAACCACGGGATCCAACCAATCACAATGCCAGACTCAAAATATAACCAAATATGGAAACAGCATATAGCCCTAGCTTGTACATAGATGTCAAGTTTCACCCCTGACTCAGCCTCCACTCGGCGCTCGGGTTTAACCCCGGCTTCAATAACAACTCGTGTTTCCTCGTCAAGAGCACAATTGCAGTTTCAAAACTTTTACATCTCCCAATGTTAAAATATACAGCTATCCCTAGATTCAGATCCTGCTAAATTACAATACTCAAAAGCTAAACAAATTAATTGGAAATCAATCACGCCATCAAATACACTCTAATAAGTTATTCTGAGACATAAAAAAGCATCAAATAAAAATATACACATGATTAATAAAATGGCACCTCCCGAAAGTAAGGGTTCGATTCCTTTTAAACAGGGAAGGTTACAGTTGATAGGGCTGCCGCCAGGGCCATGGATGTGTTGAATGGGCCCAAGAAGAAAACAATCCATTTATGAAAAATTATTGTGAGCTTAATTGACATGGCAATAGCCCGCAGAGTGCAGGTAGGATGGATGACCTGGAAACGGACGTCAGGTTAATTGTGTGATAGAAGGATAAACCTGAGGACTAAAGGAATGGTGTATAAATCAGTAGTGAGATCTGCAATGATTTATGAAGCAGAGGGCATGGGCACCAACTAAGGCACATTGTAAGGCAATGTATGTGGCTGAAATGAAAATCTTAGGAAGAATTTGTGGCGTCACCAGAGTCGATAGGATTAGAAACGAGAGACTAAGGGGCAGTATTAAAGTGACGGAGATATCAAAGAAGGTTCAAGAGAGATGAATTCAGTGTACAGTGGGTCAAAATCGAAATCTAGGGGGACAAAATTATTTTTATTTTTTAATCATGAATTTAGAGTGAAAGCAACGTATATAATTTGTTTACTTCACAATAAACATAAGTTAAGACCTTTTAAGCTACGTCTACAGATGCAAGAAATTGTCTATGACTAGGAGTTGGATAGAGCATTCAGTTATCTCTTCAGAACAATTTTCTACCCCTAATTTACTTTTAACAAAGTCACAAAGTTCCACTTTTGACATAATCGTCGAACCCAGTGCTTCAAACAGTTGTACACGTGTGAGAACTATTGGCGCGGTATCTTCTACAACGTAAAATAACTAAGTTGCAAAAAGATGCAAAAAATCATATAACATGCGTAAAGTACAAGACTTTATCTACATTAAGTAGAAAGTGACGCAGAGTGACGCCACATACTAACAAGTAGTTCCGTGAAGAACTATACAGCCTATTTTCATATATCCTATTTATGTTAACTGCCACTATCAACATACAGAATTTCAGTTTGATTGCTGTAATAGATTCGTAGATATTGAGAACCGACTAAATATTTCGGATGGTCGCCATGTTGGATTTTATATATGTAGGTCCTAGTGTTATGTACTGTTACATGAAGATTATTGTGTAAGTGTAGCATTCAAACTTCAATCGCATGATTAGGACACAAGAAGTAACAAGGAGATTTTATAATTTCGCACAGCTGCCATCTTGTGGTTATGGAAACAATTGAAATAAATTAGATGCCAGTGGATTAACATTCGTAAAATGATTTATTGTACCAAGTTTCACTGCACTCAAATGGTTAAATTGCGAGAAATGTCGATGTGAATAATTATAATTCGCGTCGCCGCCATGTTGGATTTGTGATCACCAGGTTATTTAAAGTCCTATAGGTGAACTTATGTTCATAGCCCCTATGAACATACAATAATTCAGTTTGATTGCTATAATAGATTCGTAGGTATTCAGAACCGTCTAAATATTTCGGATGGTCGCCATGTTGGATTGTTAAATGTATAGGCCATAGAGTCATGTACCATTATAGGAAAATTATTACGTAGGTTCATTATTCAAACTTTCACTTCGATCGCATGATTACGACACAAGAAATAAAAAAATAATTTTCGAAATTCGCACAGCCGCCATCGTGAGGTTATGTAAACAATTGAACTGAATTAGATACCAGAGCATTACAATGTGTATAAACATTTCCAGTACCAGATTTCATTGCGTTTGGAACATTAAATCGCGAGAAAGGTCTATTAAAATTTTCAAATTCTCTTGGCCACCATGTTCGTTTTGTAGTTAACCGGTTTTTGAAAGTCTTATAGATGAACTTTCAGTAGTGCCCTTTATTTCCGTACAAAATTTCAGGGTGATACCGCTAATAGTTTCAGAGATATAGAATGCCGGTGAAATATTTCGCACATCCGCCATCTTGTGGTTATGTAAACAATTGAACGAAGGAGTTTCATTGAAAACGCTCCAGCCGTTCAAAAGTTATTAGGGGGACACACACGCACACGCACACACACACACGCACGCACGCACACACACACACACACACGGACAAAAGGTGATCTCATAAGCCTATTTTTTCAAAATTGAAAATAGGCTAAAAATCTAAGTGAAAATATAATTTTAAAAATAATAGTTAAATATTATATAGTGCAAATATTGCTAAACTTACGAAACGATTACGCCCTTTAATAGCTGAAAGACGTTACAAAGATCATTCCTTCAGCTGCATGTTCCATCTTAAAGCATCACACTAACCACAAAGACAACCAAACCACAGGCACTTACATTCACCCTCCAATTCAGACTGCTCGAACAGTGGTGACAGATTTACACTAAGAGGCGTTTATATCCCAGAATAGTGAGCGGCAATTGTATGAGAATGCTGTAGAAGTAATAAATTTTGATTTTTTAATTATGAAAATAAATAATTTTGTCCTCCTAGATTTCGATTTTGACCCACTGTGCAGTGGTATGGACATGTCATGAGAAGGGATGACACTTATGTTGGCAAGAGAATGAGAGTAATGGTAGTGGAAGGGGAAGACCAAGAAGAAGATGGAGGGACTGTATACGAGATGACTTGAGAGAGAAACATCTTAGGGAAGAGGACCTATGGGACCGAGGGAAATAGAGAAGACTTTCCAGGAACGTCGACCCCACTTGACTGGGAAAAGACGAAGGAAAATAATAATAAGAAGAATTGTGAGCTGAATTCAGTCTTCATAGCAAAGTCAGTTCCGATTAAATGTTCTAAATGAGGTCTATTCTTCTTCAGCGCAATTAGTTAATCGAAAAGTGATGATGGCTAGAGAGGATTTATCTGAACAAAAGTTTGCGATGGTATGTAATTTTGAGTTAAACAATTCCAAAGAAATTATGGAACCAATACAATTTGGGATTCGCAGAATTACTATTAAAGAAACTTAAAATATTGTTATACTATATAACCAAAATATTGTGTTTAATGCACTTGTTGGCTAAATTTAGAAAAAGACGAACACAATATTGTAAAATGTTAACTTTTACGACGATGTACATTTGCGAGGAGCATTTTAAACCAGCCTGATTTCCTGCGGAATGCAATTTTCTACGTTGGTAACGGAGTTGTTTCTCTTGTGTAGGCAAAACAAATCTTGACACATTTAAGTAAAAAAGTAAGAAGCCTGTGGCTTGTCCCAATTTGTTTTAGGTCACCGGAGCCATCCTGTCTCATTTGGGCATTGGCCGGGAATTTAAGTTCAGATGCCCTTTCTGACGCCACGTGATTTTTTCAGGTGAAAATTCCATCCCGGGATTTGAACCCCGACTGTCCGGGTAAATGACGAAGGGTTGACAATCTAAATTGCTTTTCAATCTAAATTGCATTTTGTATGGTGGGAATTTTGAAGTGTTTTGATTCTTAATTGCATTTTGTGGATATTTTGAATCTAAATTACAATTCGTAAGTATTTTCAATCTTAATTGCATTTTGTAAGTATTGTCCATCCAAATGAGTAGTTTGTATCTACCATACATTTTGTAAGCAATTTCAATTGCATTTTGTAGGCATTTTGAATTTCAATTCTACTTTGTGAGTATTTTGGCTCTGAAATGGGAGTTTTCAATCTAAATTGCATTGTGTATTTTCAATTTCAATTGCATTTTGTACGCTTTTTCAATCTCATTTGCATTTTGTAAGTATTTTGAATATCAATTGCATTTTGTAAGTATTTCGACTCTACATTGCATTTTGTACGTATTTTGAACCTAACCTACATTTTATGCCTATTTTTCAATCTATTCCTTTTGTGAGTATTTTCCTTATCAAATCCCTTTTGTAAGTATTTCCACTCTCCATCTCGTGAGTCGTTTCATTCTGAGTTACATTTTGTAAGAATTTTCAGTCTCACTTACTTTTCATTCTGGTTTCCATTTGATTGTCATTTTCGCTATCACCCAGACTAGACCATTAGGGGCCGAATACCTAGATGTCAGGCCCCTTAAATCAACTATTATCATCATCATGTCTGTGTTATATAAAGCATTTCCGTTCTCATCCCATGGCAGTGGGCTGCTTTTAATCTCCTGTTTCCGCTTCATACCATTCGTTTCATTAGGGGCCGATAAGCTAGATGTTAGGCCCCTTAAAACAAGAATTATCATCATCATCATCACCCTCTAATAGGTGGATCTTTATAAATAGAGTACAATTCATGATTCTACTTTCTCTTCCAGTTTCTTTTTTCATAGATTGGGCCGATGATTCTTCGAAGTATCTTTCTTTCGAATGTGTCTAGCATTCCGGTAATTTTGGCTGTTGCGGAAGCTAAGGAAGCTTGTAGTTTTACGTGACTGTCAATCTCGCAAACATGAGTCACGGGACCTCCCTTTCACGTGGACGTTTTACAGGACAAGGCATTTCACTTCGAAAATCTCACATTCATTGACCGGGAATTGACCTTGGTGAAAAGCCAACAGCCTCCTATTGTTTGACAAGGCAGATCTTATAATTGAATCGGTCATTTCTAATAGGCCCTTTATGACATATTTGGTGAAAATGAGTTAAACATGTGTTGGGGTTCTTCAGAGGTAAACATACCATTCCATGCTGAAAAGGCCTTTTTCTACCTTTTTTGTGTAGTCACATTCATTTCTAAAGGGCCCTTTCTGCGGTAGAAAGGGCAGTTTAGCAAGAAACCAGAGCAAGTTAGAAACAGATGCAATCGTTCTATTCTTCGAATAAGAGCCAAAATCGTCTCAGAGAAGTTTTTTGAAAGCACCAACCATTGACCAAAGGGGTGAGAAAAATGGAGTTTTGATAGAAAAACAATCAAACCTCCCTTAATAGGCATAATATCAAAACCGTTTAAAATGGTCATTAGTACTCTAAAATCTTCCGTCTGACAGAATTTTTGATATGAACCGCCCTGATGCCAAGGGATGAGCAAAATGTGTTCTGAATTATAAGAAGATGGGGCTTCATGTTGGCTATACGTGTGGAACTTTAGTGGGTATACAACATTATTGGCGAATTTAGTGCCCTCTGTAGGACGGACGTGTTCCCATTAACCCGAACAAGATAGAATACATCAAGAAAGTTATGACGTACTTCCCACATGAATAGTTGGAGTATTATGACGATTTATTGTAATGACCAACAGAGGACACCTAGGGCCATACACAAGAGGGATACATGATGCTACCCCGTGTTATGAAATACCATTGAAAATCCACAGCCTGCTTCCAGTCTCCGACCGGGTCAGGAATGGAATGAATGAAGCCCCCATCTAGCGGCGAGGATATGAACTGTGCCGGCTGCCGAGGCCTGACGCACTCCTCTGGGGCAATGATTAAATGAATGACAGATGAAATGAAATGATAGTGGAGAGTGTTGCTGGAATGAAAGTTTGACAGGGAAAACCGGAGTACCCGGAGGAAAACCTGTCTGCCTCCGTTTTGTCCAGCACAGATCTCACATGGAGTGACCGGGATTTGAACCACTGGCCCAGCGGTGAGAGGCCGGCGTGCTGCCGCTTAAGCCACGGAGGCTTTTTATGAAATACCATTATATGTAAAAAATATGTGTACATAAGAGAATGATAACATTACAAAATAAAGTTTTTAGCAAGCTTAATACAAGTGATCATTAAAAAAGCAAATAACCACAAGAATATTAAACATTTAGTACATATTGGCTCTTGAAAGTCATTTCAAAAAGGCCCTTATTTTGCAGAATTTGGAAGCTTATTCTGTCCTTTCTAATGAACCAAACCAAACAAAACAGCTATTATGGCAGTGACATTGTTGGTCTCAGATCAATAGTTTAAATGTAAAACATATTTTTGTGATTTTCTCAAAACTAGTCTCCATGCACATGGGGCCTTTTAGAAATGACCGATTTAATTATAGATGATTACTATTGTCAACTCGGATAATAGCTATACCATCTTCATAATGGTTAATGTCTACTACGTATTTTACTTGAAAGTTCATAACAATTGTACCTCTTGTTAATTAAATGTGCGCTAATATGTTGGAGTAAGTTTGCAGCCCTAGTTCTCTTCTCTCTGTATCTGGAGAAGACTCTATACCTCAGCTAATAGCCAAGATTTACTTACTTCAATGAGTTTAATAGCAGTTCTAAGTACGGCAGCTGTTATTGCATGTCATAAAATCTTGTATTGTGACCTTCAAGAGTACGATGCTATTTTCAAGTCGTTTACCAGCGACTGTCATAAAACTGCAGGCGTATGTGCTGCTTGGCAGGGAGGTGCGCTGGATGGCTCGTGCGTCCTGCTGCAGCGAATAGAGGGCTCATTGCCAACACGGTCGTTCACCCAGAACGTTTCGTCGAGTAAAAACCAATACCCCCCCCCCCCCCCCCCCAGATTAGAGAGCTGCATCTGACTGACACACTCCCGAGTAACGTTCAAGTTAGACCATAGGGAGCATCCTAATGGCCTGTACCACGTGCTGGATGGGGGAGCTGCTGCAAATGTGGAGATCGGAGTTTTGAATCCTGACGCTGACAGTGGTTATCGTCGCACACAGGGCGGCTTCGGTGGCGTAGTTGGTAGCATGCTGAGCTTCTATGCGTAAGGTCGCGGGTTCAAACCCGGCCGAAGTCGTCAAATTTTTAAGAGCGTTAAAAATCCCTCAGCATGCCTTCCTTCGGAGGGGAAGTAAAGCCAGCGGTCCCATGTCATAGATGTATGGCATGATAAAGAACCTTCCACTAATTACACTTGTGTGAAGCTAAATTATAGGTTAGATTTGACTGACGCTCTTACGTTGCAAAGTTCGTCGCCCGGACCCGACTGCGGTGGCATCTAGTAATCCAAGTTCACAACTGGTTCGTCGACGGTGGCGTTTGGTAGCAAATGTTGCAACTACTTGAAAATGGAATGTCTGCAGTCCTTACTTGATTTTAAAAAATACAGTCAGTCTGAAAGACTAGACGTTATATCATTTCAAATGACGCATGCTACAAATGCTACACTTGTTAGAAAGGCTCAGGAGGGCTTCGAGCGAACTTCTCGCTTCGCTCGAAGCCCTATGACTCTTTCAACAGACTCAATTACCCATTAACTTAGGCTTCCCGCGCGGGCAACTCTTTAAGGGTCACCCTGACATCTTTTACAGCTCTTTAAGGGTCACCCATTATTTGAATCTGATACCTTGCAAACCTCTTTAAGGGTCACCCTGTATTTGAATTGAATCTAACATACTGTACACCTCGTTAAGTGTCACCCTGTAATTTGCTCTGACATCCTGCACACCTCTTTAGGAGGCACCCTGTATTCTTATCTGGCGTCTTGTATATCTTTTTAGGAGTCACCCTGTATTCTTATCTGGCATCTTGTACACCTCTTTAGGAGTCACCCTGTATTCGTTTCGCTTTGCTCGAAGCCCCAGGTTGCTCGACGCCCCAGGACTCTTTCAACAGAGTCCATTAACCATTAACTGAGGCTTCCCGCGTAGCTGCATGACGTCACACACTCGCCGTCCTTTACCCATTAACTTAGGCTTCCCGCGCGACTGCATGACGTCACAGTCTCTTGTCTCCGTAACGCAACCGTCTCCGTCTCGCGTAACGTTAGACCCAAAAGCATAACGACGAAGTCGACAAGATCATTTGAAATGATAAAACAGATAACACTCACTAACGCAGCAATCACAATTAACACCGGTTATCAGACATATTCTACACACACCCAAATATACGGGGCTGCATGACGACGTTGTTGCAGCCCCCAACGTAACTACTGATGCTAGCTCTCGCAGTAGCCCGTAGTCACTGCGGAGAACATGTCTTGGCGCCCTGTATTTCTAGCAATTTGGGAGTGTGGTTGGGAGCTAGGAATAACATACACTCGCACTCACACACAAGCGCAGTGGAGTAGGACCGCCCGTACTTTCACCGCATGAGTCACCTAGTGGCCTTCGGTCTTGCTTGGTTTATTTTTAAGTTTAGGGGCTGCCCCGTGTACTTTGCGGGGGGAGGGGGGGGGAGGGGTGTAGAATCTATCTGATAACCGGTGTTAATTGTGATGACTGTATTAGTGTGTGTTATCTGTTTTTTTTTAATCAAGTAAGGACTGCAGACATTCGCTTTTCAAGTAGTTGCAACTTTTGCTACCAAACGCCACCGTCAGCGACTACTAGGCCAAGTTCAGAACTTAGCTACTAGACGCCACATCAGTCTGCTCTTGGCAACGAACGTAGACACCTAAGAGCGTTGTTTACATTCTTTACCTATCCAATTTAGCTTCACACAGGTGTAATTAGTGGAAGGTTCTTTAACATGCCATAAATCTATGACATGGGACCACCGGCTTTACTTCCCCTCCGAAGGAAGGCATACTGAGGGATTTTTAACGCTCTTAAAAATCCGACGGCTTCGGCCGGGTTTGAACCCGCTATCTTGGGCATAGAAGCTCAGCATGCTACTGACTACGCCACCGAAGCCGCATATGGTCTTCGGTCTATCAAACTTTTTCAGAATGTTATCTTTATTTTATTTTGATACTAGCAACCCGCCCCGGCTTCGCCCGGGAACAGATATGAATGCATTACGTGATAAGCACTTCTTTTTCGATGTCAATTAACTACGACCTATATCCGTTTTACGTCTCGGCAAGATGGGTTAAAATCACTGACTGCACTATTAATTATATTATCATGGAAATATATGTGCAACGTATTCTTGTAAGACGTAATTTAAGAATGGCGAGGTGCATGAAACACGTCTCCCTTCCGTCCAATCTTAACTTGACTGTGAATTTTGCGGAACGGTAAGTTCACAGGCGAAATGAAGAAAAGCAGAGTTGCACTTCCAGGGAAACTCCAAACACAACCACTCTTCTCTCAATTTTTTAACTCAACACGACTCGACAGTTTGCTGCTTGCTGTATCTGGGGCAATAAGCTCGTCCGCTAGCTAAGCTGTAACTGGGGTGATAGACTCACCCCTAGCTAGCTCGTAAACTGTCGCCTCAATAACTAAATGGAGATTGTTGGAAGAAATGAAAACGTAAAATCACTTATAGTAGGCGATGTATTGAAGATAGAGATATGCCCGGGCGTTTTGTAGAACTTCTCATGCTGGACAATTCTTACACTCACAGTATCTAGATATTTTTAACGGTTTGCCCAGTGTAAGCTTAAAAAGCGCACGGATGCCAGTTTTTTCCCCGAACGGTTCATTGAAATCGTCAGTGCTTTACTTCCTTTGGTAATCAATAAATTATTTTCTACAGAAACCTTCCTCGAGTTATCCTTTACAGAATGGTGAAAACCGCATCAAAATCCATCCAGTGGTTCTTGAGATTACCTGTGACATCCAAGAATCGGAGACTTCGTTTTATACTAAGTAAAGATTATATCGATACTTCACATAACAATTCTCCTGTATGGAGGCTTTGCAGTATTTACAACGATGCGGTTCGTGTAAACTACAGTAGATATCTATCTCTCAATTAGACAGTTCTTGGAAATTTTAATCCAATCACTGAATTCATACTTGAAATAAAATTATCTATCACACACAATGGAATCAACAATGTAGGCTATATATGTGGATAGGCCTGTTCCCTAGTTATTGAAGTTACCTTTTAGTTTTCTATATAATAATTTCAAACCCTGTCAAATTTAGATTTAGTTTTTATATTATATTTAGATTAAGCTTTATACTACTGTGCATTTTGATCTGTGTGAAATTCCTAGTTTTAAGAATATTACATTTATACAGTATATTAAGGTGCATTGTTATTGGGGTGCTCACTGAGCCCAGTTGTGTAACGACAACTAATACATCATTATTATTGTTGATACTGCTTTCCTAAGTTGGAATGTCAAGCACAAGCCACTGAAACTTGGATAGGCAGTTGATGAAGAGTCCTTCTTGAGAAGAATCTTGGAAGCCTGGGAAAGTTATGTTCTGCGTGAAACAATTTCTTGAGATTGAGCAAAGGTGAAGTAAGTCTGACCTCTCAAACGATCGATTTGTTGTGGTAGGCTAAATATGGTTCCCATGTAGCCTTGTTATGTAGAACAATAGCTTTTAAATTATGCGGGCTGTAATTTTGCCTCGTTATTGTTTGGTAGTCTGTGGTTAGGTCGTAGAAATGGCAGTTTCCGAGTACCTGTCATTAGAATACGTCATCACACAAATAAAACTGGCTATGGCCTTGCGTTCTGTTAAATATTCTTTACTTTTAGATGTGCTTCATGGCCAAACAAGTCGGTAAATACGGTACTCAGAGTCTCATTCGACAGGAGCTTCACCAATGGTTATTGGTTGTTGATGCTGACTTGATAAACCTTGTCTTGTGTACATTGTGATCAGTCTGTGTTTAGGTTGGTTGGTTGGTTCCTCAGTTTAGGGACTGCGACAACGCGGTCATGTAGCCCCGTGTACTTTGGGTGTGTGTAGAATCTGTCTGATAACCGGTGTTAATTGTGATGACTGTATTAGTGTGTGTTATCTGTTTTCAATTCAAGTGAGGACTGCAGACATTGAGTTTTTTCAAGTAGGCTAGTTCCTACTTTTACCGCAAAACGCCACCGTCAACGACTACTAGTTCAGAACTTGATTACCAGATGCCACCGCAGTGGGCGCCTGGTGACGAACGTCGGAACCTAAGAGCGTTTGTCGAATGTTTAACCTATATATAATTTAGCTTCACACAGGTGTAATTAGTGGAGGGTTCTTTAACATGCCATAAATCTATGACATGGGACCGCCGGCTTTACTTCCCCTACGAAGGAAGGGATACGTTTTTTAAAAAATCCGACGACTTCGGCCGGGTTTGAACCCGCGATCTTGGGCATAGAAGCTCAGCGTGCTACCAACTACGCCACCGAAGCCGCTAGTTTGTGTTTATCACTTAGTGGTTGTAAATGTAGGGTGGTCGAAAAAATCGCTACCCCCAATATTCGTTCGTTTACCCATTTAAGATTTGATTGCCGCTGAGCGTGGCTGCGCCATTGTTTGTTGATTATTGTAGCAGCTGCCCCGCGGGACGAAGCGGGGAACACAGCGATGACAAGAGTTCGTTCTGTACATAAGACAAGCAGCATTGCGCGTCACAGGAGCTCATGTCACCACGGACAGATAAACTATGACTGTGGCTACTGGAGCTGAGTCATATCCTACTCGCACTACTGTACCTGTCAACAAAGCAGGCTGACGTGTGACACAAGTAAACAAAGAATAGTTCCCATCTCGAACACCGGCAATCAATTCGTGAAAGGGTAAACTTGTACACATATACAAGATGCCATAACTGGAACAAATAGCTCGTGTCCATCTGTTAGGCGTAGTATTGTGCGGGAAGGGATCGGACGCGGTGTATCCAAATGATCTCACAACGTATTCACCTTAAATTGCGTTCGGAATTATTTAGGATGCATTTACGTGTAGATACCTGTAGTACAGTTAATTAGTTACATTAAAACAACCGATATTTCTTCTTTGAACACAGAATATCTCAAATTACTGAAAGTTTTCATATCACTAAAATCTATTAAATGTCACTGGCAGAAACGGTACATCAATTTTATATTAGAATATAAAAGAATGTTAAAATGACCCCAAAAGAAAATAATCGTATTTTCTAAAGCAGTGTTGTATCATTCACCGTGTGGTGTTGTGACTGTTCCGGTCACAATGTTCCCAAACCCTTATTTGGTTGACTGCAAGAGAAGTCAGGTTAGGGTAATTTGTTCATACCATTTCTTTTCTTGTTCATCATCATCATTTAGGTTGTAGAATTTCATTTTATTTAGTGTATATATATCTTGTGTATCTCGGGGACTCAGTCAGGAATATTTCATTTAATTTGTATGGGAGATGTCAGTATACAAGACAGCGGATTGTGTAGGTAAGCTACAAGATGTTGCAACAGCAGGAAACTCTAGGCCAAATTTAGATTGGGCCGAGAATAACTTCCCTTGTCTTGAAGAAAGCTTTGTGTAAATTGTGTAAGGTTCTGACGTCAGAGAAGAGTTTCGCGCCACGAGTTGTAAGAAAAATACATGGGTTCGAGATTATTGGTGTATTTTGTATGGGTTGGAGGGTATCATGACCCTGGCGGAGAAAGACGAAAACATGTGTTTACAAGATGAGAGGTGGGATTTTCGTGTATAGCGGGGCTTCACTTCTATTGTAGCGTCTGATTGGAAAGGTCGCGTTCTCGTAATTTGGCGTAGGCCTATTTGGAGAAACAGTTTTGTTGAAAGCATGGCTTGTGAATGTACTCGAAACGGCTACATATCACAACGATGTTATCTCTGTTAGCACAATTCAAGTTGGGTACGGAAGCACATTCATTTCTCTCGCAGAGATGTGGCTATGTAAACCAGTAAACATCTCTAACCTCAAACCACGTGTGGAAAATCTTAGAAATGCTGGGGAGAACTGATCTATCGAGCATGTCTCGTAGATTATCTGCTAGATCGTCGATGAGTGAGTAACAAACATCTTTATATTCCAACATTCATTTTGGGTCACATGTTTTCGTCATTGCCGAGGAGAGAAGATAGTAAACCATAGTCTGTTCGACGAGAGTCCCCGCCATATGTTTAAAGTTGATATTAATACACATATTTTGAAGGTTATAATTAGTTTTCTTTATAGGGAATTACACCTAATAGTTGAACGCCCAAATGATACCAGTTAGGTTGACCAAATGTGTGTCCAACACTCCACGACCCTGCCATTTCAATTGTGTGGTATATGATGAAGTACTTCCGATCAAAAATAGGAGGATGATTTTGGGAAGTTTTAAATCAGTCGCCCAAGAAGGGCTGGTAAAAAGTTACAACATAGCACCTCAACGTGGGGCAAGAGTAGGGAAACCTAGCAGGTATCATTAGGGCACATATGCACACAGCCGATAGACACCTTAGGAGTATTAGGGTTCACAGTAATTTGTTTTGTTTTAAGGGGTATGTCCACATCAGACAATTTAGAATTAAGGTCAAGGGTTGTGTGTAAATCAAACAGTAAAATGTCAGGTAATCAGGAAACTGGAGGAAGTGGCAGTGAGGAAGATGTGGAAAAGACAGTGGGAACATATGTTACCATTGTTACTACTGAGTCGCAGCTGATCGCTGAAGGTAGTAACTTAAATGTAAATGGGGGGGGGGTTATGAACGATAGTTTGATCCAAATGCTACTGAGTGAAATAAAAGAGATTAAGAAGCAAGGAGAATCTATGAGTAAGGAAATTAAGGAGCAGGTAGGCTCTGTAAATGAGAAGGTAGAGTCAGTGACCAAACAGATAGTAGAAGTGAAGGAATTTGTAAGTAAGGAAATTCAGGAGAGCAACAGGGCCACGAACACAAGGATAGAGAGTCTCAGCAAAGAAATACGGGACCATAAGTCTGTCCTTAATAGTAGAATGGAGAGTATGAACCTGGAATTAAGTGGGAAAATTAGCAAACAGGGAGAGGAAATCAGGGCAGAAATGCAGGGGAATCAGGCTGGGATCACAAGTAGGCTAGAAGGAATGGAAGGCCATCAGAACCAGCAAGATGTGGAAATAACGAAAATTAAGTCAGAGATAGCTAGTTCAAGGGCAGAAGTACAGAATGTAACGGGAAAGTGTGATGAGATATGCAACACTGTAAGTGGGAATAAGAGGGAATATTTAGATAGAGTAGGTGCCGTTGAAAATAAGTTGGGAGAGATTGAGGGTCTGAGAGGGAAGCAGGTGGCATTGACCGAGAAAAACGAAAAGCTGCAGGAAGAGCTGATAAAGGTCAGGAGAGAGTTGAAAGAGCGACCGATGAGTCAAAGGGTTGTGATGCCATCTAGTTTGCTACTCAGGGACCCTGGTCTGCCACAATTTAACTCAAGGCAGTTCAACCCTATGGAGTTTTTAAAAACCATTGAGAAGAAATTCAGCAAGGATCTAGAAGACGGGGTTGTCGAATGGGAAACAGTGTTGGAGATCTTGTCTAACTCATTTCAAGGGGATGTGAAAGCATGGTTCCAAATATACAGGCCTAACATGAATAGTTTAAGGGAATTCAGGGATAAATTCAAAGCTAAGTTCTGGGGGGAGGGGGTACAGTCCAGGGAAAGGGAAAAATTAACTTTTGGGAAATATAAGGAGAGAGAAGGGGTATCCCTGACAGAATATTTTTTGGCACATGTACTTATTTGGAAGAATTTGGATGGGCTGACCTCTGACAGTGATGTGGTTAGGGTCATGTTGAAGCACTTCCCACCTAGAATTCAGGAGGCAGCTTGTATGCAGAAGGTAAGGACGGTAGAAGAGTTGGAAGAGCTTCTTACGAGCTTTGACGTTTTAGGCAAGCAGCACATGGAGAGGCCAGAGGTCAAACAGGAATTTAGGGGCAATAGGGGGAATAATCAGGAGTTTAATAGGGGTAGATTTAATCAGGAGCAAAGAGATTATCAGCAGAGGCAGGAAAACTATCAGAGAGGTGGGGGGCGTCAGGATAATTCACAGCGACAGGAAGGTAACTATCAGAGAGGTGGGGGGCGTCAGGAAGGTGGTAACGAAAGAGTACAGGTGAACCAGAGGAGACAAGAACAAGGTGGTCAAGGAGCTTTAAACTCCGAACGGGCTGTGCAGGGAGGTCAGTCAGGCAGTCCGTAAGAAATGAAGTCAAGCAGTGTGTTATTGTGGGTGAGGAGGATTTTATGCCTATGAGTCGGGAGGATCTGCTAGCTGACCAGCAGGAGTTCTCATGTATCGGGGAGAAGGAGGCTTTTATGTCAACTGTTGAGTTGAGCATACTAGGTAAGAGAGTGCAGGCATTGGTGGATTCGGGGAGTGAGAGAAGTGTCATCAGTAAGGGATTTTATGATACTTTAATCAAGGACGGTGGTAAGTTGGAAGAAATTCCAGTTAAGTCGACATATGTGGTAACTGCTGTTGGTAATAAATCCCAAAGAGTGGGAAAGCAGGTATTGTTGCCCATGAGGTTTGGTAATGAAGTTGACCACAAGACTTGCTTGGTAATTCCTAACCTAATTTATGAAATGATTTTGGGGATAGACTGGCTTAACGAGCATAGTGCTGTTATTGATTTTGACCGGGGTGTCATCAACTTTGTGAGGGGGAATATAAGCCAGGAGATGAGAATGAAATGCAAGAGTGTAGATAAGACAGTAAAGGCATGTGTTACTGAGGTCACTGTAGGGGATATGGCAGAAGGTAAGGCTGACGATGAGGAGGAAGTTGTGGATTTGTGTCACATTGCTGTGGAGGGTGATAAGTGTGATCAACTCCAGCAGGCTGTGGATAAGAGTGGTTTAAGTGTTGAGGAGAGGGATAAGTTGTTAGAGGTTTTAGAGCTAAACCAAGAAGTTTTCAGTGACAAGCCAGGGCTAACACATGTCTATACGCATCAGTTCGAAATTGTAGATCATTCTCCATTTTCAGGACCCAAGTACCCGATACCTCACAAATTTGCTGATGCTGTGGAGAAAGAAATAGGCATTATGCTGAATCAGGGTATTATTGAGCCTTCAACTAGTGCATATCTGAATCCCTTAGTTGTGGTTGGGAAGAGTGATGGCTCGGTCAGGTTGTGTATTGATGCCAGGCAGCTCAATTGTAGGATATCTGGGGACCAACAGAGGCCAGAATGTGTTGAGGAACTGGTTCAGAAATTCAATGGTAAGCAATGGTTTTCCACTATGGATCTGAGTGCATCATTTTGGCAGGTACCGTTGAGAGAACAGGACAGGAAGTTGACTGCGTTTAGCTTTAAGAGTGGTTTGTACCAATTCAGGGTCGTTCCTTTCGGAACAAAGACCAGCAGTTCAGCGTTGATTAGGGCCTTAAATCTAGTGTTAGGGAGGGACACACACGAGTTTGTGACAATGTACATAGATGATTTAATTGTTGCATCTTACACATTAAAGGAACACCTGGATCACTTAGACATTGTTTTGGGGAAATTAAGGGACGGGGGATTTACAATTAAACTTAAGAAGTCTCTGTTTTGCACAACATCAATCACATTTTTAGGGCATACTATCACAACACAAGGGGTGTCTCCCGAACAGTCACGATTAGACAAGATTCACAACACTGCTACACCACGTAACGCCAAACAATTGAGGTCAATATTAGGGGTTTTCAATTATTTTCGTAGATTCGTAGTTAAATATTCCTGTCTTGTAGAACCGTTTAGGGAATTGCTGAAGCAGGGTACTAAGTGGGTATGGACCCAGGTGCACGATGAGGCTTTTAAGGAGTTGAAGAGAGGCTTTGTAGAGACTGTCATGCTTAGGTATCCTCGTCTGGATTGTCCCTACATTTTGATGACTGATGCGAGCATGCAAGGCATCTCAGGCATTTTGTGTCAGGAGGATAGTGAGGGCAATCTAGGGATTGTCTCATTAGCAAGCAGAGGGCTAAGCATGGCGGAGAAGAGATATACAATTACTGAAATAGAGATGTTAGCAATCGTATACTCTCTAGGGAAGTTTAGGAGTTATGTGTTGGGCAGTAAGTTGCAGATACTGACTGACCATCATGCATTACTTTTTATTGGATCCTGCAAGCTCACTTCGAACAGGATGTCAAGGTGGATATTGGCTATAAGTGAATATAACTTTGAGGTAAGGCATATTAAGGGTACTGAGAACATTGTGGCTGACTTCATGAGTAGAAACATTGGGGGTGATGAGGGTCATCAGGTACTGGAGGTACAGGAAGGTGTTGTTATCTGCGTAACCAAGGTAAGCGAGTGTGATTATGAGATACGCTGCTTAAGGAATCTGCTTGTAGAGCAGGAGAAGGATGAGGTCTTAGGTGATATCTTGACTCAGTTGAGAGGTATGGATGTGGATAGTAGAATTAAGGTTGGAAAGTATTGGTACAAGTTGGAGTGTGGTTTCTTGGCTAGGCTGTGCCATGAAGGTGCCTGGAGAGTGTGTGTGCCAAGCTCATTGCAGGTAACGATGATTTGGTATCATCACAAGGCTTTAGGGCATTTTGGATCAAGCAAGGTTCTTTTTGCTGTTCAGCAGCATTTCATTTGGAAGAACATGGGAAGGCAGATTAGGAAAGTTCTGGCAAGTTGTGACTCGTGTCAACGGTGTAAATGCCCAACGAGGTTTCTTGAGGGACCTCGGCAAATGGTGATCACAGAAAAACCAAGGGATTTACTCTGTGTCGATCTGTATGGTCCATTGGTTAAAGCTCAGTTTGGATATCAGTATATCTTCGTGGTTGTTGACGCATTCAGTAAACTCGTCAAACTGTATCCCCTGAGAAAAGCGACCGGGAAGGGTTGTGTCCTACAGATCACTGATAAGTATGTACCTGAGTTTGGGGTGCCTCTCAGGATACTATCAGACCACGGTAGTCAATTCACCTCAAAGATCTGGAAAACCAAGTTGAGTGAATTGGGTATCAAGCACATATTCTCATCTATTCGATATCCTCAAGGGAATTTGTCCGAACGAGTTATGAGAGAATTAGGGAGAGTATTTCGCACCTATGTGAGCAATCGCCACAATGCGTGGTTCTCCAAGTTAGGAGATATTGAACGATGGTTCAATAGTACGTTCCATGAGAGTGTAAAATGCACTCCCTATGAAATTCAGTATGGTAGGAAGCCTACCAATGAGCTTGCTAGAATGCTAGGTTTGGTCACGGGAGAGGAGATTGGGAAGGATGTTTGTATCCAGCTGGCTAGGGACAACTTAATCAAGGCAGGGAATAAGCGTAGGCGCCAGCAGAAGCGGGTAAAGTTTGATTCTTTTGAAGTAGGCGATCAGGTGCTTCTGAGGGTTCCATATCCGTCTTCAGCTGTAGATAAGGAGATAGGGAAGTTTTTTCATCTATTTCAGGGGCCTTTTAAGGTGGTTAAACGTATTGGTGAGTGTGCCTATAGTTTAACGGACCAGGATGGTAAGTCTGTCAGTACACATAATATTAGGAATCTCCGTAGATATCACTCTGTAAAATAATATGGCATGGACTCTTAGAGAATCAGTCAACATAACGTGATGGCATGACAAAACTCAAGAGATGTGACGAAGAATGCTAACCAGCAAAGTGGCATCGAGTGTTAGATGGATAGATGGTATGATAAGGCCTGTGCAGGCAAATACCATGGCTTGTGAAGCGATAGGGTCTCATGATGAGACGAAGAAAATGAAGTGGTAGACCTAAGACACTTGAGAGAAATCAGTGAGGCTAGGAAATGGACACAATAAGACATTCGAGAGAGTGAGAATGTGTGAAAATTTGACAAGTGTGTATGTATATATGTCTTCCAGGGTTTATTTATGTAATAGTGTAATTCTTTGTGTTTTCAGTGCGTTGCTTGTTTGAGTGTTTGTGATCCACACTTGTTTCACCCGTGTGAATCACATGGGGGCGTATTGTGACTGTTCCGGTCACAATGTTCCCAAACCCTTATTTGGTTGACTGCAAGAGAAGTCAGGTTAGGGTAATTTGTTCATACCATTTCTTTTCTTGTTCATCATCATCATTTAGGTTGTAGAATTTCATTTTATTTAGTGTATATATATCTTGTGTATCTCGGGGACTCAGTCAGGAATATTTCATTTAATTTGTATGGGAGATGTCAGTATACAAGACAGCGGATTGTGTAGGTAAGCTACAAGATGTTGCAACAGCAGGAAACTCTAGGCCAAATTTAGATTGGGCCGAGAATAACTTCCCTTGTCTTGAAGAAAGCTTTGTGTAAATTGTGTAAGGTTCTGACGTCAGAGAAGAGTTTCGTGCCACGAGTTGTAAGAAAAATACATGGGTTCGAGATTATTGGTGTATTTTGTATGGGTTGGAGGGTATCATGACCCTGGCGGAGAAAGACGAAAACATGTGTTTACAAGATGAGAGGTGGGATTTTCGTGTATAGCGGGGCTTCACTTCTATTGTAGCGTCTGATTGGAAAGGTCGCGTTCTCGTAATTTGGCGTAGGCCTATTTGGAGAAACAGTTTTGTTGAAAGCATGGCTTGTGAATGTACTCGAAACGGCTACATATCACAACGATGTTATCTCTGTTAGCACAATTCAAGTTGGGTACGGAAGCACATTCATTTCTCTCGCAGAGATGTGGCTATGTAAACCAGTAAACATCTCTAACCTCAAACCACGTGTGGAAAATCTTAGAAATGCTGGGGAGAACTGATCTATCGAGCATGTCTCGTAGATTATCTGCTAGATCGTCGATGAGTGAGTAACAAACATCTTTATATTCCAACATTCATTTTGGGTCACATGTTTTCGTCATTGCCGAGGAGAGAAGATAGTAAACCATAGTCTGTTCGACGAGAGTCCCCGCCATATGTTTAAAGTTGATATTAATACACATATTTTGAAGGTTATAATTAGTTTTCTTTATAGGGAATTACACCTAATAGTTGAACGCCCAAATGATACCAGTTAGGTTGACCAAATGTGTGTCCAACACTCCACGACCCTGCCATTTCAATTGTGTGGTATATGATGAAGTACTTCCGATCAAAAATAGGAGGATGATTTTGGGAAGTTTTAAATCAGTCGCCCAAGAAGGGCTGGTAGAAAGTTACAGTGTAGATAACCAAATAAACGTATTGTTGCAATGAATCAGGAACGGGCGCAATCTATCAAATTGATTAGTTAGCTGATGTGTTGAGAACAGAGTAGTAAAGCCGCGTTCACACCAAATGTTGCCAACAAATTGTTGCCAACTTTCGTTGACAACATGTTGACAAGATAAGTTGGCAACAATGTTGGCGAATATTGAGAATGGTAAGATTTGTTGACAACAATTTAGCTAATTTTTGGCGCGTTTCGCCAGTTGCATTTTGCATTCCGAGATGTCAACACTAGAGGAACTTGCGGCGATAGCAGTAGCGTGCGTCATCATAGGTAAAAAGGCAAGGCCGAAGAGAATCTGGTAAGGCCTTCCCTTAGGGCCAGATCTGTGTATAGTAGAAGTGACCTACTTTCCGATTTAAATCAAGACGATGTCGATCCATTGTCAAGAGAGTTGAGGTGTGATGGCAGTTTAAAAACTTCTTGAGGATGACAAGTAGTGACTGAAAACCTACTCACAGCTATTTGACCTAAAATTGGGAAACGCGACACCAATTACAGACTAGCAATACCTGCGCCAACCACGTGCGCTGGACAGTTGAAGAGGAATTGTTGCCAACATTGCTGCAGGTCACTCTAAGTGCCGTCAACATTGCTGGCAACAAATGTTAACAACACTCTTTGATCTTTACAGACTGCTGGTGGGTAATGTTGCCAACACTTTTTCGGTGTTGACAGCATTGTTGACAAAAAATATTAGTACGATTTTTGTAAATGTTGTCAACATTTGTTGTCAACTCCGGTGTAAACGCAGCTTAACTCACATTCTGCAGTTCTTGACGATCGCGAGGGGAGAAGGAACTTTTACTTCCGATTGTCGACAAATAATGGACACAGAATATCAACTTATATAAATCTGATCAGCCGCGCCAGACGGAAGGTTAAATATAGGATTGGTAATCATGTTCGTGCGTCTATTGTTTCTGATGCCATGTTGTTTTCTATCATGCTATTGTTAATGTCTTTGGCTACGATGTAACAGGTACACTCTGACACTGAATCACAAATTAACCGAAGAACAACATGTTTATGTGCTCCAACGTTGGTAATAAGAGCACAGCGTTGGTGTTATCAGACTTTGAGACGATTTCTTGATGTTCGTCCGCCATGACTTCAAGCAATTAGAAATTTGAACAACCTACTTGAGAAAATGGGCAATATTATGGATCTATCGCGAAGCGGACAATCACGGACTGCTAGAACGGAAGATAATGCTCGGCTCATTGCCCAGAGTTGTCATTAATTGTCCATCGTAAGTCCATCAGGAGAAGGAGGAGGAGAAGGAGGATCAAACCACTTTAATTACAATATTGTGACTAATAAATCTTGGCCTAACAAAAATTAAGGAATGTAAGAAGTGAGGCTTTCACAGGTGGTTGGAAGATCGTGTTCAAACGGCAGTCACCCAACAGCCCTGAAGCTATCGAAGCAGCGCGCCAATCTCTAGCCTAGCGTTGACGTAGCGTGGACATTGAACAAAAACAAGAAATGTTTATACCTTACGTTTATTTGTATCCTGTAAGTTATGGTTTGGAACAATACAAATGCCAGATGCATGTGCCTTGGTTGTGTATATGTCCTCGTAGCAGTCATACAATATGTTGGTGTACTGCATTCTACCCGTGTTTTGGAACAATATAAAACATATGTGACATAGCCTATGTTTGTCTATGTAGTAAATTTAGGCTATAGTAATTGTTAATACATAAAATCCATATTCCTTATTCCGGAATATTTTGCATATCTAGGCTATACCATATTTTGGAACGGAGGGAGTACTTGAATATTCTTGTGATGAACGTTAAGAAATGTGGCAACACTCCTTGCTTACTAAGTTTCGTTGTTATTCCAATTTTACATCCAGAGGAAATGATTGAAACATTAAAAAAGTACGCCTATCCACAATCTTGAAACTATGGAATCATTCATCTTGCGCCTTCTGCAAAGAAAGCCTTTTGCTGCGTTTTTTCATTGTAACTGTAAAAATAGTGGATTATCGATATTGACGTCATAGCCTATATTCAGGATGGTGGCTGCGTGCTATATGCGGTGTGATAGTCTTATCACTAAAGCAAGCGAGGTATCTTATCTGTTTCTCCCCTGTTACAAGATTTCGTGTTAATTGCGCAATTGGATAATGAGTTATTGATTTTGAAAGTATGCTCAGCCACCATATTGAATATTTGGGGGTGGGGTTCCTTTGCCTTTGGCATACAAAGCTCATATACGGTTCTACATTAATGTTGATATTGTATCTCTAAAATATATAGTTATTTGTTTGTATATTTTATAATTTCAAGATGGCCGCTGCGCGCTATATTTAGTGTGATATTCCTATAAGAAATGGTAGCGAGGCCTTTTTGTATGGTACTCCTGTCTCACTAAATTTCGCGTCAATGGTTCTATTATGTCGTGAGTTAAATGTATTAGTCCAAAGAATACGCCCAGACGCCATCTTGAACATTATGGAGTCGCTGTTATTTTGACTTGGTCATAGGAAGGCACTTACGAGGCTCTACATTACTGTAATTTTTGTCGGTGTATCGTAATAATTTGAGTTATTAATTATCATATTCTATATTTTCAAGATTGCCATCTCGTGTTGTTCTGTGTGTCATTCTTATTGCTTATTTCAGGAAGCTCCCGTATTTGATTCTTCTTACTAAGTTTCGTTTTAATTGCGCAATTGCACTATTACGTTTTTATATCACGCCTAGCCGCCATCTTGAAAATTTAAAGTCTCTATTATTTTGCAAGTGCATTCAATACTCCATATAGATTTCTACCTTATCACTAATTTTCGTTGTTGTAGTTCCAGTGATTGAGGTTTTAAGGAGAGGAACGGCTAGTTCATCTGCCCCGTTGTAGTTCTAAAACTTATTTACAAATATCTTGCTATCGGGCAATCTACCAAAAGCCTTCAAAAGAACAAAAATCATAGCTATACTGAAACCAGGTAAACCAGAGAACAGAGCTACTAGTTACCTTCCAATTGCACTCCTGAGCTGCTGTTACAAGCTTTTAGAAAGACTTACCCTTAATAGAATTGGTCCAAAGATTCATGAAGTCACTCCCATTGAACAAGCAGGATTTATGCCTAATAGAAGCTGCACAGATCAAGTTCTTAGTCTAACTACGCACATAGAAGCTGGGTTCCAACAACGCCTTAAAACTTCCGCGGCCTTTGTTGATCTTACAGCTGCCTATGATACAGTGTGGAAAGAGGGAGTCCTATACAAATTAGTAAATATTATACCCTGCCAAACCATGATTAGACTTATAAATAGCATGCTGTCTGAGGGATACTTTCGAGTGGTCCTCCGTAATCATTTAAGCAGACAGAAGAAACTTAATAATGGTATTCCTCAAGGTTCTGTCGTGGCTCCGGCGCTGTATAACTTATATACTTCTGACCTCCCTATAACAGTATCAAAGAAGTTCATTTATGCAGATGATCTAGCTTTGGTCACTCAACATAAAAGTCTTGAAGCTGGAGAAGCGGTACTTTCTGCTGATTTAACGACAATGCATGAATACTTTAAAAAGTGGATATTAACACCAAACCCAACGAGGACTGAAGTTAGCTGCTTTCATCTTAACAATAGAATGGCTGATGCAAAGTTAAATGTCAACTATAATGGCCAGGCTCTTCATCATCAAGTTTTTCCGAAATATTTGGGCGTGCCTCTGGATAGAACTCTTATCATACCGAATTCATATAGAAAACACCGCAGCAAAGCTGAGATCGTGGAATAATATCATACAGAAGTCGTGCGGAACCTCATGGGGTGCAACAGCTACTCGTCTACTCTGCTAGGGGCGTGGTGGCTCAGCGGTCTAGCTGTATGCCTCTCACCAAGGCGGACCGGGTTCGATTCCCGGTCAATGCATGTGAGATTTTCGAAGTGAAATGCCATGTCCTCTGGTTCGGATTCCACGTAAAAAGGAGGTCCCTTGGCTCATAATCACAAGATTCACGGTCACGTAAAACTACAATCTTCCTTCCTTCCTTCTACTCTGCTGCTGAATAGTGTGCTCCAGTATGGCTAAGCAGCCCACATGTGGGTAAAATCGATGTCCAGCTAAATGTGGCAATGAGAACATTAACAGGGTGCATAAAGTCTACTCCTCTTCACTGGCTACCGCCTCTAAGTCACATAGCGCGACCAAATCTGCGGAGACAGAACGCCCTCCTAAAGGAATATAAAAAGTTAATTATCAATCCTCAGCTTCCAATCCACTCTGATGTACCTGTACTTGAAAAAAGCCGATTAAAATCCAGACGGCCACCCATCATACTGGCAGAATCGTTGCAAGCAATGAATTTCAACATGAACAGGAAATGGTCAGGAATGTGGGCTAGTGCTGCACATTAGGACTACCAGGCTCTCGTTAGCCCAGGTACACAGCCAGTTGGCATGGAACTACCGCGACGTGTTTGGAAGACACTTAACAGGCTCCGTACAGGCCATGGCATTTGTGCAGAGAACCTCCTCCGATGGGGATTGTCGGCATCTTCCCAATGTGACTGTGGCAGTGAACATCAGACCATCAAACACATTGTAACATCCTGCAGCAGACGAGCTTATTGTGGAAGTACAGAAGATTTCTTTGAAGTGACGGCTTCAGCCCTTCAATGGATTAAATACTTAGACATAAACTTTCAGATTTTTAGTGTTTTTAAACTTTGTTTATCAGTTGCTCTTCAGTTGCCATACGCTAAATAAATAATTAAATTTATTTTTAAATTAAGACATTTCAGGTTGGGCGTTGTGCGTGATATTCAGTGTAATAAAGTTATCACTAACGCTCCTGATGCCTCCTCGATAATAGCCTACTCCTCTCCTACCATATTTCGCCTTAATTGTGACATAACATCCCGAGTTAGTAATTTGTATACTATAGGAATACGTCTAGCTGCTATCTTGAACCTATGGAGTCACTGTTCTTTTGTTTTTGGTATACGAAGTGACTTTTAAGGCTCTATTTTATTACTAAATTTCATTATTATAGTTCTAGGATACCGAAAGTTATTAATTTATTTTGACATTTCAGGATGGCCGCTGTGTTATATTCATTGTGATAATCGTTTGAGTAACGTAAGTGATCTTATATGATAGTCATCTCTAGGCAAGATTCGTCTTACTTACCCTATTTCATTCCGAGTTGTCAATTTTAATGTTCTAATATTTCGCGCAGCCACCATCTTGGATAATAATAATAATAATAATAATAATAATAATAATAATAATAAATATGAGTATTGATCAAATACTGCTACAAGAAGCACAACTACAACAGTTGGAAGTTACTTGTTGAGTTCATAGCATGTCAGCAAAACTTTAGTGATATTATTAATTGGTACACAAAATCCTCGTTTATCTGGATTATGTAGGACCGGAGATAATCCGGATGATCGAAAACCCGGATAATCCGGAAAGAAACTATTTCATGAATATAAGCTACTAATGTACACAAAGCTTTATTTTGGTAATGCCAAGAATTTAAAAGAAAGTTTTGGCACACAAACGCAATACGGTGCCGTACATAATGTATTTATTTCTATTTACTGAAATTGTGTGAAAGTTACTTTGGTTCCAAATTGGAGATTTAAATATTGAAACCTGGAAATTTCCTACCTGTGTAGGTACCT
This sequence comes from Meconema thalassinum, assembly GCA_946902985.2. Lineage (NCBI taxonomy): Eukaryota > Metazoa > Arthropoda > Insecta > Orthoptera > Tettigoniidae > Meconema > Meconema thalassinum. The sequence continues at coordinate 122,503,462 of OX336393.1, read as the reverse complement.
TCCTTACAGTAATGTTGATGGTTAAGTGTGCAGTATTATTTGAAGGGCACGTACATTTTCGCGATGAAAAAATAATAATGTAGTAAATATAAACAAATCAATCCGTAGAAACCGGAAACCGGGATATATGAGGGCCGGATAAACGAGGTTTTTGTGCAGGTTGCCTCAAGGTCATACACATAACAAAGCGTTTCAAGACACATAAAGAGATATAGCTGTAGGCTGTGAAAACTTTATTACACGAATAATATTGGTCGCTAACTTTTGACGACAGAAGATAGATAATCTCTCGGGAAAGGCTATATTTCACAACTTGTGAATGTGAAAAACACTACTCCCTCCCTCCCTCCAGTTTTCTACGGGTACATGCCAAACCTTTGTCCCCCCAGGGGCTCACATCTTGCGGGACGTGGGTTGGCTACCACGGGGCCCCAGCTGAGTCCGGCATTGCATCCACTTACTTGTGCCGGGCTCCTCTCCGTCTTCTTTCCTGCCGACCTCACTTGGTCAACTCTTGTTCTCTTCCGACCCCGACGGTATTAGGGTATCAGAGGCCCAGGGAGTCTCTTCCTTTCCCGCCTTAATTGGCCTTTGTCTCATCTTTTCTGATACCCTCATTCTGCGAGGGGTCAGCCTTCTTTTTCTTTTCCTTTTATTTCCTGCCTTCTGCTCAAGGCCCTTAAGGAGACAGGGTGTATGTAGCCCCACCACTTCTCGTGCACCTTAGATAATGCTACACCCTCAGGGGCTCACGGCTGGTGAGTTCGGGAGTTGGCGACCCCGAGGGATTCCTGAGCTGGGTCCGTTTTCCACTTTTGTCCCTTACCTTTGGGGCGGACCCTCTCCTCTCTCCCCTCCCCTCTCCTCTCCTCTTTTCCTTATATTTACTTTTCTCTTTAAGATTCCCGCACTGTTTTTGTTACTTGGTTCACCGTGTAGCTAAATTCCCTTTTAGCGATTTTTTAAGGCATTTTTTATCTACGTTGCATTTTGTAAGTTTTTTCGATCTAAATTACATCTCGCGATTGTTTTCAACCTCAATTGCATTTTGTAAAGATTGACAATCTAAATTGCTTTTTAGTAAGTCTTTCAATGCAGGTAGACGGGCCTTTTAGTGAGTATTTTGAATTTCAATGCCATTTTGTAAGTATTTTCAACCAAAACCGCATTTCGCACGAATTTTGAATCTAATTGCATTTTGTTTGGTGGGCATTTTGCACATATTTTGATTTTCAATTGCATTTTGTGGGTATTTTGAATCTAAATTACATTTTGTTAAGTCTTTTCAATCTAAATTGCATTTTGTAAGTATTTTGAATTTCAGTTGCATTTTGTAAGTATTTCGACGCTACATTGCATTTTGTACGTATTTTGAATCTAGCCTACGTTTTGTGGGTCTTTTTCAATCTATTCTTTTTGTGAATCTTTTCGTTCTAAATTCCCTTTTGTAAGAGCTTATTGTGAGTTGTTTCCATCTGAGTTTCTCTTTGTACTGTTACGGCTGTTAGTTTGTTTCGTCGCTCGCCGCGTGAGTCACAACTGCCCCCAGGGCTGGGCTGCTCTGCCTCAGTGTATTGCGTGCGCCTTATGCAACAGGTCTACTAGGACAAAGGGATGGTCCAGAATATTCGTGACCCAGCCAGCGATGGAAACCTCGAGAAGCCGTGAACCCTGGATGGGTCTAGAAGCATTTATTGAGTCACCGGCCTGCTATATAAGAGCGACCTGTCAAGCAGTGTGGTGTGTGTTTTACGAGCTAGTGCGAGCGTTTATCCTGAGCGACAGAAGTGTGGTGACTTGCGAAACCCCTAGTGGAGCCGATTCTCTTGACAGCGACGGAGCGAAAAGCATACAGGGGACTGCCTGTGTTTTGAGCGAGTGTGATTTCACTGAGCGACAGTGGTATCGTGGCGAAGTGCCGTGCGAGTTACGAAATCCAGTGACATTGTTTCCCAGCTCGTGGGCAGCGAAACAGCGTGTAGCAGGTTATCGTAAGTAACTGTAGTTTGTGTTCATAAGGGAGAGGTGCAGGTAGTTTCTGTCAAGGCCACCGGACTCATTAGCACGGATTAACTTCTGTGGTTTGTTGACAAGTGAAAGGGGGCAAGAGCTCTCCATAAGGAAGAGACTTGAGGAAACTGGAGTAAGGTTCTAATTGCTTGTATTTGCTGATGAGTAGTGTATCTTTCTGGCCGCAATAAAGTTAATTATTTCTTTAAAGGAACAATCTGTGTTGTGCTTCTACCCACCGTAATCCAGTTAACAAAAGTGCCACTAGGGGGGTGGCACGTAACAGTACGTATTTTCCGTCTCACATAATTTTCGTTCTGGTTTCCATTTCATTTTCGCTATCACCCAGATCATTAGGGGCCGATAACCTAGATGTTAAGCCCCTTAAAACAATAATTATCATCATCACCTCTCCTCTCTCCCCTCTCCTCTTTTCATTATATTTCCTTTTCTCTTTAAGATTCCCGCACCTTTTTGTAGGTATTTTTAATCTACGTTGCATTTTGTAAGTTTTTTCGATCTAACTTGCATTTTGTGAGTGTTTTTCAACCTCAATTGCATTTTGTAAGGATTGCCAATCAAAATTGATTTTTAGTAAGTCTTTCAATATAGGGGGGTATTTTAGTGAGTATGTTGAATTTCAATTGCATTTTGTATTTTCAACCTACCCCGCTTTGTTCAAGTAGTTAATTCTCAATTGCATTTTGTGGGTATTTTGAATCTAAATTACATTTTGTGCGTATTTTCAATCTCATTTGCATTTTGTGCGTATTTTGATTGCACTTGCATTTTGTAAGTATTTTGATTTCACTTGCATTTTGTAAGTATTTCGATTGTACGTTGCATTTTGTACCTATTTTGGACTTAACCTACATTTTGTGCGTATTTTTCAATCTATTCCTTTTGTGAGTATTTTCGTTCGAAATTCCCTTATGTACGTATTACCGCTCTCCATTTTGTGAGTAGTTTCAATCTGAGTTCCTTTTTGTAAGTATTTTTCCTGCTACATAAGGCATAATTGTCGGGGCTCACTGTCTATTTTATCTAAACCATTTTAGTTTCATCCATAGCAGTGAGTTTTGTTATCTTCATCCTTTCATTTCACGCCATTTCATTTCATCAGGGGCCGATAACCTCGATGTTAGGCCCATTAAAACAACAATTAACATCATCATCAAACCACTGTGAGAATTCGTCTAGACTCAGCTTCTGTTAAGAGTGCATGCTTCATTTTTCACTACAATGTACGGAACTGTCCCGTGCGGTAATCAGATGGGCATGTGAAAATGTTATGGTCATCTTCTCAGGGATTGTAGGTTGAACATTAAACTCACTGAGGGCTACCAAAGAAGCGATTTTTGGTAAAAGGCATGTGGTGGATTAGCGTAATATTTTCGGCAGCGTTGTGAGGTTTCCATAGCAACAAGCCTCCACGCGATCTAGTTGTCAGCTGTTCTTGCGACACTAGCCGACAAATTGCAGATTTCTCTCTCTCTCTCTCTCTCTCTCTCTCTCTCTCTCTCGAAAACTACATCCCCAACAACTGTTTTACTTTTTAGTTAGTATTTTATACAGTCTGTGAAAACTATTGCATGTATCATAATTGCTCGATGATCCGCAGTCCAAATTTTCTCAAAAACAAAACATTCTTATGTAGAGCTTCGCATTTTATCGTCATTGGCCTATGTACTTGGGTAAGTTTGAAAACCTGTGTTATTGATAGCTGTAGAAGTGTAAATAATTGTAATTATTAGGGTACAGGATTGAGGTACCGGTAGGTATGTGCCTCTGGGCTTGAGATAAGATACCATCGTGGCACTCAGAGTGACATCTGTCAGTCTCAAGAGTTGAACCTCATATCTCCGAACGTCACCTACTTATTCCAGCCTTCGGGAGTGCCTTAGACCGCCCGACTGCTCAGATAGGTTTCTTTAAAAAATTCCAACGGACGTACAAGTTGCTCTGCAATAATGTTAAAGCACTGTATTCTCAGTTAACATAAGAGGCAGTTACTGATATGGACAATGGCACCGAGTTCGTCACATTTAACCCTTAGGAGGATAGCGACGATTTTTGTAATCAAAAGTGCTGATGGTTTATACTTCACAGTTAGGACACTACGGGCTCAACACACAAACTAATTAAACTAAGAAAGGCTTTGAGAAACATCAACAGACGACGCCGGCAGCACTTAGACGTACCATTAGTAATGCAGTACACAGAATAACAAGTAGATAGCGCCACAATATTCAAACGAGGAAACTAACGAAGCTTGCAGCAACCAGTCCGAGGCGACTTGTGTGTGATAACTGACGCCGTATAAGACTCGGGATTCAAAACACCAGCTAAGTTTACATAACCGTACTCAACTCTAGTGTATTGTTTAATTTGCGTATTCGCTACCTTGACAAGCTAACCAAATTACAATAATTGGCCACCAGTTTAAATAGGAACGTTTGAAATAGAAACATAAATAACAAAATGGTGGAGGCATCATTCCTGAAGTTCGTCACAATAATAATTCAATAGACCACAGATTAACATACTTCAACTACATTAATAATAATAATAATAATAATAATAATAACGCAACAACTATAAGAGTGCTTCAGACCAACTGAGCAATAATATCTATAAATAAGATTGACACGTTCCACAAAGTTCTTATAAACTTTTGAGCTCTAAAGCTTGTGTATGTATTTGTGCATAAGTGTAATACATAGCCATCGTACTTTGTTGTTTAAGACTTCAGTCTTTCGACTGGTTTGATGCAGCTCTCCATGCTTCCCTATCCTGAGCTAATCGTTTCATCTCTACATAGCTACCACACCCTACATCCGAGGCAATCTGTTTAACATATTCTAACCTTGGTCTACCCCTACTGTTCTTATCCTCGACCCTTCCTTCTATAGCTAAGTTTGCTATTCCTGGGTGCATTGTGTCCTACCAACCTATCTTTCCTCTTCATTAGCAGTCGCCAGAAACATCTCTCCTCTCCCACTCGTCTTAATACCTCTTCATTCGAAACCCTATCTCTTAGTTTGTAACCCTATCTACCCATCTTATATTCATCATTCTCCTATAACACCACATTTCAAACGCTTCAATTCTCCTCCTTTCTGCTGCGCAAATAGTCCAAGTTTCACTTCCATAGACTGCCACGCTCCAGACAAAGGCTTTCAAAAATGACTTCCTAATACCTAAATCTATATTCGATGTCAACAGATTCCTTTTCTGTAGAAATGCTTTCCTTGCCTGTGCTAACCTACAGTACTTTTTATATCCCCGTTGCTTCGTCCATCACTGGTTATTTTGCTTCCTAAGTAACAGAAGTCACCTACGTCTTCTAGCTTTTCTGTCAATTCGACATCCATAGGGATTTCTGATTTCTTTCGACTGCATTCCAATAATTTTGTTTTACATTTATTAATTTTCATCATGAATTCTTTCCTAAAGACAGAATCCATACTATTTAAAAACTCTATTCAAATCCTCTGGTGTGTCGGCTAAGATGACGATGTCATCAGCAAATATCAAGAGTTGAAATTATTTCTCCTTAGATCTTTACTCCTACTTTGAATTTTTCTCCAATTTCCTTCATTGCTTGTTCAATTGAGCAGGGTCTGATAATGATTGCTTGACTATCGAAACATATCATCCAATTAAGTACCCCCTTTCTTTGTGCACAGAAGCGTGCTATTTTGTGATAAATATCTCGTGTAATTTTTCTTTCAGCTTATGACGTTTAAATACTTGTTTTACCGACTAATGTAATGGACACAATTTGTGTTGACCGACTGGAAAGCTTTCTATAATAAATATTCACGCTTATTTAAACGAATTTATCTGTGGAAGTCTCAATATTTCTAAAAACCAAATTATTTTTATCTTCTACTTCGAAAGATATATGGACCCGTCTACAATAACATGGAAGGTAAATGGGAGAGAAGAAAGAAAGAAGACCTGTACCAGAGATTTGGGAAGCCGCACATTGGACGAATATTGGGACAGAGGCGACTACAATGGTTTGGGCACAGCGGACGGATCCCTACCTAAGAGAGTCCTCCAATCTCAACCCACGGGAAAACGCCTGAGAGGACGTCCGAGAACACGATGGAAAGATCGAGTGACGTCGATCCTTCAAGTAGTGGAACATACAGCAGTGGAGGATGATGCTAGAGACCGGAAAAGATGGAGTGCCATCTGCAACAAATACCTCCTCGTATGATTGACTGTCAACAACAAGTCAACCTCTGCAACTACAGCCCATGAAGGGCCTAGGCCGACCAAGCGACCGCTGCCCAGCCATTTGGCCTGCAGATATTGGGGTGACGCGTGATCAGCGCATCGGGTCCCCTCGGCCGTTAATCTTGGTTTTCGTGATCGGGGCACTGCCTCACTGTAAGGCAGCTACTCAATTGTCCTCACGAGGCTGAGTGCACCCCGTTACAACCCTCACGTCAGTTTTTAAATCCCTGACGGAGCCGGGAATCAAACCCGGGGCCTCCGGGTGAGAGGCAGGCGCGCTACCCCAACACCACGGGGCTGGCTTATGATTGACTGACGTTCCTTTTATTGGATATTTTTTGTGTTTTGTAATATTTTTTTCCTCTGTTACATATATTTTTGTTTTGTTTTTGTAATATTTGTGATATTTATAGTTTTCTATTGTCCTTCTACTATAGGCCTCAAAGGCCCGTTTAATGCACTAAATGATGATGATCTCCTTTAACTACGATGGTAAATAAATTTTAAAAATAAAAGGTAAATAATAAAACTTTGATTTGAATATGAAAAAAAGCAAAAATAAATACCAAAATTAAAATTATAATAAGAAAAAACCGTTAAATTTAAATTTAGGTAAAATACAAATAAAATGAAATATATATATGAAAAGAAGTAATTCTGTCCTGCAAAGGGTTAAACATTAGCATCGGGTTGAGCCGGAAACCAAGCCGCTATCTTGGGTTTTAAAAGTAAACTCCGACAACGTCACTCGGTCCGACGCCACACAAATCCTAGCGCAATCCGAGTTTTCATTTAAGATGCAGCATAGAACCAGACTTACCAAGTTGTTAAGAGTCTCCAACTTAATTCGCGGTGGTTGTAACAACAAAAATCCAGTCTTATCACTACTGTGACCTTCAAGTTAGCTCGTTTAGCTGCCACGCGGCATTAAAATGAGTTATGATGGGTTTTGAATGAAATCTCCTTGATCTAGAGGATTAATTTTATTGAACATTCTAGCCAGTGAACCTGAGCTGTGACTCAAAGGTATGTGTTCAACTTGATTCGCTCTTTGGGCCATTTTGGAAGGCACGAGTCTCCAGCTCAACTGTCCGCTGGTCAGGTCGGAGCTTTTAGGTATGTGCGAGCTAAGTTGTTACCATGACAAGAGAGAAGGCTATATAATGCCGGAGGAAATGAGACAAGTCATCAGATTGTGAAGCTATCGGAACGAGACAGTCCACAGAGCCTGTCAGTGGATGCACTAACCCGCTGGAGAGCCCTGAGATAATGCGAATAATCAATAATATGTCGTGTGATCTCCGAGGTGGTCTGGTGTATTTCTTTGGAGGAGACTCCCGTAATCTACCTGAGCGACTGATAAAGATGAGATGATCAAGACGTCACATACACCTAGTGAGGAGAATTGACCATAGCAGATTAAAATACCCACGACTGGACCGGGTATCTAACTCAGTATCCTTCAGGCCAAAATCTGGCCACGTAACTACAGGGTCTTTCATATAAAGTAAGAACGCCAAGCGGTGGTTTTGTTATCCGCTGCTGTGGTAGCCTTGGCCGAGCTTGAGGCGCGTCATGGCCCCCTGATCAAGTGTGTGTACAACCCTATATGCAATATTACCATATAAAAGTTGATGGAAGTGTCGTCCTTCCTGGGTTATACAGGCATTGTATCTGGTAACCACATTCTGCCACTGTAATGTTTCTGATCTTTTATTTTATGTCTTTTATTGAGCACTGAGCCATTAGTGTCAAACTTATTTACGTGAATATGTGCTAGTGAAGGTGGCACTTCATCAGGAAATTGTTGAAGAAATGCATCACGTACCCGCCGAGCCGACTCATACTTAAAATAAGTTTTACATACAACAAAAATACGATGTTGTAATGATAACTGTCTCAGCATGTTAGCAACTGAGGTTCGGACTGGTGACTGAACAGTGAACACCTGCATGCTTATTGCAAGGTCAAGTGTATACTGTACTATATGCGCGCTTTCAATACTACAGTAGGGGGCCATGGCGTGCCACCAGCTCGGCCAAGGCCACAGAAGCAGGGAATAACTAATCTGCCGCTCTCCGTTCTTACTTTATATGAAAGACCCTGTATATGTGAATCAACATCACGCGGTACTTACCCATCTGTACGCTAGTCATCCAGCAAGAGATGTGGACGAACAAACCTTCTTGTAACCGTTTGGTGAATAGGTCATGGTTCCAGGACGTACAGCTTGTGCCACGATTTTTGGCCAGTCAGTCCCGGTTGCGGAGACATACAGAGGACAGTCGGCGAGTCTCAAGTATGTGCAATTTATTGATACGTGAGTTGTTTTCGCGCAACTGAACCTGCATGAAGCAACATGCACCAGCAAAAGAATTCTGCTCTTTAGTCAGCCACACATTTACTAAGCTCGCAACTGTATACATCGATCTGATTACGAGCTTGTATTCTCCTTCTTCGTGGTGTAGTGGTAAGCATGCCTAGATACCACACCAGTGACCAGGGTTCGATTTTCGGCTCTTTCCAGAAATTTAATTTAATGTCTATTTAGAAGACTTGGACCAGGCCAGTGTTGTATGCGAATAACAAACAAACTCGTTCTCTCCCACAAACAGGCTAAATGTAGAAACATGCGCAGTTAAGAAAGTCATAGGGACAATATTTCATTCTCATGTATTACCAACATATTTAAATGAATTGGTATTTAATAAATGTATTTGTTTTGGAATTTTGATTTTATTCGTTTTGTGTCTGTTTTCTGCCTTTGATTTTGCTATTGCTTTGCGTGAGTTTTCTGCTTTCGCTTTTCTTTTTATGAAGAATTCATGATGAAAATTAATAAATGTAAAACAAAAATATTAGAATGCAGCCGAAATAAATCAGAAACCTCAATGGACATCAAATTGGCAGGTGAAAAGTTAAAGGAAGTAGGAGACTTCTGTTACTTAGGAAGCAAAATAACCAGTGATGGACGACGCAAAGTGGATATAAAAAGTAGGTTGGCTCAGGCAAGGAAAGCATTTCTACAGAAAAATATCTGTTGACATCGAATATAGATTTAGGTATTAGGAAGTCATTTTTGAAAGTCTTTGTCTGGAGCGTGGCGCTCTATGGAAGTGAAACTTGGACTATTGGTGCAGCAGAAAAGAGGAGAATTGAAGCGTTTGAAATGTGGTGTAACAGGAGTGATGAAGATAAGATGGGTATACAGGGTTACAAACGAAGAGGTATTAAGACTAGTGAGAGAGGAGAGATGTTTCTGACGGCTGCTAATGAAGAGAAGATATAGGTTGGTAGGACACATACTAAGACACCCAGGAATAGCAAGCTTAGTTATGGAAGGAAGGGTTGAGGGCAAGAACTATAGGGGTAGACCAAGGTTAGATTATGTTAAACAGATTGCCTCGGATGTAGGGTGTGGTAGCTATGTAGAGATGAAACGATTAGCTCAGGACGGGGAAGTATGGAGTGCTGCATCAAACCAGTCAAAAGACTGAAGACTCTAACACACAAACACATCACAGGAATACAGGTTAACAGGCCAGTTCAACACACACCCAACTACACGGGGGCTGAGGATCTACCTTCCTCACCACTACTGTCACCTGGCAGGAAAGTAAGAACTCTATAGGGTGACTTGTGGCGGAGATTTAATTATTCTTTTCTTGTGATCATCAAATGCAACACGAGAGGTCTTTCAACAGCAGATGTCGTACAACCCGGAGTGCCATGGATTCTTCCTCGATCGGGAACCGAACCCGTGGTCTTGGGACCACAGGGGATGTGGTGTTTCGCAAATACGATAAAGCGCTAAATGCTAAGAATGGCTTGCACTCGTGTAGATTCACTTTTCCCGACCTGTAACCCACTTTTTAGTGTTTTGAGAAAGCGATAAAATGCCAAATTGACTCAAAATGCGAACATTACCAAAATGCTATATAAATGCGAAATCCTCGTGTATTTTTTTTATTATTTTTTTAATCGTGACGTATTTTATTCTTTCTTTTCGAATGGAAACTTCAAATGAGTAGTTCTTACACTCTTGCAATGTTTATGACGGCTTGACCACCGGTTTGGAATGCGGAAAGTAAACCCTTCTGCACTTTTTACCCGCCCATCCGTCGCTCTAATTTCCTTTGCGTAGGTCAAGTCAACGAGTGAGTGAGACCGAAAATGTCCATAAAACGACTCTTAAGGTTTCATTCAACAATGTTAATGATTCATGTACTTGCATGCACTTACCCACTCTGGAGGATATTGTAGCAAGATTTGAGCTGATTTTGTGTATTCTCTCTGTGTTATTCTGATTTTGCATTAGTATAACTTTCTTTCTGTGTAATATTTTGACTGATATTATTTTCTTCTGTGTTACTTTAACCTATAAAATCTACTATATATGTAACAAGTAGTTCCGTGATGAACTAAGTAGCCTATTTTCATATATCCTCCTATTATTAATTGCCTTTATCAACATACAAATTGTCAGTTTGATTGCTGTAATAGATTCGTAGATATTGAGAACCGTCTAAATATTTTGGATGGTCACCATGTTGGAATTTTATATTATAGGCCTTAGATTTATGTTCTATTACATGAAGATTATTGTGTAGGTGTTTTATTCAAACTTCAATCGCTTGATTAGGACACTAGAAATAAAAGCGGAATTTTAAAATTTCGCTCAGCCGCCATCTTGTGGTTACGAAAATAATTTTAATGAATTAGTTGCCAGTCGATTAAAATATGTATAAGCATATACCTTATCAAGTTTCACTGCGCTCGGATGGTTAAAACTCAAGGAACATCCATTTGAATATTTAAATTTCGCGTCACCGCCATGTTGGATTTGTGCTCGCCAGGTTATTGAACGTCCCATAGGCGAATTTATGCTTATAGCCTCTATACACTTATTAAATTTCAGTTTAATTGCTATAGTAGATTAATATATATTGAGAACCGTGTAAATATTTCGGATGGTCGCCATGTTGAATTTTAATATATGTAGGCCATAGAGTTATGCGCTATTAGATGATGATTATTGTGTACGTTCATTATGCAAATGTTGATTTCGATCGCATGATTAGAACACAAGAAATACAAACTTAAATTTCGAAATTTGCACAGCCGTCATCTTGAGGTTACGTAAACAATTGAACTAAATTAGATACCAGTACATTACAATGTGTATAGACATTTGCTGTACGAAATTTCATTGCGTTTGGATCATTAGATCTCGAGAAAAGTATATTTAAAACTTTCAACTTCGCTTGGCCGCAATGTTCGTTCTGTAGTTAACCGGTTTTTGAAAGTCTCATAGATGAACTTCCAGTAGTGCCCTATATCTCCGTACAAAATTTCATGGGGATACCGGTAATAGTTTCAGAGATATAGAATGCCGGTGAAATAATTCGCACAGCCGCCATCTTGAAGTTATGTAAACAATTGAACAAACTTAGATGTCGGTGCATTACAATGTGTATAAAAATATACTGTACCAAGTTTCATTGCGTTTGGTTGGTTAAATCGCGAGGAACGTCAATTTAAATGTCGCAACTTCGCTTGGCCGCCATGTTGGTTTTGTAGTTATCAGATTTTTAAAAGTTACATAGGTGAACTCCTAGTAGTTCCCTTTATCACCGTACAAAATTCAAGGGTGATATCTGTAATAATTTCGGAGATATTGCATGCTGGTGAAATATTTCGCACATTGGATTGGTGAGACGTAACAAAATTTGAAGGTCGGGGTCGCCCGGAATAGTGCTATGAACTTACCGAGTTTCATTGAAATCACTCCAGCCGTTTAGAAGTTATTAGGGGAGACACACAAAAATCCATCACATGCACACACAGTCACACGGACAAAAGGTGATCTCATAAGTCTTTTTTTAATTTTTTCATAAATGAAAATAGGCTTAAAATGAATGTTTGTTCGTTTGTTCGTCCCTTATGTGTACATCAGATTGCGATGAAATTTTGGTGAGTTGTGTACACTCGGGGAAGGTTTCTGACTTATAGTGAATCCATATTACAATAGGTAGCGCACTAGTAGATTCAACAAATGAGTGGCAGAGCGCGATTTTGTTTTCAACAAAGTCCCGTATGCGTTCATGAACCATTCATACGATTGCGATTAATCTTTGAGTTGTTGAACACGCTCCCTCAAATGTTTCTGAGATAGTAAATCCAGTTTATGATACTTTAGAGGCATTTCACGGGGAAAAAAATAATATTGTATATTCAAAAGCCCTTCAACAAACAAAGTTACAACGCCAACACTTTCTTTGATTGGCATTGCAACGCATGTCGGGTACAGCTAGTTTAAAATAAATAAATAAATAAATAAATAAATAAATAAATAAATCATTAATTAAATGCATTTTTATCTCACTATTAACCTTTTGCAGGTGTGATTCTAATTTCACATTAATGTCATTTCAAAATTACTCGTTTGTTAGATTTAACCTACTGGCTGCGTGGCGCAGAGGTAACGTTCTCGTCCGCTGGGCCCAAGGTTGCTGGATCGAATCCTGGCGCAGTCAGCTGGCATTTGAGTACGTAAATGCGAGGGAGCTGTGTCAGTAGATTTACTGGCACATTGTTGTTGTTTTTTGAGTCTTCAGTCTTTTGACTGGTTTGATGCAGCTCTCCATGCCTCCCTGTCTTGAGCTAATCGTTTCATCTCTACATAGCTACCACACCCTACATCCGAAGCAATCTGTTAAACATATTCTAACCTTGGTCCACCCCTACAGTTCTTGTCCTCAACCCTTTCTTCCATAACTAAGCTTGCTATTCCTGGGTGTCTTAGTATGTGTCCTACCAACCTATCTCTTCTCTTAATTAGCAGTCGCCAGAAACATCTCTCCTCTCCCACTCGTCTTAATACCTCTTCGTTTGTCACCCTATCTACCCATCTGATCTTCATCATTCTCCTGTAACACCACATTTCAAATGCTTCAATTCTCCTCTTTTCTGCTGCACCAATAGTCCAAGTTTCATTTCCATAGAGCGCCACGCTCCAGACAAAGGCTTTCAAAAATGACTTCCTAATACCTAAATCTATATTCGATGTCAACAGATTCCTTTTTTTGTAGAAAGGCTTTCCTTGCCTGAGCCAACCTACTTTTTATAACCTCTTTGCTTCGTCCATCACTGGTTATTTTGCTTCCTAAGTAACAGAAGTCTCCTACTTCCTTAAGCTTTTCACCTGCCAATTTGATGTCCATAGAGGTTTCTGATTTATTTCGGCTGCATTCCAGTATTTTTGTTTTACATTTATTAATTTTCATCATGCATTCATTCCGTAAGACGGAGTCCATACCATTCAAAAACTCATTCAGATCCTCAGACGTGTCGGCCAAGATGACGATGTCATCAGCAAATCTCAAAGTTGAAATTACTTCTCCTTGAATCTTCACTCCCACTTAAAATTTTTCTCCAATTTCCTTCATTGCTTGTTCAATGTAAAGATTTAAAAGTATGGGTGATAAGTTGCAGCCTTGCCTAACACCTTTCTGAATACCAGCTTCTCTCTCATATCCTTCAGCTCGAATGACGGCTGTCTGGTTTCTGTATAGATTGTATATCACCCTCCTATCCCTGTACTTTATTCCAATCGATTTCAAAATATCAAACAATTTAGTCCAATCAACGTTATCAAAAGCCTTTTCTAAGTCTACAAATGCCATGAACGTTCTCTTATTTTTCCTTATTCTACCTTCCAAAATCAGCCTAAGGCTTAGTACAGCTTCCCTTGTTCCTACATTTCTCATGAAACCAAACTGGTCTTCACCCAAATCCGTTTCTATCTGGCTTTCCATCCTCTTGTAAATTATTCTAGAGAGGATTTTTGAAGCATGAGTAATCAAGATGATTGTACGGTAATCTTCATATCTGTCAGCTCCCACATTCTTTCAGGCGCGGATTCAAGGGGGGGGGGGGGGTCACGGGGGTCATGACCCCCCCCCCCCCCCAACGGAGACCAACTTTTTTTGCAAACTCAAAAAACGAAAACACAATTACCAGACAAATAAAAATTAACGAATTTTAACTGAAAAACAGTTTTTTTTTTCATTTTATTCAATACTGAATTATCTTTATTGGAATTATTATGTTCTGTTACAACTGTACATATTTACAACTTCTAACCTCTTGTATAAAAACTATTAGTTATACAACAAAATAAACTCGTCTATTTTGTTTAGCAAACCTTGTGATTACCTAATCGATGTTTATAGTGATGTCACGATGAATGTGCAGTAATGCACGGATAGGAAACTGGGGCTTTTTTCGCACCAAAAATTTTTGCCGACGTCCAAACTGCAAGCTTGGTTGGCAATTTAAGCTGTGACTTTCTCCCTTTGTCGGTACCAACTCGACTTGCCGAAACTGTTACGTACCTTGATCCTTTTCTCGAAGCTCGATGTAAAAGTCGCAAAACACGCCGTTGCAATTTGTACGAATATTTTTGGTGCGCTAAACGCATCAAATTTCTATCCATGAAGCTTGCAAAAAAATTGGCCTGGTTTTGTACGTTTGGTTATTTTGTGATTGCGTTTTTAGTGATACCATTTTTCTTAACAATTTCGATTCTCTGACCCCGCCCCCTCCACCGCGCCGCCCCCCCCCCCCCCCAAGCCAAACTCTAGATCGATTCTCTGACCCCCCCCCCCCCCAAACCAAACTCTAGATCCGCGCCTGCATTCTTTGGTATAGGGATAATAACATTCTTCTTGAAATCAGGGGGTACCTCACCTAGACACCAAGTGAAATAACCTGATCAGACCTTCATCTCCTATGCAGCGTAGTAACTCAATCGGTATATCATCTATGCCTGGTGCTTTGTTCCTGCTTAAGTCCTCCAATGCTCTGTCAAATTTTGATCTCAATATTAGATCTCCTTTTGCATCCTCATCAATTTCCTCCTCCCTTTCCATTACATGATTCTCAATCTCCTTTCCCTTATACAAACACTCCATGTAAGCTTTTCTTCCCTATCTGTTAGAGGCTTTCCATTTGTGTCCTTAATATTTCAGCACTTAGTCTTCTTTTCCCCAAAAGTATTCTTAATCCTTCGATAAGCTGTGTCTCCTTTTCCTTATTTCAAACAATTTTCTATACCTGCACATTTCTCTTTCAACCATTCTTCTTTCGCTTCCTTGCACTTCTTGTTAACCTCATTTCTCAGACGTCTGTATTCTGCTTTCCCCTTTTCATCTCTTACATTCTTCTGTTTCCGCCTTTCATCCATCAATTCTAGTATATCCTGAGTGATCCACGGTTTTTTACCTATTCTTTCTTTCCTACCAATGTTTTCTTCTGCGGAGTTTGTTATCTCATTCTTCAAAAGTGCCCATTCGTCTGCAATTGAAGTTGGTTTAGGGTTTTTCATTAGTCCTTCCTTTATACTCTTCTTGAATCTTTCGTTTACATCCTTCACTTTCAGTCTGTCTATTGCCCACCTTTTTGGCTTTTGACTTTTCTTCAGCTTCTTCAACTTTAATCTGCGTTTAATAACAACCAGATTGTGGTCAGAGTTTATGTCAGCATCTGGATATGTTTTGCCATCCAAAATCTGGTTTCGAAACCTCTGCTTGACCATAATGAAGTCGATTTGGTAACGCCCTGTATCTCCTGGTCTCATCCATGTGTATATTCTTCTATTGTGGTTATTGAATAAGGTGTTAGCTATGACCAACTCATGCTCGGTGCAGAATTCCATCAGCCTGCTTCCTCGATCATTCGTTTCACCTGATCCGAAATCTCCTACTATCTTCCCTTCTCTGACTTTTCCTACCACAGCATTCCAATCTCCCATTACTATAATATTTTCATCACCCTTGATATACCTCAGAATTTCATCTATTTCTTTGTAGACCTTTTCAACATCTTCATCAGTTTGACTGGTAGGCATATAGACTTGTACCACTGTGGTGCACGTAGGTTTAGTATTGATTTTTGCTTAAATAATCCGTTCACTATATTGCTCATAATATTCCACCCGCTGTCCAAGTTTCCTACTCAATATGAGACCAACCCCTGCTTGGCCATTGTTTGATTTAGTGCTAATGACCCTATAGTCACCTGACCAAAAGTCCTGTTCTTCCTGCCAGCGCATTTCACTAATCCCAACCAAATCCAGCCTCAACCTATGCATTTCCCTTTCCAAATTTTCTAACCTTCCACTTCCTAACAGACTTCTAACATTCCACGCTCCGATCCGTAGAATATCAGATTTCCTCTTTGTCACTTCTCTGATGTTAACCCCCTCTCGAGTAGTCCCCACCCGGAGATCCGAACGGGGGACATGTTTACCTCCGGATTGAAATTTTACAAGGGAGGAGGCCATCATCACATGTAATTATGCACAGAGAGGTGCATATCCTCGGGAATTGCATTACGGCTGTAGTTTCCCGTTGCTTTCAGCCGTGCAGCAGAACGCAGTGTAGCCATTAGTTGGCTTATACACACATCAAAAAAAGTTTTGCATCACCTCGGTTCCCAGATCTCCGGCATATAGACGTTGACTGTGTATATTGTATCCAAGATACAGTCCCTTTGACTGTTCATAGATGTCACTAAAACTGCTCAAAGATGTAAACAACCATGCATGAGCAGGGCCTATTAGACGGAGGGGGTACGACAGCCGATCAGTTCCAGTCATTCCACCAGGACGAAGGTACGCTGCTCATGTTGTCTGTAGTTCTACCATGCCTAGAAGGTCAATACCGCAGTTCGATCGCGTCCGCATTGTTACTTTGTGTCAAGAAGGGCTCTCAACAAGGGAAGTTTCCAGGCGTCTCAGAGTGAACCAAAGCGATGTTGTTCGGACATGGAGGAGGTACAGAGATACAGGAACTGTCGATGACAGGCCTCGCTCAGGCCGCCCAAGGGCTACTACTGTAGTGGATGACCGCTACTTACGGATTGCCGCTCGGAGGAACCCTGACAGCAATGCCACCATGTTGAATAATGCGTTTCGTTCAGCCACAGGACGTCGTGTTTCAACTCAAACTGTGCTCAATAGGCTGCATGATGCGCAACTTCACTCCCGACGTCCATGGCGAGGTCCAGCTTTGCAACCCCGACACCATGCAGCGCGGTACAGATGGGCCCAACAACATGCTGAATGGACCCCACGGAATTGGCATCACGTTCTCTTCACCGATGAGTGTCGCATATGCCTTCAACCAGACAATCGTCGGAGACGTGTTTGGAGGCACCCTGGTCAGGCTGAACGTCTTAGACACACTGTCCAGCGAGTGCAGCAAGGTGGTGGTTCCCTGATGTTTTGGGGTGGCATTATGTGGGGCCGACGTACGCCACTGGTGGTCATGGAAGGCTCCGAAACGGCTTTACGATACCTGAATGACATCCTCCGACCCATAGTGCAACCATATCGGCAGAATATTGGAGAGGCATTTGTCTTCATGGACGACAATTCTCGACCTCATCGTGCACATCTTGTGAATGCGTTCCTTCAAGATAACGACATCGCTCGACTACAGTGGCCAGCATGTTCGCCAGACATGAACCCTATCGAACATGCCTGGGATATGTTGAAAAGGGCTGTTTATGGACGTCTTGACCCACCAACCACTCTGAGAGATTTACGCCGAATTGTCGTTGAGGAGTGGGACAATTTGGACCAACAGTGTCTTGATGAACTTGTGGATAGTATGCCACGGCGAATACAGGCATGCATCAATGCAAGAGGACGTGCTACTGGGTATTAGAGGTAGTGGTGTGTACTGCAATCTGGACCACAAATGCTGAAAGTCTAGCTGTATGATGGTACAACATGCAATGTGTGGGTCTCATGAGCAATAAAACGAGCTGAAATGTTGTTTGTGTTGATCTCTATTCCCTTTGTATTTAACGGTTCCGGAACTCTTGGAACCGAGGTGATGCAAAACTTTTTTTGATGTGTGTATTATCAATATCTTAACCGTCTATAAGACAAGTAAAGAACCGATTTATTCTGAAAGGCTGCTACTCCCTTTCGGAATAAGTAAAGAGCAATTCTACTAACAAAAATAATAACCTTCTACTAACAATTACATACCAAAATTCTACTAACGAAAAATTACTTAAGTTCCACCAACAACAAGTACTACCACTAAAACAGTCCGTCACCAGGCACACTCACATGTACCCTCACACATCACAGTCTAATGAAACAATGAACTATATCTAATAAACATGCAACTGCCACCAGACACACTCACACACCACAGTCTAATAGATGATGGTGAAGATAATTGTTGTACAGAAGATGATTAGCAGACCTGACAACATGGTCATTGGCCCAGATGGTGATGCTGATGATGATGATAAGCAGACCTGACTACATGGTCATTGGCCCAGATGATGATGATGATAAACAGACCTGACTACATGGTCATTGGCCCAGATGATGATGATAAACAGACGTGACTACATGGTCATTGGCCCAGATGATGATGATAAACAGACCTGACTACATGGTCATTGGCCCAGATGATGATGATAAACAGACGTGACTACATGGTCATTGGCCCAGATGATGATAAACAGACCTGACTACATGGTCATTGGCCCAGATGATGATAAACAGACCTGACTATATGGTCATTGGCCCAGATGATGATAAACAGACCTGACTATATGGTCATTGGCCCAGATGATGATAAACAGACCTGACTACATGGTCATTGGCCCGGATGATGATAAACAGACCTGACTACATCGTCATTGGCCCAGATGATGATAGACATACCTGACTACTTGGCCATTGATCCAGATGATGATAGACATACCTGACTACATGGTCATTGACCCAGATGATGATGATAAACAGACCTGACTACATGGTCATTTGCCTAGATGATGATAAACAGACCTGACTACATGGTCATTGGCCTAGATGATGATGATGATGATGATAAACAGACCTGACTACTTGGTCATTGGCCCAGATCTTGATAGACATACCTGACTACATGGTCATTGGCCCAGATGTTGATAAACAGACCTGACTACATGGTCATTGGCGCAGATGATGATAAACAGACCTGACTACATGGTCATTGGCGCAGATGATGATAAACAGACCTGACTACATGGTCATTGGCGCATATGATGGTAAACAGACCTGACTACATGGTCATTGGCCCAGTTGATAATAGACATACCTGACTATATGGTCATTGGCCCAGATGATGATAAACAGACCTGACTATATGGTAATTGGCCCAGATGATGATAAACAGACCTGACTACATGGTCATTGGCCCAGATGATGATAGACATACCTGACTATATGGTCACTACATTATTCACATTATTAATATTATTCTGGATGTTTCACGCCACTCGAATACAGTACCGCCATCAGTGATATCACATAGAATTAAAATAAGTCGAGTTGCGGAATGTACAGAGCCCAAAACATGCGCCACCTTGGGTGGGCAACCGTTCTCTTGACCCAGCCAACCTACAGTCACAGGTTTATGAAGGATTACTTCTTTTGTTAACTTCCAACATGCCATCCTGTTCTTTAAAATATTTCATTAATAGTGGGCATTTACCGCCTAAGTTTGAGTCAGATTAAAGATTCGTTTCGGGGCGAAATTCCGGCACTCTGGCGTCTTTAAAAGTCGCAGTAGTTAAAAGGGACGTAAAACCATTACATATTCTTCTTATTGTTGTTAGATATAACCTAAATTTGAAGTTTATTCTTCAAAATGCTATAAAATACTAAATTTCAAATGTGTAAGAGCTACAAAATGCTAAATTTCTGATTTCAAATTGCTAACAAGAAGTTCGGTGACGAACTAAAGAGCCTACTTTTCTTAAAATTAAGATTCATGCCAATGCTTAATCTATATGGGCCTATCTAGAATAATGACGAAATTAAGTTGGTGATATCGAAATTTCTAATTAGTTCGAAATATACCTGGTAAAATGTAGCCTAATAGAGCACTACAGTTGGCAGCCCTGGTGACTGAATATATTCTTAGTTTCATCCCTGAAGGTACAGAATACAAAATTTTGTTGAAGTCCAATGGATAGCATGGACGTTACATGCAGTTAGACATTGGATCTATCAGCGCGCGTAAAATCATTTTGGCAACAATGTCATGCATGTGTTGGTCAGAAATAATCTGAAATATTATGATCTCTTGTTGTGCCAATTTTGGATGAAATCCATTCGTTAGTATAGAAGTTCTATGTATTTTAAAATTGGACCTATCAGCAGGCTTAGAATCATGTTTGCAGCATTGACGTATAGGCCTATTAGTTACTCCAAATTAATCTAGAATGTCAGGTACTGTACGTATGCGAAGTTTAGAGCTGTTGGCTTGCTGCATACTTTCTGATATATTGATATTAGGGTAAAAATAGAGACAGCATTTATTAACACTTGGCAGCCCTGGTTGCTCTTAAGAATACGCATAGTCATATATCTTATAGCACACATAGCACTTACGAAATTTGGTTGAAATCCAATTGATAGTATAGAAGTTTCAAGCATTTAAATATTGGTCCTATCGGCAGGCTTAGAATCAAGTTGGTAGCACTGACGTATATTAGTTACTCCAAATTAATATACGTGTGCATAGTTTAAAGCTGTCAGCTTGCATACTTTCTGATATATTGGTCTTCTTCTTTTTTTGCTTTAGCATTTGTCCCGCCTCGTGGCAGGGTTCGCTATTTGAATCCGCTGTCTCCACTTTACTCGGTCATGGGCCATGTCCGGATGAAGGTTGACGCTTTTCATATCCCTGTGCAGTGTATAGGCCCAACGTTGTCTCGGTCGCCCCTTTGGTCTTTTCCCGGCGATCTCTAGTGTGTAGCCCTGTTTTGCAATGGTGTCCACTCGTGACCGTAGCACATGCCCAAACGATCTCTGACGACCCTCTCGCATTTTGTTGTTGATTGCCGCGATACCAAATCGTCCCCTGATTCTTTCATTGAGGATGTGATCCAACTTAGTATTGCCAGCTGTCCATCTAAGCATCTTGGTCTCCATGACACTTAGCCGACGTTCTGCTTCCTTGGTGGTCGGCAAACATTCAGTACTATAAAGCTCAACGGGACGAATGACAGTGCGGTAAATTTTCGATTTTAGGTGGTCTTCCATCTGGCGATCGCACATGACACCTGTCGTTGTTCGCCACTTCATCCACGCAGCAATAATTCTTACGTTGACCTCCTCGGTGAGACGACCTTCAACAGTTATCGCGGAGCCAAGATACTTAAATTTTGTCGTTCGAGGCAGATCTTCGCCCTCGACTTGGATTGTCCCGATTTCTCCTGCATCCGTTGTCATATATTCTGTTTTAGCTTTGTTAAGCCGCAGGCCATATTGACTTAACCGATCACACCATTCCTGGTCTTGATGTTGGAGATCCAGCTTGTTTTGAACGGCCAACATAACGTCATCAGCGTAAAGAATGGTCCAAGGCGGTTGTTGTAGATCTGCAGTAACAGAGTCCATGACCATAATGAACAGCAATGGTGACAGGGCCGAACCTTGATGAACACCAACTGTTGCATGGAAGTTTTCCGACGCTCCTGCGGCAGCTTGGACGTAACTTCTTGGCTCTGCGTGGAGCAACTGTGCCCAGTTGTAAGGTACTTTGGGATGCCATGTTGTCGGAGAGTCAACCAGATAAAGTCATGCGGTACACGATCAAAAGCCTTTTCGAGATCTAAGAAAGCAAGGCGCAACGGCTTATTCTTTTCACGATGCTTTTCAACTAACAGCCGTGTGGCGTGGATTGCATCAGTTGTACTGCAATTTTTCACAAATCCAGCTTGGATTTTGGTCAGCTGGGTGATCGCACGTATCCTCTTATCAAGAATGCGCTCGAAGACCTTCATGGTGTGACAGAGGAGTCGAATTGGTCTGTAATTAGCACACTCGGCTGGACTTCTTATTTTTGAAGGTGGGTATCGTGATGCTCTGTTGCCAATCAAGTGGCGTTCGTCCTTCTTTGATAATTTGGTTGAATAGTCTTGCCAACCAATCCGCTGGATCCCACTTCTGAGAGCACCATAGCTCCGCCGCGATGTCATCTGGACCAGTTGCCTTCCCTGGTTTCATTTGTTTCAAGGCACCTGCAACCTCTAAGACATCAATAGGTTTGATAGGACCTTGGACAGCAGTGGCGACAGGTATCTGGTTGTGCTGGAATTCCTCTGTTGAGACCTTCTTAAAGTAATTTCGCCAACTTTCTCTCGCCTTCTTCCAGTCGACGAGAAAAACGCCCTTATCGTCATTGATGCCATCGAAGCGTTTTATATCTTGAGATTTATAGTTCCTGGATTTGACGAGGCGATAATGTCCCGCCCTCCCTTGCGTGTGTCCAGCTTCGCGTAGAGGTCTGCGTACCGAGCAGATTTTGTCGCTGCGACAGTCTTCTTCGCTTCCCTGTGGGATATTTTGTAACCATTCCAACGAGTTTTCTTCTTGCATACCGCAGTTTTGACTGCGTCATTCCAAAGCCATATGCCCTTATCAATCCGACGTCTTTCTGGCTTCGTAAGTCCAAGAATGGCATGCGTGGCTTCGTGAACAGCTTTCTTCATTTTTGTCCAGCTTTCTTCAACGATTGTAATCGGTGGCAGCGTAAGACGTATGACTTCTTCTTCCTTCTCTTTAAATTGCCACCATCTGATTCTCGCCGGTCCTGTTCGTGCCTGTATGACCATTGGCGGCTTTATACGGAGCTTGCAGATAAATGGTCGGTGTTGGGTCGCAACTGTGGTAAGGGACGAATTTAGTGTCCAACATGTCTTTAAAGTCTTTGCGCCTGACTAGAACGTAGTCTATTTGTGTTGTATTTGTGCCGCTGTAATACGAGATAAGATGTGAATCACGTTTTTAAACCATGGCCTGTTTGCCATCTCTTGATGAATACAGTACATTTGCATTTGTCAGTTGGCACAGGCTAGAGTAAAAGGTGGCTTTTCACCGATGTCTCAGTCTCACTCATGGCTGTGATAATATGGAAGCTACTGAGGTATGGGTGGTGCTTAGTAATGGCATTCGGGGCACAGTCAGTGCTTGTGAATGCTGTGAAAGGTTCTACTCATAGGGTTAGGACTACTGTTCTGACTCAGTGAGGAAAGCAATGGCAAACTACCTCACTCCTCTTCTTGCCTAGAACGCCTCAAAATAGCGCTGCCTTGGGTTTTTGTGGGTATCTACTCACATAACGTAACGGCGGTACTTTTTGAGGATCCAACCAGCCTTCGGGCTGACTACCTAACATACATTCGTAATGACTAGGTCATGGGTTTCCGCTTAATCTAGAATTCTCAGGCCGTCGTCGTTCCTCTCCCCATATCCGAATCTGCCATGGGCGGCATGGTCTTCTTTCAAGCGACCAACATGTCCATTTAGGTCGCCTGAGGTAGTCCTCTAAGGGCACTTCAGCGATCTTTTCGTCAAGCAACGCCCAGAAAGAATCTTTGATCGTTGACGTTAGGCCTATCTGAGGAGCATAGGCGCTGAAGAGGTGGATTTTTCTTCCATCAGCGATGTAGACGATTTTCATCAGACGATCATCATACCGCTGGACTTGGGAAACAGAACCATCAAACTGGGCTGATACTGCAATTCCCACACCACTGGTAGTCGCACGTTTACCGTTATAATACAACTTGTATCCACACCCAATGTTGTACGCCTTATAAAAATATAGAGCGAGCACTTATTAACAGTTGGCAGCCCGGGTGGCTTTCAAGAATACGCTCAGTCATATCTGTTTATGTACACTTATTGCATACGAAATTTGGTTGAAATCCAATTGATAGTGAAGAAGTTATATGCATTTAAAAATTGCGCCTATCAGCAGGCTTAGAATAATTTTGGCAACACCGCCATGTATGGCTTCCTGGAAATTAAACTGAAATATTATAATCTATGTGTGTTTCAATTTCGGAATAGCTCCCATGCCCACCTTCGAAGATATCCAACATGGAGCTCAAATTTCAAGTGCGGTTTTTCAGCAGTTGGTAGCACTGACATCATTTTCAGATATGGGTGTGAGATATTCATGGATAGATTTTTACTCAAACCAAGTGTGGTTCCGATTGCTGCAGCCGTTTAGGAGTTGATAGGGACACACACACACAGACACACATACCATGATCCATCTCATAAGTCTACTTTTTCCTCATTTTTACAAAATGTAAAAAGTGGGCTAAAAATCAACACCCCTATCTAAGTTATCAGTGATACACTGAGGAAGCTTAGGACAGCCATGATATATCGTGCTAGTTGCCTACTCTCTTGGTTGACGTGCCTGAGTGATCTTCCGGTCATTACCTCATTGTGTCCTTGCCCAATATTCCTGCCATATGAAGGACTGACACAGTTCCACTCCGACAGCCTTGGCAGTGTGTAAATGGTGAATATCCCTGAATTGAGGCTTTAAAAAGAGAGGGTATGGTGCTTTCGCTTACTTAGGTTTCTCCTTATTGCTATTCACTGATTTCTTAAAGGCATGATTTTAACATGGATTCTTAGACTGGGGGGTCTTTCTAGTATTAGTATCTTCCATTTCCCGACACCACGGCAACCAGTGTTCGTCATCTTTATCTATCTTCTATCTATATATACAAAATGTTGGTTTGTCTGTTTGTTATTTATACAAATCTACATTGTTTCACCTATCGGAACCAAAATTTGTGTAACTTACTTACCCTTTTGACACCTGCGGGTAACACTCTCCACTTCAAATTTCGGACAGACCACTCCATTCCCTGCATTTAGGCCCTTTGGCACAAATCTACACAGTTTCACCTAATTGCACCGAATTTCTTTTAAAATATTTGTTTCTGTTTTGTGCCAGTTCTTCATCAGTATTTCCCGACACCATGGCACCCAGTGTTAATCTATTTTTACTGAACCGTCCCTTCCTCCAACTCGTACACTATACTGCTGCAGCTTATTAAGGTTAACTTAAATAATTACCAAAGTTTATGGTAAATTTAAAAGAAGTTCACTAAAAGTCAAACGGCAAGTAGGCTACAACAAGAAAGTTAGGGAAAACAAGTTAGCAAGTTTGAAGTATACAAGAAAAAGAAAAGAAAAAAGTAATTGTTTAGGGTAGGCAATACTGGGAGTATCTAGTCTATAGATCCCCGTAGTATGACCAATATACCAAGGTATGTGAATCCGAGGCGGAGGGGAGACGATTATAAGAATTGGAGAAGAAATCCCAACCCAGTGCTCCGTAATGTCCCATAAGAGTAGGCAATTATAGTGAAAACAAGATGTGTCAAAGTAACACAAGGTACAACCATATTTATTCAGAACAGAGTGAACAAAAAAAAGGAGAAATAAAATATGTAAAAATACATAAATTGAATCTAAAACGGAAAATTAGAACGAAGATAAAATTTTCACAATTATTACGCTAATTCAAGAAGGTGCATTACCCCAAAAATGTCCCCGAGGGAGGAATTACAAGACAAAACAATTACGAGTAATGATTACACTTACTCTTAGAGTACTTGACGAAATCATCCGAAATCTGGAATAATATAGGGCAAGCAAGGATCCAAAAGATGAAACAATAAGCTTCAAGGAGGAAACATTTTCTAAATGCATGAACACAAATGTAGTTCAAGACTACAATCCGTAGTTAAAGTTAAATTATTTCAGAATGAACAAATATTGCCAATGAGAAAAGTTCAATTAATTAGTTAATTAAGCAATAACATCGAAGACAAAGGCAATTCAAACAAATAATATTGCAATCATTGAAAGCCCTACGGAGCTCAGAAAACTCCACAGGTCACATCAAGATTCAACTTTCATCTTCCACGAAAGAACAAGAGATGGCAGACATTGTTTCTGCACCAAAGATGAAATTACAAGCGAGGAACGCACAAAATAGCCTTTACCCTGCTCTAGGGTTCTTACTATGACTCCCAAAAACTCTAATGTTTATTAAATAATAAAAACAAGTAGTTCTGTGAAGAATTGTACAGTCTATTTTCATATTGGCTATCCTACTTAAGTTAATTGCCTCTATCAACATACAAAATTTCAGTTTGATTGCTGTAATAGATTCGTAGATATTGAGAACCGTCTAAATATTACGGATGGTCACCATGTTGGATTTTTATATATGTAGGTCTTAGAGTTATGTACTATTAGATGAAGATTATTGTGTAGGTGTAGTATTCAAACTTCAATCGCATGATTAGGACACAAGAAATGAAAACCAGATTTGAAAATTTCGCACAGCTGCCATCTTGTGGTTATGAAAACAATTGAAATAACTTAGATACCAGAGGATTACAATTTGTATAAGCATTTACCGTACCAAGTTTTACTCCGTTCGGATGGTTAAACCGCGAGAAACGTCCATTTAAATATTTACAGTTTGCATCACCGCCATGTTGGATTTGTGCTCACCAGGTTATTGAAAGTCCCATAGCCTCTATCAACATACAAAATTTCAGTTTGATTGCTATCATAGATTAATAGATATTGAGTACCGTCTAAATATTTCGGATGGTCGCCATGTTGGATTTTTATATATTTGGCCATAGAGTTATGCTGTATTAGATGACGATTTTTGCGTAGGTTCATTATTCAAACGTTGACTTCGATCACATGATTCATGCACAAGAAATAGAAACTTAATTTTAAAATTGCGACAAGCCACCATCTTGAGGTTATGTGAACAATTGAACTAATTTAGATGCCAGTGCATTACAATGTGTATAAACATTTACTGTACCATATTTCACTGCGCTTAGTTGGTTAAATAATGAGAAAAGTTTATTAAAATGTTTCACCTTCGCTTGGCCGCCATGTTCGTTTTGTATTTTATAGGTTTTTGGAAGTCGCATAGCTGAACTTCTAGTAGCACACTTTATCACCGTACAAAATTTCAGGGGGATATCAGCAATAGTTTCGCAGATATAGAATGCCGGTGAAATATTTCGCACAGCCGCCAACTTGAGGTTATGTAAACAATTGAACTAAAGTAGATGCCGGTGCATTACAATGTGTATAAACATTTGCTGCACCAAGTTTGATTGCGTTTGGATGGTTAAATTGCGAGACAAGTCTATTTAAAAGTTTCAACTTCGCTTGGCCGCCATGTTCGTTTTCTAGTTAACAGGTTTTTAAAAATCTCATAGGTGAAATTCTAGTAGTGCTCTTTATCACTGTACAAAATGTCAGGGTGATATCAGTAATAGTTTCGGAGATAAGGAATGCTGGTGAAATATTTCGCATAGCCGCCGTGTTGGATTGGTGAGAGGTAATACAATTTGAAGGGAACGGTCGGGGTCGGCCGAAATAGTACTATTTCCTTAGCGAGTGTCATTGAAATCGCTTCAGTCGTTTAGAAGTCCTTTTGTCCCACACGGACAAAACGTGATTTCGTTAGCCTATTTTTTAGCCTACTTTCGATTTTTGCAAAAAATGAAAGTAGACTTATGAGATCAACACAGGGCGAAAAAAGTGTGTCTGTCTGTGTGTGTGTATGTGTGTGTGTGTGTGTGAGTCTGTGTGTGTGTGTGTGTGTGTGTATGTGTGTGTGTGTGAGTCTGTGTGTGTGTGTGTGTGTGTCTGTGTATGTGAGTGTGTGTACTCTGAATGTCTGTCCCCCCCCCTATCAATTCGAACACGGTGAATGCGAATTGAACGAAATTTGGTACAAAGGTAGCACTAGCAAAGGACACCTCAGTGTCATGTTTTATATCGCCGCCATCTTTACTAAAACTGAATGGCGGCCACTCAAACGTTCAAAACGTAAAATCAAATAACGACTAACCAAATCATCCGATCTCTAGCAAATTTGGTAACAACATACCTTCGTATAGGATGCGTCTTGTGACCAAACTACAAGGTCGTCCGCCATACCATTTCAGGATGGCGGCCGTGCGAATTATGCAAACTTTATAATCCATATCATGGGACCCACCAGTTCCGATTATCGAGCCGAGAATCGTTTTAACTGTTCTAAAGGAAGAGGCACGTTCGAAATTAAAAGTTTATTTTGTAATACTATTGGCAACTCAAACTAACACTTGGGGCGCTGCGGTCGGTCTGGATAAGTAGGGTTTAAAATACTCAATAACACGCTTTTGATATGGAACACTTTTTATTTTTCGGTTATAATCAGTAAATGTGGTCTCTAAAGTAATGACAGTGTTATTTTTAATTGTATATATGTATAACTGTGCGATACACGTGATCTAATTTGTGTGTTCCACTGGATTTTTTGGTGTAATTTGCATATTATCAAGCATCAGTTTTTATGGTTGATGTAGATCAGCTGATTCAAATTTACACAGGGCTACACTTCGGACATTATTTCGGTACTATTATGCGCAATATAATGCAAATGTCGATCCTGAGTCAACGTCGAGGACATTCAAATAGAGAAATACGGTACATAAACAAATAAATAACACACCGAAGCTGTGCTACTTTTATCATTCCGAGACTAGCATCCACGCAAACCAGACGCCACTGTTCCAAGCTCCGACTTATATCGTGAATTGATGTCAAACTGATGATCCGCCAGCCTTTCCGCCAAGCCTACACCTCGTAATCGCTAAGTTCTTCGATATTCGAGCTATTCCACTATCAGTCATATAGGCCTAATTTGCCTCCCCGTGGGCACTGTAGAATGAGTGATTCCGCTACCATTCAAATATTCAACACCAAGCCCACCTTTTAACCATCCAAATCAAGCAATTCCTGTCGCCCCACGAGTTTTAATACAAGTTAAACTCATCCCTTCTCCCTACCAAGCAGCCAATAATTAATTATTTAATTAATTAAGTAACTTCATTCTTACCAGCGCGCCCATCGTAACAGCTGTTTTCAAACTGAATAACCTTCGCTGGCTTTACGTCGCAGGTCTTCTGTCTGTCTACCTCGACAAGTGTTAGATCCTTCCCGGGGTGGAAAGGTATTATTATTAGGTATTAGGTATCATCACATTTCGGCTATTGCTATTTGCATCTTTTGGAAAGTGATGAAAAGGTATATCCGCAGCCATCTTATACATCGACTTACAGCCGTAAACTGAGCAATACACTTTGCTTTTACTCATTTTTCACTCTATCAACGAGTAAAACTTATTACTTATGTATAAAGACACGAACAATTTACCACGATCTGTTTACCAATACAAGAATACATATACAAACAGTCACCACGTGACAAGTGTATCCTACTTGGTAAGTTTCTCATTTTTACCGCTAGATGTCATATCAGATAGCTGGAGTTGCCAATAGTGCAGACGTGATTTTAAAAAGCTGAGCTGATTCAGTAATAAGACAAGATGGCAGCGGATATCTTGTGCCTGACTTATATTTCACTAATTTGAGTATTGCATGCAATATAGCGTACTGATACAAAATAAATAAACTTTGTATGAAATGCTTTATATATAAATAATATACTCCAGTGATGAAATCGTTTAGTATAAATCATTATTTGCTAACAAGTTCTATGTAAGTCATTTTATATAGAAAGATATTCGTTGACACAATTAGCTCAGTGGTAGAGCGTTAGCCTATCGCTCAATTGCCTATGGTTCAAACCCGATCAGAGCTAGGTTTTTTGCTTGAAATGTTATATGTTTATTGTTTTGTAATGACTCAGATGTTTTACAATTAAGCGTTATATTGTGCATATTATGGTGTAAAATATATATTTAATTAAAACATAATTCGCCAGCAGATTTACTCGAGACATCTAGCTGCCAAAAAGGTAACTGCACGTCGACCTACTTATTAACTTCCAGATTTTATTGAAAAGTTTCTTCTTCTGGCCGCTAGAATGCACTCGCTCTGTTAGGATTATATTGTTCGATATTTCACCACTTGATGCCACGACTAGTCTACGTGGGGCTCCATTGATTACTATACCATTGGCATTCTATGCGCATCGAATTTGAAGAATGACAAGATGATACTACGATACATTTTTAATTTTTATTTTAAAGGGTTTGTAACAGCCTATTTTGCGTTACTTGAAAATGTTATTTGAAGTAAAGAACAAAACGATTTCACATAGTAGTTTGTATACACACGTCTCTGTAGGGTCATGGAAAGATTTGTTAATTCAATTAGGGTTTTCGATTCCCGGTCAATGCATGTGAGATTTCCGAAGTGAAATGCCATGTCCTGTGGTTCGGATTCCACGTAAAAAGGAGGTCCCGTGGCTCATAATCACAAGATTCACGGTCACGTAAAACTACAATCTTCCTTCCTTTTTTTTCAATTAGGGTTGTGAAAGCCATGCACAACCAGACGTGTAAAGACATGCCTCAACTCAAAGTTGGATGTTGCCCACGGCAGGTCGTATATGTAATAATAATAATAATAATAATAATAATAATAATAATAATAATAATGTTATTGGTTTTACATCCCTTTTAACTACTGCTGCTTTTAGAGACACCGGGGTGCCGGAATTTTGGCCCGAAGGGGATCTTGAACGTGCCAGTAAATGTACTGACACGGCTCCCTCGCATTTGTGCACCCTCAAATGCCAGCTGACTGCGCCAGGATACGAACCTGCAACCTAGGGCCCAGCAAGCGAGAACGTTACCGCTGAGCCACGCAGCCAGTCCGGTCGATTATGTCTCCAGATCCATAACATTCTTGATATACTTCTTATCTTTCTTTCTTTCTTTCTTCAATGATGGTAGCAGTTTTTATCTAGGTTGTGGCGTTTGGTAGAGGTAAATCGTTTCTAAGGTCTTCAACAAAGAATAGTTCTATTATACTCTTTGATAATAACAACGAGTTATAACTATACTCATACATTTAGGAAAGTAGGCTATATGTTCTTTACTGAACATCTTGTTCATAAATGAAATTAGGCTAATAACATATCGTAAGATTTATATTTGGACCAGGACTCATATGGAGCCATTCTAAGACCATGACGAATAGAATACATAGTGTTATCACTGACAGAGTTCAAGCTTGCCCCGCTGTTGGCTAGCGCTAGCGGCGCAGACCACCAACACTACACAGTCAGCCGCAGTCAGCTGTTCAAATATGGGATACGCGCTGGGCTACATAAACCTCTTTACGAAGGATGCGGTTACGCCGATTACAACAAATTGTTTGTTTAGACTTATGAATAGTAAGTTACCGTGACAGAGGTGCCAACTATTACGGATTGTCCGTAATTATTACGGATTTCAGCTCACGATTACGGCATTACGGTCGAAGGGGAAATTATTACGGAAAAGTGACATCACGAAAAAAAATCCTTTCTATGAAAGAAAAAAAAAAGGAAAGTTACAGGGTGTCTACCGGTAACGAAAAAGTAGCTAATTTTACAAACAGGTAACGAAAGTAATAGTAGCTAATTTTTATGTCTGCATAGTTGGAGGAAACGAAAATTCGCCGAGGTCTGTTTAAATCGTCTAAACACGCGCCGCTTGGCTCACAGATTGCGATGGAGCCGATTGCGTAAGCTATATTTCTCCGTACCCGACCTCAAGGAAATGTATACTGAGGATACCTTGAGTGGTATAAATCGGTTCAACGTATAATTTCGGTATCGAGAAGAGTTTTTAGTTTTGTGTGAAATATTTTTCTGCATTATTAGGAAACCTGACTTTCCGCGAGACGTTTATTCGCGAAAACTTCCGAAACTCAACAGAAACCTCTCATTTCTGTTATTGACCTTTAAGTTTGGAGACTATCTCAAATTGAAGTCCAGAAATAACGCGAAATAATTAAATGTCGCAATCTTGCGAAATGATACAGTTTTGAAAAAAGAATCCCGAAAATGCTTCGAAATACTTTTTTTTTAATTTTAAAAATCTATCCATCTCGAAAATTAGCGACATCCAGTATGGTTAATTCGAAATTCCGTTATGTTGACTTTTCCTTCGAACTTTGGTTCCATCGGATAATTTAACCGGTTATCTCGAAAACTTGTATGATTCGTGATTCGAATTCGAAAGAAAATTTGCCCTCTTGTCGTATTATTCATGCAATCCCATCAGAATAATTCGTAATATTCGATACGGTACCTACTTCAAACGTTCATCCTCCGACTCACATGCTCAAGATGGCCGGCTGACTGCACGACTTACCTGCGGGAATCTCGTCAAACGAACCGAGATCGATGCCAGTTGCGTAAAATCATAAAACCCGTGCTCAATCGCGAACTTGTGACCACGAGGACTGCGGGAATCCCGTCAAAGGTGTTTGGGCAGCCATCACGAAATATCCCGAAACCTACTCGCCATTTTCCCCATGACTGTATACTTAAAAGCGTACGGGGATCGAGAAGTGCGTCAACCCTTTTAGAAATGACAGTCTACGTAGCATCGCGATACTCATTTCTCCTCGTGATCCACCGTGAACACCCAACCACAGCATAGGGACGGCGGGAATCATGGCGCCGACCATACAACATGTCTATAACTGCTCGTGAATTTTAACCATGCCCATCCTCGAGCTTGTCTCCGCCATTC
Organism: Meconema thalassinum; assembly: GCA_946902985.2. Lineage (NCBI taxonomy): Eukaryota > Metazoa > Arthropoda > Insecta > Orthoptera > Tettigoniidae > Meconema > Meconema thalassinum. The sequence continues at coordinate 122,470,730 of OX336393.1, read as the reverse complement.
TGCCAGGACAATCGTTGAATGGCCGAATGCGGCGCCGATTGCATATTATCGCGTTCTCGGTGACCAACCGCGAGGACATCGTGATCCTCGTATAACGACCGAAAGCGGCAGCGATTGCAATACATCGCGATATTTCTCCGCCTTCGATGACGAGAACAACTGGATTCTTGTGGAACGTACAGCTAGCGGCGCCGATTGCGTAATTATGCTATATTTTCCCGTGTCCACCTCTAGGACAATGGAAATCTCGTTGATCGGCTAAAAGTTACACCAATTATGTAAATAGCAATTTTTCTCCGTGTTCCATCGAGAAAACTACGGGATTCTCGGCAAACGGCTGAGGCCAGCGTCGATCGTGTAAAATCGCGATATTTTCTTAGAATGAAGGTTTCCTATTCATCTCTTGATTATTTTGTTCAAAGATTCCCAAGTTTGGTCAAGGAAAGTGAACATGACAAACTTGAAGAGGAATTTGCTGTTTATCAGTGTGATACTTTCCCTGAATATATTTTACAAGGACATAGAATTGATGTAAACTGGAGCAAAATTGCTGAGCTTAAAAATGAAAGTGTATAAAACTTTAAGTAATGTGGTATTTGCAATATTACTTGTACCTCACAGTAACTCCCCCACAGAAAGAATTTTCAGTGTTATTAGGAAAAAATCAGACACCATTCAGACCTACATTAAGCACATCTACACTGGAATCGATTATGATTCAGAAGGTGAAAATGTCATTACAGGGGGAGGTATGTTGCAAGAAAACTTTCACGGAAAACCAGTTACTGGGTGCAAAACAAGCTAGAAGGATTTTTTTTAAATTACAGAACTAGCAAGTAATATGCAAATTTTATTGTGTAATATGATATCTTTACTATAGGTTGCTTCCGGGTAGGACCAAGATGGTGTCATTATCGAGAAGGGAGGAACATGCTTCGGATTTGACGTGAAAATTTTTCAGTGGGGGGGGGGGGGGGGGGGGAGGGGGGCAATATAAGGGATTACTGATAACCTACTTCAAAGGTTGGCACCTCTGCCGTGAAAAAGTTTTTATTAATATTCTCAGTCCCCATGTAGAACTATCTTTTAAAACCTTCCGTTAGTCGCGCATTGGTCTGACAGTTCCGTGGTTCGTTTTAGTTGTAATATCAAGCCAACAGTTCAAGTTATAATCTTATCGTCTCGGGACATCATACACCATACCTTAGTAAGCATTTTCCTGGAGTTGTGAAATGACGAGCCTAAAAGTAACTCTACACGAGCAAGGGTGTCGCCTTCTGCTGAAAGATAACGAATCGCTAGTTCATGACTCAGTAATTTCGAAGGAATTTGTGACTGATACTGAAGACAAAGTTGAAACAAGATTCGAAGACTCGGATACTACCATGATTTTGATCAGGAGGACGGTAACGGAAGCGAAGAATTGTTCATTTTATTGGCAGGTTGGCCATTATTATTAGTATATGTCCGTCTCATTCTTGGCTATCACCGCAGAGGCCCGGGTCGATTCCCAGCTCTGCAAAGAAATGTAATTCTGGTCTGAGGGCTGGAACGGTGTTCACTCAGCCTCGTGAGGCAAAACTGATAAGAGGCGCGTTTGATTCCTACCTCAGCTATCCCGGAAGTGGTTTTCCGTGTTTTCCCACTTCTACTCCAGGCAAATACCGGGATGGTACTTATCTGAAGGCCACGGCCGCTTCCTACCCAAATCCTACCTCAATTCCGAATACACACACTACTACAGACATCACAATGACACAGGTTATCAGACAAATTCTACACACACCCAAGCACACGGGGCTACGTTACCACAATGTCGCAAATCCCCTAAAGAATCAACAACTATTATTATTTTAGGCCTATTATTAAGACGGATAATATATTTTTTCGTTTTAAGTAAGGATGGCACGAAGTAGAACAAGTAACCATGGAAGGCTGCCTTCATTCCGTATCCTACTGGGCGTATTCGTGATTTTATCACAGTGGATAGATATTTCGGTAAATTTTGAAAAAATGTGAGGTACTATTCCTGGTTTTAATTTCCACTTCACGCGAGGAAGTTCCACGTTCTCACAGTTCACTACGAAACAGTCCGCCTTAATAATAATTAAATCTTCCGAAAAACGCACGTCACAGATTCTACTTTTGATTGACAATTGCTTACCTTTCCGCGGAATAACTCTCGCCCATTTCGCAAACAGATTTGTTTCTTTTGGTGGTGTGAAAAAATGTCAACCATCAGATTTTCTTCCGTAACCCGATTACATCCAGGAACGAAACAATACGACATTTTCCCGAAACAGCAGAAAATTTAGTTGTTTGCACTCACAAAGCACTGCACAGACATTCGTAAACTATTACAAAGAAACAAATTCCCTCGCATAATATGACTTCTCGCGCACCTCGTGGACTACTTGTCACACGTGCTTATGGTTCGGTGCGACTTCCGCGCCTCACACTGGCTGGACCATGAACTACAATGCTTAAGTAGCGGAGTAATGACACTGTTTATTTCTATTCGTCATGCAAAGACCTTGTACGGTAGGGGAAAGAGAATTAAGGTTAAGTTCTGAAATACCGTCTAAGTCAAACAAGGCTGATAGATGGAGGCCGTCCTGAATAGAGCAACACGTCTCGAAAAAAGAAAAAAAAAAAAGAAAAAAAAAAAACAAAGACTACAAAAGATAAGTTTAGTAGAAGGTTTAACCCAAATTGACAGATGGTCTGATTTCATTCACTAAGACATTAAGCGAGCCTGCTATGGCATTGCTCGTATCTAACAGCTGATGACTGCATTTAGTGTCGCTGAGGTTCACATCGCCCCGTGATCATGACTCTAACCATGGCAATGCTGCTTGCCATAGATTTCTGTAGAATACCACTGTATTTTCAATCGTTTTATTACCCGAGGTATTATCTTCCTCGCTGGGTCAGTGGTAGTGTCCACCTCTTTATCCCAAGATCTCAGGTTCGATTCCCGGCCCTCTACGTCGTACGAAGTCCGCTCGTAAAAGGTCTCTCGTATCACATTTGGTGATTACCACACCAAATTAATTTAATCTCAGCTACAGATCGACCAATAGAGTTCTGGTTTAGACTGCTAGATGGCAGTTTTAAACAGAGCGTTGAAATGGGAGAGCAGATACTTGATTGGCTCAAACTCAAACGATTTACTGCACGGTAGCTGAGTCTATACGATTATTATTATTATTATTATTATTATTATTATTATTATTATTGTTGTTATTATAACTTTATGCCCAACTAAGGAACGTGATTTTACAGATGAAAATGAATAAATAAATAAATAAATGTGTGTATGTCAACCCCTTATTAATCCCGTTTCTCACGGGGTCTGGGATGAGATGCGATGAATGTCTATGTGGCGGATGCTTTTACAGCTGGATGTCCTTCCTGATGCCAACCTCATGAGAAGAGTTATTGAGAGATGAAATGAAGATGAATGAGATTGGGCAAGTTCAATTTAAAGTAGTTCCAACATTGGCTACCAGACAACACTGTCACTGCCACCCAGTGGCGAGCGTTGGAACTTGATAGAGCGTTTCTAACCAAATAACTTACAAATTTAGCTATACACCGATAATTGTAGTGGTAGGTTCTTTTTAATGCCATAAATCTATGACATGGGCCTGGCGGTCCCATGTCATAGCTTTATGGCATGATAAAGAACCTTCCACTAATTACACTTGTGTAAAGCTAAATTACAGGTTAGATTTGACTGACGCTCTTAGGTTCCAACGTTCTTCGCCAGGAGCCGACCTCGGTGGCATCTAGTAACGAAGTTCAGAACTAGTTGGTCGTTGGCGGTGGCGTTTGGTAGCAAAAGTTGGAACTACTTGAAAATCCAATGTCTGCAGTCCTTACTTGAATTAAAAACAGATAACACACACTAATACAGCCATCACAGTTAACACCGGTTATCAGACAGATTCTACACACACCAAAGTACACGGGGATTACATGACCGCGTTGTCGCAGCCCCTAAACTGAGGAAACAAACAAACAAATAACTCGTGCATAAACGAAGAGACATTAGCATTGACTCAGAGAGAGGGAAGGAATTATCACACGGGCGTTGCCGGGTAAGATTGCTGGTAATGATAATAATAATAATATCGTATGGCCTCGGGTGCCTGGTGCAAGCTTTGCTAAATAAGACGTGTTAATTTCTGTTGCAGGTACTATGATCCCCAAATCGGGTGGTGACTACGCCTACATCAACGAAGCGTTCGGCCCACTGCCTGCCTTTCTGTACTTGTGGGTCGCCCTGTTTGTGATCGTGCCTACAGGGAATGCCATCACGGCCCTCACCTTCGCCCAGTACATTCTGCAGCCTGCATGGCCCACATGTGATCCCCCACACGACGCCGTGCGACTCCTGGCCGCAGTCATCACCTGTGAGTATCATAGTAGTTTGAACCTTTAACAGTGGCCATTCCTCCATGTTGGACGTGAGGATCATCCTACAGTCAGCTCCCAAACTATTAAAAAAATGAAGTGTTTTGTAAAATACTCTTTGGTGCCACCTTACACGTCATCTCGATCAGCTCTGTCTTACTGTCGCAGACAGTACATTTAAATAGTTGTAAATTTCACCCCTAGATGGGTGAAGTGTGATTTTCTCCGCCCGGAGTAGAAAGCCGAGGAAGGAAGCTTTGCATCTTTTCTTTTAAGCATTTTAAATGATCTTGTCGACTTCGTCGTTACGCTGGGGTCTGGCGTTACGTTATGGTGACGGGACGAAATGTACCCAGATGCACTGAGGTGTGTGACGTCATAGTACTGCTTGGTGCATGTGAACCCCGACATTCTACTTCGTTAGTAAAAATCCCCGATTCTTGGATGTCACGGGTAATCTCGAGAATTACTGGATGGATTTTATGCGGTTTTCACCATTCTGTAAAGGATATATCGAGGAAAGATTCTGTAGAAAATAATTTATGTATGATCAAAGGAAGCCAAGCAGTAACGATTTCAGTGAAAAAGTCGAAAACAAACTTGGCGTCCGTGCGCTTCTTAAGCTTACGCTGGGCAAACCGTTAAAAATATCAATCTACTATGAGCGTAAGAATTGGTCAGCATGAAAAGTTCTACAAAAAAAAGTCCGCGAGAGCATATCTCTGTCTTCAATACATCGCCCACTATTAGTGTTTTTAGACTGGATGGAAGGGGCACGTCCCCGCGCACTCTGGTGAGCGTGACGGCATCCCGCGCACTTGACCTTGCTCTGCCCTTGGTTTGCACTTGCCGTTCGCGAGTAATATGAAACAAGATAAGCAACATTAGTATTATGCAGATAATTTTCTAACATGTTAAGAGTCTTTGGCTTCGAGCGAAGCGAGAAGCCTCCAGCCTTTCTAGCATTTTTTAGCATTTGTAGCATTTAAAATTATACAAAATCTAGTCTTTCAGACTGACTGTCACTTTTCTTAATCAGGGGGGTTGGGGGCGAAAAATTAAACCCACGCCCCCCGCGTGACAGCCGTCCTTTACTACTGCTGCCTCCGACAAGCTGTTAGTACTACACAGTGAGAGAAACAGAATGATTCTAGGAGATGTCATGTTGTTCATGGTTTCTCCATTTTCAATTTCAAGCAAGTGTCGGGATTGCACCTTATGGTGGGATAAGGCCACTTTCTACCCTCAAACATCACATTTTGGAAGGTATCGATGCACCAGTACAGCTGTACACGGAAACACAATGTTAACTAGACTAACTTGGTGTTATATAAATAATTCATGTTTTTTGGGCTAATGCCGTGTGAAATTAAATTAGAACCATACGTTTCTGAGAAACCTTGCCTCCTTTTTCAATGGAATCAAACAATTTGGCCAAAGAAAGTATATCAGTGAGATTACGAATTTCAACTGCCTCCCTTAAGACGGGGCACGATGTTACAACTCGCATCAAAGGAACATCAGTCTAAACCAACCTGACAAATCAGCTATAGCTGAACATGCCCTGTCTTCAGGGCACGATGTATGTTTCAAGGATGCTCATGCGCTTGCCCTTCTTAAGCACAACTGGTCTAGAATTATAAGGGAGGCAGTTGAAATTCGTAAAAATCCCAACAATTTTAACAGAGACACTGGATATCAGCTAAGTGACACTTGGCTACCAGTTATTAAGGATCTAGGAAGATAGTTCCTCTCAGTCTCTCTGTTCTTCACCTAATTTCAAATCGTACTTTTTTCCTCTATGGCTACAGAGCCTGGATTTGATCTCCTTTGTTCGTCACTGGAGGAGTTTCCATCTGTTTTTTCGCCGTTGCCTGTATGACGTTAGGTATCGTTCAGATACACTTCCCTTTTGTTTATGTTTCCTTATATTCATCTAACCCTCCCCCCCCCCCCCCCTTTCTTTTGGACATCCTCATTCTTCGAGGAGTCTCTATATTTTCACCCCGCCCCCTTTACCTTCTCCTTACTACTCTGTCCGCCGTTCTACCATGGTCCATACAGTAATTTCTGGCAGCTGCTCTCTGGTGACGAACATAGGAATTTATCTACATTTTTTGTATTTTTTTTGTAATCTCATAGATATACTTTCTTTGGCCACATTGTTTGATTCCATTGAAAAAGGAGGCAAGGTTTCTGCGAAACGTATGGTTCTAATTTAATTTCACACGGCATTAGCCCAAAAAAACATGAATTATTTATATAGTAATCCGGGCCGTGAAAGCCTTAATGTACATAACTTGGTGTTGTTTGTTATGCTGACCTTCTAGGAAGGGTGAGTCACAGTTACAAACTGCTGTAAACGAACCGATGTAGTTTTCTTTTTGGCTTGATATATTCTGCCTGTGAAGCATACTGTGTACTGTATGTTGTGATAAACAAGTAGTTCCGTGAAGTCTTAAATAGCCTATTTTCACATATCCTACTTATGTAAATTGCCTCTATCAACGTACAAAATTTCAGTTTGATTGCTGTAATAGATTCGTAGATATTGAGAAACTTCTAAATATTTCGGATGGTCACCATGTTGGAATTGTTTCATATATTTAGGCCATAATAATAATATAATAATAATATCGTATGGCCTCGGGTGCCTGGTGCAAGCTTTGTTAATTGACACCCAGAGGGTAGCTTGCATGTCGAATTTCGTCATTCCTTTGAACGCTACGAAAGTCAAGGAGGTTAGATATCTAAACTCCTTGACACTACAGCGCTTTCAAGTAGAGAATGGAGGAACTTTGTGTTGGCGGAAAATCCCGAGATTAATTTTGCCATTGAACACTGCCTACTGAATTCAAATGGGCTCTTTAACATGCCAACAACGTATGACATGAGTGTCGTGATTTTTGTCGCCTTCAAAAATCACTTACCACGACCAGGGGCGAACCTGCAATCTTGGGGTTGGTAGTCCGACATTATAACCACTCACCCACCGTGGCCATAGAGTTGTGGGATATTAGATGATGATTGTTGCGTAGGTTCATTATTCAAACGTTGACTTCGATTGCACGATTAGGACATAAGAAATAAAATCTTAATTTTAAATTTCGCACAGCCGCCATCTTGCGGTTATGTAAACAATTGACTAAATTAGATGTCAGTGCATTATAATATGTATACACATTTGCTGTACCATGTTTCACTGCGTTGGGGTGGTTAAATCGCGAGAAAAGTCTATTTAAATGTTTCGACTTCGCTTGGCCGTCATGTTCGTTTCGTACTTAATAGGTTTTTGAAAGTTACAAAGGTGAACTTCTATCACAACTTGTAACATGTTTTTCTAGGGGGTTTTATGCCACTAACACAAGTTAGTTGGACTATATCATATTTGGTAAACGCGGCAATAATCCGGCCAAGTTAAATTATTTCAGTTTATTCAATTTCATATTTCATATTATTATTGTTATTATTATTAATATTTATAACAGTCATTTTTTGGAGCTTTTAAGATTTGGAAGATTACAGATAGGATTTCTACTAGTAGAAATCCGTATCTATATTGGATGATTCCAATATAATGTTGCACGGCAAATCATTTCATACGTAAAGTCGGGATTTTATTCATTAGGGTTAAGAGAGAGTGGTGTGTGACTCACTGGGTATTTCAATACAAGAATAGATTGGAGTACAATAAAATTACGAAATCCGAGGGAACACTTCAAAGCAAGAAAACGTGTATGATCTACGTCTTGCCCGGATACGGAAATATAAATACGGGGTGGCAGCCTCATGACGGGAATAGCCACCTGAGGTGACCAGCCAATCAAGGAAGTAGAAGCAACGAAGCACGGGCATGGCGACATACGTGACGCACGCGGATTGGTCGAAGCAGCAAGGCCGCGGTATTAACCTTGACCCTGGTGGGAGAAGATTGAAGATATAGTGGACGCGCGGTGTGAGTGAGGACATTCATTAAGACATTACGCTTGGAGCAGTAAGGAGGTACTTTGTTCGTTAGTCCCAAGTGGGACAATTTAATTCACGCTTACTCCGCTGATCACATCAGATCATGAGTTCCACGCGTCTTGGAGTGTTTAGCCAGACGACGTGTTGTGGTTCATGGAATAGACTCCATCACAAGCTGTAACGATTACTTTTGATCAACGAGGAAGAATCTGACGCCGTCAACACCAATGCAGACCGTCCGACGCTGGGAGACTTCAACCACGTGGAGACAATGTTTCCGTTGGTAAGCACAAGTAATCTACGACACACACTCTCTGTTTTTCAATAGGGCTATATAAATTCTTTAAGCATTAATTTGGAAATAAGTTAAATTCACGTTATTCTCCCGACCGGCGTATTAAGTAATTTTGTTCGTGGCAATGTTTAAAGTAGTGTGCTCCGTTAACAGTGTTAATTTTATTCATGTTGCCATCAGATTTTCTAAGTGTATTAAATTCAATTATTACCAAGTAGATTCTTTAATTCCAGTAGGTAGCAATAGTTATAATACCTCATCCTTCTCCACAATCAAATGTTGTCTGGGTTGATGATTCAATCATCCCACGGCCTAGTCATTAAGAGTCTCTCATATGTTCTACTCACGCTAGGGGTCGATATTAAATATATAAATTTAGCTTGGAACACAGTGTATCCAGCTTGGCGCCCAACATAGATCAAACTTAGCAGTAGTATTTTCTGGCGAATAGTCCGCCCAGGTAGAAAACATTACATGTCGCTACCAACAAGGGGCCTTAAAAACATTACATTTGTTCGCTCAACGTGGAGCTTAACAAATACCATTACATTTGTCGCCGACAACGTTGGGCCGAAAACCCAGGAACATTTGAGGAAGGAGAAGGAGACATATTTCTGTGCCGGTATCTTGGGGGTTAGTTGTCTTTATCAGTGTATATCATTATGGGGGATGAGAAAGAAAGACAGATGAAGTTACGTAGTGGTCATCAACTGGAGAGTGATGATACGAGCAGTATGTAGAGTGATGGTAGTACAGGGGTAGCGGAGGTAAATCCCGATACAGAAACAGGGAGTGTAGGCGGCCAACCAGGATTAAAAACTTTACTTCTCGAGTTCATGTATCAGAACAAAGTTAGTAGTGATGCCTTAAATGCAAAATTAGAACAGAATAATGCAAAATTAGAACAAAATAATGCAAAATTAGAACAATACAGTAGGGAAAATAAATAAAGTACAGAAGCTTTAAATAAAAAATTAGAACAGAATAATGCAAAATTAGAACAAATCAGTAGGGAAAATAAAGAAAGTACAGAAGCTTTAAATAAAAAATTAGAACAGAATAATGCAAAATTAGATAAGAACAACAAGGAAATTAGTGTGAAAATGGAGCAGATTAGAGGAGAAATCAGAGGAGTAATGGAAGAGAAGGTTAAAGAGATCATTGCAGATGTAGACAGGAAATTAGGAAAAGTAGAGGAGGGGTTGGAAAGTAGAATCAGCTCACAGGCTGAAAATTTAAAGGAATTAGTTAAATTAGAAACACTGCAAGTTAAAAAGAAATGGGGGGGGATTGACAAGATTCAGGTATCAACTAGAGAGGTTAAGGAACAGCTGGGGGGTAGAATTGAGAAAGTCCACTCACAAATAGTAGCAGAAGTAAGTGATTTAAGAGAGAGTAATAAAGAGAGCATTAGCAAGATTGAGGAGAAACAAGCAAAGCTATATGATAAAGTAGAAGAATCAGAAGGAAACATTAAATTAACAGTATTGAGAGGAAGGCTGAGGAGAAAATCGCAGAATTAGAATTAAAATTAAAGCTAGGATCAGGCAAGAAAATAGTCAGAATAGGCCAGTTTTTGTGAATAGCACACACAGGGAGGTAGAACTGGGTAAGTTCAGCAATCGACAGGGGTGCCCAATGGAGTTCATGAACACTATAGAAAATAAATTCGGGGAGAGGTTGGAAAATGGTAGTATTGAGTGGTGCCAGGTAGTTTAAATTTTAGAACAAGTGTTTGTGGGGGAAACGAGGAATTGGTTTGCTGTCTATAGAGACAAGTTTACTGATATTAATGATTTTAAAATGAAATTCTGTGAAAAGTTCTGGAATGAGGTTATTCAGTCGCAGCATCGTGAAGGAGTAGTGTGTGGTAAATATAACCCTAAAGGAAGCTCCACCATGACCGAATACTTTTTAGGGCAGGTATTAGTGTGTAAATATCTGGATGGCTTGAAGGAGGAAAGTGATGTGGTGAGGTTGCTACTTAGGCACTTTCCCTATAGGATCAAGGAGGCTGCTTGTATCCAGAATGTAAAGACAATATCACAAGTAGAAAATTTGTTAAGCACATTTGATGCACTAGGGAGAGGGGGTTATGAGGACAATTTCAATAGGAGCCAGGGTAATAATAATAATAGGCCTAATGAAGCCAGACATCAGGAAGTTCAAGGGAACTGTGGCGAAGGGGCCAACGCTTAAAATAGAAATAATAATAATCAGCTAAATCAGAATAGAGGAAATGGCTATGGTAATCAGTATCAGGGGAGGAACAATGATTTCAGGGGGAATCAAGGGAGAAACAATGATTTCAGGGGAAATCAAGGGAGAAACAATGATTTCAGGGGAAATCAAGGGAGAAATTATAATGACAATAATTACAACCAGAATAGGGGTCAAGGAAGAGGACAGCCTAGTGGTAGTAATATACAGCCAAACAATGACAACACAGCCCAGAACAACCAGACCAGTTCAGTAGTTAGTAGTACTACGGCCAGCTGTAGCGGTTCTTTAAACGCGAACCAGGCTGCGAAGTAAGGTCAGAATCTCAGTCTGTAGCATGCCCTGTCCATACAATTATACAGGAACCCTATGACCTAAATGTAAGAAATGAATTGTTGCATGAATTAAATGATGAACGTATTGTTCAGGAGGTGGCTAGTAAAAGCCCCATTATTAAACTTAACGTGTCCGAGGCGCACACCGGTTTTAATTGATAGTGGTTGCATGAAGAGCTGCGTAAGTAGTACATATTACGATAAAATGAAAGGAACTGGTGTAAATTTTGAGGAGATACCAATTAAAAGCACTTTTGTTATCACAGCTGTAGGGAAGAGGTCTAAAGTAATTTCGAAGCAAGTTTTAGTGGACATTAAAATTAATAATCTTATCGAAAAGCAGATTTGTCTTGTAATTCCAAACTTAGTTTTCAGTGTTATTTTGGGTTCAGATTGGCTAAGTAGAGTGTCTGGTAACTTATGTTATGAAGTAGGTAGTTTGAAATTTAAATGGAATAATTCTGAAGTAGAGGTAGCGTTCAACGACAATGTTCAGGGGAGTAGTGTTGTAGGAGTGATTTGTTCTTTAAGTGAGATATCACCAGCCGAAGAGCGGGATACTCAAATTTTTGTGGGCAGTTTGATTACGAACGGTAGTCTTGAGGACTCGTTACGTGATGCTGCATTTCAGGGGCATATAGAGGGAGACCAGTGTGTTCTGCTCTATGATGTGTTATGGTGTAATAGGAGAGTTTTTGAGGATCGCATTGGCATGGCCAATTGCTATACACATTCATTGAACGTTATTGATAGATCAGTATTCACAGGACATAGATATCCTATACCTTCCGCTTATCAGGGTGCAGTAGAGGCACAAATTAACCAGATGCTTGAAGATGGCACTATAGAGTACTCAAACAGTCAATATGTTAATCCTTTAATTACAGTACCGAAGGCCGACGGCACAGTTCGTATTTGTTTAGACGCTCGTTTAGTTAACAGTAGAATCAGTTCAGATCAGCTGAAGTCCATGTCCATTGAAGAGTTGATGCAGACATTTGAGGGTAAAAAGTATTTCACATGTGTAGATTTAAGTTCCAGTTTCTGGCAAGTGCCACTTATGTATGAAGATCGGCCATTTACAGCTTTTAGTCATAAATATAACCTTTATCAGTTTTGCAGGGTACCTTATGGGTTCAAAAGTAGCTCAGCAGCTTTAATTAGGGCTTTAAACATCGCATTAGGAGATGACACGGGAGAGTTTGTAACTATTTACATCGATGATATGGTAATCAGTTCACGCAGTTTTGAGGAGCATTTACGTCATTTAGACAGTGTATTTCAAAAGTTAGATCAGGCAGGGTTCACTCTGAAACTGTCCAAGTCGTCATTCTGTCAGACAGAATTGACATTTTTAGGTCATAAAGTGTCAAGTAGGGGTGTGACACCAGAGGAAAGTAGAGTTAATAAGATACTTAATGCAGAAATACCACAGAATGTAAAACAGTTGAAAACATACCTTGGAATTTGCAATTTTTTTCGCAGGTTCGTCCTTAAATACTCAGGGTTAGTAGAACCATTTAGAGATTTGCTTAAAAGTGGTAATCGCTGGAGATGGGAGTCCAAGCATGATCTGGCATTTCAAGCGCTGAAGGCAGGCTTTGAGAAACCTGTGGTGCTGAAGTATCCTTTGAAGGATAAGGAATATGTGGTAATGACTGATGCGTCACATATAGGAATTGCAGGAGTATTGTGTCAGAGAGATGAAGAGGGTAATTTGTGCATCGTGTCTTTAGCATCACGTGGACATACAGCAGCAGAGAAAAGATATACTATCACTGAGTTAGAGCTTTTAGGAATTGTTTTCAGTTTAGGAAAATTTAGGATGTATTTAGTTGGGGGTAAATTTGAGATTCATACAGATCACCATGCTTTATTATATATGAGGACATGTAAACTCAGTTCTAACAGAGTTAGTAGGTGGATTCTTGCACTTCAGGAATACGAATTCACAGTTAAATATATTAAAGGGAAAGATAACATTCTTGCAGATATGCTTTCTAGGGACACAAATTTATGTAGGGATAATCCTGTTGTTAAGGCAGAGGACGGTATTTTGTTATGTGCATGTGTGGACAGTAGCAACAGGGCATCGTTACAGACACTGAGAAATATGTTAGTGGAGCAACGTGATGACATTAAGGATTTGTCATAAAATAAGTGTGTTTAGCTGGCGAGCCAGCCTATCAAATGAGTAAGTGTGGTATGTGGTGAGTGGAAGATCTGGTCTTCAAGGCAGGCGTATCATAAATCACACAGGGGGGTAGTATGTAAGTAAATGAGAGTTTTTAAGGTACAGGGAAAGATGAAGGGAGTGGTGGATGCTGTTGAGCACTAAATTGTCTCGATGCACCAAGGCCATTTTGGCAGCGCTGATGGGTTCCCATTTATCTCCAAGAGATGGGGGAGCGCTTGTATAGGGCTTGTTAGCTTAAGGCGTCCACGAGATAAAAGATGGGCCATTAGAAGGCGAGACAGTCCTCCATGAAGCTCATACATGTCAGCACACGTGATTTCTGCTTACGACCTAGCTATGTTAGATCAGGGTTGGATATAATTAAGGTAGTTTGCGTACAAGGTACTAGACCTCATGAGATGTTGTATATAAGTAACAGATACAAAGTTGTGGCAACTAGGTCAGGTTCGATAGGTGGACTGGTCTGGGTTGTGAACTACAGACTGAGCGAGGAATATGAGAAATTGTGATCTAGAGTAAGGTGGGTTTTTGTGTACATGTACTTAGTAAGATAGGGCACATACGGCACAGGAATATTTAAGTGTTATAAGTAATGGGTACTTACTGTTTTTTTTCAGTCATGTCTTCCCTTTTAATTAACAATTTTACAGAGAATGTGGGAAGTAGATCACTTTGCTCTACCGCGTGTGTGTGATCGTGTGAGATCGTGTACCATGATATTGGTATCCGGTAGGTGTGGAGCACCTAATATTTCTACAAGAGTTCTGAAATGGTTTTCTACTGAACACCATAAATGCGTGTGTAGTGAATTGTGGATATAGAGGGAACACACTTATGTATGTAATTTTTTCCCACATAGAATGATGAGAGAGAGAGCTGTAGAATGAACATTCGTGAGAATGACAAACATTTTGAAGTGGACAAAATAAGAACACGTCATAACAAGACGAACATTAGCGCAAAGCGCATGATTGAGGGTTTATATGTGTTTATATGTGTAAAGGGTCATTTCACTTGTATAAGTTGTATTTTGGAGGTTTTTTCCAACGTGTCTGGAATCAAGTGCTGTACCATATGCATGGTAAAGCACATGATTATTCGAGGCGAATGTAACATGTTTTTCTAGGGGGTTTTATGCCACTAACACAAGTTAGTTGGACTATATCATATTTGGTAAACGCGGCAATAATCCGGCCAAGTTAAATTATTTCAGTTTATTCAATTTCATATTTCATATTATTATTATTATTATTATTATTATTAATATTTATAACGTCATTTTTTGGAGCTTTTAAGATTTGGATGATTACAGATAGGATTTCTACTAGTAGATATCCGTATCTATATTGGATGATTCCAATATAATGTTGCACGGCAAATCATTTCATACGTAAAGTCGGGATTTTATTCATTAGGGTTAAGAGAGAGTGGTGTGTGACTCACTGGGTATTTCAATACAAGAATAGATTGGAGTACAATAAAATTACGAAATCCGAGGGAACACTTCAAAGCAAGAAAACGTGTATGATCTACGTCTTGCCCGGATACGGAAATATAAATACGGGGAGGCAGCCTCATGGCGGGAATAGCCACCTGAGGTGACCAGCCAATTAAGGAAGAAGAAGCAACGAAGCACGGGCATGGCGACATACGTGACGCACGCGGATTGGTCGAAGCAGCAAGGCCGCGGTATTAACCTTGACCCTGGTGGGAGAAGATTGAAGATATAGTGGACGCGCGGTGTGAGTGAGGACATTCATTAAGACATTACGCTTGGAGCAGTAAGGAGGTACTTTGTTCGTTAGTCCCAAGTGGGACAATTTAATTCACGCTTACTCCGCTGATCACATCAGATCATGAGTTCCACGCGTCTTGGAGTGTTTAGCCAGACGACGTGTTGTGGTTCATGGAATAGACTCCACCACAAGCTGTAACGATTACTTTTGATCAACGAGGAAGAATCTGACGCCGTCAACACCAATGCAGAGCGTCCGACTCTGGGAGACTTCAACCACGTGGAGACAATGTTTCCGTTGGTAAGCACAAGTAATCTACGACACACACTCTCTGTTTTTCAATAGGGCTATATAAATTCTTTAAGCATTAATTTGGAAATAAGTTAAATTCACGTTATTCTCCCGACCGGCGTATTAAGTAATTTTGTTCGTGGCAATGTTTAAAGTAGTGTGCTCCGTTAACAGTGTTAATTTTATTCATGTTGCCATCAGATTTTCTAAGTGTATTAAATTCAATTATTACCAAGTAGATTCTTTAATTCCAGTAGGTAGCAATAGTTATAATACCTCATCCTTCTCCACAATCAAATGTTGTCTGGGTTGATGATTCAATCATCCCACGGCCTAGTCATTAAGAGTCTCTCATATGTTCTACTCACGCTAGGGGTCGATATAAAATATATAAATTTAGCTTGGAACACAGTGTATCCAGCTTGGCGCCCAACATAGATCAAACTTAGCAGTAGTATTTTCTGGCGAATAGTCCGCCCAGGTAGAAAACATTACATGTCGCTACCAACCAGGGGCCTTAAAAACATTACATTTGTTCGCTCAACGTGGAGCTTAACAAATACCATTACAAACTAACAGCCACTCCCATAATCTAAAACATATAAACAGTTCCATTCTTCTTTATCCAAATCAGTACTTCATTTCCTACCTCATCTACTTTTTTCTCCATTCAACAACTAACTCCTAAGCCAATATCATTTACCTCTTGCCAAACATTAATCAGACCTAACACTATCTTAGTAAAATCCTATCTTTTTTCATATCACAAAAAAAAAAAATCTCCCTACAATCTCCATAGAGAACTCCACAGATAATTCACTTACAATCAAGAAGCTACACTCCTATTAAAAAACATAACACTCCCGTAAAAGGAAAGTCTAAATAGATATGAAACTTAATTGATCATGGCCCTCTTCCACCTCACTGATGTACTATTTCAAGGAATCTCTATGATCAGCGCTAAGGCCGGCTATAAAATATCCCACCAGCAAAGAGTAGCCATGATCCTAACCTAAAAGTCACCTAAGAAAATGTACTGTGTCAATTCGAAGAAAATCAAGGTATCAATGACATACCCAAACACGTACGTTTAATCATTTATGTCCGACCCTCACTATTATGTGTCAGAAAACTGTATCATAATGATGGTCATTATAACACTGTTTTTCATTATGATACAGTTTCTCCAGCCAATCAGAGCTCGTTCATTGACCAATTAGGTAACGATACCTTCATGCATGCGCTCAAAATCCAACATGTCTGACATAAACACAACATCGAACTATAATAAATTACCGACATGGAATACGCACCGTCCATATGTTCACGTAAATAAACTGGCGAATATGAGACAAGAAATAGCACTGTACCTTAATATCACCAACCCTAATTTCTACACAGCGCATTGTCTTCAAACGACTCTGGTGACAATATTACTGAGGGACGGCAGATGTAAACATATGGCCTGCATATGGCATTGCAAGCACACAGAGCGCATGCGTCGGTCGTTCAGAGATCTTGAAAGACAGAGATATACCCAGCGCTCGCACTGCGATCACAAAATTAAAGTGGCTGACTCTCAGCAGATATTTATGAATATTTATGTTAAAACATATAATAAAGTTATAATTATCGTCGAACATAAACAGTCGTATGCAACTCGCCTTTAATGGTAAATAAGACACTCGTATGGAAATTATAAAACTCGCATACGCTCGTTTTATAAAAATACTCGTGTCTTAATTAGAGCCATTATAGGCTCGTTGCATAATGTACTATTATTAAACATCATTTTCACAGTATTGACAAGGTGGATATCAATATTTCGTATTACAATCACTCAATACGGATAACCATTTTCAAAATGGTTAACGTTTACGCACTCTACATATTTGTGACATAAATTCAGTTCTTAATCTGGCTTAGCTTGTCTAAATGTAATGCTTAAAATAACACTTTCGAAAAAATTTAAATTTATTAACTTTTTAAGGATTTTTGGTTGATACTAGTGGTACTAGGACTAAATACACGATATCCACACAAGGATAAGTCTAAACATATGCTTCATTATTACCACTACGCTATCAACAAAATATGAGATTTTATAAATACTCTCCTAACAAATAACACAGGTTTTCACGATATTACCACCAGGTGGTAGCAATTCTCGTTCTAAATCCATAGCCAAGGGAAATTAAATAGTTAATAATAATAATAATAATAATAATAATAATAATAAATCGCATGGCCTCGAGTGCCGGGTGCAAGCTTTGTTATTTGACGCCCAAAGAGTAGCTTGCATGTCAAATTTTGTTGTTCCTTGGAGCGCTATGAAAGTCAAGGAGGTTAGACATCTAAGCTCCTTGACACTATAGCGCTTTCTAGTAGAGAAAGGAGGAACTTTTTTGTGTTGGAGGAAAATACCGAGAATAATTTTGTCATTATGAACATAGCCTACTGAATTCAAATGGGTTATTTAACATGTCAACAACGTATGACATGCGTGCTGTGATTTTTGTCACCTTTCAACAATCCCTTACTACGGCCAGGAGCGAACCTACAAGCTTAGGGTTGGTAGTCTGACACGATAACCACTCGCCCACCGTGGCAAGTTGACTCAACACAACTGGTGAGATGAAATCGTCTCTTGCCCAGGGGTATCTCGGCAGAAAACTAGTACTGTACCCATCTGGGTACATTATGCAACGAGCCTATAATGGCAAAACTTACGACACGAGTATGTTTATAAAACGAGCGTATGCGAGTTTTATAATTTCCAAGCGAGTGTCTTAATTACCATTATAGGCGAGTTGCATACGACTGTTTATGTTCGACGATAATTATTAAAACTATTTTATGTTCGAACATAAATATTCTTAAATATCTGTGGAGATTTCGCCAGTTTTATGTACTGAACAGAGCGCATGGGACGCACAGAATACCTTGTATTTGACCATGGCCTCCTCGATTACCCTACTATGACACTAGGACTCGCAGTGAAATTTAAATTAGAAGGCCGTGGAACTCAGCGCATCTAATTATCTAATTTGTCAAACAACTGTTTCTTGAGCTCTGATTGGTGGGAGAAACTGTCTCACAGTGAAAAATAGTGTTATAATGAGCCTCATTATAGTACAGTTTTCTGACATACTGTATAATAGTCAGGGTCGAAATTAAATATATTTATGTTCGACCCTCACTATTATGTGTCAGATAACTGTATCATAATGATGGTCATTATAACACTGTTTTCCATTATGATACAGTTTCTCCAGCCAATCAGAGCTCGTTCATTGACCAATTAGGTAACGATAACTTCGCACATGCACTCAAAATCCAACATGTCGGGCATAAACACAACATCGAACTATAATAAATTACCGACATGGAATATCCACCGTCCATATGTTCGCGTAAATAAACTGGCGAATATGAGACAAGAAATAGCACTGTACCTTAAAATCACCAACACTAATTTCTACACAGCGCATTGTCTTCAACTGACACCGGTGACAATATTACTGAGGGACGGCAGATGTAAACATATGGTTTGCATATGGCATTGCAAACACACAGCGCATGCGTCGGTCGTTCAAAGCTCTTGAAAGGCAGAGATATAACACCCAACGCTCGCTCTGCGATCACAAAATTCCAGTAGCTGACTCTCAACAGATATTTATGAATATTTATGTTAAAACATATAATAAAGTTATAATTATCGTCGAACATAAACAGTCGTATGCAACTCGCCTATAATGGTAATTAAGACACTCGTATGGAAATTATAAAACTCGCATACGCTCGTTTTATAAAAAATACTCGTGTCTTAATTATAGCCATTATAGGCTCGTTGCATAATGTACTATTAAATTACTGCGGGGTTAACAAAGTCTTCCATATATGTATTTCCTTATTCAAATAAGAGCCAAGTCCAGTGAAATCTTCTACATTTGAGCGCACTTAGTCTCAGTCCCTCCATGCTCCTAAGTTATCGTTTAATTGCTTTGTTTACGTCACGTGACTAACGTGTTATGGTAACGACCGGAAATGTAGATGAAAACATGAATGTACTCTTCTGAGCTTCGACCCAGCAGCGTAACCAAACTGTTGAAGGCACGTTCCACGTCTGAGCTGGGTGGCTGGCGTTCGGGTATGTAAGGTTCGATTCCCGATTTCCTCCCAGTTTTCTTTCTCTCATTCCCGGAACACTTATTCCCCAATCGACTGAATGCGTGGCGCAGAGGCAACGTTCTCGCCTACTGTGTCAAAGTTTTCAGGATGGAATCCTGACGCAGTCAGTTACATTTGAAGTGCTTAATTGCGAGGGAGCAGTGTCAGTAGACAGATCCCCTTCGGGGCAAACTTCCAGCTCTCCGGTGACTCTAAATGCCGCAATAGTTAAAAGGGATGCATACCCGATAAGTTTATTACTTATCCAAATCCTTGATCGTAATAGTTACTGTTGCACACATTACTTCAGTTGTCAGTAGAGCTAGAAAGTGTGGCTTCGGTGGCGTAGTCGTTAGCATGCTGATCTTCTGTGCCCAAGGTCACGGGTTCAAACCCGGCCGAAGTAATCGGATTTTTTTAAGAGCGTTAAAAATCCCTCAGTATGCCTTCCTTCAGAGGGGAAGTAATACAAACTGATATAAAATAAGTGAATTAATTTACGTATTTCACTGTCATACAGCATAACTTTTCGATGTATACGGATTACAACGCGACCAAGAACTACATTTTCCAACCACCCCGAGCCGTGAAAAGGTTACCTTACTAAAATGATAATAACTTAGTTTCTTGGACACACAAAATTTTGAAATTAATAAACCAGTTATAAAACCTTCCAATGTATATTGTGTTGAAATTTGGATTCGATCCGACGACGGGGTTCTGAGATAACAATTCTTAAATGTGACGCATGGTTGAAACACGCTTAAAAACGTGCACTTTTTTGGTGTTCCAACTGCGATAAAAAATATTAAAATATAAATTAAACATTCCAAACCTACATGAACTAACGTAAAATAGAACGCCGAAAATGATGATGTTATTGGATTTTATGTAGGTCTGTCTATTGGTTACTTCACAAACAACCTTCAAACTCGAGTGCACATAATACTTTGGTGGACAGTAGGCCTACATTAATCCACCTGTTCTGTAGTTCCGTTAGGCTAAGCCAACTCTGCTGGGCCCGCGAGCTACCAGACTGAAGTATTTACTTTGTGAGTGACTGGAGATGCAGCCTCACTAAAAATAACATTGAAATGTTAAACCTTCTGGATGTGTGATTTTAACATTGCGTTGAAAAATGGACAGAGACAAATCAGAGATGGTCGGTTCGACCGATAGCTGCGCAGACCAGAAAGGCGAACTCGACAGAGACAATGCTGTTATCCGGAAAAGGTCAGCCTAAAATCTGAAGACTTAAAACATATACGATACTCAAATCTCTGTACCTCTGGCTAAGCTGAACGACATTAGAGATTTGCTACCTTACGTACCTATACCATGCAACCAAAATTCTCACCAAATACTCCAAGCTCAATCAAACTATTCGACCATCACAAATGACGTCGAATCTGATGAATGAAATACTTCTGTAAATTATTATAAATGAGTTCGATGTACATTCGTTTGTAATAATAATAATAATATTATTATTATTATTAATAATAATAATAATAATAATAATAATTCATGGGTGAAATATTGGAGCCCTTTGTTATCAAAACTGGAGTTCGACAGGGGGACACATTATCCCTAATGCTCCTTAATATTGTTCTAGAAAAGATCATTAGGGAATGGGTTCCTCATGTGAAAGGCATTCAAATTGGTATAAAAAAAGAGAACCGTCTTACAGTCGCGTGCCTCGCTTTTGCGGACGATATTGTCATTATCACTGACACCAGACATGAAGCCATACACGCAGTGGAAAAATTACATGTAATTGCTCAAAGAACCGGACTACAAATTGCTTATGGAAAAAAAAAACTATATGGTTAGACGGCCAGAAAATAACTCAACTTTAATCACACAATACGGTAAAATAACACAAGTCCCCCATTTTAAATACTTTGGTGAAATTATACAGTCGTCGGGACTACACCGAATTGCCAATGAACAAAGAATCACCAAACTACAGAAGGCCTACAAGCTAACGTGGTCTCACTACACCAAGAAGTGCATCTCGCTAGACGCAAAATTAAGGCACTATAGGTTGGTTGGTTGGTTGGTTGGTTCCTCAGTTTAGGGGCTGCGACAACGTGGTCATGTAGCCCCGTGTCCTTTGGGTGTGTGTAGAATCTGTCTGATAACCGGTGTTAATTGTGATGGCTGTATTAGTGTGTGTATCTGCTTTTTTTTTAAAATCAAGTAAGGACTGCAACTTTGAATTTTTCAAATAGTTCCTACTTTTGCCGCCAAACGCCACCGTCAACGACTACTAGGCCTTGTTCAGAACTTAGCTACTAGACGCCACCGCAGTCGGCTCTTGGCAACGAACGTAGAAACCTAGGAGCGTTGTTAACATTCCTAACCTATGCAGTTTAGGTTCACACAAGTGTAATTAGTGGAAGGTTCTTTAACATGCCATAAATCTATGACATGGGACCGCCGGCTTTACTTCCCCTCCGAAGGAAGGCATACTGAGGGATTTTTAACGCTCTTAAAAAATTCGGCTTCGGCCGGGTTTGAACCCGCTATCTTGGGCATAGAAGCTCAGCATGCTACCAACTACTAAGGCACTATACAACGGTGATTCTTCCGGAAGCAACTTACGCAGCCGAAACAATGGTGATCGACGGTCATTCCAAAATTAAGGATATAGAAAAACAGGAAAGGAAAATTCTCAGAAAGATTTACGGGGCAGTTAATAATAACGGTATTTGGATGAAGAGACCTCAAAGCGAACTCTACCAAAAGATCCACACGATAACGGAAGTAATCAGAAAATGCAGGATGCAGTTTTATACACACATTTACAGGATGGAAAATGTCAGAACGGCGAAGAAATTGCTCAACGTAGTAAGTGTGGCACGGAGTGGCTGACAAGAGGTTCAGAGGGATCTGAAACAGGTCAACATTGAAAATCATGAGGACCGCACCGAGTGCAGGAATAAAATCAAAAATGTTAAGTTTGATCAGAGACCGTCACGACAGCCTGGAAGAAAATGGACAGCTGAGCGGAAGAAGGAGCATTCTGAGAGGATGAAGAGATTTTGGGAAGAGAAACGGGAAAACGCCAGAAGATGAAATCATGTATTCAAGTTCTATCGCTCTCCTCTAGGGGAACAATCGATTAAATATTATTATTATTATTATTATTAATACTACTACTACTACTACTACTACTACTACTAATAATAATATTACTAGCGGACCCGTGCGAGAACTCTCCCATGTGTATAAACCACCCTCCTGGCTTTACTGTTATGCGGGCTTCTATACGTATGCTTGTTTAAACGCACTTTTAAACAAATTGTGGGTTGTGTGCGCCCCATGTGTACAGACTACCCGCCCGGCCCTAGTGCTATGCGGACTGTACGCGACACAGTTCTGCCAGGGGCTATCGTCTTGTTTATTTGCTTAAAAGCACGTTATAAACAAATAAATATATTTCCGTTGACTTTTCAAGAAATGCAAGATTTTCCCTGTACTATTGAAACAATTTGGAAGAATTTCGTACAAACCGCACCTTCTAACTCCCTCTGGTTTAGGAGCTTGAGTTTTGTGAAACATGCACCTTAGCGTATTATATAATAAGTTAGCCTATAGATTATTCCATTTATGTCAGGTGTTGAATGTAATAAATGAATAATGCGATGTAAGTTTTGTTTTATAACCATAATATGTAGAGTTCGCCCTTCTGGTTGGGAACGCCTCAAATGATCTGTGTTATTGTGGTGATTGCAGCAATGTGTGTGTTAATTGTAACTATTATGGAAGGATTGGGATAGGATCTGGGGACTTGAACTAAATTGAGGGAGTGTGGAAACCTCTAGCGTCGGCGTTTGAATCTTGGATCTTTCAATTGAAGCTCCTCACTGCAGTCCTGGAACGTAACATTACGAGTTCGGCTACGCTGCTGGGTTGTCCCTTATCAAAGCACAAGGCTAGGATGCTTGACACTGAACGCATTATGGGTAGTAAAATCTCTTGAAAGAAACTTTACAACGTCGCAATAAGCGTTTGAATACGTCTGTTACAGACACGTGTTACGTCACGTCTTGGGTATTGAGTGTTGTTCATTAGTGCAATATTACATTCGATCATAATTCGTAGAGTATAATGCAGACCGGTTTAGCTCAACACGTTAATGAGCCAGGCTCTACTTAGACTCCCGAGACGAGTGGGCTCGAATCTCGTCAACTCTTTTGATGTGGTTGGTGACGTGAAGCGCATCTCACTGAAACATTCATTCACTGCAGTCTCCGACCGGTAGAAACAGTAATAACAGGGACGGCGCGCCTCTAAGGGCTGAAAGGGCCCCGTCCACCCAGGGCCGTATTGCACAGAATTAGTTTTATTAATGTATTTAGAGATTACTTTAAATTGCAGATATTCGACTTAGAAGTAGTGTTAGAAACGTTTTTATATATTTCCGAGTTTGGTTTGGGGAAATGTATTCCATTTTTAATTCTGGACCCTAATTTAATATTTTTCTCATGTATTTCCTTTCATTAATCTCTATTATTGTTCTTTTTAAGTTCTTATGATGCAAATTGAGTGTTTCTGAAGCATACAGAGCTTCTGCCTTAATCCCTGTTAAGTAATGACGAATTTTACTGTTCCAGGACAAACGTTTTTGTAATTTATTTTTATAGATAACAACGCCGAATTTGACATGCGTCAAGTGATCATTGTGGACCTAAGGTGCATTTTTATTGTCATTAATGAGAAATATCATCGTTGAGTAAGAGCACTGGCAGGCAGTGTTAATAGAAAGCGCAGTTCGGGATATACGCTGCCGAAGTCGACGTCACTTCCGCTCCGTTGCTTAGCAACTGGAGCAATACAACATGGCTCCCTTGTAGCTTGCTTTAGTCTTTGAGTCGTCATTATTTCCTATTTGTATCGTATAAATCTGTACATGCATTGATGTCCAGAGGCGAAAGCATAGAAAAGTATATTTTCCACAGTAATTTAACATATTTGTCCAATAAAGTTGTAAAATATTGCGTACGAGATGCACAGTAAGTCTTAGAGCATAAGTCGTAGTGATGTGGCCTACGATATTTAACTTAAATTAAGCGAAAATATGAAAATACAAAATTTCTGGATATTCTGAATCGCGTCCCGTATGAATGATCAATACTACGGAAAATGAAGTACCGTTGGCCCTACCAGTAAGTGACGAATAAAATGAATGCATAAGGGAACAGTTTAAAATATTTGGATGAGAGTTTAGGCCAAATCTCATCAACGGCTTTAGAAGAAACTAACTGCTTAAATAAATTAAGTGGAAAAATCACGACTCAGAGGTAGGACAAACTGTTAGTGAATCAGATGTAGGCTAAGGTTATGTAGGTTGTCGTTCATAATACTTATAGTTCAAACCATATTTAATTACAACCACACTGCCCACATGAACCAAAAACCCGCTTATGTGACATATACGTCCTAAATATCTCTCTATATTAGATATACTGTATCCACTAAATGATGTTGTAAATACATATTTATAATTTGTAGTACCCGCCATGCATTTCTTGCCTCAGGAGTGAAGTCGACTTTATTCATACTATCTCGCAAAATTCTCGTACATCTTATCTTATATATAAAAGTGAAAGTCTGTATGTATGTATGTATGTATGTATGTATGTATGTATGTATGTATGTATGTGGGTGGGTTGGTTCCGTATACAAATCTACACCGTTCCACCAATCTCACCCATATTTTGCATACACATAGTTTAGGACCCAGAAGGAACCGCTGGCTACATGAATTTTCGATAGTCTTTCTCATTCTTTTGAATTCGGCCATTTTGCACTCAAGCACAGGCTAATCAAATCATAAAATATACTCGTGAAGGAATGGCAAGGCAGATAGTTTCCATGGCAACATAGCTCAAGTCGAGACACGGCCGACTGGATTCGAGTTGCGCTCTGCACTACCGGTATAGAAAATGAGGATCTTTACTTGAAATCCCATTAGTTACTCAACTGCTCACACAGCACTGTCAACCGAGTATAGCATAACAAAGACTTGACACTATCTACTAGATATTTGTCAAATACCACTCACTCACTCACTCACACATTCATCACGAAATCTCAGAAACCACCCATCGGATTGGAATGAAATTTGGTATGCAGCTTCCTCAAGGGCCGCAAACGCCCACTAAGAAAGGATTTTTGGATATTCAGGTTCTAAAGGGGTGTTAAGGGGGTAGACCTGCATTTCATTGAATAGCAATATCGCCCGATTGGTTTCATTGGGGGATGTGATACTCGGCATATAAACTCATCATTAAAAACAAGAAGTTCCGTGAAGAACTATACAGCCTACTTTTCATGCCAATGATTATTCTACAGTATATGAACCTATCTAGAATAATGACGAAATTAAGTTGGTAATATCGAAATATCTAATTAGTTCAAAATATACCTGGTATAATGTAGCCTAATAGAGCACTACAGTTGGCAGCCCTGGTGACTGAATATATTCTTAGTTCCACCTCTTAAGGTACAGAATACAAAATTTGGTTGAAGTCCAATGGACGTTACATGCAGTTAGACACTGGATCTATCAGCACGCGTAAAAGCATGTTGCCAACAATACCATGCGTGTGCTGGTCAGAAATAATCTGAATTATTATGATATCTTGTTGTGCCAATTTTGGATGAAATCAATTTGTTAGTATAGAAGTTACATGTATTTTAAAATTGGACATATCAGCAGGCATAGAATCATGTTGGCAGCACTGCCTTGTATTAATTACTCCAAATTAATCTAGAATGTCAGGTGCTATACGTGTGCAAAGTATAGAGCTGTTGGCTTGCATACTTTCTGATATATTGATATTAGGGTAAAAAGAATATAGACAGCATTTATTAACAGTTGGCAGCCCTGATTGCTCTTAACAATGCTTATAGTCATATCTGTTATGGTACACATATCACTACGAAATTTGGTTGAAATCCAACTGATAGTATAGAAGTTACATGTTTTTAAAAATGGTACTATCAGCAGGCTTATAAGCATGTTGGTAGAACTGACATATATAAGTTACTCCAAATTAATCTAAAATGTCAGAATATACGTGTGCATAGTTCAAAGCGGTTGGCTTGCATACTTTCTGATATATTGGTATTTGGATAAAGAAAAATAGAGAGAGCAATTATTAACAGTTGGCAGCCCTCGTGGCTCTTAAGAATACGCTTAGTCATATCTGTTTATGTACAGATATTACATACAAAATTTGGTTGAAATCCAATTGATAGTGTAGAAGTTATATGCATTTAAACATTGGACCTATCAGAAGGCTTAAAATTATTTTGGCAACACTGTCATGGTTGGCCTCCTGGAAATTAAACTGAAATAGTATTATCTACATGTGTGCCAATTTTGGAATAGCTCCCATACATACCTTGCAAGATATCCAACATGGAGCTCAAATTTCTAGTGCGTTTTTTCAGCAGTTGGTAGCACTGACATCATTTTCAAATATGGACGTGAGCTATTCCGGTGCACATTTTTACTCATACTAAATTTGGTTTTGATTGCTGCAGCCGTTTAGGAGTTGATAGGGATGGGGGGGACACACAGACAGACAGACAGACAGACTGACAGACAGACAGACACACATTTTCCCGGATCGATCTCATAAGTCTACTTTTTCCTCATTTTTGCAAAATGTGAAAAGTAGGCTAATAAGAAGACACGTGTCTGAGGGTTTTTCGATGTGGTGTATATTATGAGGTGAAAGCGGTGAAAAGTGGGGGTTGAAAGATTCCTAACGGAGCCTGTATCTCTTAAACGACATAGGCGAGGAGTTTGAAACTCAGCGGACAAAAATCAGCATAAAAATAAGTAAATAGGTGTTTTACCGTTTTTTCATAAATCCAGTTTAAGGGGCCCATGGGGAGGGGTGAAATTCTGGCAAAAAAAAAACAGGAAAGAAAGTGTCCTAACCGATTGAATCACTCGCTCTTCAAACTCAGGGGGAAAAAACTGCTTAAAAATAAGTATACATGTATTCGACAGTTTTTTTGATCAATCAAATTGAAGGGGTTCATCCGGAGGGGTGAAATTCTGAAGGAAAAAAAAATTGAAAGAAAATGTCCTGGCTCATTCACTCACTCATCATCGCCCAGCCAAAAATATTGAAGTTGGAAACATGTCATTTTCGGGATATGTTCGTTGTATGTCAAAACCATACAATAAGGGAGGATTTTTGATATTCAGGTTCTAAAGGGGTCTTAAGGGGGTTAAACCGGCATTTCATTGAATAACAATAGCTCACGGGTGGTTTCATTTGTGGATGTGATACTCGGCAGATAAACTAATCATTAAAAAATAAGCAGACATGTGTCTAAGGGTTTTTCGATGTGGTGTATTATTATGAGGTGAAAGGGGTGAAAATTGGGGGTTGAAGGATTCCTAACGAAGCGTGTAGGCCTATCTCCTAAACGACTTAGGCGAGAAATTTGAAACTCAGCGAAAAGAAATCAGCTTAAAAAATAAGTAAATCGGTGTTCCACAGTTTTTTCATAAATTAATTTAAGGAGCCAATGGGGTGGGGTGAAATTCTGGGGGGGGGGGGGGAAGGAAAGTGTCCTAACTGACTAACTCACTCACTCATCAAACTCAGGGGAAAAAGACAGCTTAAAAAATAAGTTAATAGGTGTTCAAGCGGTTTTTCATCAATCCAATTTAAGGGGCCCATGGGGAGGGGTGAGATTCTGGTAAAAATAATTGAAAGAAAATGTCCTGTTTGACTCACTCACTCATCACGCCCAGCGAAAAATGTTAAAGTTAGAAACATGAAATTTTGGGAATATGTTCGCTGTATGTCGAAAACGTCAACTAATGAATGATTTTTGTTATTCGGGTTTTAAAGAGGTGTTAAGGGGTAAACGTGCATTTCATTGAATAACGATATCTCATGAGTTGTTTCTTTGGGGATGTGATATTCGGTATATAAGCTAATCATTAAAAATAATCAGACATATGTCTAAGGGTTTATCGATGTGGTGTATATTATGAGGTGAAAGGGGTGAAAATTGGGGGTTGAGGGATTCTTAACGGAGCGTGTATCTCTTAAACGACATAGGCGAGAGTTCGAAATTCGGCGGAAAAAACAGCTTAAAATATAAGTAAATAGGTGTTCGACCGTTTTTTCATAAATCCAATTTAAGGGGTTCATGAGAGGGGTGAAATTCTGAAAAATAATTGCAAGAAAATGTCCTGACTTACTCACTCACTCATCATCCCCCAGCCAAAATTATTGAAGTTAGAAACATGACATTAAGGAGCTATGTTCGTTGTATGTCGAAAACGTCCACTAAGGAAGGAATTTTGGATATTCAGGTTCTAAAGGGGTGTTAAGGGGGTAGACTTGCATTTAATTGAATAACAATATCTCCCGATTGGTTTCCTTTGGGATGGGATACTAGGCATATAAACTCATCATTAAGAATAAGAAGACACATGTCTGAGGGTTTTTCGATGTGGTGTATATTATGAGGTGTATGTGTGAAAAGTGAGTGTTGAAGGATTCTTAACGGAGCAAGTATCTCTTAGAGGCAAAAAGTAAGAATCTCAGGGAGAAAAATCAGATTGAAAAAGTAGTAAATAGGTGTTCGATCGTTTTTTCATAAATCCAATTTAAGGGGCTCATGGGGAGGGATGAAATTCTGGGGAAAGAAGTCCACTAAGGAAGGATTTTTGGATATTCGCTCATCATCCCCCAGCAAACCTATTGCAGTTAGAAACTTGAAATTTTGGGGATATGTTCCTTGTATGCTGAAAAAGTCCACTAAGGATGGATTTTTGGATATTCATTTTCTGAAGGGGTGTTAAGGGGGTTAAACTTGCATTTCATTGAATAACAATATCTCACGAATTGTTTCATTTGGGGATGTGATATTCGGCATATAAACTAAGCATTCAAAATAAGCAGACATATGTCTAAGGGTTTATCGATATGGTGTATATTATGAGGTGAAAGGGGAGAAAATTGGGGGTTGAAGGATACTTAACGGAGCGTGTACTGTATCTCTTATTCAACATAGGCGAAAAGTTTGAAATTCAGCGGAAAAAGCAGCTTAAAAATAAGCAAATAGGTGTTCGACCATTTCTTCATAAATCCAATTTATGGGGTCCATGGGGAGGAGTGAAATTCGGGGGGAAAAACAGGAAAGAAAGTGTCCTAACTGATTGACTCACTTACTCACTCATCAAACTCAGGGGGAAAACAGCTTTAAATAAGTAAATATGTGTTCGACCGTTTTTTTTTTCATAAATCCAATTTATGGGGTTCATGGGGAGGGGTGAAATTCTCAAAAATAAATGAAAGAAAATGTCCTGACTGACTCACTCACTCATCATCGCCCAGCCAAAATTATTGAAGTTAGAAACATGAAATTTTGGGGATAAGTTCGTTGTATGTCGAAAACGTCCACTAAGGAAAGAGTTTTGTATATTCAGGTTCTAAAGAGGTGTTAAGGGGGTAAACGTGCATTTCATTGAATAACAATATCTCATGAGTGGTTTCATTTGGGGATGTGATACTTGGCATATATACTAATCATCAAAAATAAGCTGACACATGTCGAATGGTTTTTCGATGTGGTGTATATTTTGAGGTGAAAGGGATGAAAAGAGAGGGTTGAAAGATTCCTAACGGAGCGTGTATCTCTTAAACGACATAGGCGAGGAGTTTGATTTTCTCCGAGTTTCAATCAGCTTAAAAATAAATAAATAAATAAATAAATAAATAATTAATTAATTAATTAAAATAAGTAGGTGTTCGACCGTTTCTTTTTTCATAAATCCAATTTAAGGGGCCTATGGGGAGGGGTGAAATTCTGGAAGAAAAACGACCACTAAGGAAGGATTTTTGGATGTTCACTCTCATCGTCCAATCAAAACTATTAAAGTTAGAAGAAGGGGATATGTTTGTTGTGTCGAAAAAGTCTACTAAGGAGGGATTTTTTGAATATTCAGGTTCTAAAGGGGTGTTAACGGGGTTAAACTTGCATGCCATTGAATAACAATATGACACGACTATGACGCGAGCGAAGCGAGGCTAAAAATGAGATGGTGTGTGTCTGTGTATTACTCAATCACGCAAGAACCACTGGTCTGACTTACATGAATTTTACATGGAAGTAGCTGATTTACCTGGTTAACATATAGGCTACTTTTGATTTCAATACTTTGCACTATTTAAAGCTGGTGACCATTTTAGTGACGTCACTACACCCTTTGGTTTCAAACTTTCATATTTCCATTTCAAATAAAAAGTGAACGCTAAGAAATAGCAAACTTTTGATGGCATATACGAGGTTTAAAATTACATTTTCTATGCGAAAGGTATCTCCAACGGTTAGCGAGTAAAACCTAAATTTGTGCTATAAAACACGGTCAACGCCGAACGGTGTGGACAAAATGTTCCATCCTTAATCTCCCTCTCCCCTGTTTCAACTGTCACTTTCACATTTTAATTTATTTATGACGCGTAGCGAAGCACGGGTGCTTCAGCTAGTTATCCATAAAATTTCACTTCTATTTTGTAGCTCCACCATTGTAGATCTTCACGAGAGGCGTTTGCCTTATTTCACGCATATTACACCTTTTTATCATCAAAATTCAAGACACTGCGCAGCCTTAATGCAGCTTCCTATGTATAAAAAAAACCTAGCAACCAGTTGTTTGGGTCCAATGTGGCTGCGCCCATGCGATTGCTAGGCGCGTCACTTCGGCAGCGTATAGGCTACCATAATCTGTTCACTTATTTTCGAGAAGAAATGTTGATACCATCTTGAAAGCATTCCACTAAGGCACCACCTCACGGCCAATAAGGGGTGCTAGGTGCTGTCAATAACGGTACGCTAGGAGCGTGAGTACAGTCTGTTTGGATAGTCCTGACAACCAAGCGTGCTCTCAACCCTACAGTGAGGACCCTCCCTATCGAACGGAGAGTCGCAGTGGTCGCGTGACGGCTGGGACACTGTAGCTATACCTCTAGTCACCTCAAGACCTAAGCGCTCCCTTTGATATTCTGGTCTGTGAAGAGGCACTTTTTCTGTTTGTTTTTGGCGCACACGATTTTCCAGCTCATTTTGCTATATTCTCATAAGCTGGGTCGATTACTTTTAAGAATTTCCTTTGTAAAAATCTATGAATAAATTTTTCATTTCAGGTTAATTTGGGAGCTTTTCCAACGTTGCTTTCCATGCGATAATAATAATATCGTATGGCCTCGGTGCCGGGTGCAAGCTTTGTTATTTGACACCCAGAGGGTAGCTTGCATGTCGAATTTCGTTGTTCCTTGAATCACTATGAAAGTCAAGGAGGTTAGATATCTAAGCTCCTTGAACACTATTAGCGCTTTCTAGTAGAGAAATGAGGAACTTTGTGTTGGCGGAAAGTCCCGAGATTAATTTTGCCATTATGAACTCGGCCTACTGAATTCAAATGGGTTCTTTGACATGCCAACATCGTATGACATGCGTGTCGTATTTTTGCCGCCTTTCTAAAATCACTTACCATGGCCGGGAGTGAACCTGCAATCTTGGGGTTAGTAGACCGACAGGCTATCCACTCACCCACCGTGGCAAGCTTTCCATGCGATGAATTGTGTGTGTTAATATAGTTTTTAGTAGCAGTTGGAACGATAGGCAGAGTAATTCAGGACGAATTTAATATTATATTACATTTTGTTGTGTGTGTAAACCTTGTTTGAGCGGCAAAAGAGCACCCATGTAATTATATTTTAAGGCGATCAGGCTCAAAGGTTGACAACCCTACTACGATTTCACAAAGTTCAACATGGTTTACTCAAGTACGCAACGTGTTCAAACTGCAGTGTTTATGCTTGAATCACCAATAAAATACTTAAAAGTGGTAAGAAGTTGAGTAAAAAAGTGCAAACAAATGATTTTAAATGTATATACTGTACCTAAGGTGTATATACATATATATATATATATATATATCTTATCACAACGATATATTAACCCCAAATAAGTGATTTTTTTAGCCTATTTTCAATTTTGAAAAAATAGGCTTATGAGATCACCTTTTGTCTGTGTGCGCGCGTGTGTGTGTGTGTCTAATAACTTTTAAACGGCT
This sequence comes from Meconema thalassinum, assembly GCA_946902985.2. Lineage (NCBI taxonomy): Eukaryota > Metazoa > Arthropoda > Insecta > Orthoptera > Tettigoniidae > Meconema > Meconema thalassinum. Next base: position 122,437,972 of record OX336393.1, on the reverse strand, counting down.
GGATCGATTTCAATGAAACTCGGTAAGTTCATAGCACTATTACGGGCGACCTAGACCGTGCCCTTCAAATTATGTTACGTCTCACCAATCCAACATGGCGGCTGTGCGAAATATTTCACCGGCATTCAATATCTCCGAAACTATTTACGATATCACCCTGGAATTTATTACGGTGATAAAGGGAACTACTATAAGTTCACCCGTGTGACTTTTGAAAAACTGGTAACTACAAAACCAACATGGCGGCCACGCGAATTTGCGACTTTTAAATAGAAGTTACTCCCGATTTAACCAACCAAACGCAATAAAACTTGGTACAGTATATATTTATACACATTGTAATGCACAGACATCTAACTTGGTTCAATTGTTTACATAACCACAAGATGGCGGATGTGCGAAATATTTCATCGTCATTCTATATCTCTGAAACTATTAGCGGTATTACCCTGAAATTTTGTACGGAGATAAAGGGCTCTACTGGAAGTTCATCTATAAGACTTTCAAAAACCGATTAACTACAAAACAAACATGGCGGCCAAGCGAATTTGAAATAGACCTTTCTCGCTGTTTAATGTTCCAAACGCAAAGAAATCTGGTACAGGAAATGTTTATACACATTGTAATGCACTGGTATCTAATTTAGTTAAATTGTTTACAATACCTCAAGATGGCGGCTGTGCGAATTTTAAAATTAAGTTTTTATTTCTTGTGTCGTAATCATGCGATCGAAGTGAAAGTTTGAATAATGAACCTACGCAATAATTCTTCTTTAATGGTACAGGACTCTATGGCCTATACATTTAACAATCCAACATGGCGACCATCCGAAATATTTAGACGGCTCTGAATATCTACGAATCTATTATAGCAATCAAACTGAATTTTTTATTGTTCATAGGTGCTAGGAACTTAAGTTCACCTATAGTACTTTAAACAACCTGGTGATCACAAATCCAACATGGCGGCGACGCGAAATATAAATATTCACTTGGACGTTTCTTGCAATTTAACCATCCGAGTGTAGTGAAACTTGGTACAGTAAATCCTTATACGAATGTTAATACACTGGCATCTAATTTATTTCAATTGTTTCCATAACCACAAGATGGCAGCTGTGCGAAATTTTAAAATCTCCTTGTTACTTGTTTTGTCCTAATCATGCGATTGAAGTCTGAATGCTACACGTACACAATAATCATCATGTAACAGTACATAACTCTAGGACCTACATATATAAAATCCAACATGGCGACCATCCGAAATATTTAGTCAGTTCTCAATATCTACGAATCTATTACAGCAATCAAACTGAAATTTTGTATGTTGATAGTGGCAATTAACATAAATAGGATATATGAAAATAGGCTGTATAGTTCTTCACGGAACTACTTGTTCGACATTGAAACCGCGAAATAGTTATTTTGCAAAATTTGTTATTTTCACCTTAAAAGCTTAATATCAACGAAATGCTGGTAGTAATATTTTTTTTAATATTTACTGTACTTGAAAATTAATTCAAATACTGTACTTCCACTATCTGTCGTTTGATAGAAAATAAGGAATATTTAATATTAATGTTTCATAAGATACTAAATCATGGAAACAACGCTCTGCTGATACTCCCCCCCCACCACCAGCACCACCACCACCACCAAAAGAGAAAAAAATGAATAAATTGATTGTTGGTATATTGGCTTTCACGGCCGGTGAATTAAAACTCAGCAATTCTTCTAGGTTTGTGCCCTAGGACACCAAGCTGGCTCATCGGCGGGCTCTTGGTGTCCCCGCCCGGACCCCCACAGGAGTATCGAACTGCGATACCTCCCTTCTCGCAGTCAAGGGGTGCAGTTGCACTCTATATATATACACTTATTTAGTTGCAGTATTAGTTGAGATAATGCAACTCGTCAATATTTGTTAGTTGTGGTCTATGTGATGTTTTGTTGAGATACTGGAAGTGGTGATTGACCTCCGGAATTTGCTTGTTTGGAGTGAATATGTGGTTGTTGTAAATGGCCAATTCAGATTGTATTGTACAGGCTACTTATCTGGGTTGAGTCTTGCGCAGTCCTGTCGAGAGCAGTTTACTTGGTCACTGTTTGCACCTGCAACTAAATAAGTGTATATATTGTAAATATTTTCACCCATATTTTCAGAGATAGATTTTATAGCCTAATTGTAATCGATCTGATGATCGAAACTGGTCATCCAAGTGTAGGCTATTTATTAATCTTACGTAATTTTTTCAGGATTAGGGAATAACCCATCTCATTTGGGTACAAACGTGTTGACCGACTGAAAAGAATCAGGAAGTCAGGTTTGAGTTTTACAGACGAGAGTTCTACTGTTTTAAAAGATTAGGAGAGCAGTAAAATTCCGACAGAACACTGCTTCTGGAAAACACTTGAATCGAGCTGTCCAGAGGTTAGTCGGAGTAATGTAGGTTTTAGGGTTGGTAGCAATGAAAATGAAAATCCACATCCTGCTTCCAGTCTCCGACCGGGTCAGGAATGGAATGAATGAAGCCCCCCCCCCCCCCCCATCTAGCGGCGAGGATATGAACTGTGCCGGCTGCCGAAGCCTGTCACACTCCTCTGTGGATGGCAGATGAAATGAAGTGATAGTGGAGAGTGTTGCTGGAATGAAATGTTGACAGGGAAAACCTGTGTACCCGGAGAAAAACCTGTCTGCCTCCGTTTTGTCCAGCACAGATCTCACATGGAGTGACCGGGATTTGAACCAAGGACCCAGCGGTGAGAGGCCGGCGTGCTGCCGCCCTAGCCACGGAGGCTCAGGGTTGGTAGCACTGATATTGACCAAATCTGTAAAAGTTCATAGACATAATTTTAGACTATTACCTTTCGTAAGGCGGTCATACATTGAAGAATAAAAGTTGAAAATGTGACTGCTGTCAGTACTCTGTCCCAGATCCACTGCAGAGACGTGATAAAATCTCGCACACAATAACTGGAATCAGACCCTGGCCGCCTTGGTGGGGAAGCAAGCAGCTTGATCACTGCACTATCATACCCTCCCCAAAATAGTTCGGCCCTCAACAGCAGTAGACTATAATTTACTACTTTTACGCTTCTAAGTACGTTGAATATGTTGTCTTCGTTTCGGTGGCGTAGTTGGTAGCATGCTGAGCTTCTATGCCAAAGATCGTGGGTTCAAACACGGCCGAAGTCGTCGGATTTTTTAAGAGCGTTAAAATTCTTCTGTATGCCTTCCTTCGGAGGGGAAGTAAAGCCAGCGGTTCCATGTCATAGATTTATGGCATGTAACAGAACCTTCCACTTGTTAAACTTGTGTGAAGTTAAATTTGCAGGTTAGATTTCGTTGAAACGCTCTATCAAAGATCCAACGTTCACCACTAGATGTCAGATCTGGTAGCGAACGTTGGAACTACTTGCAATTGAACGGAAATTGTAGCTTACCCCATGGGTGTTCGCATTAAAGCAGCTACAGCCTCTAGTGTCCTCGGACACTCCCGGCACTAAAGGCATACGATAAGTAAATAAATAATAAATACATATTAACAGAAGATATTTTATGTTTACAAAGCGTCCCTGTGAAATGTCGATAGCTTACAATTTGAATTTAACAGCAATGCTTTAGCCAAATGTGTGCGAAATTCTGATATTTATAAACAATGCTTCTAGCACAGATGTTTCAGTTGAAGCCGGTCAAGGTTAATCTTAGACTACTCGGTCAGTGTCTAAAGCAGAAGTTTTCAACCTGGTGCACGCGAGCACCAACTCCCTTGAGATCCATTCCTCAATTCAAATTGTCTTGCACGAACTGGAATAATAGTGTCTCCATTACAAGTGTGCGTGTGTGTGTGCGTGTGCGCGTGCGTGTGCGCGTTTAATTCAGTAAAGACTGCATACATTTGATTTTCAAGTAGTTCCAACTTTAGCTACCAAACGCCACCGTCAAGGACCAACTAGTCCTGAACTTGGTTACTAGAGGCCACCGCAGTCGGCTCTGGTGACGAACGTTAGAATTAAGAGCGTTAGTCAAATCTTAACCGAATTTAGCTTCACACAGGTGTAGCCTAATTAGTGGAAAGTTCTTTATCATGCCATAAATCTATGATATGGGACCGCCGTCTTTACTTCCCCTCCGTAGGAAGGCATACTGAGGGATTTTTGACGCCCTTAAAAAATCCGACGGCTTCGGCTGGGTTTGAACCCGCGATCTTGGGCATAGAAACTCAGCATGCTACCGACTATGCCACCGAAGCCGACAGAAATTTTATCATTTTGTGAAATAGTATTTTTAAATCCAGAATAAATATAGATGGACACCCCTGTTTTATGTGTAAAAAGAAAGATGCTGATTCGACTGAACTGCCCATACGTAAATGTATCTTATCTGCACTAGTCATGGAAGCAGTTAGCATGCCTGGTGAGCGGTGAATCTCTAGCTATTTCAGGATTTCTGAGGGAGAGAAAGGAAAAGGAAAGTGAAGATCATGCTTGTTGCATTATTATTATTACTAGCAACCCGCCCCAGCTTCGCCCGGGAACAGTTATGAATGCATTAAGTTACGTGATAAGCACTTTTTTTTTCGATGTCAATGAACTACGACCTATATCCGTTTTACGTGTCGGCATGATGGGTTAAAATCACTGACTGGACTATTAATTATATTATCATGGAGATGCATGTGAAACGAATTCTTGTCAGACGTAAATTAAGAATGGCGAGGTGCATGAAACACAAATTTCCCTTCCCTCCAATTTTAACTTGACTGTGTATTTTGCGGAACGGAAAGTTCACAGGCGAAATGAAGAAACGCTGAGTTGCACTTCCAGGGAAACTCCAAACACAACCACTTTTTCTCTGAAGTCTTAACTCTACACGACTGACAGTTTGCTGCTGGCTGTATCTGGAGTAATTGGCTCGCCCGCTAGCTAGGCTGTAACTGGGGTGATAGGCTCACCCCTAGCTAGTTCGTAAACTATCGCCTCAGTAATTGAATGGAGATTGTTGGAAGAAATGAAAACTTAACAGCATTTATAGTGGGCGATTTATTGAAGATAGAGATATGCTCTCCCGGACTTTTTGTAGAACAATTCTTACAATCGTAGTATATAGATATTTTAATGGTTTGCCTAGCGTAAGCGTAGAAAGCGCATGGACGCCAGGTTTTCTTTTTGACTTTCTCACTGAAATAGTTACTGCTTGGCTTCCTTTGATCAAAAATAAATTGTTTTCTAAAGAAACCTTCCTCGAGATATCCTTTAGAGATTGGTGAAAACCGCATCAAAATCTATCCAGTGGTTCTCGAGATTACCCGTGACATCCAAGAATCGGGGACTTTTGTTTTGTATTAAGTAGAGATTATATTCTATTTAATGGTGGTCCGATACTTGGTATGGCATGAGGGTGGTGCTCACGCACTCGAAACGTTTGATCTAAAGGTACACATTCGTCCCGTGTCCAGTCTGGTCTGTGAAATTTCATCAGTGTCAGGAATGGTTCATATCGTTACTTTGAATCTGGCATGTTTGGAGTGAATATGTGGTTGTTGTAAATGGCCAATTCAGATTGTATTGTACAGGCTACTTATCTGGGTTGAGTCTTGCGCAGTCCTGTCGAGAGCAGTTTACTTGGTCACTGTTTGCACCTGCAACTAAATAAGTGTATATATTGTAAATATTTTCACCCATATTTTCAGAGATAGATTTTATAGCCTAATTGTAATCGATCTGATGATCGAAACTGGTCATCCAAGTGTAGGCTATTTATTAATCTTACGTAATTTTTTCAGGATTAGGGAATAACCCATCTCATTTGGGTACAAACGTGTTGACCGACTGAAAAGAATCAGGAAGTCAGGTTTGAGTTTTACAGACGAGAGTTCTACTGTTTTAAAAGATTAGGAGAGCAGTAAAATTCCGACAGAACACTGCTTCTGGAAAACACTTGAATCGAGCTGTCCAGAGGTTAGTCGGAGTAATGTAGGTTTTAGGGTTGGTAGCAATGAAAATGAAAATCCACATCCTGCTTCCAGTCTCCGACCGGGTCAGGAATGGAATGAATGAAGCCCCCCCCATCTAGCGGCGAGGATATGAACTGTGCCGGCTGCCGAAGCCTGTCACACTCCTCTGTGGATGGCAGATGAAATGAAGTGATAGTGGAGAGTGTTGCTGGAATGAAATGTTGACAGGGAAAACCTGTGTACCCGGAGAAAAACCTGTCTGCCTCGGTTTTGTCCAGCACAGATCTCACATGGAGTGACCGGGATTTGAACCAAGGACCCAGCGGTGAGAGGCCGGCGTGCTGCCGCCCAAGCCACGGAGGCTCAGGGTTGGTAGCACTGATATTGACCAAATCTGTAAAAGTTCATAGACATAATTTTAGACTATTACCTTTCGTAAGGCGGTCATACATCCCTATATATATTACTAGCAGGTACCCGCGGCTTCGCTCGCGATCAAGACAATGGGGACGATGCATTATTGCTGATAATTGGTTTATTCTATTACAGCAATCGCGGCTACAGGTGGGTAGATTCAAATTCTGAGAATTCTGATACATACAGTATACAGATATGAGCAGCAAAGTGGGAATTTTATAGAGTTGTGAACACATTTGAAAATTTTAGTTTTGGTTTTACCATCTTCTGCTGAGACATAACGATTTTGTTGTCCGGATACTCGCCAGCACGCCACATACAGTTGTCCATGGAAAAAATGGTTTTGTCTAAACGTACACCTGGAATGGCAAATCTATCTGAATATGGGGAATTAAAATTATTTTTCCTTAAGCTATTCTGGGTATAATTTTGCCACACTTATTGATGATTTGAACGTCAACATGTTCTTATTAATAGATCTATAGTAAAATATCTCTCACCTTGTTCGCTGATGTACATTATGCAGTCACTTCCAGTGTTACATCCCAGGGATTGAAATTCTCCAACAACCCTTTTGCCTCACATGCCTCTCTAAGTAATTAAAATTCCCGATTGTTGTTGTTTGAGTCTTCAGTTTTTTGACTGGTTGGATGCAGCCCTCCATGCCTCGCTGTCCTGAGCTAATCGTTTCATCACTACATAGGTACCACACCCTACATCCGAGGCAATCTGTATAACCCTGGTCTACCCCTACAGTTCTTGTCCTTGACCCTCCCATCCATAACTAAGCTTGCTATTCCTGGGTGTCTTAATATGTGTCGTACCAACCTATCTCTTCTCTTCATTAGCAGTCGCCAGAAACATCTCTCCTCTCCGACTCGTCTTAATATCTCTTCATTTGATACCCTATCTAACCATCTGATCTTCATCATTCTCCCGTAACACCACATTTCAAACGCTTCAATTCTCCTCTTTACTGCAGCACCATTAGTCCAAGTTTCACTTCCTTATAGTGACTCAAAAGCTTTCAAAAATGACATCCTAATACCTAAATGTATATTCGATGTCAAGAGATTCCTTTTGGTGTAGAAATGCTTTCCTTGCCTGAGCCAACCTGCTTTTTATATACTCATTGCTTCGTCCATTACTGGTTATTTTCCTTCCTAAGTACCGGTAACAGAAGTCTCCTACTTCCCGTAGCGTTTCACCTGCCAATTTGATGTCCATAGAGATTTCTGATTTATTTCGGCTGCATTCCAATAATTTTGTTTTACATTTATTGATTTTCATCATGAATTCATTCGTCAAGACGGAGTCCATACCATTCAAAAACTCGTTCAAATCTTCTGGCGTATTGGCCAAGATGACGATGTCATCAGCAAATCTCAGAGATGAAATTATTTCTCCTTGAATCTTCACTCCGACTTTAAATTGTTCTCCAATTCCCTGATTATTGTGTTTTTAGAGATCTTTGAAATGCGTTGCCCTCGCACATGGTGTAGATGCATTGTCAAAGGAAAACATTCCATGTTACGATCATGGGCCGCATAACCTGTACCGAAAGCCTATTCTGGACAGCAGTTCCTTGAACTCAGATTTGCCAACATTTTATTGTATCTTTCCATGTGGTATGTCTCTGTACCTCAACATACAGAAGAGTGCTTTAAAAATCATGTCTTGTGTAAATTTTGGAAAATGTAGTGAGTGTGGTTTTTGCCGGAGTGGATACTCGCTAGTAGAAATTCTTTTCAGTAAAATAGACTGGTTCACAATTTGGTAAGTGCACATTGAGGTATATGACGGCGGGATGCCTTAAGTGTTAAGGAAACGGCAATAGCCGCCTCAGAGCTTCGTTGCTATTGAAATTATGACCAGACCGATATTTGCACTTAACTATACGGGATTTGTGAGCCCAGTGTTTATGAAATTGAACGTACCTATATCGCTATCTTTATTTAATAGCCGCTACTGTAGTGTTTAAAAATTAAAAGTGGTATTAGAAGGCGCTTCCCCTAATATTTTTTACCCCTGGCACTACAGCCCATGAAGGGCCTAGGCCTATCATGCGACCGCTTCCCAGCCATTTGGCCTGCATATATTGTGGTGACGCGTGGTCAGTGCATAGTGTCCCCTCAGCCGTTAATCTTGTTCTTCGTGACCGGCGCGCTGCCTCACACCTACTCAATTGTCCTCACGAATCTGAGTTCAGCCCGTTGCAGCCCTCGCGTCAGTGTCTAAAATCTCTGACGGAGCCGGGAATCGAACCCGGGGCCTCCGGACGGGAGGCAGGTGTGCTACACTGTTCTTATTGTGTTTATATATATATATATATCTTGAAAAAGATAATAAATGAATTGGCATTGCCTCCTAGAGGGACATATAGAAAATCGGATGTCATACCTTGAGGTAGTGTTGCCATGGAAACGGACTAGTGATTAGTTCATCAATCAGAGCGAAGATAGTTTTCTGCGAATATCTTTGAAACTGTTGGTTTTAGAGCCTTAAAATGTAGTTTTCGGTGTCCCGCAGGGACATACCGAGTATTGTTTCTAGCATCGAGGGGAGTAAAATGAGCTTTGTCCGGACTTTATGCGACAACTTCGATATTTTGTCCTGGTTGAGTATTTTTGGTGACTTTTCAGTTATGTTGCCCATTCCACGGGAACAATGATTTATTTCCGGACAAAAGGCAGCCTATATGTTATCCCATGGTATAAGCTGTCTCCATTTCAAATTTCACCCAAATCCGTCCAGCCGTTTTAGTGTCAAGAGGTAACAAACTAACACACACACTCACACACACACACACACACACACGGACACACAGATTTTCACAATTAATTGTGAAAGTCTGTGTGTGTGTGTGTTAGTTTGTTACCTCTTGACACTAAAACGGCTGGACGGATTTGGATGAAATTTGAAATGGAGACAGCTTATACCCTGGGATAACATACAGGCATCCTTTCATCCGGAAATAAATCATTGTTCCCGTGGAACAGGCAACATAACTGAAAAGTCACCAAAAATACTCAACCGGGACAAAATATCGAAGTTGTCGCAAAAAGACCGGACAAAGCTCATTTTACGCCCCTCGATGCAAGGAACAATACTCGGTAGGTCCCTACGGGACACCGAAAACCACATTTTAAGGCTCTAAAACCAACCGTTTCAAAGATATTCGCAGAAAACTATCTTTACTCTGATAAACTGATGAAATAATGGCAAGTCCGTTTCCATGGCAACTGAACCTCACGGTATGACATCCGATTTTATATACATATCCCTGTAGGAGGCAAAGCCAATCAATTTGTTATCTTTTTCAAGATATATATGAACACAATAAGAACAGGGTAACGCGCCTGCCTCTCATCCGGAGGCCCCGGGTTCGATTCTTGGCTCCATCAGAGATTTTAGACACTGACGTGAGGACTGCAACGGAGTGCACTCAGCTTCGTGAGGACAATTGAGTAGCTGTCTGATAGCGAGGCAGCGCCCTGGTCACGAAGAACAAGACTAACGGCCGAGGGGACACGGTACACTGACCACGCGTCACCACAATATCTGCAGGCCAAATGGCTGGGAAGCGGTCGCATGATAGGCCTAGGCCCTTCATGGTCTGTAGTGCCAGGGGTAAAAAAATAGGGAAAGCGCCTTCTAATACCACCTTTAATTTGTAAACACTACAGTAGCGGCTTCTAGGGAAGCGTGATGGCGCAGTGGCTTAGCTTCTCGCCTTTCACCAGGACGGCCGGGGTTCGAATCCCGGTGACAGCGGGGTGGAATTTTCACCTGGAAAATCACGTGGCGTCAGGAAGAGCATCCGGCCTTAAATCCCCGGCCAAAACCGAAATGAGCCTGGCTGGCTACGGCGACCCCAATTAATTGGGAATAGCTGAAGAAAGTTTTACAGTAGCAGCTACTAAATAAAGGTAGCGATATAGCTACGTTCAATTTCATAAACACTGGGCTCACAAATCCCGTATAGTTAAGTAAAAATAACAGTCTGGTCGTTATTTCAGTAGCAACGAAGCTCTGTGGTGGCTATTGCCGTGTCCGTAACACTTAAGACATCCCGCCGTCACATACCTCAATGTGCACTTACAAAATTGTGAACCAGTCTATTTTACTGAAAAGAATTTCTACGAGCGAGTATCCACTCCGGCAAATACCACACTCACTACCTTTTCCAAAATTTACACAAGACATGATTTTTAAAGCACTCTTCTGTGTGTTGAGGTACAGAGATATACCACATGGAAAGATACAATAAAATGTTGGCAAATCTGAGTTCAAGGAACTGCTGTTCAGAATAGGCTTTCGGTGCAGGTTATGCGGCCCATGTTCGTAACATGGAATGTTTTCTTTTGACAATGCATCTACACCATGTGCGAGGGCAACGCATTTCAAAGATCTCTAAAAACAAAATAAACAGGTAGTTGGAGAAAAATTTTAAGTGGGAGCGAAGATTCAAAGAGAAATAATTTCATCTTAGAGATTTGCTGATGAGATCGTCATCTTGACCGATACGCCAGAGGAATTGAATGAGTTTTTGAATGGTATGGACTCCGTCTTGAGGAAATAATTCATGATGGAAATCAATAAATGTAAAGCAAAATTATTGGAATGCAGCCAAAATAAATCAGAAACCTCTATGCACATCAAATTGGCAGGTGAAACGCTACGGGAAGTAGGAGACTTCTGTTACTTAGGAAGAAAAATAGCCAGTGATGGACGAAGCAAAGAGGTTGGCTCAGGCAAGGACATCATTTCTACAGAAAAGGAATCTGTTGACATCGAATATACATTTAGATATTAGGAAGTAATTTTTGAAAGCTTTTGTCTGGAGCGTGACACTATAAGGAAGTGAAACTTGGTCTAATGGTGCAGCAGAAAAGAGGAGAATTGAAGCGTTTGTAATGTGGTGTTACAGGAGAATGATGATGATCAGATGGGTAGATGGGGTAACAAATAAAGAGCTATTAAGACGAGTGGGAGTGGAGAGATGTTTCTGGCGACTGCTATTGAAGAGAAGATATAGGTTGGTACGACACATATTAAGACACCCAGAAATAGCAAGCTTAGTTATGGATGGGAGGGTTAAGGACAATAACTGTAGGGTAGACCAGGGTAAAACAGATTGCCTCGGATGTAGGGTGTGGTAGCGATATAGAGATGAAACGATTAGCTCAGGAGAGGGAGTCATGGAGGGCTGCATCAGTCCAGTCAAGAAACTGAAGACTCAAACAACAACAGTTGGGAATTTTAATTACTTAGAGAGGCATGTGAGGCAAAAGGGTTGTTGGAGAATTTCAATCCCTGGGATGTAACACTGGAAGAGAGTGCATAATGTACATCAACGGCCAAGGTCAGAGATATTTTACTATAGGTAAGGAAAAATACTTTTGATTCCCCATATTCCGATAGATTTGCCATTCCAGTGTGCAAGAGTGCAGTTCCCTCTTCAAACAATATTCGCAATTTCTATTAACAAAGCGCAATCGCACACACTTAACAGCAGGTGTACAATTGCATCGTTCCCATTGACTTGATCGCGAGCGAAGCCGCGGGTACCTGCTAGTTGAAGAATAAAAGTTGAAAATGTGACTGCTGTCAGTACTCTGTCCCAGATCCACTGCAGAGACGTGATAAAATCTCGCACACAATAACTGGAATCAGACCCTGGCCGCCTTGGTGGGGAAGCAAGCAGCTTGATCACTGCACTATCATACCCTCCCCAAAATAGTTCGGCCCTCAACAGCAGTAGACTATAATTTACTACTTTTACGCTTCTAAGTACGTTGAATATGTTGTCTTCGTTTCGGTGGCGTAGTTGGTAGCATGCTGAGCTTCTATGCCAAAGATCGTGGGTTCAAACACGGCCGAAGTCGTCGGATTTTTTAAGAGCGTTAAAATTCTTCTGTATGCCTTCCTTCGGAGGGGAAGTAAAGCCAGCGGTTCCATGTCATAGATTTATGGCATGTAACAGAACCTTCCACTTGTTAAACTTGTGTGAAGTTAAATTTGCAGGTTAGATTTCGTTGAAACGCTCTATCAAAGATCCAACGTTCACCACTAGATGTCAGATCTGGTAGCGAACGTTGGAACTACTTGCAATTGAACGGAAATTGTAGCTTACCCCATGGGTGTTCGCATTAAAGCAGCTACAGCCTCTAGTGTCCTCGGACACTCCCGGCACTAAAGGCATACGATAAGTAAATAAATAATAAATACATATTAACAGAAGATATTTTATGTTTACAAAGCGTCCCTGTGAAATGTCGATAGCTTACAATTTGAATTTAACAGCAATGCTTTAGCCAAATGTGTGCGAAATTCTGATATTTATAAACAATGCTTCTAGCACAGATGTTTCAGTTGAAGCCGGTCAAGGTTAATCTTAGACTACTCGGTCAGTGTCTAAAGCAGAAGTTTTCAACCTGGTGCACGCGAGCACCAACTCCCTTGAGATCCATTCCTCAATTCAAATTGTCTTGCACGAACTGGAATAATAGTGTCTCCATTACAAGTGTGCGTGTGTGTGTGTGTGTGCGCGTGCGTGTGCGCGTTTAATTCAAGTAAGGACTGCATACATTTGATTTTCAAGTAGTTCCAACTTTAGCTACCAAACGCCACCGTTAAGGACCAACTAGTCCTGAACTTGGTTACTAGAGGCCACCGCAGTCGGCTCTGGTGACGAACGTTAGAATTAAGAGCGTTAGTCAAATCTTAACCGAATTTAGCTTCACACAGGTGTAGCCTAATTAGTGGAAAGTTCTTTATCATGCCATAAATCTATGATATGGGACCGCCGTCTTTACTTCCCCTCCGTAGGAAGGCATACTGAGGGATTTTTGACGCCCTTAAAAAATCCGACGGCTTCGGCTGGGTTTGAACCCGCGATCTTGGGCATAGAAACTCAGCATGCTACCGACTATGCCACCGAAGCCGACAGAAATTTTATCATTTTGTGAAATAGTATTTTTAAATCCAGAATAAATATAGATGGACACCCCTGTTTTATGTGTAAAAAGAAAGATGCTGATTCGACTGAACTGCCCATACGTAAATGTATCTTATCTGCACTAGTCATGGAAGCAGTTAGCATGCCTGGTGAGCGGTGAATCTCTAGCTATTTCAGGATTTCTGAGGGAGAGAAAGGAAAAGGAAAGTGAAGATCATGCTTGTTGCATTATTATTATTACTAGCAACCCGCCCCAGCTTCGCCCGGGAACAGTTATGAATGCATTAAGTTACGTGATAAGCACTTTTTTTTCGATGTCAATGAACTACGACCTATATCCGTTTTACGTGTCGGCATGATGGGTTAAAATCACTGACTGGACTATTAATTATATTATCATGGAGATGCATGTGAAACGAATTCTTGTCAGACGTAAATTAAGAATGGCGAGGTGCATGAAACACAAATTTCCCTTCCCTCCAATTTTAACTTGACTGTGTATTTTGCGGAACGGAAAGTTCACAGGCGAAATGAAGAAACGCTGAGTTGCACTTCCAGGGAAACTCCAAACACAACCACTTTTTCTCTGAAGTCTTAACTCTACACGACTGACAGTTTGCTGCTGGCTGTATCTGGAGTAATTGGCTCGCCCGCTAGCTAGGCTGTAACTGGGGTGATAGGCTCACCCCTAGCTAGTTCGTAAATTATCGCCTCAGTAATTGAATGGAGATTGTTGGAAGAAATGAAAACTTAACAGCATTTATAGTGGGCGATTTATTGAAGATAGAGATATGCTCTCCCGGACTTTTTGTAGAACAATTCTTACAATCGTAGTATATAGATATTTTAATGGTTTGCCTAGCGTAAGCGTAGAAAGCGCATGGACGCCAGGTTTTCTTTTTGACTTTCTCACTGAAATAGTTACTGCTTGGCTTCCTTTGATCAAAAATAAATTGTTTTCTAAAGAAACCTTCCTCGAGATATCCTTTAGAGATTGGTGAAAACCGCATCAAAATCTATCCAGTGGTTCTCGAGATTACCCGTGACATCCAAGAATCGGGGACTTTTGTTTTGTATTAAGTAGAGATTATATTCTATTTAATGGTGGTCCGATACTTGGTATGGCATGAGGGTGGTGCTCACGCACTCGAAACGTTTGATCTAAAGGTACACATTCGTCCCGTGTCCAGTCTGGTCTGTGAAATTTCATCAGTGTCAGGAATGGTTCATATCGTTACTTTGAATCTGGCATGTCACTGGTATGTGTGAGTGGACCTTTAGACTGTGTAACGTAGATATCATCCCTAAAGTAAAAACACCCGCAGCTTATGAATCGCTCTGCCGTCGCACAGTAACTACAGTTTGTCGTGAAATAGCACTACGCAAGCTGTCGTTGGTATTCTATTTCACAAGACTCTCACAATGTATTCAATGGTGGGTTCTTGGTAACGCCTGGTGCATATGCAACCAATCGAGCACACACGCTGCTTGTTAACATGCTAGTCGAAGGTTATACTGTCTTAGACCGTGTAATTTCCATCTCATCGGCTCATTCGAACATGAACATTTATCGTGTCCATAATCCTTTATCTCTTCATTACGAGTACCTTCTTGCCAATGCCTTCATATATTTGTCCCAGCAATCACACCCTACTAGAGACACTATAATAACGCAGGCTATCGGATGTTTTCTAAGCCAACAACACGAGGCTGAACTACCACGATGTCAAAGCCCCTTTAATGAACCAGCAAAACCAACGATTCATTTCCAAGTGTAAGATGAAGAGCGACCCGCTTACACATGTCTTAACAAAATTTCTCAGTCTGCCGTGCTTGTTGGGCTTCTGTGTTGGGACAATAACGTTGAATATCTCTCTACATGTTTTTTTATAAAAGCATTTGCGACTTCAGTTATTAGTTTTAGTGTAGTTTCATTACTTTCGTGATTAGAAATTACGGAATTACTGGCGGAAAAGCTGTTAGTCTATTAATTACCATGTATTAATTTCTTGTTTATATCTACTTGCCTGAACTAAAAATCAATACTACATGAATTTGCCTTTCCTGCTATCAACACCTTGTGCTTGACGCAAGGAACCTTTTGAAAATTTGCAATACTAACTCAAACTTGCTAAGATAGACAAGTTTAAGTAAGTAGAATATTGCACATTAATATACGGTTTCTGCGTACAAAATTAGAATAAATTCCATTAATAATTTCAAAATGTTGAGACCTTAGACCCAGTACCCCTTAACACATTTTGGAAGATTATAAACGAAATAGTCCACGACAACTTTCCTTTATTTCGTTTTAGAGTTAGATGCTCTAATCTCCTGAGGGACGTTTGTGCAAACTCAAATAATATTTGCCCTTCAATTTGTGGAGGTGATGTGATCCGGAAGGATGCGTCAAAGCTTACATCCGCAGTCGTAATGCTGTCATGGAATAAAACATTTATCTAAAAATCCAGAACTATCTGAACTTGTGTGGCTGAAACTAGTGACGGCTGTAGTCAGTCCATAGAAAGTTAGTGTTTAATTAAGCCACTTAATGATCAAGGTAAGGATTTGTAGGCAAATCTATATTTGGAATGGATACCTGAACACCATGAAAAATCTTTTCTACACGCTCGTGAGGAAATACAGTCCTATGGGAGGTCCATTTCTGTATATCATCATGATTATTATTATTATTATTATTATTATTATTATTATCTTATAAATCATCAAAGGAAGAACAAAAGTCAAGGAACTAGAAAAACATGAGAGAAAAATACTGAGATAGATCCACGGGCCAGTTCAGAAAGAGCGAATATGGATAAAGAGACCGACAATAGAACTATTCCAACATACAGAGACAATTACAAACATAAGGAAAAGAAGGGCAAAATGTTATATACACTTACATAGGATGAACGAAGGCGGACTGACCAAGAAGATTTTTAATATAGTTATGAAAACCAATTGGGTAAAAGAAACCGTGGAAGACCTCAAGAAATTAAGCATCTGAACAGAAGACATGGCAGACAGGAAAATATACAGAGAAAATATCAGAAAACAGAAATTACACAAACGCCCAAAGAGAAAAATACAGGAAAGAAGTGGACAGAAGAGAGGAAGAGGAAGCATAGTGAATATAGGAGAGGTTTTTGGGAAGAAAGAAGAAAGAGTCAGAAAAGAAACCATGGAAATTGATTGTGTTTTAACGCTCTCCTTAAGGTAGAATTAACAAAATAATAAAATAAAATAATAAAAATAATAAAACAGACTTGGGAGAGATCATGAAAAGTGGACTGGACAAAGAAGCACTCAAGGAACGAGTATGCAAACTCGAAATAGCCTATCAAACATCGCGCTCAATATACAACAAAAAATGCCTGCCCAAAAATACCAAACTACGTCATTATGAAACTGTTCTGAAACCAGTAGTTATGTATGCAGCCGAAACCCTATCCCTAAATGCTAATAAAGGACTCCTTGAAGAACTGGAGAAAAAAGAGCGCAAAATCGTCCGAGGTATAATGGGATCAAATTACAAGAATGGCATCCACTATAAAAAAATCCAACAAAGAAGTCTACAGTGAAATAGCGAAAATTTCAGAAACGATCCGTAAACTGCGGGCACGGTGTTACGGTCATCTCAAACGAATCGACGGAAACAGGCTGACTAAACACATTTTTCATTTCTTTGACTCCAAACCCAAAACCACAATGCCCTGGTTTATGAATACCAAAGACGATCTCAAAATACTGTATCTAAAACCCGACGACGCCTTCAATAGAGATCTCTTCCCCAAAAGGATACTGACTAATGGGCTAACCCGAGACGAGACATCGAACCCGAAAAGAAGACAAGGTACCACTTGGACAGCGGAACGCAAGATGGCCCACTCACAGAGAATGAGGGGATTCTGGGCTCAGAGGAAGGCGAAACAAATTGCCAAGTGTAGCAAGACTTAACGTGGTCCTAGATGGCCTCAACGAATTATAATATATATATATATAACAGACAGCTATGCTCGCTAACGCACAGCGCTAGGCCATGGGGCCAAGCTCTCTGCGGACTCTGTAGACATGGGTTCGAGCCCTACCGTCAGCCGTCCTTGAAATGGTTTTCCGTGGTTTCCCCACTTTCAACTCCAGGCAAATGCAGGGACGGTACCCTCTGACAGGGCACGGCCGCTTCCTTCCCCAACCTTGTCCAGTTTCATTCATTTCATTTATTTCATCCCTCATTTACTCCTATCCTGAGGTTGGCGGCAGGAAGGGCATCCGGCCGTATAAACCATCCACCACATAGCATTTCATAGCATCTCATCCCCGACCCCGTTGTATAGGGAACTAGCTGTTACCCGCGGCTTCGCCCGCAATAACATTTGGAATCCCGTTATAACATTAGTTAAATAGATAGATAAGCATGGGTCCTAGTGGTAAATAATTCTATCACCTGAAACCAAAAATGCGTGGGACGAAAAAAAACCATCAAAATATCATGTTGGTTTCGGACCCTAAAGACGTGAAAAATATAATAAAAGTATTAAAAAAACTATTTTTTGACATTTCATTCGAATCAATTTTTATGTCATTCCTGGGACTTAGAAAATTCCGGCCAAAAAGTACAAAATCATTAATAACTCCCTAAGTATTCGTCGTATGATGAAATAGCAAGAGACAAAAAATATGTAATGATTGTCTTATTGTCTACAACATAGGCCATGTATAATTTTATACTCAGACCTATTACGTCTCCCCCCCATAATTTCACCACTCCCCATGGTCCCATTAAATTGGATTTATGAAAAAACGGTCAAACACCTATTTACTTATTTATTATGCTGATTTTTTCCGCTGAGTTCCAAACTCCTCGCCTATGTCGTTTAAGAGATACACGCTCCGTTAGGAATCCTTCTACCCCCACTTTTCACCCCTTTCACCTCATAAATATACACCACATCGAAAAACCCTCAGACACGTGTCTTCTTATTTTTAATGATGAGTTTATATGCCGAGTATCACATCCCCCAATGACACCAATCGGGAGATATTGCTATTCAAAGAAACCCCCTTAACACCCCTTTAGAACCTGAATATCCAAAAATCCTTTCTTAGTGGGCGTTTGCGGTCCTTGAGGAAACTGCATACCAAATTTCATTCCACTCCATTCGGTGGTTTCTGAGATTTCGTGATGAATGAATGAGTCAGTCAGTGAGTGAGTGGTATTTGAGCTTCATATAGTAGTTAATAAGGGGTATACTTCCAATAACTATCGTATAAACTTACATAAAACGCTAAGGTACATGTGCCACAAAACTCAAACTATCAAAAAAAAGTGGTATATTGGCTTTCACGGCCAGTGAATTAAAACACGGCAATTCTTCCAGGTTTAAGCCGTGTCTTGTGTGGGGTTTCTCCTGGGACACCAAGCTGGCTCATCGGCGGGCTCTTGGTGTCACGCCTGGACCCACACAGGAGTAGCGAACTGCGCACTACCTCCCTTAGGTATAGAGTGCAAGTGCACTCTTTTCTGCGAGAACTAAAAGCTCAAGCAGCCAGAGGGAGTTAGAAGGTGCGGTTTGTACCAAAATCCTTAAAATCGTCTCAGTAGTATAGGAAAAATCGTGCATTGAAAAGACAACTGAAATATATTTGTTTTTAGAGTGCCTTTAGTAAGCCTCCGTGGCTTAGGCGGCAGCACGTCGGCCTCTCACCGCTGGGTCCGCGGTTCAAATCCCGGTCACTCCATGTGAGATTCGTGCTGGACAAAGCGGAGGCTGACAGGTTTTTCTCCGGATACTCCGGTTTTCCCTGTCACAATTTCATTCCAGCATCACTCTCCACTATCATTTTATTTCATCTGCCCCAGGGGAGTGTGACAGGCTTCGGCAGCTGGCACAGTTCATATCCTCACCGCTAGATGGGGGCTTCATTCATTCCATTTCCTGACCCGGTCGGTCGACTGGAAGCAGGCTGTGGATTTTGATTTTGATAAAGTGCCTTTAAACAAACAAACAAGGTGACAACCCCTAGCAGAGCTGTGTCGCTTCAACCTCGCATAACAGTAAAGCAGGGTGGGTGGTATATACACATGGGGCGCCCTCAAGTAGCCAATCGTAACAAATGAGCATTCTAAAGAAAAAGAATGACTCGCAGCTGTGACGATTTGCACTCTGATTCCATAAAATATATCGGCAATATTTGCTAAAAATAGAAAGATGATTGCCCCTGGCAGAACTGTGTCGCGTCGAGCCCACATGCCAGTAAAACCGAGCGGATGGTTCATACACATAGTTTAGTATATTTCCGGTATTTTGGCATATCTTTGTGCAGAACATTTTCTAAAACAACTTTTTCTGTACTTATGTCTACCCCTTATTAGCCTATTCCAGTTTCCAACGGGGTCGGGAATAAGATGCGATGAAGGTCTATGTGGCGGATGGTGTTTACGGCTGGATGCCTTCCTGACGCCAACCTCAGGATAGGAGTTAATGAGATATGAAATGAATGAATATGGGCAGGGATGTGGAAGGAAGCGGCCGTGGTCTGTCAGCATTTTCCTGGAGTTGAAAATGGGGAAACCACGGAAAACCATTTCAAGGACGGCCGACAGTGAGGTTCAAACCCACGTCTACAGAGTCCGCAGATAGCTTGGCCCCATGACCTAGAGCTGTGCGTTACCGATCGTAGCTACCGCTGTCGGTCTCGGCAGCTTTTATTGTAATATCGTTAAATGTTCTGTTGAATCTGGTAGATTTGCGCCTTGTTACTAAAGTTGGAAACATTGGGGGGTCGATAGACGTCACTGCAGTAAACAAGACAATGCTTGACTATTGGTTTTCAAATTTTCACCGTTTTCACCGTTGAGATTTCTGTCGAGAGCGATCCAATGCAGACCTGGTAATCTCTAACAACGCAGCAGTTATGGAGCTCCATATTGGATCACGTTTCACCGACATCGCAAAGGAAAACAGCTTCCTGCTGATATTTCCAGAATCAGCACGGGAGAAAAAACAGGTAGTTCCGTGAAGAACTATACAGCCTATTTTCATATTTCCTACTTTCGTTAATTGCCTTTATCAACTTACAAAAAATTCAGTTTGATTGCTGTAATAGATATATTACACCAATATCCACTTTACAATACAATTTTTTTTTATACGATGTCCTTACACTCTTTATTAGATGTTTCGGCTCTGTGAGCCTTCTTCAGTCAAACATATTAATGATTCTCATAAGCCAGTCTATGGTGTTGATCTTGTTAAGAAACTTTTTAAAAAAATATCATAATCAATACGGGAAAACCTAGAATAATGACTAGTTATAGATATTCATCCTGTAATAAATTCGTAGATATTGAGAACCGTCTAAATATTTCGGATGGTCGCCATGTTGGAATTGTATATATGTAGGTCTTAAGAGTTATGTACTATTTCATGAAGATTATTGTGTAGTATTCATGGTGTAGTATTCAAACTTCAATCGCATGATTAGGACACTAGAAATAAAAACGAGATTTTACAATTTCGCACACTCACCATCTTGAGGTTATGTAAACAATTGAAATAAATTAGATGCCAGTGCATTACAATGTGTGTAAACATTTACTGTACTATATTTCACTGCGCTCAGATGGTTAAATTGCGAGAAAAGTCTATTAGAATGTTTCAACTTCGCTTGGCCGCCATGTTCGTTTTGTACTTAACAGGTTTTTGAAAGTTACATAGATAAACTTGTAGTAGTGCCCTTGACCACCCTCTAAAAGCCACAGTAGTTAAAAGGGACGTAAAACCAACCTTACCACCGTACACCATTTCAGGGTGATATCAGTAATAGTTTCGGAGATATAGAATGCCGGTGAAGTATTTCGCACAGCCACCATGTTGGATTGGTGAGGCGTAATAAAAGTTGAAGTGCACGGTTGGGGTTGGCCAAAACGGTGCTATAACCTTACCGAATTTCATTGAAATGGCTCCAGAGGGACACACACATATACACACATGCACACACACGCACACACATGCACAATAGGTGATCGTATAAGCCTATTTTTTTCATAAATGAAAATAGGCTAACAATGAGGAAAACTTTTGACATATTTTAAAAGACTTGCCCAATGTATTCAACGGGCCACCTCGTGGTGTATCGGTTGGTATTCGGGTTCGGGTTCGATTCTCGGCTCTGCTAAGAAATTAAATTATGGTTTGAGGACTCGAATGGGGTACTGTCAGCCTCATGATGGAGAACTGAGAAGAATGGGTTCGATTCCCACCTTAACCATCTTAGAAGTGTTTTTTCGTGGTTTCCCACTTCAACTCCAGGCAAATGCCGGGATGCTTCCTAACTTAACGTCGTCCCCGCTTCGTTCACAATACTCACCTGAATTACAAATACACAAGAAGTGGCTCAGGATGGCTGTTTAGTGATCCCTCGACACAGACTTCACAATAGCACAGGGTATGAGTGATGTTTTAAATATATACAGTGTTGTTACGGCTGTGAGTTTGTGTCATCACTCGTCGCATGAGTCACAACTGCCCCAGGGCTGGGCTGTGCCCTGCCTCCCGTATTGCGTGCGCCTTATGCAACAGGGCTACTAGGACAAAGGGGTAGTCCAGAATATTCGTGACTGGACCAGCGATGGAAACCTCGAGAAGCCGTGAACCCTGGATGGATCTGGAAGCATTTATTGAGTCACCGGCCTGCTATATAAGTACGACCTTTCAAGCAGTTGTTGTTGTTGTGTTTTACGAGCTAGTGTGAGCGATTATCCTGTGCGACAGAAGTGTGGTGACGAAGTGCTGTGCGAGTTACGAAATCCAGTGACATTGTTTCTCCAGCTTGTGGACAGCGAAATAGCCTGCAGCAAGTGATCGTAAGTAATTGTGGTCGGTGAACGTAAGGGAGAGGAGCAGGTAGTTTCTGTCAAGGCCACTGTACTCATTAGGACGGATTAACTTCTGTGGTCTGCTGACAAGTGGAAGGGCCAAGAGCGCTCAAGGAAGAGACTTGAGGAAACTGGAGTAAGGCTCCTAATTGCTTGTATTTGCTGATTAGTGTAATTTTCTGGCCACAATAAAGTTAATTATTTCTTTAAGCAGTAATTGGTGTTGTGCTTTATACCCACCGTAATCCAGTTAACAAAGGTGCCACTAGGGGGTGGCACGTAACAGTATATATACATACACAAACAAGTACACGGACATTATCAAGGAGAAGAGACCTGAACGCGAATACTCTTCCCGTGTTTGAAAGTGGTACGGGGTTTAGGGTGTCAAGCTAATTTGTTTTCAGAGGATGGGTTAAAAGGGGGTGTACCCCCCCCCCCCTCCTTGCTGCAGGCACTTTAAGAGATCATATTCAAATATCAAAGAGTGCCATATCCACAAGGGATGCAGGCGATCTGATAAAAGTCCCTGTCTGAGCCAAGACATCACTAACCAGCCACCCTGAGCCAGAGTTTACGTGCGGTAGGGTGGATATTTGCTTCCCATTCCTTCTGACACAGCATCTCGCAGGTTCTATTTTGGCACCACGAGACTGGGAGACCGTTCCAGACCATACCACGACTTCTAATTTCACGGCAGAGCCGGTATCGATCACCGAACAACTGGGGTGGGAGCCATCAATGCTAGGCCACTGCTCTACGAGGTGGTCTAATTGTGATCATTTAGTAATTTTGCCGTTAGTCCTAGTGGTATACTGAATGAAACAGGACTGGCTGCGTGGCTCAGCGGTAACGTTCTCGCTTGCTATGCCCAAGGTTGCAGGATCGAATTCTGGTGCAGTCAACAGGCATTTGAGGTTGCTCAAATGTGAGGCAGCCGTGTCAGTAGATTTACTGGCTCGTTCAAGATCTCCTTCGGGGCAGAATTCTGGCACGCTGGCGTCTTTAAAAGCCAGAGTAGTTAATAGGGACGTAAAACCATTATTATTATTATTATTATTTGAATGAAACAGACCTCTTAATCTTACGCCACAGCAGTTTCGAGCTCCGTATCGGATCACGCTTCACCGATATCGCCATCCTAGGAGCTTCCCGTCTGTAGAACGCTGTATATTTCCAGAGCCATCTCGGGAAGAAAGGATTCATAAGGAAGTTAGTGATATTTTTTACAAATATTCAATGGATTCTCCTTGTTGATGTAACAAGTAGCGTGTGTGATTGATGGGTTGCATATAAACCTTCATTGAAAAAAAAAAAAAAAAAACAAGTATTTCACTATTGATAGAATACTGTAACGTTTGTGGCTAAGTAGCGAATTTATGAAAAAATTGAGTTTTCAAAATTAATCAACAGTCAGCAGTTGAAGGAGAATTGATTTAAAGAGAAAAATCAATTCTACTTGTAGAATTGGTGGCAGAATTTTTTAAAGTTAGTTTACCCTCCAGGGTTGGCTTTTCCCTCGGACTCAGCGATGGATCCCACTTTTACCGCCTCCAGGGTAGTGTCCTGGAGCTTGAAACATCGGGTCTGGGGATACAACTAGGGAGGTGAGACGAGCACTTCACTCAGACGGCCTCACATGTAAAGTGAACAGAGGCCTTATGAGGGATGGGAAGGGATGGGAATATTGGGAGGGATAGGCAAGGGAGAGGGATGGAGGCGGCCGTGGCCTTACATTAGGTACCGTCCCGGCATTTTCCCGACGACGAAGTGGGAAACCAGGTTGGCTGAGGTGGGAATCGAACCCCCTCTACTTATTTGGGCTACCCGAGGCTGAGTAAACCCCGTTCCAGTCCTCATACCAAGTTTCAAATTTCGTGGCAGAGCCGGGAATCGAAACTCGGACCTACGGGGTGGCAGCTAAGCACGCTGACCACTACACTATGGAGGCGACTAGTGGCAGAAATTCTAAATTAAATGCACATATGTTTACCATATTTGTTTGGTAAATGTTGATCCGTATTAACTATTGGTAAATATTTAATTAATCCGCCTTGTTAATACTAAAATATGTAGTTTTTTATTTAAACGAACATGTTTCGATATGCAATGTTCAACATTCAGTGTTCAACATTTAACATTGAAAATCCACAGCCTGCTTCCAGTCTCCGACCGGGTCACGGAATGGAATGAATGAAGCCCCCATCTAGCGGCGAGGATATGAACTGAGCTGGCTGCCGAAGCCTGTCGCCCTCCCCTGGGGCAATGATTTAAAGAACGACAGTTGAAATGAAATGATAATGGAGAGTGTTGCTGGAATGAAATTGTGACTGGGAAAACCAGAGTACCCGGAGAAAAACCTGTCTGCCTCCGCTTTGTCCAGCACAAATCTCACATGAAGTGACCGGGATTTGACCCAGCGGTGAGAGGCCGGCGTGCTGCCGCCTAAGCCACGGAGGCTCCTCGACATTTAACATTAATGACATAAAAATGGATATCCTTAAAATAATTCGATTTAAATAAGAGTTCCAAGTACATAAATAAAATTATCAAGTTACAGAAAAAATCACATGTCATAAGGAAACGGTGGTTATAATTTTACGGACACCTATATCCACACCACAAGCTGGTTTGAAAAGCTCTATGCAACAAGAAGCACAGTATGTGTAATTGGAATCGAGTTACAGCCGACGACGATAGAATTGATAGTAAAAGGCTCACAAAAAAAATTTCAACCTAGCCTTCCTTATCAATGAAAAATCAAAACAACTGAAAGAAATCAGTGAAGTCATATATTAAATTGGCTGTCATGAAGAAACCATTCAAGACAGAACAAAATTGTGAAATTTAATTCACAAACACACATTTTCTGAGAAGCCCACCCGACAAAATACAGGGTGGACGGAACAGCGTAAAAGGGAACACAGCGAGTGGATGAAGAAATATTGGGAAAGGAAGAAGAAAAAGTGCTAATAAGTTCAAACGCGCTCCTCAGTTGGGCACAACGAAACAACCAAAAATCAAACATTAGAAAATGTTTCTAAACAGGTATTGCGATGTATTGTAATGAATTAATAAACACTGATATAAGGAATTGAGATTTCTTCCTTCGACATCTGCCAAAGTCACAATCTTATTTGCTGGCTTATTCTCGTTTCCGGCCCCTGCTTCAAGTGCTGTATATTTCCGATGTGATTCATTTTCACATGCTGGATTAAATCTCCTACACGTGCTTTCTAATCACCTGTGTATTTATGTAAGAGGATGATTTGATAATGTGCTTCTGGTATGTTACATATATGCTGCATATAAAATAGTCTTCCTCAAGAGCTGTGAACTATGGATCTGACCACCTCGTAGCATAGTGGGTAGCATCCTACGCTGTCACCTTAGGGTCGATTTCCAGCTCTGAAAATATATTTAGTTTTGGTTTGAAGAAGCGTAAGGGTACACTCTGTCTGGCAGGCAGAACATTTTATAAGTGATTTTTCGTGATTTTCACACTCTTACCCCAAGCAAATGCTAGGATAGTTCCTAGCTTAAGGCCATGGCCACCACCTTCAAAATTATAACCTCTGTTACAAATACACACACTAACGTCACAATAACAAAACAAGTAATCAGACAAATTCTGCATAGGCCTACACCCAAATACGC
Source organism: Meconema thalassinum (assembly GCA_946902985.2). Lineage (NCBI taxonomy): Eukaryota > Metazoa > Arthropoda > Insecta > Orthoptera > Tettigoniidae > Meconema > Meconema thalassinum. The sequence goes on along the minus strand of OX336393.1, from coordinate 122,412,103 downwards.
GTGGCACATGTCAAAGGTCCAAAATGAAACAACAAAAACTACCACAACAATAGCTTTCAAATGGGTGCAGTCTGACCTGGAGATGCCGTGGGAGACTGGCAGGGACATCTCAAAGTCAAACAGCTTCCATTTTGAAGACCCCCAACAGTGATGATGATCAGCTTCTAAGAGGAAATACATTTCCGTATCACCAATATCAGCCAAAGAGTGTTCTTAAAAACAATGACTATAGCCTAGGTTGTATTGGAACCGAACTACAGTATTCTGATTGGTCAATCAGTGTCGCACAACAGGCCGGATCTGGTGGTTGTCACCAAGAAAATGAAGCAAAACTACCTTGATCGATGTTGCGATCCCTAGCAACAAGGATTTTCAATGATAACACATCGACAATATCAGAAAATTAGTGAGTCGGTCGGACCTATCAAAACGCAATGGCATGTTGAACGGGTAAAGACCATACCTATCATTGTTTCGTGTCCAAGGCCTTATAGAACTGGATCTGGATACTCAACTGTACAAACTAATGCAGAAGGCAGTAGTTCTATCAACAACACGAATCGTCCGGAAGTTCATGGGTAGCGACTTTCCAGCTTAGAAGTTGCTGTTTCAGTAACAACTCTTTGGTTCCCTGAAGACCGTTTAGTTATGTCGTGATCTAGCAGCAATGTGTTATATGTATACAGGGTGTAACAAAATATGTGGAAAAGCTCCGGGGATTCTGGGATTCTATGGAGGACTTGACAACAAGCAAAACGTATGGTGCATGTGCGTTTGTTGCCGTGTTACAAGCACTATTTGTGGTGTGCATAACACAGACGGCGGCACGATGCTGGTTGGTCATTTGTGGAGGGCACACAGACGACTTGTACATTTTGTCGCTATTCAATCTGCGTGCAGTTGGTTTGCATTCAAAGCCACGTGATGCCAGGTACTTAGCAAACACGTAAACACGTTCACACAGACCATAAGCTTGAGTGGAATGGAATGGAATGGAATGGAATGGAATGGAGTGGATCCGGAAATGACAGACATGCATCTTCTGTTGGGACGGCCGCAGTGTAACGCAAATGAAGCACGGCGTTTGTATGCGGAACACTTTCCTAATAGATGTTTACACAACACCAAGACGTTCCAAAGAATGCATGCGCGTCTTTGTGAAACATGCTCGTTTAGCGGACGTGTTGCTGAATGGACGACCTAGGAGCACAAGAGCACCTGACACAGAGGAACTAGTTCTGAACCATATTGACAGGTTCGATTCCCGGTCAATGCATGTGAGATTTTCGAAGTGAAATGCCGTGCCCTGTGGTTCGGATTCCACGTAAAAAGGAGGTCCTGTGGCTCATAATCACAAGATTCACGGTCACGTAAAACTACAATCTTCCCACCTTTCTCAACCATATTGAGGAAAATAACAGGAGCAGCACCAGGGAAATAGTGGCAATTGTAGATGTGAGTCATATGACAGTGCGGAGAATTCCAGGAGGACAGCTCCATTATCCATATCAGCTTCAAAGAGTCAAAGGTATTAGTGCAGCTGACTTTCCACCCAGAGCAGCATTTTGTACCTGCTTACGACAGACGTGGTTAAGGAGCAACCGTTCCTCGCTGCTATTGTTTACCGATGAAGAGAAGCTCACCCGAAATGGAGTGCAGAAATTTCACAATACGTATGTCTGGACTGATGCAAATCTCAGAGAAGTTGTGGAAGTCAGACATCAACAACAGTTCAGTATTATTGTGTGGGCTGGAATAATCGGTGACACATGATTTGGTCCTTTCATTTTACCAGGAACATTTACAGGAGCGTCATACTGCGCCTTTATAACGAATGATTTAACTGGTTTGTTGCAAGACGTTCCACTGGGTTTAATTCAGCGCATGTGGTTCATGCACGATGGAGCACTGCTTCATTTTGCTGTTGCTGCTAGAGCAATTTTACATCAGCGATTTCCAAACAAATGGATAGGGCGTCAGGGACCGGCACCGTGGCCTGCTCGTTCTCCCGATCTCAACCCATTAGACTTCTACTTATGGGGTCATTTAAAGGCCGTTGTGTATGCCACACCTATTCCTAACGTGAACACGCTTCGTCAGCGAATAGAGCAAGGATATCAGCAGATACGACATACGCCGGGAATATGGGAGCGTGTGAGACAGTCAATGATGCGGGCGCATAGACGCCTGCATTACAGCTCTTGGTAGCCATTTTGAGCTGGTAGTCATATAGAGAACTGTAAGTAGTAACGTACACTCTATCAACACAAATGACCAACCTGCACAGTGAAGCGGTCTGTGTAATGCACACCACAAACACTGTTTGTAACACGAAAACGATAGTACATACACCATATGTTTACCGGGCATGCTTTGTTGTCAGGTCCTCTATCGAATCTCCGGAGCTTTCCCACATATTTAGTTACACTTTGTAAAACGATGACTGATAATAATAGTAATAATAATAATAATAATAATAATAATAATAATAATAATAATGGTTTCTTCTTCTTTCTTCTTTTGCTTTAGCGTTTGTCCCACCTCGTGGCAGGGTCCGCTATAATAATAATAATAATGGTTTAACATCCATTTTAAATCTACGGCTTTTAGAGACGACGGGGTGCCGGAATTCTTCCCCGAAGGGGATATATAACGTGTCAGTAAATCAGACACAGTTCCCTCACATTTGCACACCCTCAAATCCCAAGTGACCGTTATTGCCAGCCAGAAGTACCTGTATTGACGTCATGCTACTCCCTGATTGGTCCGCGCCCCTGCAGTCGTGCGTAAGGAGAACTTATCAAGTGTTGCTAAGACTGAAATCATGTTCGCGACACTTGGTGGTAGGAGTATTCTCGGGCAGTAAGTTGTGAATAGCAATGGGAGAAGAGATTGGTGCCTCACTGGAGGCTCCTTTTACTCTATTTCCTTCTTCTCCTAGCGCGTTGGTGGGATGAATTTCACTTTCAAGATTGCAATACGCCCCTTGGAGGCCTATGTGAGTTCATGTGGAATTTCTGTGGTAACCTGTGTTTCTCTGATGTGCGAGACCAAGGGTTGGGGTAGGAGCCATGGAACTTGAAATATGGTATCTTCCGAGCATTAATTCTTGATGTTGGAATTCAAATATCTATAATTAGATCCATCCCCAGACCTAGATGGAATTTCATGAAAGCTGACTGGTCTAAATTCTCCAAAGATCTGGATAAAGTAATGAGATGGATTGATCCAGTAAGTGAAAATTATGACAGATTCGTTGGAGCAGTTCTTGCGACTGCAAAAAAAAAATGCATGCCCAGAGGATTCTGGAAGAGATACATTCCAGGCTGGAGTAATGATTGTGAAGAACTATATCAGTCCTATTTAACCACCAGTGACTCTGCAACTGCTAAGGAATTGTTAAAACGTCTTGATGAAGCTCGCAAAGAATGCTGGGAACGAAAAACGGAGGGTTTAAATTTTAAGAGGTCGAGCAGAGAGGCATGGAGTCTCTTTAAGAAAATTAGGAGGGAGTCGACCACCTATCCGCAAAAGTCCTGAAGTAACACCAGATCAAATTGCAAACAGAATAACTTCTCTCTCTAGAGCACCCTCATGTAAATCACATACTAGAATGGTCAAGAAAGAACTTAACATTCTTAAAAAGAAGGCACCAAGGAGATCAGAGTACTCAAAAGAATTCGCCTTAGTTACCGTCCAATTGCACTCCTGAGCTGCTGTTACAAGTTTTTAGAAAGACTTATCCTTAACAGAGTTGGTCCAAAGATTCATGAAGTCACTCCCATTGAACAAGTAGGATTTAGGCCTAATAAAAGCTGCACAGATAAAGTTCTTAGTCTACTACGCATATAGAAGCTGGGTTCCAACAACTCCTTAAAACTTCCGCGGCCTTTGTTGATCTTACAGCTGCCTATGATATAGTGTGGAAAGAGGGAGTCCTATACAAATTAGTAAATATTATACCCTGCCACACCATGATTAGACTTAAAAATAGCATGCTGTCTGAGGGATACTTTCGAGTGGTCCTCCGTAATCATTTAAGCAGACAGAAGAAACTTAATAATGGTCTTCCTCAAGGTTCTGTCTTGGCTCCGGCGCTGTTTAACTTATATACTTCTGACCTCCCTGTAACAGTATCAAGGAAGTTCATTTATGCAAATGATCTAGCTTTGGTCACTCAACATAAAAGTCTTGAAGCTGGAGAAGCGGAACTTTCTGCTGATTTAACGACAATGCATGAATACTTTAAAAAGTGGAGATTAACACCAAATCCAACGAAGACTGAAGTTAACTGCTTTCATCTTAACAATAGAATGGCTGATGCAAAGTTAAATGTCAACTATAATGGCCAGGCTCTTCATCACCAAGTTTTTCCGAAATATTTGGGCGTGACTATGGATAGAACTCTATCATACCGAAGTCATATAGAAAACACCGCAGCAAAGCTGAGATCGTGGAATAATATCATACAGAAGTTGTGCGGAACCTCATGGGGTGCAACAGCTACAACACTACGATGTTCTTCCTTAGGACTCGTCTACTCTGCTGAATATTGTGCTCCAGTATGGCTAAACAGCCCACATGTGGGTAAAATCGATGTCCAGCTAAGTGTGGCAATGAGAACAATAACAGGGTACATAAAGTCTACTCCTCTTCACTGGCTACCGCCTCTAAGTCACATAGCGCCACCAAATCTGCGGAGACAGAACGCCCTCCTAAAGGAATATAAAAAGCTAATATCAATCCTCAGCTTCCAATCCACTCTGATGTACCTGTACTTAAATAAAGCCGATTAAACTCCAGACGGCCACCCATCATACTGGCAGAATCCTTGCAAGCAATGCATTTCAACATGAACAGGAAATGGTCAGGAATGTGGACTAGTGCTGCACATTAGGACTACCAGGCTCTCGTTAGACCAGGTACACAGCCAGTTGGCATGGAACTACCGCGACGTGTTTGGAAGACACTTAACAGGCTCCGTACAGGCCATGGCATTTTTGCAGAGAACCTCCACCGATGGGGATTGGCGGCATCTTCCCAGTGTGACTGTGGCAGTGAACATCAGACCATCAAACACATTGTAACATCCTGCAGCAGACGAGCTTATTGTAGAAGCCCAGAAGATTTCTTTGAAGTGACGGCTCCAGCCCTTCAATGGATTAAAGACTTAAATTAGACATTAACTTGTAGATTTTCAGTATTTGTAAACTTTGCTCTTCAGTTGCCATACGCTAAATAATAATAATAATCCGAGCATTTTCTAGTGCGTGTAAAACTCCATATTAAGGTTGGCAGCCGTCAGCGCTGAGATTCAACCTTATGATCTCCTGGCTGCAACGCTCCATTGCAGTTGTGGGGAATGGCTTAACGGGCTTAGCTACGATGGGGATGGGTTGGAGAAACACCCACATGCATATTTGGGACTGTTGACAGTGTTCTTTGAGTTGAAATTTGGAACCACAGTCATCCATTTCAGAGATGGTCGTAGATTCAAGATTCGACCCTCGACCTCTCTGACAGTTTGTTTACGCACTGATTTCTCCAAGTCGGTGTGGAAATATTAGTGCTGTCTTTGTTTATGCATGACCCAGACAGACAAATGACACAGACAGAATAAGATTAACATACATTTCCTAATGCTAACATCTTCTTCGACCTGCCACGTAGTTTATGTTTTCTCCGCAGCGCAGCGGTGCTATATTTTAGTTAGTTATTGTTGTTTTAAGGGGCGGAACTACGAGGTCATCTGCCCCTGTCCTATATTTTACTTTCAAATCAGACACCGGTGTCACAAGAGGAAGCTGAGGTTCAGTACGTCTGAGTTTAAGGTCTTTTCGGGGATGAAACGAATGGTTGGTTCCTCAGTATAGGGGCTGCGACAACGTGGTCATGTAGCCCCGTGTACTTTGGGTGTGTGTGTAGAATCTGTCTGATAACCGGTGTTAATTGTGATGGCTGTATTAGTCTATGCTATCTGTAACTCAGGTAAGGACCGCAGATGGCCAATTTCAAGTAGTTCCTACTTATACTACCAAATGCTACCGTAAACGACACCTAGCTGTGAACTTGGCTACTAGATGCCACCGCACCTGGCAACGAACATTGGCACTTAATAGAGCATAGAGCGTGAATCAAATCTAACCTACAAATTTAGCTTCACATAATTGCTGTTATTGGAAGGTTCTTTTACATGCCCTAAATCTATGGCATGGGCACGTCGGCTTTACTTCCCTTCCGGGGAAGGCATACTGAGGAATTTTTAACGCTCTTAGAAAATCCGACAACTTTGGCCAGGTTTGAACCCGCGATCTTGGGCATAAAAGGTCAGCATGCTACCAACTACGCGGCCGGATGAAACGAAGATCACTAGCGTAAGTTGAATGCTGCCACACTCAAGACACTCTTGAGAGCAATATTCACTTCAACCTCGTGGTGTCGTGGCTTGTATTCTTGGCTGTCGTTCTGGAGGTCCGGGTTTGATCTCCGGCTCTGCCGAGAAATTTAATTCTAGTATCAGGGCTGGGACGGAGTATACTCAGCTTCGTGAGACAGAACTGAGAAGAGGTGTTTTCGATTCCCTCCTCGGCCATCATTCATCTCCAAACGAATGCCGGGATAGTTACTAAATTAAGGCCACGGCTTAATGTGAATGTAAGTGAAATGTTTTATTTTTATAAGCTCTAATCTTATTTTATGTAGGAGCACTCAAGCTCTAAGTGTAGCCGTGAAAATAAAATCAATCAATCAATCCTCCTACACAAGTACACGGGGGCTGCATGACCATGATGTCACGAAGCCTCTAAATGAATCAACAACAACAACTACTACAACTAACTTTAGAGATCAGATCCTCTCAAAGCGGCAGTGTCTGATTGTTGTTGTTGAGGAGTTTGGGCCATATTGATACGTGTTTAATTTGTTTGGTAACCTGTGCGTCTATGGTAACTAGTAGAGTGAATAAAATAAAGTAGGTTCCTCGAAACTTGAAATAAGGTACCTTTGTGGTTGTGATTGATTCTTTTAGGGGCTTTGTGACATCGAGGTCATGTAGCCCCGTGTTCATGGGTGTGTGTAGAATTTGTCTGATTGCCTGTGTGACTGTGATGTAGGCCTATGTAGTAGTGTGTGTATTTGTAGTTGAGGTAGGAGTTGGGAACGAGGCGGCCTTAAGTTAGGTACATTCCCGGGGTTTGCCTGAAGTAGAAGTGGTGGAACCACAGAAAACCACTTCCTGGATGGATGAGGTAGGAATCAAACCCTCCACTTTTCAGTTTTGCCTCACGAGGTTCAGTGTACCCCGTTCCAACCCTCAGACCAGAATTACATTTCTTGGCATAGCGGTGTCAGCTAAGAAGGCTAGTCATTGAGGGAAATAAGGTACCAATTCCCTTGAGGTAGTAAAGTATAACCCGGAGGGAAACAACACTTTGCTGTCAGTGCAGAGATTCGAACTTAAGATCTTCGAACGTGCTCCTACCCATTACTGTCGTGGATTGTGACTTAACGCCGTCGATTGTGCTGCTGGATGTCAAGAATAGCCTAATCAGGAATATGCACCATCTTCATGTAATGCGTATTTTAATGACGTTGTTAAAAATATATTAAACAGATACCAGTAATGGCCGGTTGTTAGAACCGCGACACGGAGGAACAAGGAAGACAACCGAACTACAAGAATAATATTTTGCAATTGTATTCATATTGACACAAGAACCTCGTACATCCGGGTTAAGTGGGACCGGAACTGATACGTATTATCGAAATTCCGGATAATCCGGAAAGATACAAAAAACAAACAAATACATGTTATATAATCTATTAACATAAGTTTTTTAGATTTGTGTAGCGTTTGCTCGCAGCACGATCACGAAGACGTTTTACTGACATAAGTTCTCAATTCCAGGCGAATTCCGAGACAGTACCTTTCATAGACCGTGGCCGAATTACTTCCAATTCCCGTCCTTAACTATCCTTGGTGGAAAAAACGTTCAAGAAGAGTCGACTCCGTAAAAGAAATACTGCACAGTGAAGATATTTTTTTGATGTGTAACATCTTTCCACTCGGTATCTGGATATTTTTGTGGCACTCGGTAGCTGGACATTTTTGTGGGAGTGATTTTGGAAAAGGACGGAAGTGGATGGGACGAAAGTGCATGGGACGGAAACAATGAGCGCGCGCGGTGGCAGAGATCGGTACAACGACGTACTGTAAGCCATGTGACTATGTGGAAAGCAAACCGCATATGGTTTACCTCAAGGTTTGGAGGCCCCATTAAAGAAATTCCTACAATAAATCATCTTCAAGTTGTCGTTCTTTGGTGTGAAAATATTCATTATATCATATTTGCTGAAAACGATTACTATTTATTAAATCTTCATACTTTTGCTGTACTCTTATTTAATGTAAGCACTCGATGCCTCGAGTGCTATATCGCATCAACCAACACTCCAAACAACGTAGGAATTCAGTATATTAACACCGACTACTAACAATAATTGAAACTTCGTTGGTCTAAACGTATCACTGGGAGAAACGCAATTAATATACCTACTGCACACCTAATTTTTAATCGCGCCTATACTTGGCAGTGCGCTATATCGGCAATAAGAGGCCATTTTCAATAACACCGCTGGCATGGGTTCACTAACTGGCCGGTAGAAAGCGCTGCTCGCATCAAATAGCAGGTATATGTCACTACTGCAGATGCATTGGATAATCCTTCCATGTTTGCTCGCACAAGGTAGCACTATGAGTTCATTCTTTAAAAAATGCGAGTAAGTAATGTGGAATTATTCGAATAACATGTCAGATGTTACATATCATATGCGACTACTCTAAGGCTCGTATATTTTTATTATTATTTTCGATCCGGATAAACCGGAGATCCGGATTAATGAGGGATGGATAAACGAGATTCTCGTGTATTTCATAATAGGCCTAGCTGGTTATCGGTCCCTCGTACGGGTAAAAATGTATTAGGTAGATTTCATGAGAAAGCTATCTATTGCAATGGACACCATGTTAAGACTTCCGGAAAGTTTCGACATATCTTTGCGTTTCACGTCTCCCAGACCCCAAACCACCGTCAGTTCAAAAGTATTATGATTTATATATATCACTTTCACGTGGACACGACAACTACCGTTATTTTGCACCAATCACCTTTAAACGTTGGCTATACATAAAATATAACAAATCAAAATCTCGGTCGAGTTCTTCAATGAAAAACAAGTAGTTCCGTGAAGAACTATACAGCCTATTTTCATATATCCTACTTATGTTAATTGCCACTATCAACATACAACATTTCGGTTTGATCGCTGTGGTAGATTCGTAGATATTGAGAACCGACTAAATACGTCGGATGGTTGCCATGTTGGACTATATACACACATCAAAAAAAGTTTTGCATCACCTCGGTTCCAAGAGTTCCGGAACCGTTAAATACAAAGGGAATAGAGATCAACACAAACAACATTTCAGCTCGTTTTATTGCTCATGAGACCCACACATTGCATGTTGTACCATCATACAGCTAGACTTTCAGCATTTGTGGTCCAGATTGCAGTACACACCACTACCTCTAATACCCAGTAGCACGTCCTCTTGCATTGATGCATGCCTGTATTCGCCGTGGCATACTATCCACAAGTTCATCAAGACACTGTTGGTCCAAATTGTCCCACTCCTCAACGACAATTCGGCGTAAATCTCTCAGAGTGGTTGGTGGGTCAAGACGTCCATAAACAGCCCTTTTCAACATATCCCAGGCATGTTCGATAGGGTTCATGTCTGGCGAACATGCTGGCCACTGTAGTCGAGCGATGTCGTTATCTTGAAGGAACGCATTCACAAGATGTGCACGATGAGGTCGAGAATTGTCGTCCATGAAGACAAATGCCTCTCCAATATTCTGCCGATATGGTTGCACTATGGGTCGGAGGATGTCATTCAGGTATCGTAAAGCCGTTTCGGAGCCTTCCATGCCACCAGTGGCGTACGTCGGCCCCACATAATGCCACCCCAAAACATCAGGGAACCACCACCTTGCTGCACTCGCTGGACAGTGTGTCTAAGACGTTCAGCCTGACCAGGGTGCCTCCAAACACGTCTCCGACGATTGTCTGGTTGAAGGCATATGCGACACTCATCGGTGAAGAGAACGTGATGCCAATTCCGTGGGGTCCATTCAGCATGTTGTTGGGCCCATCTGTACCGCGCTGCATGGTGTCGGGGTTGCAAAGCTGGACCTCGCCATGGACGTCGGGAGTGAAGTTGCGCATCATGCAGCCTATTGCGCACAGTTTGAGTTGAAACACGACGTCCTGTGGCTGAACGAAACGCATTATTCAACATGGTGGCATTGCTGTCAGGGTTCCTCCGAGCGGCAATCCGTAAGTAGCGGTCATCCACTACAGTAGTAGCCCTTGGGCGGCCTGAGCGAGGCCTGTCATCGACAGTTCCTGTATCTCTGTACCTCCTCCATGTCCGAACAACATCGCTTTGGTTCACTCTGAGACGCCTGGAAACTTCCCTTGTTGAGAGCCCTTCTTGACACAAAGTAACAATGCGGACGCGATCGAACTGCGGTATTGACCTTCTAGGCATGGTAGAACTACAGACAACATGAGCAGCGTACCTTCGTCCTGGTGGAATGACTGGAACTGATCGGCTGTCGTACCCCCTCCGTCTAATAGGCCCTGCTCATGCATGGTTGTTTACATCTTTGAGCAGTTTTAGTGACATCTATGAACAGTCAAAGGGACTGTATCTTGGATACAATATACACAGTCAACGTCTATATGCCGGAGATCTGGGAACCGAGGTGATGCAAAACTTTTTTTGATGTGTGTATAATTATGTAGGTCCTAGAGTTATGTACTGTTACATGAAGATTATTGTGTACGTGTAGCATTCAAACTTCAATCGCATGATTAGGACACAAGCAGTAACAAGGAGATTTTAAAAATTCGCACAGCTGCCATCTTGTGGTTATGGAAACAATTGAAATAAATTAGATGCCAGTGGATTAGCATTCGCATAAAGATTTACTGTACCAAGTTTCACTGCACTCGGATGGTTAAATTGAGAGAAACGTCCTTGTGAATATTTATAATTCGCGTCGCCGCCATGTTGGATTTGTGATCACCAGGTTATTTAAAGTCCTATAGGTGAACTTAAGTTCATAGCCCCTATGAACATTAAAAAAATCAGTTTGATTGCTACAATAGATTCGTAGATATTCAGAGCCGTCTAAATATTTCGGATGGTCACCATGTTGGATTGTTAAATGTATAGGTCAGAGAGTTATGTACCATTAAAGAAAAATTATTGCGTAGGTTCATTATTCAAACTTTCACTTCGATCGCATGATTACGGCACAAGAAATAAAAAGTTAATTTTAAAAGTCGCAAAGCCGCCATCTTGAGGTTATGTAAACAATTAAACCAAATTAGATGTCGGTACATTACAATGTGTATAAACATATACTGTACCAAGTTTTATTGCGTTTGGTTAGTTAAATGGCGAGACACGTCTGTTTAAAAGTCACAAATTCGCGTGGCCGCCATGTTGGTTTTGTAGTTACCAGTTTTTCAAAATCACATAGGTGAACTTCTAGTAGTTCCCTTTATCACCGTACAAAATTCCAGGGTGATATCAGTAATAGTTTCGGAGATATTGAATGCTGGTGAAATATTTCGCACAGCCGCCATGTTGGATTGGTAAGACGTAACAAAATTTGAAGGACACGGTCGGGGTCGTCCGGAATAGGTCTATGAACTTACCGAGTTTCATTGAAATCGCTCCAGCCGTTTAGATTTTATTAGGGACACACACACGCACACACACACACACGCACACACACACACACCTCACACACACGCGCACACACACACACGGACAAAAGGTGATTTCATAAGCCTATTTTTTTTTCTTCAAAATTGAAAATAGGCTAAAAATCGTAAAGCTACAGACCATTCACTACTGCACAAATACAGTAAATATAATATAATACAATATAATATAAACTCACCCATGCAACTTACAGCCGTCAGTTGTCCGAAACTTTGGAAAGCTTACGCGACGATTTTACAGACTTAGCAGATGGCTGTTATTTCCTAATTTCTTTCATACTAAAGAAAAAGCGGCACTTCATGAAATGAAAAACGAGTTTATGTTCCATAATTGGATACCTATCAGTAGAAAGAAGTGCCATTTTTTGAAAAAAGCGTTTTTTTTTTGCTAAAATGGTGCTATGTGCGATGTAGCATTACTTATCAAAAGGGCTAAGTCCTCAGTGGTTTCGAAGGACCATCCAAGAGCATCACAAGATGGCACTAGTGGTAAGTCCTGCAGCTCTTTCAGAAGAAAGGTGCAATGTGCCAATCATTTGTTCTCATTTCCCTCCAATATGTGCATCGTTGACAGAATTGTTTAAAGAACTTAGAATACTCAATTATTAGCAGTTCGTACTGGTGGGAACCTGTGTACGGATTGCATAGTTGTTTCCTGTTGGACACGCGGCTTTGCCGTGCATTAGTCTCGCAAAATCTCGAAAACTACTGCGCCGATTTCAGTGAAAATTTTACAGTTTGTTGTCATTATGGTAGACAGTGTTTAGAAAGTGGTTTGAACGAAATCAAATTGGCAGTATTTTTAAATTAATTTACATTAAAAAGTCACGCCAATATTGAATCTAATAACTTGACGGATAGATGGCCCTTTGATCAATACGTGCAATAAAATAATACTTAACGTAACAGAATCATACTGTATAATCCAATTACATTTCACGTTAATGTGTTTCGACCAACATATCTAATGTGAGAACGTACTACTAACGGAAAGGATGTCAATATTGTCAAGTTCTCAAGGTAAGTTCGATAGATTTGAGTTACTATGAAAATAATTCCGTGTCGTTTTACAGTGTCCATTACATTACTCAAATTCCGTGTCGTTTTACAGTGTCCATTGCAATGCCAAGTAGAGGAAGAGCTGATAGAGGTCGTCGAAGTCAGTTAAATGCGCGGCGAGCTACTTGACGTGCAAACCACACTGATGACCAAAGAGCGACGGATAATGAAAATAGTCGTATGGGCATGTCTGACTTACGTTCGAGAGCGACTGAAAATGAACGAACAGCGAATAGATTCAGAATGCAATGAGTTCGTGAATATCAAACACAGCGCCAGCGAGCACGACACAATGGGCATGACCGATTGCGCCGACGCGATGCTCCTATGTACCTGGAACGTCAGTTGACCGAACCAAAGAAGGAGCTCATTCGGCGTGTTTTTCCGAACGTAGCGCAGAACTTCAAAAACCTTAATTGGCTGAGCAAACGAGCCATATTGGCAGAGAAAAATAAAGATCCCAACAAGTCCATTCAAAATTTCATTCCGGGACAGTTGTTTTCCTTCAAATCGGTTGACTTAGTTATCAACTTGGATGAGGTAGTCAGCCATCTCACAGAATTTTTGAATTCGCTGGAATTGCCTGGATTACCACCTCACAATTTGCAATTGAAAGTAGGCTCATCATCATGTTGCGTAACATCAATCAACTTCGACTATGCAATGGAACACGACTGGCTGTGGAAAAGCAAATGAACAACGTCATCGATGGAGAAGTTGTTTTGATTCCGCACATCCCAATGTTTCCACCGGACGTGCCATTCGATTTTAAACGGTTGCAATTTCCCATGCTTATGGCCTTCGCAATGACCTTCAACAAATCACAAGGTCAGTTGTTGGAAATTTGTGGAATCAACTTGGAGTTTCCGTGTTTCATGCATGGACAACTGTATGTTACGTGTTTGCGTGACGGAAAGCGGTTATCTTTGTTTAATTAGCACGTAGCACATTCGTAAAGACTAGTGGACTTTGCACCTTTCACAACTTCTAACATTTCACTCAAACAGAATTCCACAGTTTTCATATTATGAACCTGTATCTGCCACTGGATAGTAAGGAATACTATATCTGTATGTTATTCAAATTAGAAGAATAAATACTCACAAATAAACTGACTAAACACTTTTTACTATAATACTCAATGTTCATAAAAATGGCACTTAGCACCTTTCTACTGATAGGTATCCAATTATCCTAAATCACACGCCCCTAAAACAATCCCATCAATGCTGTCCAAACACTCATAAAATATAGCCTATCACCCCACAAATTTGAGAGGGTAGAATAATAGATTTTAATTACTACGGCAGGTTTATGCCATGGACACGTCCCCTCTCCCCTCCAAGTTCGCAGTTGTTTTCAACGACTACTTTGCCCTGTAAAAGAATGTTGAAGACCCTGTCGGACGGGTGGGTTAGTTTAAGTCCTTTATGTTAGTGAAAGTTGCAGCTGTTGTGTCTGACGGCTTTTAACTTTGAAGGGTTGTTGCACACTTCACACAGCTGATTCCTTTTTTTTCTTTTCTTCTTGAAAATGTACACTGCTAGATAGTAAACCAAGTATTGTTTCGCAATGTTGTTTTCATAAGGAAGGGGAAGATAATTCTCTCAGTACGTTATCACCACTTTGTCTCTAATTTTGTCCTCCACAGACAACCTAACAGATTTGTTTTGTTCCTCGGTTTGCTTCACACATAATCGCATTTGATTAACATTTGAGGTGAGGTGAGAGGTGGTTCTAACTTAGGTTCACAGTTTCCGGACGGTGATATAGCCATCTTAATTGGAACATACATGCGCTGTACATATGGAAATGCAGAAAATCTACAGTTCATGGGTTATCGTATTATTTTCTGAGCTAATGGTTTCATAAAAGTCTTAATGTTTTTGCGAATGGGCATCATTTAAGAGTGCGTTTGTTGGTATTCTGGAGTTAAGGACATCTGCTGTTCATGTCTCTCGTGAATAATTCTGTATTCTCACTGCCGCTAAAACATGTCAGGGTTAGTTTGCCGGAAGAACTTAGTGGAATTCGCGGTCGCATTGCTGAAAGCTAGTCTCGCGTTAATTCTTTGGAAAGACGTAGGGTTTATGTGTGCGGAAGTCAATTTTGGACAAGGTTTAAGGCCTGCGAACTCGGGGGATCTGTCCATGGCATTAAACCTGTCCGTAGTAATTAAAATCTATTACTTCATTTTTGTACAGCAACTTACTTTTATCGTGGAGATAGCTTCTTGATTGCATACACTTTACAACACTAAGTAATAAGGACTAAATACGGCAGCATTCTGTGTTTCCAACTCGCGAGCGTTTAAAAAGTGACTCTAGCCAGCAACAGTCAACCGCTGCGTAGTCTGTCGGCGGGCGCAGCAACTACCCATACTAGTTAGTTAGTTAGTTATTGTTGTTTTAAGGGGCGGAACTACCCATACTAAAGATGCGGCAGATTCGGGAGTTTCCACACTTTCTCTTCTATACGCTATGGTATTAGTTATAGTTTTCATTCTCATCTCATCTTTCACTATCACCCAAACCTTTAGGGGCCGATAACCTAGATGTTAGGCCCCTCAAAACAATAATTATCATCATCATCAGTGCCGGATTAAGGTAAAATGAGGCCCAAGTCCCTCAGATTTTTGGGGCCCCCTTTTTTTTCAAGTTTTTATTTTTTAGCACCTGTACATTTAATAAAGTATATATACAAAGAGTTCTTTTTCTCAAGATGAATAATACACTTTTTATTACATGCATTTCAATTGAAACGATCATCGTTATTTGAAAACATTTCAGATGATTTGATGAACAATTTAACTTCTGTAAAATGTAATCATTTTTTTTCTGTTTTTTCGGTCAATGAAATCTTCTACAATGTCATCAAAATCAATTTCCCGCAGAACATTGACTCGATATACATTAAACTTAGCATGTCTAATCGTTCCTGTGGCATGATACTTCTTAGCGCACTTTTGATTCGTTTCAATTTGAAAACGAGCGCTCCGCAGAACAATTCGTTATCATGAGGGTCAGGAAAATGCGAAAAGTAATTTCAACGTTCGGAAAAACAGACTCAAGCTTGTCTCGAATAAGAATTTCGTAAAGTTCAGAATGAGTGAACTCAGTTTTTTAAAGGACATTGTAATTTAATATAATGCTGGAACTGTCTCAGTTCCGGATATTTTTTTTCTAAATCTTCGGAATGAAATTGAACTAAATTAGAAATTGCTTGGGGGCCCCAGATAAGCCTGGGCCTAGTCGGGCTTAATGAGTAATCCAGGACTGATCATCATATTAAAAGTGCCCACCTGCCTATAACTGCTATTTTCTCTCCAAGTGCAGTAGGCATGACAATATTTAGTACAGGGGAATGTTAAGGGAGAAAGTCTTCAGGAATCGTGGCACAAGCACGAGCAACGCACTGCTGGTATTTGTGACCATTCCTGGCTTAAAACACTAGAACTCTGGAGTCACATCATCAGACAATATCAGTATGTGGCACGGCTAACAGAAAGAAGCATCTGTATCCGAGGGCTTTGGAGGACGCAAATCCTATAATCCATCTTTAGCGAGGACATGGGAATTTAAATAAGTTGCTATGCGACTTCACGTGACCACATGCTGCACATCCTTGTCACACGGTGTGATAGCAACTTTGTACCAGCCGCGGTGGCCGAGAGCGCTAAGGCGCTACCTCGTGCCTCGCTGGCATCCGGAGAGCGTGGGTTCGAACCCCACCTCGGCCTGAAAATGGTTTTCGTGATTTCCCATTTTCACCACCATGAAGGTTCCTTCCTTTCAATAGGTCCACTAGTGGGGAGGTTAGGTAATACCACCGTTCATTTTTTGATAGAAGCATGAGACTTGGCACACTTATAGTTTGGACCCTAAACTTTCGATCTGAGATGGTAGCCACTTCCGGAAGTCGCGCCGAGTGCCTGTTTTGCATGGTTGCATATCCACCCGGAGTGAGCTGCGAAATCAACGCTTAATTTCATTACAAATGCATGTTTTGCTTCGCAATGAATACTGTTTGCACACTGAATCGCCTGGAAAACGTTGGTAACACGATTTGGAGTGGAAGGATTTAAATTTGTGGTGTGGTTGCCTACCTACTAGGTGCATCTTTCTTAAAGCTGCAAAAACAAGCCACCACATTCTCCAAGCTTTAATTTATTTAATAAAAATCACAAATCATTTTGATAACTTACATAAAAGCAAAAAAGGAAGAATAACAAGGCATGAGAAAACAAAGAATAAGAAGGCAGAAGTCCATATTTTGTAATGCGTGTGGCCCTATGCATCAGGCCCACCAAAACTAATCTTGGAGGCTCAACAAACTGCCTAAAAAGGGGAAAAATGTATTAAAATAATCTCTTAGCTATTAAGTGGACAGCCATCACCAGAAAATAAAGACTGAAGTAGAAAATAAGCAGAAAATATTACTTAGCACTTTGCGTCACAAGAGCACAGTTCCGTGCACTTCGAGTCTCTCCTCCTGCATACACATTGTTGAGGCATAGTTGCACAAATTTTGCACCCGCAACGGATTAGTTCTAAGCAAGCCTTAGTTGCAACGGGGATAGTCGACCACCGCGGTGTCCATCCTGATGGACTTTCTTCCCAGCCCCAATCTGACGGTGAGGGTAGTTCCTGGATTGGGCTCAGAGATTATCCCAACACATAAACCCCCTGGTACATGGCACACCGGATGTGTTGCTCCAGTGCATTCTGCGTTGGAGGAATACTCTCCAGAGATCGGTTTTTCTTGTTAAAAAGTTCCTTTCGGCAGCCATTTACGTTGACAAATTAACTCGACCTGCAATGCAATAAAACACAAGTGTTGACGACGAAGTTCAACAAAAACGCATCGGTAACGATTATGAATCAATTTTTCCTACCTGTCATACATAGTGATTACCAACTCCATATAAGGTAAAACTTTGTCCAAATTGTGCTCCTGAGCTGCCAAAAATCCTTTGGTGGCGTCAGGATAAGCCGTCCATGCTTCAAAGACACTCTTCTTACCTTTGTTGGAAAAGGAGGAAACGGTATCACATCCAGAAAATGCGTGAAATAGGGGTAAACTTAAAGCTTTGTTACGACCTGCAACAAGTAAAGCCTCTTTAGTCACCATTGCCTTTCCATGATAACGTATGTTTTGTCACCGACATTGGTCCCTACCTAATCTTGAGCAATTTTATGTGCAGCTACAATCTGGTGGTTCGTTCCCGTGCCAATGTGGACCCATAGCTCTTCAATATCCGTCAATTTAGGCACAAGACTCACGGCCAATACAAGGACATCGGTGTTCACAGTTCGCACAAGAATTTTCCGGTATCCCTGACTAACACAATCCGCGATGTGAATCACGATCCTTGTGTCTACCTCTTCGTGATTGCATGGAGACAACATATCCATATCTTCTCGATGAGGCGATGCTAACACAGACGAATCCCGTGTACTGTACATTTCTTTGCCCTCCTGTGTGATCTTTTGTATTTGCGTATTTAAGAATTGAAACAACTCGCATTTGTTTTCAGAGTTGCGCAGAAAGTTGGGCCATCCTTTCGGAATGCGTGTTCCATCTGTGTCGTGCGTATCCATCGCCCCGTTCTGCCCTTGTGTGGTTTTTCAGACTATCCTGTATATACTTGTCCCAAATGACATCAACGCGATGAACAGTATTAAGTTCATTCCTGAGGAATGGCATAAAAATGCTGTCGGCATATTCCTGAAACGTTCTTGACTCTCCGGGATGTAGCATATGGACTAGGGCAGGTCCATCGATAATTTTTGCTTGTACGGCGGGTACGTCACTGGTGTGGAAGCCATCTGGACTTGCAGCCATCAAACATTTTAAAAGATCTGATTTTTTGCCCGGTCTTAGTTCGCCGTTTGTGGAGAGACACGGTGGTGTTAGTTGGTTTTCAAGTGCGAATAAACTGTCTAGGTATCCCAATCGGCGCTCACTTGTAGCTATGTATAATTTACTGAAAAGACTGCAGTCGTTTTTGAGGCCGACGATTTTTCTTTTGTCTTGGTCGGCGATGCTTTTGAAGCTGACGTAAAAAGAGGGTATTTATTTTGCTTCACGATGTCTTAACAGTTCTTCTCCCGCTGATAAGGCGTTCCTCGACAAATTCTTTGTATTGTTTTTCGCCCAGTGCTTTAATGGTCATTATTGTAGTAACAACTTCAGAGGATGCGACCCGCTTGCTATCAATATTGTACAAATCCGAGCTTTCTTTCAAAAAAAAAAAAAGGGTTTCTTAGTTCAACAAAGAGACTATCAAGATTTTTAACGTCCTTTATAAACCTCGCTTTTTCGGAGCTGTTGTCGCTGTGATGTAGGGTATTATCAGATTCGCTTCTCAGATTCCACTGAAAAAGTGCAATCAACAAAATTAGAAAAAGTCATGTTATTACTTCAAGAATGAAAAATTGCCAAAACTCAAGTTATTTTTCGAAATATTCCAAGCCACCACATCCTAAACAAACAACACGAAACACATAAAATGTAAATAAATGTAAACCTTACCGTTGTTAGAAGTACCTAAAAACAATTTTTAACTGTAAGTATACAAACCTATAACACAGGGATGTAACGAATAGTCGAAATAAACGAGGGACAACAGCTTTAAAAGCAAAGAAAATATTTACCGTGTATGTAGGCCTACTTATCAATATATTTGCAAGCACAAGATGAATGACGCACAAGAAATCAGTTCCCCAAACACAGCAAAACAACAAGCACCAGCACCAAGCTTCTGTTACTGACCGCAACAATACACGGCGGTAGCGTCGCGTCGGTTACCCGCGTCAAGCTGCATAGAGACTAGGACCGTGTCACGTCACGCGCACTTCTGCATCTCGCTTCATCAACCGCGTCGTCTGATTCTCGGTCCCCAACAGAGGCGAGGGCCCATAAGCAATACATTGGCAAGTTTTTGAAAATGAGAAACGGCATTTGTAATCGACTTAAGCGTAGATTTCATAGTTCACTCCGGCTGGGTAGGCAACCTTGCAAAACAGGCACTCGGCGCGACTTCCGGAAGTGGCTACCATCTCAGATCGAAAGTTTAGGGTCCAAACTATAAGTGTGCCAAGTCTCATGCTTCTATCAAAAAATGAACGGTACCCCATTTATTTTCGTCTTAACTTCCCCACTACACGGTCCTTCCAATATCCCTTCCCTGCCCCGTCCTGAAAAGAAAAGTTCATGGCCATAAAATTACTATAGCAACTTTGTGAATATACATGTTGGTTATATAGCCCCATGTACTTTGGGTTGGATGTGTGTAGAATCTGTCTGATAACCGGTTTCATTGTGATGGCTGTATTAGTGTGCGTTATCTGTTTTCAATTCAAGCAAGGACTGCAGGCAATGGCTACTAGATGGCATCGCAGTCAGCACCTGGCGGCGAACGTTGGAACTAATAGAGCGTTATCAATTCTAACCTACAAATTTTGGCTTCAAACAAGTGTAGTTAGTGGAAGGTTCTTTTTCATGCCATAAATCTATGACATGGGACCGCCGGCTTTATTTCCCCTTCGAAGGAAGGCACACTGAGGGATTGTTAACGCTCTTAAAAATCCGACGACTTCGGCCGGGTTTGAACCCGCGACCTTGGGTATATATCTCAGCATGCAATCAACTACGCCACCGAAGCCGCCTCACCAAGAGTTGATAGAACCGGTGCTATCAGAACACTCTGTATAGCACTTGTACTGTATCACCTGACGACGGCGAGTCATATGTGGGATCACAACTGGCTCTGGAATTGCAGTATTTAGAACTTATCTCCGTTAAATCCTCTTAGCATCCCACCGCTCAGACAGTCCGTCTAGACACACTGACAGGAAACACGTGACTGTTTTTTATTTTAGGGCCTTGGACATCGTGGTCATTTCAGCCCCATGTGATTGGGTCTCTTGTCTGATAATCTTTGTTGTTGTGGTGACTGTAGAAGGTCTTGTTTTTGTAATTGAGATGAGGTTGGGAAGAAGTGGACCGTGACTTGAGGTTAGGAACCATCCCGACATTTGTCCGGAGTAAAGTGGGAAACCACGGAAAAACAATTTTTATGATGGCCGAGGTAGAAATCGAACAAACCTCTGCTCTCTCTTCGTATGTCTCTCATTAAAATGAACTATTCTTTTCTCTCTTCTGTTTAGCCTATTTTCATGTGTGAAAAAAATAGGGCTATGAGATCATATTTTGTCCGTGTGTGTGTCTCGAATAAAATAAACGGCTGGAGAGATTTCAATGATACTCGGTGAGGGCATAGCACCATTTTGGCAGACCCCGACTGTGCCCTTCAAATTTCATTACGTATCACCAATCAAACGTGGTGGTTGTGCGAAATATTTCACCGGCATTCTATATCTCCGAAATTATTACGGTGATAGAGGGAACTACTAGAAGATTGCCTATGAGACTTTCAAAAACCTGTTAACTACAAAACGAACATGACGGCCAAGCGAAGTTGAGACATTTAATAGACCTTCCTCGCGATTTAACCATCCAAACGCAGTGAAACTTGGTACAGTAATGCACTGGCATCTAATTTAGGTAAATTGTTTACATAACCTCAACATGCTGGCTGTGCGAATTTTTTTTTAATTTCTTGTGTATTAATCATGCGATCGAAGTGAACGTTTGAACAAAGAACCTACGCAAAAATCGTCCTCTAATAGTACATATCTCTATGGCCTACACATATAAAATCCAACATGGCGACCATCCGAAATATTTAAGCGGTTCTCAATATCTTTTAATCTATGACAGCAATCAAACTAAAATTTTGTACTGTATATTGATAGAAGATATGAACATAAGTTCACCTGTGGGACTTTCAATAACCTGGTGAGCACATATCCAACATGGCGGCGACGCGAAATATAAATATTTTCATGGATGTTTCTCGCGATTTGACCATCCGAGCGCAGTGAAACTTGGAACGGTAAATGCTTATACAAATTTGAATCCACTTGTATTGAATTTATTGTAATCGTTTTCATAACCACAAGATGGCAGCTGTGCGAAATTTTAAAATTCTAAAATCTCGATTTTAGTTATTGTGTCCTAATCATGCAATTCAAGTTTGAATATTACACCTACACAATAATCTTCATGTAATAGTACACAACTCTAAGACCTAAATATATAAAAATCTAACATGGCGACCATCCGAAATATTTAGATGGTTCTCAATATCTACGAATCTATTACAGCAATCAAACTGAAGTTTTGTATGTTGATAGAGGCAATTAGCATAACTAGGATATATGAAAATAGGCTGTATAGTTATTCACGGAACTACTTGTTTCCTTCTCTTCTTGACCCTCGTGCGCTGTAAATTTCTGTTCGGTGGGTTTGTCGTGGGCAAAGAAAAGAATATTTCTTTGCTCATGAGAATTTGAGAAATTATTTGCCAGGCGAAGAGTCACTGGGGACTGTTAGATGTTTTGAAGTTTGCTTGTATCTCGTGGCACCAGTGTTGCCAACCCTGGAGAATGAAAACTCTTAATACCTCATTAAAACATTGTGGTGTTTGAAGCCATATTTTCAGTGTTGCCTTAGTAAACAAGAGTTTAGTGCTTTTCAGTCGGTCAACACGAATGTACCCAAAAGGGATGGGTTATGCCCTAATCCTGAAATAAATTACATGAGATTAATAAAACACTAGGATGACCAGTTTCGATCGTCAAGCGATCATCATCAGATCCATTACACTTAGGCTACAAAATCTATGTTTGAAATACAGGTGAAAATATTTACAATATGTACAATTATTTAGTTGCAGTATTGGTACTGCAACTGTCAGTGTATGCTAAATGCAGTATATATGTTAGGTGAAATGCTAAATGGTGATAGCTATCCGGAGATTGTACTTTAGAGAGATTATATGGTTGTAAACTATGGTTAAACTATAAAATTTTGGCTAACGACTTATCTGATTGTCTTCCGTATTACAGCTACTCGCAGTTTTCATGCTCACTGGAACTCGCTGTGCGGTCGACTGCGGTAATTCAAATAAAGCTGGCAAGATAAATCAGTAAGGATTTAGTCGCGACGGTCAACACATCCCAGTCCGGACCCTTTCATCTCTGAAATCCTGCCGCTCAGTCCGACCCATGGGATAACGAGAATTTCGTGTCTGCTTCATTTCTTTGGACATCAGATGTCTTGTCCGTTTACTCCTGGTTTAAAGAGTTTGTGTACACTGCCAATAGTATAGTAAGTTGTAATTCTTGCATTAACTATCCAATAACTTTCAGAGATTTTTCTCAAGACAAAATAAGTTATAAAAGACTGACCATGTACCACAACACAAACAATATGTTGCTTTATGCATTACCTGCAAATTTATTAGACAAAGACTTTTCAAGTAGCCACTGGAAGAGTGACATCTATTCTAATAATTGGAAGAGTATTGGCAACGTAGCTGTAGAGATTTGTCTTGGAATCTGGTAACTTTCGACAAGTGGCGTACAGAGGAGTCCTCTCCCAGGGAGGGGGGGATCATTCATAGTTTAGTTTTGCAAATTATTAAAAATGATATTTGGATTATCTCTTATATATAATCCAAAATTGACTCATCACCGCATGGCTCAAACCACTAGACCTAGAAAGCTGAAATTTTGCATGTTGGTTGATCCGAGTATGTAGAGGCTCACTAAGAAACGGTTTTTGAAAATTCAATTTGTAAGTGACATTTTTCGGCCCTTTGGCATTGACAATCCAAAATTGACTCATCGACGCAGGGCTCAAACCACTAGACCTAGAAAGCTGAAATGTTGCATGTTGGTTGATCCGAGTATGTAGAGGCCCACTGAGAAACGGTTTTTGAAAATTCAATTTGTAAGTGACTTTTTTCGGCCCTTTGGCACTGAGCAAGGACAGTCGGTACAAAGTTCGGATTTAGCTCATTTTAAGCCGCCAGATACGAGAAACAATACTCGGAGGTCCTGTAGGGACCCCGAAACACACTTTTAAAGTTCCTAAAATGAACGGTTTCGGAGATATTCCCAAATAACTGTGTTCCCTCTGAGAAACAGATCAACGTTACTATGGCAACCGCTGAAATTTCGCAGACCGGGGATAGTTTTCTGGCAATATCTCGAAAACCGTTCGTTTTAGGGCCTTAAAACGCTGGGTTCGGTTTCCACTTCTAACCACGAACGTTGCTCCTCGCATCCCCGTGGCTTATGATCGCGAGATTAACGGTCACGTTAAACTATAAGCTTCCTTCCTTGCTCCTCGCAATGATACGCGTAAAATGAGATATACTTTATTTATAGAGGTTGCTTTTGGGGCTCGGATACGATCGTGATTTTGAGTCTCATTTTATACTCTTTCAGTTGGTTGTTGTAAGCGAGCTTTCAGAAGTTTACTCGAATTAACAATGTTAAGATACTTTCTATTTTGCACGGTATGCTTTCATTTTCTTTATAAATTTGTTTTTTGTTAACTGAATATTTTTGTTTGCCAATTTTGATCTGCTCTTTTTCGTTTTTAACCACGATCTGCAACGTATATTCACAGTCGAATGGGTCGTATTCTACCGGCTGTCACGTTAATTATTATTGTTTCTTAGTTACTCTTACTGAGGAATTGGGCAAACTTATTTCAATAAAGTTGGTATTTTGTCTTTCACGGCCATTGAATCCCCGCACAAGGCACGACTTAAACCTAGAAAAGTTGCTGAGTTGTAGCCTACTAATGGACTAATGGTGCAGCAGAAAAGAGGAGAATTGAAGCTTTTGAAATGTGGTGATACAGGAGAATGATGATCAGATGGGTAGATAGGGTAACAAATGAAGAGGTATTAAGACGAGTGGGAGAGGAGAGATGTTTCTGGCGACTGCTAATGAAGAGAAGAGATAGGAGGGTACGACACATATTATGACACCCGGGAATAGCAAGCTTACTGTCGACCAAAATATTATATGTGCACTCGAGTTTGAAGGTTGTTTGTGAAGTAACCAATAGACCTTCATAAAATCCAATGACATCATCATTTTCGTCGTTCGATTTTACGTTAGTTCATGTAGGTTTGGAATTTTTAATTTATATTTTAATATTTTTTATCGCAGTTGAAACACAAAAAGTGTCCGTTTTTAAGCGTGTTTCAACCATGCGTCACATTTAAGAATTATTATCTCACAAACCCGTCATTAGATCGAATCCAAATTTTAACACAATATACATTAAAATGTTGTATAACTGGTTTATTAATTTCAAAATTTTGTGTGTTCAGAACGAATGTTATCATTTTTGTAAGGCAACTCTTTCTCGGCTCGGGGTCGTTGGAAAATGTAGTTCTTGGTTGCGTTGTAATCCTTAAACATCAAAAAGTTATGCTGTATGACTGTGAAATAGGTAAATTAATTCACTTATTTTATATCGGTTTGTATTTGTACGGAGAATTAAGACATGGTTCACCAGCTAGCCGCTCCGGGAAATGCTGTACAGCGTTGCTGATATGGAGCCCATCACTTCCGAGCGAGACGCGCCATGACGCGTGATGTAGCCCATCTTGGCAATGATGTACTGCTTTCACCGGAGCGGCTAACTGGTGAACCATGTCTTAATTCTCTGTACAAATACAAACCGATATAAAATAAGTGAATTAATTTACGTATTTCACAATCATACAGCATACCGTTTTGATGTATAAGGATTACAACGCGACCAAGAACTACATTTTCAAACCATCCCGAGCCGAGGAAAAGTTACCTTACAAAAATGATAACAACTTTGTTTCTTGGACACACAAAATTTTAAAATTAATAAACCTGTTATACAACATTCCAATGTATATTGTGTTAAAATTTGGATTCGATCTGATGACGGATTTGTGAGATAATAATTCTTAAATGTGAGGCATGGTTGAAAAACGCTTAAAAACGGGCACTTCTTGTGTTCCAACTGTGATAAAAAATATTAAAATATAAATTAAAAATTCCAAACCTACATGATCTAACGTAAAATAGAACGACGAAAATGATGATGTTATTGGATTTTATATAGGTCTATCGGTTACTTCACAAACAAACTTCAAACTCGAGTACACATAATAGTTTGGTCGACAGTAGTTATGGATGGGAGGGTCGCGGACTAGAACTGTAGGGGTAAACCAGGGTTAAACAGATTGTCTCGGATGTAGGGTGTGGTAGCTATGTAGAAATGAAACGATTAGTTCAGGAGAGGAAGACATGGAGGGCTGCATCAAACCAGTTAAAAAACTGAAGACTCACACAACAACAATCGGGAATTTTAATTATTTAAGAGAGGCATGTGGGGCAAAAGGGTCGTTACAGAATTTCAATCCCTGGGATGTAACACTGGAAGAGACTGCATAATGTACATCAGCGGCCAAGGTGAGCGATATTTAACTATAGGTCTATTAATAGGGATATGTTTACGTTCAAATCATCAATTAGTATGGCCAAATTACATCCAGAATAGCTTAAGTAAGAATACTTTTAATTCCCCATATTCCGATAGATTTGCCATTCCAGTGTGCAAGAGTGCAGTTCCCTCTTCAAACAATATTTGCAATTTCTTTAACAAAGCGCAATGACACACACTTAACAGTAGCACGTGTACATTTAGACAAAACCATTTTTTCCCATGGCCAACAGTATGTGGCGTGCTCGCGAGCATCCGGACAACAAAATCGTTGTGTCTCCGCAGAAGATGGCAAAACCATAAACGTAATTTTAAAATGTGTTAACATAATGTAACATCGAACGCTGCAGACGTTCACAACTCTATAAAATTCCCACTTTGCTGATCATATCAATATACTGTATGTATCAGAATTAGAATGGACACACCTATAGCCGCGATTGCTGTAATAGAATAGACCAATTATCAGCAATAATGCATCGTCCCCATTGTCTTGATCGCGGGCGAAGCCGCGGGTACCTGCTAGTTATTCATAAAAAGCAATAATTAAATGAACATTCTCGTTGTATGAAATAGTTTCCAGTACAATAAAGGAGAAAGGGAGGAGAAAGGTCGAATTTACAATAAGATTACATACAATAGTCGCCCTTTCAGCTGGGAGGTGAAAGGGAGAATCTACAATAAGATTACATACAATAGTCGCCCTTTCAGCTGGGAGGAAAAGGGGCGAATCTGCAATAAGATTACATACAATAGTCGCCCTTTCATCTGGGAGGAGATAGGGCGAATCAGCAATAAGATTACATACAATAGTCGCCCTTTCAGCTGGGAGGAGACAGGGCGAATCAGCAATAAGATTACAATAGTCGCCCTTTCTCCTCCCAGCTCCTGAAATATCTGAGGGGTTTAAAGCCATAACCCCCCCCCCCCCCTCCTGTCGGTAAGCCACTCCTTTCGACACAGCTTCCGTTTACAGATCATTACCCTCATAAAATCGGATGAGAAACACTTGTAATAAGGCGATGGAAGATCAATTGCATGCCGCTCCCTTTAGAAGCCGATGGGACTCCGTTAATCTACGGAACTAGAATAGAATATAATAATAGTTACATAGCGTCAGTTTAGAGTTGAATAGCCCCGAGCCAGCTCCCCTCACCTCCCATCAATTGTTGGAGGTGGTGACACGCCACGCTGTGACAAGATAATGATATCACTTCCCACTGGCATGGCGCGGCACAGATTGCTTTTTGTAGGGCCATGGTCAAATAGTAGGATATTTTAAGAACATCCATGAGGCAGGCCCTTTTTAGCCTACTTTCATATATCATACTTATGTTAATTGCCTCTATTAACATACAAACTTACATGAAGATTATTGTGTAGGTGTTTTATTCAAACTTCAATCACATGTTTAGGACACAAGAAATAAAAACGAGATTTTAAAATTTCGCTCAGTCGCCAACTTGTGGTTATGAAAATTATTTAAATTAATTAGATGCCAGTGGATTAAAATGTATATAAGCATGTACCGTACCAAGTTTCATGCGCTCGATGGCTAAATCGCAAGAATCTTCCATTTCAATATTCAAATTTCGCGACGCCGTTATGTTGGATTTGTGCTCACCAGGTTATTGAGAGTCCCCTAGGTGAACTTATGTTTATAGCCTCTATGCACGTACAAAATTTCAGTTTGATTGCTGTCATAGATTAATAGATATTGAGAACAGTCTAAATACTTCGGATGGTCGTCATGTAGGATGTTAATATATTTAGGCCACAGAGTTATGTACTATTAGATGAGAATTATTGTGTACGTTCATTAATCAAACGTTGATTTCGATCGCATGATTAGAACAAGAAATAAAAACTTAATTTCAAAATTTCACACAGCCGCCATCTTGAGGTTATATAAACAATTGAACAAAATTAGATGTCAGTGCATTGCAATTTGTATAGTTATTTGCTGTACCATGTTTCACTGCGTTCGGATGGTTAAATCGAGAAAAAAGTCTATTTAAATGTTGCAGCTTCGCTTGGCCGCCATGTTGGTTTTGTAGTAAATAGGTTTCTGCAAGTCACATAGGTGAACGTCTAGAAGTGTCCTTTATCACCGTACACAATTTCAGGGTGATAATGAGTAACAGTTTCGGAGATATAGAATGCCGGTGAAATATTTCGCACAGCCGCCATGTTGCATTGGTGAGACGTAATAAAATTTGAAGGGCATGGTCCGGGTCGACCAAAATAATACTATGACCTTACCGAGTTTCATTGAAATAGCTCCAGCCATTTAGACGTTATTAGGGGGAACACACACGGATGCACACACATACATACGCACATACATACACATACACACGCACACACACACGGACAAAAGGTGATCCCATAAGCCTTTTTTGTTTTCATAAAAGAAAATAGGCTAAATAGGCTTATGAGATCACCTTGTGTGGGTGTCTCCGCCCCTAATAAAATCTAAACGGCAGGAGCGATTTCAATCAAACTCGGTAAGAACATAGTACTATTTTGTCCAGCGGCTTCGGTGGCGTAGTTGGTAGCATGCTGAGTTTCTATGCCCAAGATCGCGGGTTCAAATCCGGCCGAAGTCGTCGGATTTTTTAAGAGCGTTAAAAATCCCTCAGTATGCCTTCCTTTGGGGGGGAAGTAAAGCCGGCGGTCCCATGACATAGATTTATGGCATGTTAAAGAACCTTCCACTAATTACACCTATGTGAAGCTAAATTGTATAGGTTAAGAATGTAAACAACGCTCAGGTTCCTACGTTCGTCACCAGGAGCCGACTGCGGTGGCGTCTAGTAGCCAAGTTCTAAACTACTAGTCGTTGACGGTGGCTTTTGGCGGCAAAAGTAGGAACAACTTGAAACATTCAAAATATGCAGTCCTTACTTGAGTTAAAACCGACAGTAGTGGCTACGCGGGCTAAAGCGCTGCGTTAGGTCAAGGGGCCAAGCTCTCTGCTGACTCGGTAGACGCGTGGGTTCGAGCCCCACCGTCGGCTGTCCTTGAAATGGATTTCCGTGGTTTTCCCATTTTCAACACCAGGCAAATGCTGGGACAGTACCTTCTGACAGGCCGCGGCCGCTTCCTTCCACATCCGTGCCCAGTTTCATTCATCCATTCCATCTCTCATCCCGACGCGCAGGTCGCCCACGGGCGTCGACTAGAAAGACCTGCACTCGGCCTCTCAGGAGGCTACACGACAAAAAAAAAATTGAATTAAGAAACATAAACACACACTAATACAGTCATCACAATTAACACCGGTTATCAGACAGATTCTACACACACCCAAAGTAAACGGGGCTACATGACCGCGTTGTCGCAGCCCCTAAACTGAGGAACCAACCAACCTATTATTTTAGACTGATAATAGTGTGTTCTGGCCTGTTGAAACATCATTCATAATGATTTCCTTCATTTAAATGTATTTATAAATTAATAAATTGATTAACTCAATTACTTCTGTCATGACGAGGTGGACCTAATTGAGAGTGAGAACCTGGAATATGCTTCCCTTTGTCCCTTGGATATGTGTAAATTACTGTGTAGGCCTATATTCAGACTTATGCTGCCGAATATCATCATTCCTGTGACGTAGGATCTGTGATTTCAATGGTAATGAATAGTTTTACAAATTAAATATTGGTCTAAGATGATCACACTCATATGATATGATATTCAACCTCCCGTTGTCCCTTTTATTGGGGGGATTTACCGTAGTGAAAGCAGCATGACTTCATAAACCTTGCTTATTTTACTGGGCAATAAGTTCACTTATAATATTCTATTGAAATACATTTATTTTCACAACTGTTTCCCTTGTGCCGCCATTGCTCACATCTGTTTGGCTCCTGAAATTTCCGAGAACAGGAAACATAAAACTTAATCCTATTTTCCATTTGCTTTCCTGGATTACAGTTTGCTTCTTGTTCCTGGAGAGCGCTTAAAACGAACCCAAAAATAGCGTGCATTTCATCACATTCCTGTTCCCGGGCGAATAAGTAGCAGTCTTTCCTCAGGGAATTCTCTCATTAATCCTGGAAAAATCGGGGAATATTCAGGGAATTCTTTTAAGATGAGTTGGTAGACCCCCTGTTACCGATTTTCATTGAAATCGCTCCAACCGTTTAGAAGTTATTTGGTGGGGGGACACACATACACGAATGCGCACACATACGCATACACACAAACGAACAAAAGGTGATCTCTTAAGCCTATTTTTTCATAAATGAAAATAGGCTAAAATAAATGGTTTACATACCTTATTCAATGTTTTATTTATATAGTTCTGCTTCGAATTAATACAGTATTACCCATTTAAGATTTGATTGCCGCTGAGTGTGGCTGCGCCACCGTTTGTTGATTATTGTAGCAGCTGCCCCGCGAGGTAAATAGGAGGACACAGTGATGACACAGTGCAGTCAGCACATAAGTCAAGCAGCATTGCGCGCGCTACCTGTCTCAGAAGCGCTGATAAGCGTCACAGGAGCTCATGTCATAATGAATAGCTACTGGAGCTGAGTCATATCCTACTCGTGCAACTGTACCTGTCAACGAAGCAGGCTGACGTGTGACACAAGTAAATAGAGAATAGTTCCCATCTCGACCGCCGGCAATCAATTCGTGAAGGGTAGTACTGAACAAGGAAAACGTACAATGAACATAAAAACAGGCATTTGTTGGTTGACTACTCATTAAAGCAGCAGGAAACGGGGCAAATATTCCTAAACTTTGACGTGTAAGTTGAAGAACCAAAGGAGGAAGACAAATTTGCACATTCCTTGTTATATTCAGAACCAAAATATGTTACAGCAGACAAGGTAGACTTTCACAGGCTGCCTGAAGATATTCTGTATTACGGAACGTGGTAATTTTCCGTTAAAATGCGTATTTTATTTCCGTTGTCCGCGTAACACAGTTTCCGTTTCATAAAAGGTCCGTTGAAGGCAGGATTTACTATACCTTCCTGACATTTGTCAGGCGTTGAAACTGGGGAACCAGAGCTCGGACTACTGAGCTATTTGGGAGGGGTGGGGACCCCGGAGCTCGAACTACTGAGCTATTTGGGAGGGGGAGGGACCACGACACTTACTTGACAATGATACATACAGTATGGTAGGCTGGCGAAGGTCAGCGCCATAATAATAATAATAATAATAATAATAATAATATCGTATGGCCTCGGGTGCCTGGTGCAAGCTTTGTTAATTGACACCCAGAGGGTAGCTTGCATGTCGAATTTCGTCGTTCCTTTGAACGCTATGAAAGTCAAGGAGGTGAGATATCTAAACTCCTTGACACTACTACAGCGCTTTCAAGTAGAGAATGGAGGAACTTTGTGTTGGCGGAAAATCCCGAGATTAATTTTGCCATTGAACATGGCCTACTGAATTCAAATGGGTTCTTTAACATGCCAACAACGTAAGACATGAGTATCGTGATTTTTGTCGCCTTCAAAAATCACTTACCATGGCCAGGGGCGAACCTGCAATCTTGGGGTTGGTAGTCCGACACTATAACCACTCACCCACCGTGGCAGCGCCATAGATGTGAGAATTAATGTCCCTCCCGAATAGCTCAGTGGTCAACGCACCGGCGTACAAAGCCGAAAGTCGAGGGTTCAAGTCCCGCTTGGGTCAGTTATCTCACTTTCATCTACTTGCACTATTTGTGCATTACATGACCTAATATCTTAAAGCTTTAATTTCTCGTCATAGCGGTCGTAAAAATCCAATTCTTGGATTTTATAATATAATCAGTTTATTGCTCCAGTGAACCGGACACAATTTGTGTACCTCTTCCACTTTTGTCTATCCAAAAACACCGTCTTCGCCTCTCCTCTCGACGTCGTCTTTTATTACATCTAAACACATTTTCTCTTGGTCTTCCTCTCTGTCTTCCAGTAACTTCTACCTCTATCCAATTTCTTCATTCTCATAACGTGCTCGTTAAATCTTTCATCCGGTCACGAGGGCAGCTGCTAGAAGTATAGAGATCGCAGGTTCGAGACAGCGGCTATCTGAGTATGGTTTTTCACAGAGTTTTCCCACACTCCCTGCAGGCAAATGCCAGGATAGTATCTTACTTGAAGTCCCGAGAGACCTACCTCAACCCTGTCCCTACTACAGCTACACACGCTACTACAGTCATTACAGAAATACAAGTTATCAGACAAGCTATACACGCACCCAACTAAACGGGGCTGAAGATCGAGATTTCCCAGGGCTCTAAAGTGAATTAACAACAATCTCATAACGTGTCCAAACTATCTATCCTTGATTTGGCACGTGTTTCACACAAGGGTTCTAGTATTTCAGCCTGCGTTATTATTCTTTCACACCTAAATTATCTCTTTTCGTATACCTCACTCGGAAGGAAGGAAGGTTTCACGTGGCCGTTAATCATGTGATCATGAGCCGCAGTACCTCCTTTTTGCGTGGAATCCGAACCACAGGACATGGCATGGCATGCAGTGTTGCCAATTTGGTGTTTTTAGCACCAGGTCTGGTGTTTCTGAAGTTCATCTGGTGCCAGAAATTTACATATAGCGCCATAGCGAAATACTGGTGTTATTTCAATAAAACCAGTGTCAAATCGGGTGCTTAACGGATATTTCCATGAAATTGTCTCCTATTATTAATAAGCAAATCCTGAAAGCCATGTAATAATTTTAATAAAGTTAATCAATTAAGATAGGCAAAGTTCAGCCTTACATGTGTCAAGGTCAACACTCCAGCAGTGGAAGTCCCTTAAATTCTCATTCTCGTGCATAAATGCTAAGTAAGCGCAACATGCAGGGCTCAGTGATAGTGCACTTGTACAAAGAATCCGCCTATCCTCTATTTTCATCCCAGCTGCCAGGGATTTCCCAGTTTCATGCAAAGGCCAACCATAGTCAGTATTGTAAATCTATCTCAAACTCACGGTCGCTGTTTGTTCGTTGCCTAGTAGGCTGTATGATATAGTGGCCAAAATTGGAAGTACAGTATGCAGAGCTACAGCAGTATTACACCTTCCTGATCTAAAGATGTAATAGCGGTAGCAGGCTCCAAAAGTGAAGAAGAAGATTTGTAATGAAAGAAATGTAAGTTAAAAGAAAATCCGTTTATATATTTATATTTTTTTGTGTTTTTCTAGGGTTTTGAATCGTAGAGTCCAGCTGGTGCCTTTTTGGTGTTTTAAAGCGCAGCGTTTAGTTCTTTCCCATTTCAAGATTTGGCAACACTGATGGCATGGCATTTCACTTCAAAAATCTGACATTCATTGACCGGGAATCGAACCCGGTCGACCTCGCATGTTTCAAGGCTGTAAGTGGTTATTGGGACGGAATAGCTGTTATAGAGGATCTTTTTTTTACCGAAGTGGTACTCTTGCATTCCATAACAAGTTTCGTACTTTATTATAAAAATGTGATCCTTAAGAATCTGTTTGTGACTTCCGGGTGAATACTCGCATCTTATTATACTTCCAAGATATTGAAACTGCTTCATATTCTCCAGTTGGAGTCCATCTATGTAGATATAGCCTACAGTGAGAGCCTTCCCTATGGAACGGAGCTTTGCCGGGACCGTGTGCAGAACGTTGAATCAGCGCCTGTTGACTAGCATCTACCGTTACATAACAGTGGGTTGGGAATCACCGCATGCGGTCATAGCATTTGTTTTGTTTTGTTTTGTTTTGTTTACATTCCCAGCTGGCAAAATTCCTTAGTTCTGAGAGTTAAGACTAGTGGTGAAGTAATTTAGCCTGTCGCGGATTGCGTGAACATGGTTAGGTATAGAACAAAACATCGAACTTTCCTAGCGAAAACTTACCTTCTCAAGAAGGAGAAGTCTTCCAGGAAATGTCTTCGTACGTTTCAGCGCCGTGCTATTTTTACTTGTAGGGGAATCTCAAACAAAAGGTATACAGAAACAATCCTCGTACTCTGGAGGCTCTCGAGAACGAAATAACTGCACCGATATGAAATATCAGTGAGGATGAATTACAGCGAGTGTACCAAAACTTCCTACGTTGGTGCAACGTGTGTTTAGAAAATGAACAGCATATCCAGCATGTAAATCTTGATTATTAAATACGTTCAAAAGTGTAAATGTGTTAAACTATACTGTATTCCCAGAGTAAGGACCTGGCATATTTGGCGGGAACGTTTGTAAAATGGCCGCCGCGGGCTCCTATTGGCTGGATTTTGACAATTAGCACCACACGTTGCCAGTGCATTGCTCATTATTCAGTCGCTTGTTAACCGCATGGTGAGTGTTGATATATTCATCATCAGATTACTTTGTGTTTGTATTTTGTATTATATTTGTATAGCTGTCGAATGTTTGGCCTCTTTCTCGTATTTATTGAATAACGGTGATAAGGGTAGCATACCTTCGACGTGATATTTAGCCTATTTTTTTATGTACCGTATTTCTCTATTTGAATGCCCTCGGCGTTGACTCAGGAACGACATTTACATTATATTGCGAACAATAGTACCGAAATAATGTCTGAAGTGTAGCCCTGTGTATTATTCGAATCGGCTGATATACATCAACAATAAAAACTTGGCAACACAGCTCAGGTGTTCCAAGCTCCCGCCATTTCCTTCACGTTCTTTCTTTTTAAATACAGAGTACAGTTGGGGGTTACGCTGCTGCTTGCACCAGTGCATTGTTCGACAGGTGGCTAGCCACAGAGCCCCGGCCATCACGTGGCGACTGCGAGGCTCCGTTCTCTAGGGAAGGCTCTCGCTCTACTTAAGACTCGTCGACTGGATCCGTCCAAGCTCTGTAGGGGTCTGAACACACAAGGTCCTGATCGTCCTCCGTGGGCGCTGTGCCAGAACTTGATGACACTGTAATAGTCGTTTAAGCTGCATAGAATAATGTGTTGACATACGATTATTCTATTGCAGGTGCCTTCAGTGAGAATATATACGACAATGAAACTCTTAAATAGTTGGTCCGTGGCCTTCGAAATGTGCCGGGGTGTTCAATGTGTGGCTTGCGTAACCAGGAAGGTTCGTGAGTTCGTTCGTTGTCTACGGGTATTCTCCCAAGGGGTCACATCTAGTGGGACGTGGATTGGCGACCACGGAACCCCAGCTGAGTCCGGCATTGCTTCCACTTACTTGTGCCGGGCTCCTCTCAGTCTTCTTTCCAGTCGACCTCTCTTGGTCGACTCTTGTTCTCTTCCGACCCCGACGGTATTAGGTTATCCGAGGCAGAGGTGTCTTTAACTTTCCCGCCATCATTGCCCCTTCTCTCATCTTTTCTGATCCCTCATTCTTCGAGGAATCAGCCTTCTTATTCTTTTCAGTACCATAGTTCCTTTTCTCTTTAAGATTCCCGCCTTGTTTTTAGGAATTGGCTCCCTATGTCTCTAAATTACATTTTGTGAGTTTAAGTATTTTCAATCTACATTGCATTTTGTAAGTAGGCCCTATTTTCAATCTAAATTGCATTTTGTAACTACAGTATTTTGAATCTACCATATATTTTGTAAGTATTTTGAATTTCAATTGCACTTTGTGAGTATTTTGAATCTGAACCGGCCTTTTTCAATCTCACTTGCATTGCGTACTGTATTTCCAATTTCAATTGCATTTTGTAAGTATTTTGAACCTCAAATACATTTCGTATGTATTTACAATTTCAATTGCATTTTGTAAGTAAGTTATTTTGAATTTCAATTGCATTTTGTAAGCACTTTCAATTTCAATTGCGTTTTGTTGAGTATTTCGAATCAATTTTGACCACTCGACTTATAAATGAATATTCTGTTACAGTATGTTTAGTGTTATGGATTGTGGTTCTGTTTCAGGTTTACTAACTGTCATCAATTGCTACAATGTGAAGTGGGCCACTCGGGTACAAGACATCTTCACTGGGACGAAGATCATGGCCCTAGTGATCATTGTGATAGCCGGGGCTTGGTCTCTGGGTTCAGGGCGCTTGGAAAACCTGCAGGCTCCCTTCGCAGACACCACCACCTCACCTGGCCACATCGCTCTGGCATTCTACTCAGGCCTGTTCTCATACTCAGGATGGTAAGTCATCTTCTAGACCAATACATACTGTAGATATGAATCGTGTCATCTTTTTGGATCCGTTTTGACATTGAAACTTGCTAATAATCGTTTTTTATTTGGTCCACCTGGTCAATACAAATGTTTCTATTCCGTTAAACTAAATGTACATGTTTCGGTCAGTCGTGTGACCCTCTTCAGCATTTACGGTATACAAAAGGTATCTATCGCTACTCTGCTTCACACATTACAAATTTTACACATTTACAAGTTATTGGTGAGGTACCGTACCCCCTGATTTCAAGAAGAATGTTATCGTCCCTATAACGAAGAAAGCAGGACCTGACAGATGTGAAGATTACCATACAATTAGCTCTTGATCACTCTTGCTTCAAAGATCCTCACTAGAATAATTTACGAGAGGATGGAATGACTGATAGAAACAGAGTTGGGTGAAGACAAATTTGGTTTCAGGAGAAACTTACGAGCAAGGCAAGCTGTACTGAGTCTTAGGCTCATCTTGGAATAGTTCTTAATAAGAACTGTACACCCGCCTGAATCAATACTAAAAAGAAAATTAATTATTTAACTGGTTTTTAGTGCATGTTTCGAGGATTAATTACATTTTATCCCCTTCATCAACTAATAAACATATTGAAAGAACAAAATAAAACGTAGCACAGTAATAAGATACGTTATTAAACCTAATATGGTGCACCATATAATTTAGGTTATAAGATCAGAATAAAATGAAATGAAATAGACGGTGACGGTGATCAGCTTGCAGGTGCTTATGACAAATAGTAGTTCCGTATTGAAGCTTGAAATGGTAGATTTGGAATACCAATACTTCACCAATCCGTGTAGGTCTATAATTATTAATGAAGAGCCTGTATGCTTAAAGATCCATTTTTAAGCCTTTTCAAATCAAAGCGGCTTCAAGTAACACGACGTGATGAAAAGTGATCTCTTTGTAAAGAGAGGTTAGTTCAAAGCATATGGTGTATGAGGTTAGGACAATGTTACATTTAGAAAATAATTTAGACAAATGATTTGTTGTCAAAACTCTACTGAAGCAAAGGTCAGGTACTGGTGGTGAGGAGGTGACAGGGTGACAGTACTAGGAATCACTGGGTTAAAAGAGCTTTTTTTAAAAGTAATTTGTTTTAACCCTGCAGTAGTCGTGTCATGATCTGTACTCTTCGTAGTCGCTGTGGTCTGTTAATCTGTATAGAGATCAATGAATGAAAATCCACAGCCTGCTTCCAGTCTCCGACCAGGTCAGGAATGGAATGAATGAAGCCCCCATCTAGCGGCGAGGATATGAACTGTGCCGGCTGCCGAGGCCTGACGCACTGTAGAGATCAATATGGACTTAAAATTCTGTCCAATTCTATTGAAATTGTAAGTTTCAATTTGTTTCAATATTATCATCAGTAAAAAAAAAGTGGAGGTTTTAGTTGTTTTGCTGCAGGCTTGACACAGGAAGAAGGGTTAATATATATATTTTCTGATTTGGTTTTAACATTTTTGTATGCACATGTTTATTCCATATGTCACCTTTATTATTTTGTCCTAAAGGTGACAATGCAGCATTGCTCACATGGGACTGTCAGTCTGCTATTGTTGACCAATACACAGTAGCTGCACTACTCCAAGTGGAACAAAGGAATAACATAATACTGCTCATTACAGGAAGGTACACGGGCCACGTGATTCCTAAGTTCACAGAGCGGACTGCAAGTCCCCTTGCTTCTACTGCAGGGTTAAGTAGACTGTACAGTTGAGATACCGTAATATGAAATTAATACTAACTCTTTCTCTTCTTGTTGCAGGAACTACTTGAACTTTGTGACTGAAGAACTAAAGGAACCATATAAGTAAGTTTTTCGAAGTTTCAAATTCTTTTAGCTTTGTCAAAGTTTCATGTTATACTAGCTCTGTGCACGAGTCATTCACAGAGTCATAAGATGTTGTTGTTGATTCGTTTAGGGGCTTTGAGACATCATGGGCATTTAGCCCCGTGTACTTGGGTGTGTGTGTAATTTGTCTGGTAACCTGAGTTAGTGTGATGACTGTATTAGTATATGTAGTTGTAATTCAGATGGGGATTGGGAAGGAGGCAGCCGTGGCCTTTAGTTAGCAACCATCCTGACATTCGCCTGGAGTAGAAGTGGAAAATTGCAGAAAACTACTTCCAGGATGGCTGAGGTGGGAATCAAACCCGCCTCTTCTTAGTTTTACCTCGTGAGGCTGAGTGTACCCTGTTCCAGCCCTCAGACCAGATTTACATTTCTTGACTGAGCTGGGAATCAAACCCGGGCCCCCGCAGTGACAGCCAAGAGTGCTAGCCACAATGCACCGAGGCGGGGGAGTCATAAGAATTAAGGTACAGCTGTAAGATAGACCGACATGGTTAATCCATATGGTTTCCAACATTGGAATTACTATAGTAGGCCTACTGTGACATTCCATAGGGAAACCTCACTTAACCTTTCACGCTGTGGCAGTGGCACAGTTGATATCTGAAATAACTGGACACACAATAGCCACTAAATGGAGAGGGATCATATATAAGGAGGGACTGCTAAAAAAATGAGCTTCACAGACAGTCATACACAAGAATGAATAAATGTATTGCATCTTGTTTACCTATATGCAAGGGGCGAATGACCTCTCTGTTCTGCCCCTTAAAACAACAATAACTAACGAACTACTTACTTACTTACCTACCTACCTACCTACCCACCCATATACAATACTGATTTGGAAACTCAAACACATTCTCATAAAACTCTGACTCTTGATACACGAAGTAAAAATCAAATAAATAATTATGTTAAATAAATGAGAATAGCAAAGTGTGTGTCTGCCTTGGGCAGATTCCTGCACAACAGTATAGTTCTTGGCCATTGCTGTTTCAAAAGGTAGAGTTACTGATTCATTAATGTTCAACTTTTAGAGATTATACTAGGTAGTACTGGTAGAGTTTGTTCGTTTCAATTGTTCCTAATTAGACTACTGGCATGTACCATTTATCTTTAGGATTAAATAGACATTTAAGTGATGGCAACTAGCAGTAAACAATGGTAGTTGAAGATTTTTTTACAGACAAATTTCACATGTAAGCTAAAAATATATATAGTTTCTTTCTAAATAACTTACGTGTTAAGAAAGGGAAGAAATTAAGTATTCGAATGTAACCAGCTTGGCGAGTAGGTAGTGCTTTGTTAAGGGCTATGGTTATCATAGCCAGAAGCCTCGTGTAGTGAATGGATTAAAAGTTGTTCAATTTTCTCTCATATATTTACTTATAGCGGTGAACTACACATTATGGTCGTTATTTTTTTTGCAGAAATCTTCCTCGAGCTATTTGGATCTCCATGCCAGTGGTGACTATTATTTACGTCCTGGCAAACATCGCTTATTTTGTGGTGCTTTCCCGAACTGAAATCCTTTCATCCAATGCAGTTGCTGTTGTAAGTATTGTTGTTGGGTATTTTCGTTGTGACGCTAAGGTAAAGAATGAATGCTTGTTTTAACATTTAACCACCGACAGCAGTGGCTACGCTGGCTAAACAACAGCGTTAGGTCATGGGGCCAAGCTGTCTGCTGACTTGGTAGATGCGTGGGTCAAGCCCCACCGTCAACCGTCCTTGAAATAGTTTTCCGTGGTTTCCCCATTTTCAACACAAGGCAAATGCTGGGACGGTACCATCTCACAGGCCAAGGCCACTTCCTTCCACATCCTTGACCAGTTTCATTCATCTTCATCCATTCCATCTCTCATCCCGAAGCGCAGGACGCCCATGGGCTTCGACTAGAAAGACCTGCACTCAGCTTCTCAGGAGGCCACACGACCAAAAAATAAAAAATAAAAACCATTTAACCGTCTCTATTTTTCTCCTCTCTCTCTGGACCACCTAGTGGTGTAGCTGGTGAGCATTCTTGGCTGTCACCCCAGAGGTTTGGGTTCGATTCCCAGCTCTGCCAAGTAATGCTAATTCTCGTGTGAGGGCTAGAAATGGTTCCACTCAGCCTCGTGAGGCAAAACTGAGAAGAGGAGGGTTTGATTCCCTCCTCAGCCAACCTGGAAGTGGTTTTCCGTGGTGTCCCCACTTCTACTCCAGGCAAATGCCGGGACGGTTCCTAGCTTAAGGCCATGGCCACTTCCTTCCCAATCCTATCCCCAGTGTACAAATACACACACTAGTACAGCCAACACAATAACACAGGTTATCATACAAATAACACACACACACACCAAAATACACATTAGCCAAATTATTTCAAGATGGCGGCCGTTTGAATCATGCGAGCATTATAATCCATAACTAGGGATGGTGCTTTATGCAAATGCTCATAATGCCTTGTACTCTTGTATTTTAACTTTTCACGGCCATCTTGAAAACATAGAAGATGATAATGAACAACTCAAAGTATTTTTAAGATACCAGAATGAAAATAAGTAGTAATGTAGAACCTTGTAGAATACGCGCAAGAAGAGTTTTCCACAGAATACTACGCAGATCTTCGGCATGTTCGGGTGGGCTCGGTAGTGGCAGAACACGCCCCTCCCACTTCGCTTCATAGCTCGCTGGCAGCAGTTCTGAATGGACCGTATGCCCAACCAGAGGCTTGGCATTCTAAACTGTGACTGAGGTTCAAGTGAGATCTCAGCACTTGTATGTAATGCCTTACACAGTAGTTATTACCTGAGCCAGGACACAGTAACCTATACCCTAATTAGCCTATATTGTTTGCTGCTTGCTTGCACTCTACGCTTAAATCACTTGCTGTAGACCGCATCTCGCAGCGAGCCCGCAGGGTTGAAGAATGCAGTGAGAAATGCATCCAGTAATCAGCACTCAGGGGTCACACAGAAGCCCCGTAATGAGCATTTAACTATGCTGATTGATATTGGTCTCTGCGCATCGTTGAGTTTAGGCTGGTACTCTTAAGTATCTTCCTAAGACTATGTCAAAAGAACAGCGATTTCATACGTTCATGATGGCAGCTGGGCATATTCTTAAGACTTGAATATCATTAACTCGTGATATAATAGCACAATTAATGAGATGGCTACTGCTCGGCTCAGTCTACAGAGGAAGGTAAGTCATATGGTTAGCACAACACTTCCCTCAGCTGCATTTCTTGGTTTCCTGACCATTGCTGCTACTCACTGTAGTTCCTCTGGTGTCATTACGACTCTGGGTCAACGCCATTCCAGATCTCCTGTCTAGTACTGGGATCTAACCTAGGCCGCCTGAGCGAGGAGCTACAGTAGAACGCTGCCCCGAGACGATGGCGATGGTCATGCAAAGTCTACCCAACTCTATTTAGTTAAGAGTTTGTGCTTGCATATTTTCAATCGGCTGGTGGTTTCATGTTAACGACTTTGCAATTTAGGCTAATTTATTTTTGACTGTTAGATATTTGAGGAAGAAATGGAACATACTTGGTCAAATTCAAACAACGAAAGCAAGAGTCAATATAATAAAATTCTATGCACCAACTACTGATAAGGGTGAAGATGAATTAGATGAGTTTTATAGTGAATTGGGACAGGCACTGAAGATGGCAAAATCTCAAGACATTGTCATCGTCATGGGGGATTTAAATGCAAAAATTGGTAAGGGCAAAGAATTAGACTTTATTGGAGAATTTGGATTAGGAACTAGAAATGATAGAGGGGGGGAGACTGGTACAGTTTTGCCAAGATATTGAACTGGTTATTACCAATACATACTTCAAGTTACCTGCATGAAGGTTATATACCTGGGTATCTCCAGCAGATCAAAAGGACAGAATTGTGAGGAATCAAATAGATTATATATTCTTATCAATAAACGCTACCGTAATTTGGTTCTTGCAGTAAGAACTTACCCTGGAGCAGACATAGGATCAGACCATAATCCATTGGTTGCAAAATTTCGTGTCAAGTTCAGGAAAGTACTTAAAAGACAGCAAATGGGAAGAATGTCGACTTCTAAATTGAAGAATTCAGTTGTAAGAAACCAACTTTTATGATCAAATTAATGACAAGTTGAGGACAATACATAATACATTGAACATTCATGTTGAAGAGAAATGGAAAAAAGGTCAAGACGGTACTATTGATGTCAAGCAATGAAGTTTAAAAAAAGATAGAATGACAGGCAAGAGGGGATGGATGACGGATGACAGTGGCGGATCCAGGCCTTGCGGGGCCCTGGGCGATACGATAAGGTGGGGCCCACAACAATAGGAAATTTAAAAAAATACCAAATCAAATGGAAAGTAGTTTTGTAATAATAATAATAATAATAAAATAAAGAATAGTTACAAGATTTTGAATACACTGCAGTACATTTTTTAATAATATGAAAGAAACCTTTAAGACCCCTTGAAGAAGATTATGAAAACTATGAAATATTAAAATATTACTTTGCGACTTTTTTTCCGGCTGAAACTGAAATCTAAACTTGCGTAACAATCAAGGGAGGTCAAAGCTGCGCTGAAAAAAAAAATTATAGATTAGTTTGAAAAATTTGAAAAGTTAATTAATTAATTATATTTAAAAAAATGTATGATGCAGGGCTCCCCGGACCGAGGGGCCGTGGGTGATCGCCCTTCTCGCCCTCCCCTA
Source organism: Meconema thalassinum (assembly GCA_946902985.2). Lineage (NCBI taxonomy): Eukaryota > Metazoa > Arthropoda > Insecta > Orthoptera > Tettigoniidae > Meconema > Meconema thalassinum. The sequence continues at coordinate 122,369,108 of OX336393.1, read as the reverse complement.
GATCCGCCACTGCGGATGACATATTACAGTTAATGGACAAGAGAAGGTTTAATAAAAATAAAGATATAAATACATACAGTAGACTCCCGTAAGTTCGGCCTCGATTAGTCCGGTCGGCTACCTGAGCATGAGTCACGCACTTGGCGGCCGAAAGCCGGGAGAGAGCGGGCGGCATGTCTCTACGTACAGTACTTGTTTGTTGTTTTCTTTGTTTAGTTTACTACTCTGTCAAAACAGATCATTCAGTTCGTCTTGTGTGTTCATACTGTGCAGTCATGTGGTGCTAATCTTTATAGTAGGCCTACAAAGTCAGTGATTTTGGTTTCTTTTGCGTTTTTTACTGTTCTCTAATAACTGTTTCTCGTCGTGTTTTAAACGCCTTGTTTATAATGAGTGAAACGCGTAAGCATAAGTAAAAGTCGATGGAACAGAGACTACAAGCTCTGGAGAGACTAGACAAAGGAGAATCTGTGCTAAGTATCTGCAAGGATTTAAACGTGGGCAAAAGTACAGTCAACGACTGGCGACGAAACAGAAAAACTATCGAGGGCTTTTGTACTCAAATTGAAACCGAAAAAGTTCTAGAAAAGCGTTGCACACTAAGGAAGGCCAAACACGAACTGGTGGAAGATGCTCTATGGTTGTGGTTCATTCAAGAATGAAGACGAGGAACGCCGTTAAGTGGACCAATCCTAAAAGAAAAGGCTATGATCTTACACTCAAAGCTTCAACCAGAAGAGGCGTTCGTGGCTAGTGAGGGATGGCTCTCTCGTTGGAAGAAGAGACATGGAGTTCATTTTATAGGAGTTTGTGGTGAGAAGCTATCAGCAAACCCAACAGTGGCCACCGATTTTTCTGCAAGATTTTTAAAAATCATCGATGATGAAAACTTGAGCCCAGAGCAAATATACAACATCGACGAAACTGGGTTAAATTTTAAACTTTTGCCCAGCAAAACCTTTGCCACACCCCAAGAAACATCTGCTCCAGGTTTTAAAATCAGCAAAGAGAGGATAACGGTCGCCTTGTGTTCAAATGCTTCGGGGACTCACAAGATACCCCTATTTGTCATTGGCAAAGCAGCAAAACCTAGAGCGTTTAAGAACATAAATATGGAAACTCTCGCAGTGTATTATCGGTCACAGAAATCAGCGTGGATGGAAACATACTTGTTCAGAGAATGGTTCGTCTGTGAATTTGTTCCCAAAGTGAAAAAACATTTGGCAAAATCAAAACTCCCCACCAAAGCACTTCTACTTCTTGACAACGCGCCTACTCACCAGGAAAATCTTCAGTGTGACGATGAAAAAGAAATTAAACTACTCTTCCTGCCACCCAATGTAACCAGTCTTCAACAGCCAATGGACCAAGGGGTCATTGAGTGCTTCAAGAGGAAGTATCGTCGTAAACTACTTTCGGAAGTTCTTTCCAAACTGGAGACTGATGACAGCTTAGACCTCATAAAAGCGCTTAAGTCCGTTAACATGAAGGATGTTGTGTACATGTCGGCCAAGGCATACGATGAAATACCACCATCGACGTTTGTAAAGTCTTGGAAAAAACTTTGGCCAAATATAGAAGACAAGATTGGCCAAGAAAACACAACAGTTGATGAGCCAAACAACATTCTTATTAACGAACCTGATGACGATGCAGGTCTATTGCACGACCTTCAGCAACTACCAAACTGTGGTTCCATTGTTGAAGAAGATGTGTTGGAGTGGATCAACTTTGAAAAGGAACTAGACAACAAGGTTTTGAATGATGACGAAATCGCCGAGTGCGTTATTCGCCAGGAAAATGAGAAGGCCAATGACGCAGATGAAGCTGAGATTGAAGATGAAGATGAAGAAAATAAAATGAGCCACTCTGAAGGCAAAGCAGCTTTGCAACTGGCAGCTACCTACATCGAACAAGAAAAAGAAGCAACTGCCGTCGATGTAATGTTTATTAAAAAGTGGCGTGACTTTGCACATAAAAAATCATTAGAAAAGAAAGTTCAGAAAAAAATTACAGATTTTTTTTTAAGTGCTTAAGAATACAAACCACCAACGAACAGTAATACAGGTACTTTAAAATTGTATTAAGCCTACAGTTCTGTAACTCACAGTAGGCTATGTTTTTTTTTTTTTTTTTTTTTTTTGATATTTGAATGATATTTATTCAATTAATTCCAAAGAGCCATAGGCTCGTACAGAGGAATTGTACAGTAATATGTGTGTTTACACACCAGGAAGAAAATTCTGAAGGTAACACAAATTGATGAATAAGGGCATAGGCCTATTAGTAAAGTTGATACTATATCTAAGATTGTTTAGACCAAGGTCTCTTAAAATGATAAGCACAGGATTTTTGAGCTTATTTGATGTATTACGATGCATCGAATTTTTCCCACAATACTTTCGTAGTTTTCCTCTTAAATACTGACAAAGTTGGTGCACTTTTTACTTCATCGGGAAGTTTATTATATAACTGTGATGCAGAGAACTTGAAACTATTTCTACCGTATTTAGAAGAGTGAATGATATATAAGGCTACGTCCTTCGCATGCCTAGTTCCATAAGAATGATTGTCCGAGTTCAAGATGTAGGGAGAGCTATAGAGTATTGTGTTGTGTTTAATTTTGTATATTAGCATAGCTGCTCGGAGATCTGCACTTATGCTGAGGGGTAGAATTTTACTTCTGATGTACAGATCTTTTACTGGAGTGCAGTAAGGAAGGTTAAATATGTTTCTAATAGCCCTATTCTGAATAGTCATTAAATCATTCAGTGTGGATTTCCTGCAGTGAGCCCAAATAACATTTAAATATTGGAGCTTGCTATGTACAAGTGAATAGTAGATTTGTTTTACAAGGTTTAGGGGAATAAGATACCGAAGTTTCCTTAGGATCCCTACTATAGGTGAGAGTTTCTTAGCAATTCGTTCAACGTGTTCAATCCAGGTCAGGTGTTTGTCGATGATTAGACCTAAATACTTTGCCTGATTAACCTCTTTTATTTCAATATTATTTATATATATTTTGTCATGTGTGATTTCTTTCATGCTTTGCTTTGAAATTACCATGTAATTGGTCTTCTGTAGGTTCATTGTTAATTTATTGGCCTGGAACCATTGTGAGAGAGTATTTATATCTTGTTGCACATTTTGTATGATTTCAATTATGTCTTTCCCAGTGTAGAAGATATTTGTATCATCTGCATACAATTTGATATGCCCTCTCAAATTACATTCCACAATATCATTTATATAAATTAAGAATAATGTAGGTCCAAGTATAGATCCTTGTGGAACTCCATGAGTTATATATTTTCCTGAACTTATGCATTTATTCAAAGCTACATGCTGCTTTCTTCCAATAAGGTAGCTTTGGAACCATTTTAGTGCTATACCTCGGACACCAGCATTTTCTAATTTTGATAACAGTATTTTATGATCTACTGTATCAAAGGCTTTTGTGAGATCAATAAATAACCCAACTGCCATATTATTTTTGTCAATAGTTTCTTGTAGCATTGTTATTAGGTCAATAGTTGCTGCCTCAGTACTAGAATTTTCCCTGAATCCATATTGCATATTATGAAAGAATGTATTCTTGTTCAGAAATGAAAGCAATCTTGTTTTTACCACTTCTTCCAGAATTTTTGAAACTACCGATAAAATAGAAACAGGTCTATAATTATTTGGATTTCTTTTGTCACAACCCTTAAATATAGGAACTACTTTGGCCACTTTTAAGTCATCTGGTATCATGCCAGTAACTAAGGACTCATTAATCATTTCAACCAAGATTTTAATAAATGATTGTATATTGTTTTTAATGAAATTTGTCTTGATCCTATCTAATCCACAGCTCTTTTTATTCTTTAAATTTGTGATGATGGACTTGACCTCTGCTTCATCTGTCGGATATAAGTAGAGAGAATTTGACTGATTGTGGTCCTTACTGAGGATTTCCTTCTGTTCAGGAATAGCTTTTGCTAGACTTCCAGCAATGTTTGTGAAGAACAAGTTAAATGATTCACATAGTTCTTGATTGTCTGTGATAATTTTGTTGTCTATTTCAAGTGAAGTGCATGTCTCAACTGTTGGTTTTTTGTTGTGTATGATTTCTTTGATAGTCTCCCAAGTTTTATTAGAATTGTTTCCATATGTTCTGAATTTATCTGAGTAGTAATTTGACTTTAGTCTTCTTTTTAAGTTTGTTACATTATTCCGGCATCTACAGTATTCTTGGTTCATATCATTATTATTTCTGTGAAGGGGATTTTTGAGCTTTGCATGCAGAGTGTCTCGTTGTTTTATAAGTGTAAGGAGTTCAGCTGTGACCCATGGTAAGTTAGTAGTCTGTCTGTTATTGTTAGAATTGTTTGTTATTTTTCTTTGGCTATGCCTGTTCCTTAGATTCAATTGTTTGATGAAAGAGTTATATAGAGAGTTAACAGTACTATCTGCATCATTATGGGAATCTGCATTTATAGATATATTAGTTTCAGGAGTGTGTTGCCTATCCCAAGAGTCCTCGTGTGTTGTTGATTTTGTCGGCTTATGTGACAGAGTGTACGTGCTATAATTGGTCTTGGAAATATCAAGAATTAATATACTGTGATCACTAATATCATTGCTGACATTTGATATTTTATAACTTAATTCTGAATTGTTTAGTGACACGTGGTCTATTAAGGTAGCTGCAGTGTCACAAAGTCGTGTAGCATATTTAGTGTTGCATTGTTTAAAACCATAGCATGCTATTAAATTCAGATATTTCCTTCTTAATTGATCATCAGCTAGGATATCAATGTTGGTATCTCCGAGGAAGATGCATAATTTATTGTTTATCTGGCTAAGAAAACTTTCAAATGAATTTAAGAAGGGTATGGCATTGCTTCTATTGGGGTTATATGCTGCAATAATGTCAATGCTTTTGTATGTTGGCCTATTACTTTTAACATCATCTCTGAATACCTCAATCCACATCAAACTATGATTCATTTCACACTTTCTTTTAACGTTCACTTTCCATTTGTGTGATACATAAATACCCAGACCCCCACCAACTTTGTCATCTCTATGAGCAAACACGCTTGTGAAATTGTTGAAGTTATAAAAATCTGCCTCATTACTTTTCACCCAGGTTTCTGTAACTACCAATACATCTATCTGACCTATCATCTGCACGAGAATTTCAATGTCATCAAGCTTATTCCGAATACTTCTGCTATTTTATGTGTGTTAAATATATGTCAGAGTGTTACTCTGTGTTGTTCTCTATGTGCAGTAGTTTAGTAGTTATTTCTGTCTTGCTAGTGTCTGGAAACGTTGATTTAACATTCATTTAGTTACTTTCGTTGGAAAACGATACTTACAAACAATAAATGGGCATTTTATAGATAAGACATCGGTTAGTTCGGCCACTTTTAAGTTCGGCCTAGGGTCCGGTCCCAAGGTGGCCGAACTTACGGGAGTCTACTGTAAGCATTAATACAGAGATAATAAGGAAAATACGAAATGCAAAAGAAGAATGGTACAAGGAGAAATGTATGGATATTTAAAGATTGGCCTTGTAACATAATAGTTTCAATCTTCATAAGAAAGTTAAAGAAATAACCGGTACGAATATAATTAGGAAGACGAGCATATTGCGGGACAAAATGGTGATATTCTTTGTGATGCGGAAGGAAAAATAAACAGATGGACGGAATACATACAAGATTGATCCGGCGTATGAAGAACAGAATGACTGTGGCCCAAACATTATAAAGGAAGAAATACTTCACGCAGTTCAAAATTCAAAAGACAACAAAGTACCGGGTCCAGATTCAATACCATCTGAATTAATAAAACTCATTAATCATTGTTGGTAGATATATTTAATATGGTTTATGCAAGACTGGCTTCAATCTATAAGGTGCGTTCAAAAAGAAACGAGCCGGAGGCATAATTACAGAAACCAGTACCTGTATGTTAGAAGTATTGGCCCTGGTTGTTGAGGCACTTGTCCCACTGTGACACTAGGCGGTGAATGGCAGTCTCATAAAATTCCCTGGGCTGCGATGTGAACCAGTTCCGCACGTACAGCTGGACGTCGGCGTCCGAGGTGAATCGTTGGCCCCGCAGAGGCCTTTTCAGGGGACCAAACATGGCATAGTCACAGGGAGAGAGGTCTGGACTGTATGGAGGGTGGCCGAGAACCTCCCATTTTAATTTTTGCAGGAGTGCCACGACTGTGTTGGCCGCATGAGGTCGTGCATTGTCGTGGAGCGACCACGGCGGCTATGGTGTTCACTGGCACTCGGCGGTCCTGGGTAATTAATGCATCAACCAGCTGGATGTTGTCATCGGTAATGGAGGGGGGTGCCCCAGACCGGTCATCATGGGCTAACGACACCCGTCCTTCCCTGAAGCACTTGTGCCACCCCTTGACCCTTGCAAGGGACATGCAGTGTTTGCAGTACACTTGTGACATTTGGCGATGAATGTCCGTTCCCCCTACTCCTTCCGCTGTCATAAACCGAACAACACCTCTTTGCTCTTCGGTTGACGCCTCCATATCACTGTTTGCAATGCAACTGGCAGCGTTGGATGATTGATGCATGCTGCTGCTCGCTTTGTATCGTCACGTGACGTGCACACATGCCCTCTAGCGACGGGCTGTGGCCTTCCACGCTCTGGTCGGAACCACACCTCGTTACACACGCCACGATTAGCCGATGTAGTCACCGGTTTGCGCATTCCAGCCTCCAGCTCGTTACTTTTTGAACGCACCTTATACATTCATAGCTATACCAAAAATAAATAATGCGAAAGAATGTAATGACCACAGGACTATTAGTGTAATGAGTCAAATGATGAAAATATTTTTGAAGATCATCCATCAAATGATACATAGTAAACTAGAACAAGATATAGATGAAACTGAGTTTGGTTTCAGGAATGCCCTGGGAATACAAGAAGCATGCCTGGAAATGAATCGGCCAATATGTGTTTGTTTTCTGGATTATAATAAAGCCTTTGACAAAGTTCGACACGATCAACTGATTTCGTTGCCCAGAAGAAAAAATTTAGACAGAAGGGATATGAAAATGAATGCCCAACTTATAGTCAGCCCGCAGTAATAAAAGAAGGCAACATGGTTTCAAATGAAATAATAATTGAAAGAGGTGTGAGACAAGGATGTGTACTGTCTCATTATTATTCAACACCTACTCTGAAGATAAAATTCAAACTGCCCTTTGGATGTTACATCAGGGATTAAGGTGAATGGCAAACTTGTAAATATTTAAGATTTACAGATGATACTCTACTAATCGCTGGATGTCTTGAAGATCTACAACTGTTGACAGATAGTGGTAGAAGCCTGCGAAAAAAGTTATTTAACTCTAAGTGTTAAGAAAACCAGTTTCACAGTAATTTCTAAAGAGAATAATCCAGGAAATTTGATAATCAAAGGTACGGCAGTTAAATAGTTCAGAAATACAGATATTTAGGAACCATAGTTAATGATACCAATGATTGCTCTCAAGAAATTAAGGCAAGGATAGGACAAGCCAGAAGTGCATTCAGTCAAATGAGAAATTTATTATGCAATAGCGACCTTAGTTTAAATTTAAAACTATGGTTGCTAAAATGTTGTGTGTTCTCAGTACTCTTCTACGGTATGGAAGAACTCAAACAAGATATGATTAACAGACTAGAGGCGTTTGAGATGTGGACATATCAAAGGATCTTACGAGTAAGCTGGATGGATAGAATCGCAAATCTTGAGTTATTGACCTGTGTCAAAATTAGGAAGTTACAATATTGGGTCATATAATGAGAGGAGACAGGTATCGTCTTCTACAAGAAATTATTCAAGGGAAGGTTGAGGGCAGAAGGAGTCAAGGAGGAGGAAGAAGAAGGATCTCTTGGATGGACAATCTTAAAAAATGGTTCATGTGTAGTTCCAGTGAACTTTTCAGTGCTGCTAGATCTAAAAACCAATTGCTGTGATGATCGCCAACATTCTTGAAGAATAAGAAGGAGAAGACTACTATTTGCAGTTTATTTTCCTGCCACTAGGGAGTGACATGTCACTACTCCTAAAGCCACACCTGCTTTTATGTGTCTGAAGTCATAACTAAAGCCCTGCGCAGATGCGGCCGCGGATCTCCGGAAAATTTTTCGCTTTGCCGATATAGTTTGCATGGCTGTGCGGATAATGTTAGGAGTAAATTTGCGGATAGTTTTTAGAATATAATCCGAACTTCTTGAATATCATTGCTAGGACCCGGATGACATATCATGTTTTTTCTGCTATGTTTTTTCCGTGACTAATGTAAGATGATGATTTAAGCTAATCTCATTCAAATTATGTCATTGAGCATAATTAACACTTTGAACTGAAAATGGTTGCAGTTCTGGCGGTGTAATATTCATTTTAAGTATAGTGTATACATACCATAGGGGAACAGCTTTTTCCTAAAAATGTCTAAATGTGTTGCTTCAATACTTTATGCTTTTTCTATTAACCCTTTAACTTTGAAGGTAACGATCTGTCGTTACGCCCTGTTCATGCCAAAACTGTCAGGGTAACGATCCATCGTTACCGGCCTTTCTTATAGGTTATTTCGTTATTTTTACACTTGATAGCAGCAATTTTCAGGGAATATGAAGAAGGCAATTTTAACTCCTGTTTATATTCCACGGGAACCTCTGACAATCTGTATTTATATTATTTCTTAGTGTCTGAACCATTTTCTTACTGAGTTTCGTGTCTTGTTCACGCAGTGGTTGGTGGCAATCTTGCGTGTATTTTACTCAGTTTCATTGGTAACTTTGGATTCTTGGCATTTACCACACTAACAAATACGAGATATAGAGTTTATTTTAACATGAAGAGTAGACTTAATAATAAACAAAGTGTTTTATGGTTCCGCCTAGTCAATACTTGTTTTATTAAAGATTTTATCGTGACATAATCACTTGTCTTTACGTATCTTGGTACATGTTTCGGTGTCTTGTAACATTGACACCTTCATCAGCCTACGGTTTTGGTAACACTCAATGACATTAAAATACTTATTAAAATAACACACAGATGATTAAAGTAACACTTTAAAAAGTTTTTTAAAACACTGTCACAATGAAAGTTCATTAAAAGTCTTGGAAAAAGGCTTGGTGCACTGTTTTGGTTTCCAATGTCCTGCTTCCGATAATAACCTCCGAAAACCAGTAAGAGGTGACCATTCATAACTGGAAAAGAAAGTCCCTGTGTGAACTATGGTAAATATTAAACCGAAAAAGTGGAAGGCTAAATAAAGAAAAAGTGGAAATATGTAAAAAAGAAGTGTGGTGAACTTACGGTGTGGTTGCGGTAGCGAGAAATCGGGCCGTGCTGAGGCATACGGAGACTGTGCAGTACTGGTATGGAATAGCTTGGGGGAAGCGGGCGCGGCTTCAGTCGAGAGGGGCGGGGGGAGGGGTAGTGTAGGGGAAGGGTGGGCATAGTTGCCACGGGCTATTTTTCTACTGTACATTGCTGCTACCTGGCTGCAAGCGCCTCAACTACTCCACTAGACCACCATTAGTGTTGTGTTGAGCCTTGAAGCTGATCAGATTACACTTTTAGAAGTTGTCATCAATTTTGTTGTTTTTCAAGTTGCTGATGTAAGGTAAGTGAACTGCATTAACTATTATAACTAGGTATATGATTCTAGTATGAATTGATGACAGTAATACCTGAAACAAGTGTGATTTAAGCTTTAAATTCATCTTTGAAAGTAAGACCTGGTGTATCTGGTTGGGCCTGCAGAGTCACATTCACATAATGGCGTAAAAAGGGCAAAGTGGCCACGGCCATGGTCACTTTGCCCGACACTACATATTATATTTTTTAAGTAAAGTATTTATATGAAGCCTAGACCAAACAAAGTTTGTGCTTTTAAATGGGATACATATTGAACGTTTTAAACATCTCCTTGCATGAACAGGGTAGTAGCGCAGTCAGTTAAGCGCCGGCCTTCGGAATTGTGACATGCTGATGGTTCCAGGATCGAACCCCGCGGGGCTGAGGTGATAAAGAAAGAAGGTATTCAGGAGAAAAGGAAATCGAAAGTGGCAAAACGTGCTTTGTTACTAAAGGAGATAGTAACTTCGATAGTGACGAGAGTGATACAAATTGCCTTTACTGCCAGGATTTACATGCAAAGTCCAAAAGCAATGAAGGGTGGATCAGATGCTCTAGTTGCCTGAAATTGGCACACGAGGATTGTGCTGGGTGTGACGAGGAAGACAATGAATTCATATGTGAAATGTGCAATTAAACAATAATATTCTAAACACAATATCCATAAAATTGTTTTGAAGCATTTCAACTTTTGTATTTTTTATTGTACACAATAAAAATTTAGAAATTACCTTTATAAAATGTTAGGGACCTTTAAACATGTGCGGAGAATTATAACAATACTTTAATTTGTAAAAAAATATGCACATAAATTTTTGTTAAATGCATTTGCAGTGTTATTTGTACCATCGGGTATAGTGGCCACCTAGTGGCCATTTTGCCCTTCCCCATAGAGTAAAGTGGCCATTTGGTAGAGGTTTGAAAAAACATTTCTTGTTCAAAAAGTAACTAAGATATAGTTAAAATGATTTGTTTAAAGATACATAACTAAATAAGCTAGAGTATGGCCAATTTTCATTTGTTTTTAACAATTTTAACTTATTGAAAACAATGTTTTCCCGTTAGCGTGGCCACTATGCCCACCCTTCCCCTACTGGCAATTTTTGGAGGACAGGAGCGGGATGGGGGTATGGAGTAGAGGGGTGGAATAAAGGGATTTGTAGATCCTCGGTTAAATGATAAAATTAAGGTGGTTTGTATTTAACTCTGTAATTAGTTAAGGTCTCAAAGAGTACATTGTTATTTTCAAAGTTGATCTCATTGATATTGGTTAGGGGATCGCCCGCTTCCCCCAAGCTATTCCATACCAGTACTGCACAGTCTCCGTATGCCTCAGCACGGCCCGATTTCTCGCTACCGCAACCACACCGTAAGTTCACCACACTTCTTTTTTACATATTTCCACTTTTTCTTTATTTAGCCTTCCACTTTTTCGGTTTAATATTTACCATAGTTCACACAGGGACTTTCTTTTCCAGTTATGAATGGTCACCTCTTACTGGTTTTCGGAGGTTATTATAGGAAGCAGTACATTGGAAACCAAAACAGTGCACCAAGCCTTTTTCCAAGACTTTTAATGAACTTTCATTGTGACAGTGTTTTAAAAAACTTTTTAAAGTGTTACTTTAATCATCTGTGTGTTATTTTAATAAGTATTTTAATGTCATTGAGTGTTACCAAAACCGTAGGCTGATGAAGGTGTCAATGTTACAAGACACCGAAACATGTACCAAGATACGTAAAGACAAGTGATTATGTCACGATAAAATCTTTAATAAAACAAGTATTGACTAGGCGGAACCATAAACAGCTTTGTTTATTATCACATTCTGTCAATACGGAAAAATGTGCGACTTTAAAAGTCAAAATGAAGAGTAGACTTGACAAGTAAATTCCATTTCCCAAAATTTCTTCAAAAATTTCAAATCTGAAATTTGTAATATTTTTCCCATTGGGTTTTCTTTTCTTTCTTTGCACATAAATCATATGGCTCAGCGACATCAGTAATAACAAGTGATTTATATGCTCAATATGGCTGCCAGTTTTCACACATCCATCAGATGAAAGCTTGAAAGTGAAAAGGTTAAATTAAAAATATTATTGGATAACAAACATGAGGATAACAATTGTGCGGATGCGAATAAAGTTTTGTTTATCCACACAGTGCTCGAGTTATTACAAGGTTGTAAGAAATGTGTGTGTGCTTGTATGGTTCTCTCTTTCCGTAAAACATTGTTTTATTATCACTGTGCATATACCGTATTTTTAATCATAAAAATAATACAGTTTTTCCACCAGGGTCTGTGTCCATTTACAAATGACTCTATCTATAATCAGGCGGCTTCGGTGGCGTAGTTGGTAGCATGCTGAGCTTCTATGCCCAAGATCGCGGGTTCAAACCCGGCCGAGGTCGTCAGATTTTTTAAGAGCGTTAAAAATCCCTCAGTATGCCTTTCTTCGGAGGGGAAGTAAAGCCGGCGGGCCATTGTCACAGATTTATTGCATCAAAAAGAACCTTCCACTAACTGCACTTCTGGAAGCTAAAATTTGTAGGTTAGTAACTCCATATTAGTTCCAACATTCGCCGCCAGGTGCTGGCTGTGATGGCATCTAGTAGCCAATGTGATGGCATCTAGTAGCCAAGTCCACAGCTAGGTGTCGTTGATGGTAGCATTTGGTCAAAAGTAGGAACTACTTGAAAAATTGATCGTCTGCAGTCCTTCTACCTGAATCACAGATAGCACACACTAATACAAGCAAAGCAAAGCCAACTCCATACAGGCCATGGAGGCCCTGGGAGTAGTGGAAGGTAGAGGCTTCCACTTTTTGTGTCATCGGCACTAGATGTGATGGAGTTGTCAGCTCCACGCCCGGCCGTCTTTGCTCCCAGGAATTACCCTGGTACTCATTTCTGGTGTAGGCTGAGTGAACCCCAGGATTTTTTACGTATCCGAAAGTGGTAGTTTTGTTTCTAAAATCTACTACCCAGGGATCGAACCCACTTCCTTTCAGTTAGAAGCTCAGCGCCTCTACTGACTGCGCCACGCAGCATCCTACACACACTAATACAGCCATCACAATTTACACCGGTTACCAGAAAAATTCTACACACACCCAAAGTACACGGGACCACATGACCGCATTGTCGCAGCCCCTAAAGTAAGGAACCAACCAACATTTCTTATAAGTTCTGTTTGTAAAAGTGGTCTTTGTCTTCTTACTATTCCTATATACATTTTGAATATTCCTGATGTTGTCTTCTTTCTAGACGTTTGGGGACGAACTGCTTGGTGTCATGTCGTGGATCATGCCTTTCTCTGTCGCTTGCTCAACGTTTGGAGCTCTCAATGGAGCGATATTTGCCTCATCGCGGTTGTTTTTTGTAGGTGCTCGTCAGGGTCATCTGCCAGCCGCTATAGCACTAATCAATGTGAAAAGGTTCACGCCTGTGCCTTCATTAGTCTTCCTGGTGAGTATCTTGTGTTCTCACTGAGTCTTCTTTTAAATCTAGAAATCATTTACTCATTAGGGTGCCTTCCATCATAGAAGGTGAGGAAGGTCAGGTATACTCTGTATTTCATCTCTATATTTGGTAGACTTGTGATTTAGGAGTAACATTGTATGGAAGTCCCTGGAGGATAGCGGAGTAGAAAAATGGACTATAAGGAGGATAAAGGAGATGTACAAGGGAAGCGTGAGCTGTGTGAAAGTGGGAGGAGAGAGATCGGACTGGTTGGAACGGAGAAACGGCCTGAAACAAGGAAGTGCACTGTCACCGTTACTTTTCATTGTGGTGATGGATGGCATAATGACCCGAGTGGCACAAGTAATTGGGGAAGGAAAGATGAAAGCAATGGTGTTTGCAGATGATTTGATGATTTGGGGAAACAAGGAGGAGGAGGTACAGGAACAGTTGGATGTGTGGGAAGGAATAATACAAGGATATGAGATGATGAAAATGAAAATCCACAGCCTGCTTCCAGTCTCCGACCGGGTCAGGAATGGAATGAATGAAGCCCCCATCTAGCGACGAGGATATGAACTGTGCCGGCTGCCGAGGCCTGACGCACTCCTCTGGGGCAATGATTAAATGAATGACAGATGAAATGAAATGATAGTGGAGAGTGTTGCTGGAATGAAATTTTGACAGGGAAAACCGGAGTACCCGGAGAAAAACCTGTCTGCCTCCGTTTTGTCCAGCACAGATCTCACATGGAGTGACCGGGATTTGAACCACAGACCCAGCGGTGAGAGGCCGGCGTGCTGCCGCCTAAGCCACGGAGGCTCGATATGAGATGATATTTAGCATAAATAAGAGTGAGATGGTGACCACAACAAGGAAGAAGGAAAGAAACACAACGGGAATAACAATTGGTGGGGAACAGCTGAAGAAAGTGGAGAGTTTCAAGTATCTGGGAAGCCTGATAAAAGTTAATGGAAGAAACGATAGAGAAATAAATGAGCTGGGGAGACAGGCAGAAGCATTCCGGAGGAGTGTGAGAAGCATGCTATAGAGTAAGGATGTCCCTCAGAGCAGCAAAAAGATCATATATCGGACGTACTATGTCCCTATCCTGACGTATGCCTCGGAGACCTTGGTTATGAAAGGAAGGGAGAAGAGCAAAATACAGGCCAGTGAGATGAGGTTCTTGAGAAGCAGTATTGGAGCTACAAAGGTGGACAGAATAAGAAATGAGAGGGCCAGAGAATTAATGAAGGAGGAACCATTACAGGATGGTATAGAGAAATCTAGACTTAGATGGTATGGACTTGTAAAACGAATGGAGAAGAGGATACCCAGGAGGATACACGAGATGAAGTGAGAAGGAAAGAGACCGAGAGACAGGTGGCTGAAGGGAGTGGAAGAAAGTGTGAAGAAGAGAGGAGAAGACTGGACAAGGGTGGAGGCTGAGAGATGGTGAGAAGACAGAAGACTTTGGAGAGGCTTGTGTTCCAAACAGACCCGGCCAGTGGCTGGAAACTGTGCAAGATGATGATGATGATGATGATGATTGTATAGCAGTGGCGTAACTGCGGGGTCGGCTGATCAATCAACCCCAGAGTCAAATAATGAAAATATGAAATTTGATGAAGCCTTTATTTTTGAACAAAGCCAATCTTCAGGTTGATGACAAATGATTGGATTGTGTTTGAAAGCATTTCTTTTCACTAGTGTGCATTTTTATTGTAGCCTTAACTTAACACTGAATCCATAAAGTGGTAAGCTGTTCAGTTAGCCAGAGAGGTGGCAGCAAGATAAGTGTATGTATATTCATCCCCTTACAAAAATACACCACTTGTTAGTTGCCATTCTGTTAGTATCGGCGGCTTCGGTGGCGTAGTTTGTAGCATGCTGAACTGTTATGCCCAAGATGGCGGGTTCAAATCTGGCCAAAGTCGTCGGATTTTTTGAGAGCGTTAAAATCCGTCAGTATGCTTTCCTTCGGAAGGGAAGTCCTGCATACGGACTCTTTCAGCTGCTCGTGTTAAGTTTTTCGAATATTTTATATTTGGTCTCTCTTTTAGTAAGAAAGCATAGCATTCCATTCGTTTTTTTCTAATTCCCCCTTTTTTTTCTTTTACAGTTTTTTTTAATATAGTGACGATATTGGATTAATCAAAATGGCCCATTTGGTCAAAACTTGATACGTGGAAGGAATGCCCAACTGGTGGATTCGCGCACTGGCTACATTGAGGCTTTCAGAATTGTTGCACTTCAATCAAAATTGTCCTTCTATTATAATTCAACAACCTTCAGGATTAAAAGGATTTCCTTTACATTCAACCACAGTTTAACCATAAACAAACGGGATTATAATTATCACGAATTCA
This sequence comes from Meconema thalassinum, assembly GCA_946902985.2. NCBI lineage: Eukaryota > Metazoa > Arthropoda > Insecta > Orthoptera > Tettigoniidae > Meconema > Meconema thalassinum. Next base: position 122,353,612 of record OX336393.1, on the reverse strand, counting down.
AGCAGCATCAGCAGCCATCAAGACGAGAGAAATTAACTTTTATATACAGCATTTTAATACTATTTATTAAGACTGGACAATTAGTGTTCCTTTTTTCCCAGTGTTTATTAATGTATATTTTAGCAAGGGTATTGTTGTTTATATGTATCATTTGTAACATGTGGATACATAATGTTAGGTTATGAAAATGACTACTCTTTGCTGGTGAGCTATTGTACAGGTATTTCAGGCCTTAGCGTTAGAGATAGATTCCTTGCAATAGTTCATCAGTGAGGCGTATTTTCTATGTTCTTTTTACGATGGTGTTTTGTTTTTTTATATTTTATTCTTGGTCTTGGTTTTGTGTGGAACGATTGGAAGTGATAGTTGGCTTATGGGTTGATTGTTGAACGAATAGAATAAATGGAGAATAATGTTTTTTAAAAGTATCCCTCATTGTGTATTAAACAACCACACCCCGAATATGTACAGTTACAATTATGACGTACATCGTGGGACTCGAAAGAGGGATATGAGCAAGACGAGGAAACGGGTGAAGAAGATGGTGGAGAAAGGGAAGTTGTAAGAGCACAGAGTGGAGCTCATATGTATTGTAGTGAGATAGTACGTGATGCTGGGGGGCGTGTAGACAATGGTAATTGAGAGGAAGAAGAAATAAAAGATGGACAAGATATTGATGAGGAGATGTGTGAAGTACGTGATGGTAAGGAAGAAAATGGACAGGAGAGAGAAGAAGGTGAAGGAGGACGTCAAATGGAGGAGGAGAATAAAACTGAGGACAAGGAAGAAGATGAGATAGAGGCCAAGGTAGAAGAGAAAGGAGGAACGGATAACGGAGAAGGTGAAATGGAAGAAAGTAGGTGAGATGGAAGAAAATGAAGACGAGAAAGGAGAGGCAGATGAGTTTGGTCATGAGGAGAACAGTAGCAGTCAAGAAAAAGAGGTTAAAGATGAGGGTGAAAGTGCAGGAGTGAATCATGAAGAAGATAACTTACTAGAAGAAGATCAGGATAAACAGATGAAATAGTGGAGAACAAAGTGGAAGAAGAGAAAGGAACTGTTGAGTAAGATAAGACAGATGAGGAGGAGGAGGAAAATGTGGAAAGGAAGAAGAGAGAAGTGGTTGAGAATGAAGACAAAGAGGATCAGGAGGATAGATAAAAGTATGAGTTGGAAAGCAAAGAGAAGGAGTAGGAAGAAGATGAGATGTCAGGTAGAGGAAGAAAGAAGAATGGAGAAGGAGAAACAGAAGAAAAGGAAGAAGGGAAGGAGACAGGAACGTGGAGATGGAAGATGAGGAGTACAAGATACTGAATGACATGGCGGATAAAGAAAAAGACGAGATGGAAGGCAGAGGAAGAAAGAAGAATGGAGAAGGAGAAACAGATGAATAAGAAGAACGAAAAATCGAAGAATGAGGAAGAATATGGTATTGCTGAGAATGAAAATGGATATGAGAGGTCCAATGTAGAACTTGATATTTTTTTTTAGAGTCAACTGAAGATGATAGCGGTATGATGCTGGAGGTATTTGTTCCGGTATAAGTGTTGACAAATACGACTTCGAGTGAAGGTTACTGCAGAATGTATCATTGCATCTTTTCTCGTGTACCATTTCACTCACTATCATATCATCTCATTAACATCCATCTTTTTAGTATGTCTTAGTCCATTATTAGTAGTCTTTTATGTCAGTTGGCCTTAACAATTATTCCAAGCTGATGAAGGGATCATATATTGTTGGATCCCGAAACATGTACTTGTGATAATATGTAACCAACAATTGCATTTCAGTATTGACTAGGTGGAACCAAAAAGGATAATTCTTTATCTATTATATACTTCGTCAATACGGAACCATGTCGAATGTTATACTGTAAATCCCGATGTTAACAATTCTGAAAGCTTTATGAAGAGTCTGAAAACATGAAGAGTGAATACCGTATGTTGGGACATATTCTCAGACATAATAGCCTGCTAGCAAGAGTCATCGAAGGGATGTTGGAAGGAAAAAACACAAGAGGAAGACCACCACTTGCACACCATCACACAAATAATGACAAGACACGAACACAAAATCATATCACTAATTGAAGAAGCACCCGGGCTGTTAACTTAATAGAGAGGCATATTTGATATCAGGCAAATAATTCTCTCCCAGTTGATTGTATTTTTTGTTCTCTGTTCCAGTGTATCATCACGTTGGTGCTGCTACTCATTAAGGATGTGTACGTCCTCATCAATTACCTGAGCTTTGTAGAATCACTCTTCACATTGTTGTCAGTCTCTGGGCTCTTGTGGCTCAGGTATAGACAACCAGATGCGGAAAGACCAATTAAGGTAAACATTTACTGCCTTAAACTACTGTCTGGATTCTTTTATAAAAATTATTTGTCCTGTACGAGAGAGGAATTAGTTGTTGTTTGAGTCTTCAGTCTTTTGACTGGTTTGATGCAGCTCTCCATGCCTCCCTGTCCTGAGCTAATCGTTTCATCTCTACATAGCTACCACACCCTACATCCGAGGCAATCTGTTTAACATATTCTAACCTTGGTCAACCCCTACAGTTCTTGTCCTCAACCCTTCCTTCCATAACTAAGCTTGCTATTCCTGGGTGTCTTAGTATGTGTCCTACCAACCTATCTCTTCTCTTCATTAGCAGTCGCCAGAAACATCTCTCCTCTCCCACTCGTCTTAATACCTCTTTGTTTGTAACCCTATCTACCCATCTGATCTTCATCATTCTCCTGTAGCACCACATTTCAAATGCTTCAATTCTCCTCTTTTCTGCTGCACCAATAGTCCAAGTTTCACTTCCATAGAGCGCCACGCTCCAGACAAAGGCTTTCAAAAATGACTTCCTAATACCTAAATCTATATTCGATGTCAGCAGATTCCTTTTTTGTAGAAATGCTTTTCTTGCCTGAGCCAACCTACTTTTTATATCCTCTTTGCTTCGACCATCACTGGTTATTCTGCTTCCTAAGTAACAGAAATCTCCTACTTCCTTCAGCTTTTCACCTGCCAATTTGATCTCCATAGAGGTTTCTGATTTATTTCGGCTGCATTCCAGTATTTTTGTTTTACATTTATTAATTTTCATCATGAATTCTTTCCATAAGACGGAGTCCATACCATTCAAAAACTCATTCAAATCCTCAGGCTTGTTGGCCAAGATGACGATGTCATCAGCAAATCTCAGAGTTGAAATTATTTCTCCTTGAATCTTCACTCCCACTTTAAATTTTTCTCTTAATTTCCTTCATTGCTTGTTCAATGTAAAGATTGAAAAGTATGGGTGATAAGTTGCAGCCTTGCCTTACACCTTTCCGAATACCTGCTTCTCTCTCATGTCCTTCAACTCGAATGACTGCTGTCTGGTTTCTGTATAGATTGTATATCACCCTCCTATCCCTGTACTTTATTCCAATCGATTTCAAAATGTCAAACAATTTAGTCCAATCAACGTTATCAAAAGCCTTTTCTAAGTCTACAAAAGCCATGAACGTTCTCTTATCTTTCCTTATTCTACCTTCCAAAATCAGCCTAAGACTTAGTACAGCTTCCCTTGTTCCTACATTTCTCCTGAAACCAAACTGGTCTTCACCCAGCTCCGTTTCTATCTGGCTTTCAATCCTCTTGTAAATTATTCTAGACAGGATCTTTGAAGCATGAGTAATCAAGCTGATTGTACGGTAATCTTCACATCTGTCAGCTCCCACTTTCTTTGGTATAGGGATGATTACATTCTTCTTGAAATCAGGGGGTACCTCACCTGTCTCATACATCCTACACACCAAGTGAAATAACCTGATCAGACCTTCCTCTCCTATGCAGCGTAGCAACTCAATCGGTATATCATCTATGCCTGGTGCTTTGTTCCTGCTTAAGTCTTCCAAAGCTCTATCAAATTCTGATCTCAATATTAAATCTCCTTTCGCATCCTCATCAATTTCCTCCTCCCTTTCCATTACATGATTCTCAATCTCCTTTCCCTTATACAAACTCTCTATGTAAGCTTTCCATCTCTCAACCTTTTCTTCCCTATCTGTTAGAGGCTTTCCATTTGTGTCCTTAATATTACAGCACTTAGTCTTCTTTTCCCCAAAAATATTCTTAATCCTTCGATAAGCTGTGTCTACTTTTCCTAATTTCAGACAATTTTCTATACCAGCACATTTCTCTTTCAACCATTCTTCTTTCGCTTCCTTGCACTTCTTGTTAACCTCATTTCTCAGACGTCTGTATTCTGCTTTCCCCTTTTCATCTCTTACATTCTTGTGCTTCCGCCTTTCATCCATCAATTCGAGTATATCCTGAGTGATCCACGGTTTTCTACCTATTCTCTCTTTCCTACCAATGTTTTCTTCTGCGGATTTTGTTATTTCATTCCTCAAAAGTGCCCATTCGTCTGCAATTGAAGTTCGTTTAGGGTTTTTCATTAGTCCTTCCTTTATACTCTTCTTGAATTTTTCGTTTACATCCTTCTCTTTCAGTCTGTCTATTGCCCACCTTTTTGGCTTTTGACTTTTCTTCAGTTTCTTCAACTTTAATCTGCATTTCATTACAACCAGATTGTGGTCAGAGTTTATGTCAGCACCAGGATATGTTTTACAATCCAAAATCTGGTTTCGAAACCTCTGCTTGACCATAATGAAGTCGATTTGGTAACGCCCTGTATCTCCTGGTCTCATCCATGTGTATATTCTTCTATTGTGGTTATTGAATAAGGTGTTAGCTATGACCAACTCATGCTCAGTGCAGAATTCTACCAGCCTGCTTCCTCGATCATTCCTTTCACCTAATCCGAAATCTCCTACTATCTTCCCTTCTCTCCCTTTTCCTACCACAGCATTCCAATCTCCCATTACTATAACATTTTCATCACCCTTGATATACCTCAGAATTTCGTCTATTTCTTCGTAGACCTTTTCAACATCCTCATCATCAGCTTGACTGGTAGGCATATAGACTTGTACCACTGTGGTGCACGTAGGTTTAGTATTGATTTTTGCTACAATAATCCGTTCACTATATTGCTCATAATATTCCACCCGCTGTCCAAGTTTCCTACTCAATATGAGGCCAACCCCTGCTTGGCATTGTTTGATTTAGTGCTAATGACCCTATAGTCTCCTGACCAAAAGTCCTGTTCTTCCTGCCAGCGCATTTCACTAATCCCAACCAAATCCAACCTCAACCTATCCATTTCCCTTTCTAAGTTTTCTAACCTTCCATTTCCTAGCAGACTTCTAAACATTCCACGCTCCGATCCGTAGAATGTCAGAGTTCCTCTTTGTCACTTCTGTGATGTTAACCCCCTCTCGAGTAGTCCCCACCCGGAGATCCGAACGGGGGACTAGTTTACCTCCGGATTGAAATTTTACAAGGGAGGAGGCTATCATCACATGTAATTATGCATAGAGAGGTGCATATCCTCGGGAGTAGCAAACGGCTGTAGTTTCCCCTTGCTTTCAGCCGTGCAGCAGGACGCAGTGTAGCCATTATTTGGCTTATATTATCAATATTTTAACCGTCTATAAGACTAGTAAAGAATTGATTTATTCTGAAAGGCTGCTACTCCCTTTCAGAATAAGTAAAGAGCAATTCTACTAACTAAAATACTAGGAATTAGTGTATACAAAGAAATTGATAGGATAACATAGAATCGGCTGCCCATTTTCTACACATTTTGACTGTATGATTGGGTTTCTTGCAGTAGTGGCATATTATCTTCTTTTTCATCTTCGGCTTGGTTGAACATACTGGCTGGGATAGCTGCTTTGACGAGTCCATGAATAGGGTTTCCTGTGCAGTAAATTCATCCTCCTTGGTCCTCAAAGCCTTTTCATATGCACACAATTGATTGGTCAGATTATCAAGTGTCCTGTCACTTTTAGACATCAACATCCAGCTAGATTTAAACGAAAAATAATCTTCAGGCAATGTACCTAAGATTTTACATATCACAAATAAATCTGGCAATTCTGGATTATCTTTAACATCTTTAGTCATTTCCTGCTTTAATTCACTCCAAAAGTTTTTCAAATTGTAAATATGTGTCACTATATGATCTTCAGGATGCTTTTTAAAACTAAAGTTCTGTAAGCAGAGGTTATAAACCTCGTCAAACAATTTGTGTAGTTCCGACCATACTTCCCGAGACGTATTACTTTCTGCAATGTTTCTTCAGTCATGTTTGTAGTTAAAATAATTAAAGCATTACTGTCTGCTTTATTAAATGCTTCTAATACACTTTTGTACGCCGCCCTTTCATCAACAGTCGCACTCGCGGGAAGTACATTTGGTTTGACTAACCTGTCTTCGTTAGCATCAAGTGCCCCGGGAATTTCTCGCAAACAAATACTTATTTTGTATTTCCAAGTGCTCCAGTTTGATTTCCCTTCCAGAAGTCTAATGTTGATAACCTTGTTGAATCCATTTTGCACCGTGTGTAACCTCAAAGTCAGCTGCATCGGGATTTCGAACAGAAATATACGACGCCAACAAGTTTTATTACACACTTAATTTCTCAGCATGGACCTGGGCCCATAACCTGTTGAAATCTTTACTGAATCACCAGATAGCACATAGGATTACTCTGTATTGAATAAGTTCTTTATGAATAAACTACATTATACATTAGATTAGGTAGCCATTGCTAAGAGACTATTTGAACTGCTGTACACCAAAGAATAAGAGTGAACACAGAACACCAACATTGTAACATGAAATGTTACAAAAGAAGGAGGTTATTGGATAACTGATGTGAACATCAGCATAATGTAAATATCTTTTTGTATTCCCTCATAAGTTTTAACCATTTTACATTTAAACTTAAATCCCTCCAATTAAGAAAAAAGGAATGTTATTTCACTATTGAGACTTGTTATGAAGACACCTAACATATTCAAATACTGTAACTGAAGACAGAAATTAATTTGGGATGGAGAATATTGTGGTTTAGTTTGGGAATGCAAATGATGACTTTTATACTGTTCAACTTGTAATATATTTATTCAATGACTAAATATATTTGAGGTAGGGATCAGCTGCATCAGTACATTAAAAACATTACAATATTTTCTCAAGTATGATACACTTTGAGTGTTGAGCATTAGTCCTTTTTCTAGAGTTATCAAAAGATACAAACTAAAAATCATTCTGTTAGGTACGCGTTAAGATACCAACTTCTCTTTTGTGTAAAAAGCATAGATAAGACACATTTACTCTTGATGCCTCATCATCATCATCATCATCATCATCTTGCACAGTTTCCAGCCACTGGCCGGGTCTGTTTGGAACACAAGCCTCTCCAACGTCTTCTGTCTTCCCACCATCTCTCAGCCTCCACCCTTGTCCAGTCTTCTCCTCTCTTCTTCATGCTTTCTTCCACCCCCTTCAGCCACCCGTCTCTCAGTCTTCCTCTCGGTCTCTTTCCTTCCCACTTCGTCTCGTGTATCCTCCTGAGTATCCTCTTCTCCTCCAACTCTTGATGCCTAAATGGCATAATTAAAAATTGCAATCAGAGGATGTTACATTTCTGTAATTCATTCTTCATTCTTTTATGTTTTGGCCATTGTTAACATGGTAGGCGACATTTGTTTTTAAAGGTGTGAATGGTACTCTAAACAAGTATCGTATTTAACAAATTTTAATCTTTTTAATGTATTCATGAGGCTGATCTATACCTCAAGTACAGTATATTTTTTCACTGGATAATTGTACACAAAAACCTCGTTTATCCAGACTATAGAAAATCCGGATAATCCGGAAACAAATTATTACATGAATATAAGCTACTAATCTACACAAACCTTTATCTTGGCAATACCAAGAATTTAAAGGAAAACGTTTTGGCACACAAACTCAATACGGTGCCGTACGTACTGCCATCATCATCATCATCTTGCAAAGTTTCCAGCCACTGGCCGGGTCTGTTTGGAACACAAGCCTCTCCAACGTCTTCTGTCTTCCCACCATCTCTCAGCCTCCACCCTTGTCCAGTCTTCTCCTCTCTTCTTCACCCCCCTTCAGCCACCTGTCTCTCGGTCTCTTTCGTTCCCACTTCGTCTCGTGTATCCTCCTGGGTATCCTCTTCTCCTCCATTCGTTTTACATGTCCATACCATCTAAGTCTAGATTTCTCTATACCATCCTGTAATGGTTCCTCCTTCATTAATTCTCTGGTCCTCTCATTTCTTATTCTGTCCACCTTTGTAGCTCCAATACTGCTTCTCAAGAACCTCATCTCACTGGCCTGTATTTTGCTCTTCTCCCTTCCTTTCATAACCAAGGTCTCCGAGGCATACGTCAGGATAGCGAGATAGTACGTCCGATATATGATCTTTTTGCTGTTCCGAGGGACATTCTTGCTCCATAACATGCTTCTCACACTCCTCCGGAATGCTTCTGCCTGTCTCCCCCGCTCATTTATTTCTCTATCGTTTATTCCATTATCTTGTATCAGGCTTCCCAGATCCTTGAAACTTGTCACTTTCTTTAGCTGTTCCCCACCAATTGTTAATCCCGTTGTGGTTCTTTCCTTCTTCCTTGTTGTGATCACCATCTCACTCTTATTTAGGCCAAATTTCATCCCATATCCTTGTATTATTCCTTCCCACACGTCCAACTGTTCCTGTACCTCCTCCTCCTTGTTTCCCCAAATCATCTGCAAACACCATTGCTTTCATCTTTCCTTCCCCAATTACTTGTGCCACTCGGGTCATTATGTCATCCATCACCACAATGAAAAGTAACTGTGACAGTGCACTTCCTTGTTTCAGGCCGTTTCTCTGTTCCAACCAGTCCGATCTCTCTCCTCCCACTTTCATACAGCTCATGCTTCCCTTATACATCTCCTTTATCCTCCTTATAGTCCATTTTTCTACTCCTCTATCCTCCAGGGACTTCCATACTTTGTTTCTGCATACACTGTCATATGCTTTCTCAATGTCCAGGAAGGCCATCAGTAGATCTGTTCCATACTCATAGTGCTGTTCTTGTAACTGCCTTACAGCAAAAATCAAATCCACTGTGGACCTTCCTGCTCTGAAGCCATGTTGTTCTTCCCTCATCCCTCCTTGTACCCTTGTCCTAATTCTCCTTTCCAAAACTTTCTCAAACATCTTTGCACAATGACTCATCATCAGTGGTTAAGTGTACAGTATTATTCGAAGGGCACGTAAATTTTCGTGATGAAAAAATAATAATGCAGTAAATTTTACAAAATCAATCCGGATAAACCGGAAATCCGCATAAATGAGGGCCAGATAAACGAGGTTTTTGTGTACTACAAGCTAGTAAAAGTTCTTTCAGCATACAATATGGCTATTTTTGTGGCTATATGTTGCAGTGTTTAACCAAATGACAAGCTCTACCTGCTATATACAGTACAGTACTTAGGAACATGAAACCTTTAGCCTATCACTTTCAGTGGCTATAATATGGTACCATTATTACCATTTACAATGTGTATAACTTGTTGGGAAAGTCCAATCAGCCAAGTCAACTGGCATGAAACTGCATGGGAATACTATATCCCACAGGAAACCATTATTTGTTGATTTAAAAAATCTTATCTGGCCTTCAATGAAACCCGGTATAGGTCTTTAAAGGTGATGCCTAAGGCCTTTGAGTTTTGATGGCGATAAACTGAATGATGAAGTCACAAACACCCTGTCCTCAAGCCAGAGGAATTTAATCATCATCTTTGAAACATCTGAAAAAACATAATAAATTATCCTTTAACAAGAAAAGAATGAACCACGCGATGCAAAAGCCAGAGAAATGGAGTAATTAGAGGGAACTACCAGGCCCTTTTGACAAACAGTAATTAGAGGGAACTACCAGGCCCTTCTCTCACACCCGAGCAAGAAAACATAAAATTAATCCAGAGGTTTGACCTCTGCTACCGTAATTTCTAAATTTTGTGGAATGGAAACCGCTGGACCATTTGCAACCATAACCTGAGGTGTCTACTTTGGAACCGTTATAGAACCCTGGACCGAGAAATAATACACTGAATAGATTGAAAATAACAAACATCTCTTCATGCAACAAACAATTACAAGCTTCACAAATTAAAAAACACATACAGTAACAAGAAGTTCTGTGACGAACTAAAGAGCCTACTTTTCTTAAAATTAAGTTTCATGCCAATGATTAATCTACAGTATATGAACCTATCTAGAATAATAACGAAATTAAGTTGGTAATATCGAAATGTCTAATTAGTTCGAAATATACCTGGTATAATGTAGCTTAATAGAGCATTACATTTGGCAGCCCGGTGACTGCATATACCGTATATTCTTAGTTCCATCTCTCAAGGTACAGAATAAAAAATTGGTTGAAGTCCAATGGACGTTACATGCACTTAGACATTGGATCTATCAGTATGCGTAAAAGCATGTTGGCAACAATGTCATGCGTGTGCTGGTCAGAAATAGCCTAATCTGAAATATTATGATATCTTGTTGTGCCAATTTTGGACGAAATCCATTTGTTAGTATAGAGGTTACATGTATTTTAAAATTGGACCTATCAGCAGGCATAGAATCATGTTGGCAGCACTGACTTATATTAATTATTCCAAATTAATCTAGAATGTCAGGTGCTATACGTGTGCAAAGTATAGGGCTGTTGGCTTGCATACTTCCTGATATATTGATATTAGGTTAAAAAAATATAGAGAGCATTTATGAACTGTTGGCAGCCCTGATAGCTCTTAAGAATACCTATAGTCATATCTGTTATGTTACACATGGCACATACGAAATTTGGTTGAAATCCAACTAATAGTATAGAAGTTACATGTATTTAAAAATTGGCCCAATCAGTAGGCTTAGAATCATGTTGGTAGAACTGAAGTATATAAGTTACTCCAAAATTAATCTAAAATGACAGGTACTATACGTGGGCATAGTTTAAAGCTGTCAGCTTGCATACTTTCTGATATATTGGTATTTGGATAAAAGAATAGAGAGAGCAATTATTAACAGTTGGCAGCCCTGTTGGCTCTTAAGAATACGCTCAGTTATATCTGTTTATTTACACATATTACATACAAAATTTGGTTGAAATCCAATTGATAGTGAAGAATTTATAGGCATTTAAAAATTGGACCTATCAGAAGGCTTAAAATTATTTTGGCAACACTGATATGTATGGCCTCCTGAAAATTAAACTGAAATAGTGTTATCTACATGTGTTCCAATTTTGGAATAGCTCCCATTCATACCTTCCAAGATATCCAACATGGAGCTCAAATTTCTAGTGCATTTTCTCAGCAGTTGGTAGCACTGACATAATTTTAAAATATGGACGTGAGATATTCCGGTATACATCTTTACCCATACTAAATTTGGTTTCGATTTCTGCAGCCGTTAGGAGTTGATGGGGGGGACACACACACAGCCAGACAGACAGAAGGACAGACAGACAGACACACACTTTCCCGGATCGATCTCATGTCTACGTTGTCCTCATTTTTGCAAAATGTGAAAAGTAGGCTAAAAATACAATAAAGGTGTGGACATAAACACTGGATAAATAATTACTTACTTCTTGCGATGCCAACTAATTCCCCTAAACCATTTGTATCAGCCTCTTCTTCTTCTTCTTCTTCTTCTTCTTCTTCAAGTGCCTCATCCTCCAAGAACATTGGCGACCAGTAGCATGATCTGCTGCTTGTCCATAGCTGTTCTAAACAGTGACACTGTATTAAGTCCAAACAACTGGCTTTTCTTTAGTCAGGATATTTGTCTGCGTCCTGGACCCCTAATGCCATCAATCTTCCCTTGGATAATTAATTGCAGGAGGTGGTATTTGTTGTTGCGCATGAAATGACCAAAGTATTCTAGTTTTCTCCTTTTGATGATACTGAGAATTTCCAAGTCTTTGTTCATACGCAACAGTACTTCCACATTTGTGACTTTAGCTGTCCATGATATCCTTAAAATCGTGCGATACGTCCACATTTCAAATGCTGTCAGTTTCTTACTTAAAACCTCGGTAAGTGTCCATGATTCAACTCCATAGAGCAGGACACTAAAAACGTAGCATCGAAGCAGTCGGGTGCGTAATGACAGACTTTAATCACGGCTGGTTAAAACTTTTCTCATTTTCATGAAAGAACTTCTGGACTGCTCAATTCTACAGCGGTATCAGCCTCGCTTACATAAAAGATTGGATTAACTTCATTTACAGTAGGCCAAACCTACATCATATTCGCATTTGTCAGTTACTGCAATTCCTCATTAAAATTCGAAATATCAATCTTACAATGTTGTTTTAATTTCCACGAAATAACTGGATAATGTCATAAGACATAAATACATCGTATTACTAATTAATTCCTTTTTAGAAGTCTCCCAATTCAGAGCCACATTAAAACATGACGTCTTTTATCTGTCATGGCAGTCGATGTGTCTTTTTTTTTAACAGCTGACAGAGACTGATCATTGACCAATGACAATCGAACATCGACAAGATAACAGATGATGAACACAAAGCTAGCTATTATGAACTTCAACCAAGTTATTCAAAAAAGTATTTATAAAATAAACAGACCCTGATGGGCATCCTACGGTGGATAAGATAAAAGGATTAAATTTTTTAAGCAGAAATAAAATATTAAAATCTTTATCCACCTATCAAACCGTATGTCAACTTAACGCAAGAACTCACGGGTTGACAAATAAGCAATATAACCTACAACATGCCACACGTATGCACAAAGGAAAATAATAACCAATTACTTTACCTTTTAATCCATTCCCACTTCAGGCATACTTACAAATACAAGTACCCATGAGTTGGCTAATATCAGATCCGACATCAAACAGTAAATTCCATAAGTAGTATTACTAGCCTACATATTAAAATATTAATAACAGGAACTCCATTTCAGCAGTCACATATCCATCAGAAGATTCTTGCCAAGCTCAGTAATTAGTCCTATGCCTTTCCAAAGTACACACGAAGTCTCATGTCGCAACTGATTTGCCATTTACAAAACCAAATTAAACAAATAAACTATTCCATTTGACTTTCTTTTAGGTAGGCACACTACGACGAATGACAAAGAAGAAAATAAGCTACTGAGTAGTACCAGGCTACTGGTATTCCGGCAAATACTGCCGAGCACCTACATGTTAGGTCATCTCATGATCAAGTCCAAAAAAACAATAATTAGAGATGCTAATAAAACAACAAAAGAAAGATACAGTCAGTCTGAGAGACTAGACTTTATATCATTTCAAATGATGCATGCTACAAATGCTACGCACGTCAGAAAGGCTCAGGAGGGCTTCTCGCTTTGCTCGAAGCCCCAGGACTCTTTCAGACTCGATTATCCATTAACTTAAGCTTCCCGCGCGGGGAACGGAGAGCGGGAGGTGCACTTTGCTGCACGACGTCACGCACTCGCCGTCTCCGTATCACATAACGCCAGACCCCAGGAGTAAACTCCAGACTCGGCGCATATGCACTGAACAACATGATGATGTCATACACGCCGTAACCGTAATGAATAACGGTAGACCAAAGCATAACGATGAAGTCGACAAGATCATTTGAAATGATAAAACAATGGGATACCATACTGCGTAACAGACATCTTCCCTTGTTCCACGAGGAGTAGAGCACAGAAATCAACCACCAGGCGAGTTTGCTCCACCTTCCACTCACTGTCCAGCCGATGCTGCTTTCTAGCGGCGTGCATCGTACTACTTACTCAACAGTCACGTGCAATTAGATACATACAGGTCAAATCAAGAGTACTTACTGACGAGGGTAGTTTGTATTGTCACAATCATCATCATGTCCAACTCCAGTCACCCGGGTGTTGTAAACTAGCCTCTTCCACTGCTGTCTACCCTTCCACTTCTCCTGCTCCATCACTTCTGCCACATCAAGTCCAATGTTACATTTGTCTTGTCGAATTTGGTCCATCCATCTCTTTTTCGGCCTTCCAACCAAGGTTCCTCACCATCTCCTCTTTGCAGCTCTGCCCATTTCCATCCTTTGCCCCCCCAGGGGCTCACATCTAGTTGGACGTGGGTTGGCGACCACGGGGCCCCAGCTGAGTCTGGCATTGCTTCCACTTACTTGTGCTGGGCTCCTCTGTCTTCTTTCCTGTCGACCTCACTTGGTCAACTCTTGTTCTCATCCGGCCCCGACGGTATTAGGGTATCCGAGGCCTAGGGAGTCTCTTCCTTTTCCGCCTTAATTGGCCCTTGTCTCATCTTTCCTAATACCCTCCTTCTGCGAGGGGTCAGCCTTCTTTTCTTTTCATTGTATCTCCTGCCTTCTGCTCAAGGCCCTCAAGGAGGCAGGGTGTATGGCGACCCCGAGGGATTCCTGAGCTGGGTCCGGTTTTCTCCCTTTTATCCATTACCTCTGGGGCGGACCCTCTGCACTTTCACTTTCCTGTCTGCCTTTCGTGGCTCTCCTTCCTTCCAAGTCCCTCAATCCGCATTCTTCGATGGTTGAGGGCATTTCTTTTCCTCCTGTCCTTTATTTGCCTTTTTCTCCTTTTGTTTTCCATTTCTTCTTCTAGTATATAAGTTAGTAGTTAATTTTAGTTATAGTTTACATTTCATTATCATCTTCACGATCACCCAAACCATTAGGGGCCGATAACCTAGATGTTAGGCCCCTTAAAACAACAATTATCATTATCATCACCATCCTTTGCACATGGCCAAACCATCTTAATCTCGACCTATATATTCACTGTACTAATGGTTCCGTTATATTTAGTTCTTGCCTAATTTTCGAGTTTTGGATTTTATCTCTTCTAGTCTTTTAGAGAGATGTTCTCAAAAATTTCATTTCATTTTCCTTTTCCTTATCTCTTTAGGATCATTCTTTGAATCATGTTAAGTTAAAATTCCTGGGTCGTGGGAACTTTTTTTCTTAAGTCCAGTGTTCTATCCACTTAAACTCAAAGATAGATATTATTTGGGGTGGGGGGTGGAAAGTGTTAGTTAGTTAGTTAGTTATTGTTGTTGTTTTAAGGGGCAGAACTACTAGTTCATCTGCCCCTAGGTGGAAAGTATGAACAAATAAAATACAAAATGTGTCCAGAAACTCCAACCTTTTTTTCCATATTATGATGAAATATGTGAATTTTTCCCAAGCTTGTTGAAATGTTAACTATTCTTGTCTCTGTCTTTATTTGGTTTGATGCAGCATAGAAATCCTGTCTCAGTGTTATCCTGAGAACCCTTGATCTGTTTTAATACAGAGCCTATCTTTTGTTTTCTTCCATAGGTTAAACTTATCTTCCCAGTAATATTCTTAATCATCTGCATATTCCTTGTGACTTTCCCATGCTACGTCAGTCCGTGGGAAGTAAGCATTGGTCTGGCCTTTATCATTGCCGGAATTCCTTTGTACTTTATCTTCATCTGGTGGCAAAACAAACCTCGCTGGCTCGTCAAACTTTCAGGTGTGTATTTACCTAGTATTTAAGCTGTACTTCTTTCTTTTGGGATTGTTTTGTTTTATACAGAGAGATCATCTATGTAAGGTAAATTCTGCCTTAAACAGAAACTTTTCTTTAATGGAAGAATTTGACGGTCCCATGAAATTAGGCGTGAAGAAACGTATTAAATTCCCTTCATTAAACGGAAATTGTGTTACACGACAACGGCAATTAAAGTATGTATTTTAACTAAACATTTACTAGTTTTGGAATCAAGTGTTTAGAAAATTTTGAGGCACCCTATGAAAGTCTACCTTGTCTGCTGTAACAGTTGATTCTGTAGCTAACAAGGAATGTAAAATAGGTCTTCCTTCTTTCGTTTTCCAACTTACACATCAAAGTGTATGATTACTTGCCTGTTTCCTGCTGGCCAAACTTTTCCCAATGTTATCTTTAATGAGCTGTCGAGCAACAAATGCCTGTCTTTATGTTTACTTTATTTAAACGACTCATGGTGGTTCCGTATTGATATGCTAGAATAGTTCTTAATAAGAACTGTACACCCGCCTGAATCAATACTATAAAGAAAATTAATTATTTAACTGGTTTTTAGTACATGTTTCGAGGATTAATTACATTTTATCCCCTTCTTCAGCTAAAAAACTTATTGAAAGAACAAAATAAAACTTAGCACATTAATAAGATCCGTTATTAAACCTAATATGGTGCACCATATAATTTAGTTATAAGATCAGTATAAAATGAAATGAAATAGATGGTGACGGTGATCAGCTTGCAGGTGCTTATGACAAATAGTAGTTCCGTATTGAAGCTTGAAATGGTAGATTTGGAATACCAATACTTCACCAAACCGTGTAGGTCTATAATTAATGAAGAGCCTGTATGCTTAAAGATCCATCTTTAAGCCTTTTCAAATCAAAGTGGCTTCAAGTAACACGACGTGATGGAAAGTGATCTCTTGGTAAAAAGAGGTTAGTTCAAAGCATGTGGTGTATGAGGTTAGGACAATGTTACATTTAGAAAATGATTTGTCCTAACCTCTTACACCATATGCTTTGAACTACGGTAACCTCTCTTTACCAAGAGATCACTTTCCATCACGTCGTGTTACTTGAAGCCGCTTTGATTTGAAAAGGCTTAAAGATGGATCTTTAAGCATACAGGCTCTTCATTAATTATAGACCTACACGGTTTGGTGAAGTATTGGTATTCCAAATCTACCATTTCAAGCTTCAATATGGAACTACTATTTGTCATAAGCACCTGCAAGCTGATCACCGTCACCATCTATTTCATTTCATTTTATACTGATCTTATAACTAAATTATATGGTGCAACATATTAGGTTTAATGTAAGCTGGAGAACGGCCCAAATGACAACTCTGTACAAGGGGAAAGGAAACACTGAAGATCCCAACTCTTACAGAGGAATAGTAGGCTACTAGAGCCCACGATATTCAAGATTTTCTCTAAAATTTTAATAAAAAGACTAGCCAAGGAGGTGGATATGTACATACCAGATTGCCAATTCGGCTTTCGAGAAAGACGGAGTACTCTACAAGCAGTGGCATTACTACAAGAAGAAGTGGAACAGGCTCTGAGGCATAAGAAAGGGAAATTTCACGTGGTCTTCATAGACTATCGTAAAGCTTTTGACTTGATAGACAGGAATATCCTCATAAATAAACTTAAAGGGATGCTAGGAAACTCTAACCCCCTAGCGAGAATAGTTGAGGTAATCCTAGCATACAACTATATAATTTTAAATGACGGTGTAGTTCTGTCTGAAAAGGTCCGTCAGACAAATGGCGTACTTCAGGGCGATCCTATGAGTCCCCTACTTTTTAACATCTTGACAGCTGACATTATTAACACCGTCCAAGACTACCCAACAGTGAAACTTATCATGTACGTCGATGACATGGCTCTAGGTTCACATTGCATAAGTGATCTGCGTGCCGCTCTTCAGAAACTTGAATTATGGGCTGACGAAAACAGTTTAGTGATCAACAAAGAAAAAACAGTGCACATGACTTTTAGAAAAGGAGGCAAACTGGCGTTGGATGATCATTTAACTCTGCAAGGAGATATGCTAAGAGTAGTAAATAATTTCCGTATTTAGGAATATATCTACAAACGACACTGTCTTCCTACAGGATACACACTCAGGAAAGGGCTTCAGCAGCTACGAAAGCCACTCATCGAATTAAAAATATCCGACAACTTTCTTTGCCCACTGCAATGTCATTGTTCAAAACAGTAATAACTCCAATTGCCTCATATGGAATAGAATTAATATGGGATAAGCTTTCGAGTAGCGATTTCAAACGATTAGAAAGTGTTAAAGCACGATATCTGAAGAGTGCTTTGGGAGTTGGGATTTATGCACCCTCAAGGATTGTATACGAATTAGCCAGGGAAAGCTTCTTTTTGGAAGACCTGAGACTGCAATTTACGCTGCCATCTATCGGCCCTTACCAAGCGCATCTCGAACTGCGGCGGAGGAAGAGAAATGACATTGACCCTGATTTTTATAGCACTAGCGCAATGATGGATAGACAATGGACGGAGGCAGGACAGGATCTAAGACATGTGGTAACGAGACTTGAAACTCATGGTTTTCACCATAAGATCTGCTTAACTCAAGGTTTTCACCAGCCAGATGATGATTGCGTATGTTCGTTGTGTGACAAGAGATGTGACCGTTATTACTTAACTAAGTGTACAAAAAGAAGTAAATCCATCAGAGACTACAGTGAAAACTAAATAGCATTGTAAGATCAAATTGTATTTAGAATGATATTTTCGTGTATTATGTAGGTTAAAGGCGTTCGATAGAGTACCACATGATCTCATCTGGCTGGCACTGAGGCTACACGGTGTACCAGAAGCCTATGTAAACTGGGTGAAACTTCTGTACCGAAAGACAACAAGCTCAGTGCGGTGTGCAGCAGGAATGCCCGATACCTTCCAAATCACTGTTGGTGTCCATCAAGGATCAGCCTTGTCCCCCTTGCTCTTCATACTCTGTATGAACGCCATCACAAATGACATCCAAACCAGGCATCCATGGACATTATTATATGCGGATGATGTCATGATAGCTAACGAGACCCGTGGGCACCTCGAACAGCAAGTACAAGAGTGGAAGATGCGTCTTGAAGAATTTGGGATGAAATTGAACCTGAAGAAAACGGAATACCTGGAATGCGGTGACCAAACTGATGGCATGATCACTGTTGGTGAGGTTCAACTTAATAAAGTGACCCAATTCAAATACCTTGGGTCATGCATCACCTCTGACTGCAGCACGATTCCTGATGTCAAAACAAGAGTCACTGCCGCATGGATGAAATGGCGCCAAGTTACTGGAGTCCTATGCGATAAGAAAATTCCATTACATTTAAAATCTAAATGTAACATATCTTATTACTGTGATTAGACCGGTGGCCCTTCATGGATCTGAATGCTGGCCTACAACATCGAAGCACGAACAGGCACTTCATGTAATGGAAATGAAGATGTTGCGGTGGTCCAATGGTATGACTCGACTGGACCATATTAGGAATGATGCCGTGCGGAAGGATTTCAAGGTTGCCCCAATCACAGAGAAAATGCGTGAATCACGTCTGCGGTGGTATGGACATGTGCTCCGTAGCAGTGAAACCTGCTAAGACTGCCCTTCAACTAAATGTGGAGGGTCGTCAACCTCGAGGGCGACCTCAAACACGCTGGTTGGATAGGGTGAGAGATGACATGCGGCTCACTAAGCTCCGCCCCCGAGACGCTATGGATCGATTGAAGTGGAGGAAACATTGCAGGAAGGCAGACCCCACATAAGTGGGAAAATGCAAAGAAGATGATGATGATGTAGGTTAAGTAATGCTCTTTCGAGCGCATCTTATTAAATTATATAACATATCTTATTACTGTGCTACGTTTTATTTTGTTCTTTCAATATGTTTTTTAGCTGATGAAGGGGATAAAATGTAATTAATCCTCGAAACATGTTAAATACTGTAATTAATTTTCTCTCTAGTATTGATTCAGGCGGGTGTACAATTCTTATTAAGAACTATGTCTTCATGTTCATCGTAAGTTTTGCTTGTACAGTACTGTAGTAATTCATAGCAGAAATATGTAAATACAACACTGAATAAAGTATGTACACCGTTTTATCTTTTCTTAGTGTGCCAATTATATGCATGTTCTTGGTTAAATTATTTTAGCGTAGGCCTACCTCCGTTAACCAGAAGCCTATGTTTATTGGAATAATTTGCGAGTCCCATTCGCTTCCGTTGAAGGCAGGTTTTACTGTATTTTAAAATTACGTAGGTTATAATAAGGGTTCCGAGAGTGCAGTGGGATCACAAATATCATGGTTGGTTTCCAATTGGTTGTCATGCATTGGCTTTCTCATTAATAGAGTTGGAAGTAAGCTCTCATTGAGTATGTGCCATTGTGTTACAAAATGCAAAAGATTTGATAAGGATAATTTAGTTTTAGGATAACCTAGGTTATTGACTCCAAAAGATGACCATTGTGAAAATAACTCTTACTACCGGTACTGTTATTTCTGCTAATTACTGTTATTTCCAAAGCCTACCTGGTATTCTCAGATTGATTTTATCCTAATTAATAACTCTTTAAAGTGCAACATTTTTATTTCATATAGGCTACATGTTTAACATTTGGATTAAAATGAATACTACACTTCCAAAGAGTATACACAAAGAGCATTAAAAAACAAAAACAAGTTGTTACACCAAGGAACATACTTACAAAAGGTCTAACCTTTTCCCGATATCCAACAATTACTAGCTTGCTAGAAGAACGAAGGGAAAAAAATGCATTTACTAACTTGCTAAAAGAAGGAAGGAAAAAATAATGCATTTACTATAAATCAAGAATAGAGCTGAGGGGGAGTGGGGAGACCCAGCTCAGGAATCCCTTTGAGTCAATAATTCCAAAGTTCTCTAGCCGTGAACCCCTAAGGGTGTAGACCACTTGCTGTTACCCAAAGCGTGACCATGTGTGGTAGGCTTCACTTATCCTACTCTTTTAGTTGCCTCTTGCAACAGGCTGTAGGTGTATTAAATCCTCCACCCAAGGGAGGTGTGGGGAGGGGAGGGGGGGGGGGGGGAGGAGGAGGAGGAGGAAAGAAATGAAGCTATCTTGATCCATCAATAAGTTAGGGAGTTAAAAAGACAAGGTTAAAGTAGGAAAATGAGATATGCCCAAGGCCTTGGATACCCTAATATCATCGGGGTTAGAAGAGAATGAGAGTTAACTAAGGGAGGTTGACAGTAAGGGAAAATAAAAGGGAGCAGCTTGGGACAAGTGGAAGCCATGCCAGGCTCAGCTGGGGCCTTGTGTTTGTCAACCTACATCACACAAGGAAAAAGTCCCTAGGGAGAGAGCAAGAGATTTGGGTTAAGTCACTCGCACTTTACAGATATGATGGATGATGATGATGATGATAATTGTTGTTTTAAGGGGCCTAACATCTAGGTTATCGGCCCAGATATGATGGCATTAAAATGAGCTTCTCTTAAAGCATGTTAATATTATTGTGGTAGATTTATAGAAAGAGGAAAAAAAGACTCTTTATGTATGGCTTCTTTTTCAGATACATTTAACCTCACTTGTGCCAAGATGTTCTTATGTGTTCTGGAGGATGGAAAGCCTGATTAAACCAGAAGCTACAACTTTGGAGAGTACTCGTTACGTCATACTCAAGTTACTTTAGCCACCAAAACTAATGTATCATAACTACTGCATATTTCAAGACTGTACATAGTAAGTTGTTCCTAATTGCCATGGGCTGTGATGTCTTGCCTTGAAATGAATCTCATTGGTGGGTGTGTAATGAAGCACATTCCAGGTTTGTAATATAGAAGACTGTTCACATTTGCAATTTCATATACGGTAGGCCTATTTAACTTACTTATCCAATATACGATACTATTACAGTCCAATTAAATATTTTGTCGTAAGATTGAATTACATTTTGTAAATATTCACAGAGTGAAATTATGTTCTAAAGTATCGATACTCTGTACCCTCCTAGTCACTGCTACATACTTTCTTCAAATTTGTGGACACATTCTTTTCCAGCATCCTGTTCTCTCATCATCTTGGTCTTCTTGCTGCTTAATCAGATCTCATGTCAAGGGATACAGTGAGGGATGTGACTTACCATTCAATTGTTCATAAGCCAATAAGGCTTCAAAGCTTTCTATGACCATTGAGTAATTAGAATAACACAGAAACACAATCTCCTTTCTCTATTTGTTTTAATTGTCACACAACTGCAGCAACATACAGTACGGTATATGTCTGAAGACATATGGCAATTTTATTTGTGAAAGAGCACAAATAGCACACCATATCTCGTATGTGAAAAGGAGTGTGTCAGATGTGGTGTAGGTTACGAGGTGATACCGTATATGAAATGACAGTATGTGAAATGTTGTGTAGGTCAAATCCTGTATGTGAACTGTTGTAGATCCTAGAAGCGGTTATATGGACAGAAGTGAAAATGCAGTGATACAGTGAACATTATCTGAACATTAAATTCTGTGACAGCATTTACTACTACATTATACATTCCATTTTATTACAGTAGCACATCATCATAGAAAACATATCGTCTAGAATCTCAGTTGTAAGAATTTGGATGCAATACAGGTCTAATCAGTGGCATTTATTGAAGATGGTAATTAAAAATTGTTATTTATGAATGCTTCCTTTTTTTTATAGATTGTATATAAAATTGTTCTGGACCGGAAGTTGCAGGGTCACTTTGTAATTTTAGAAATAAATTGTTCATGCTATATCCAATGTTTTATTATTGCACGTCTGTCATATCCTTGCCGGCAGTTGATGTATGAACTAAGAGTTGTCAACTGTGTGGTGCAATCTGTATACTACATTATTAGTCTGTCTGTCTGTTAGGTAGTCAGCCCGAAGGCTGGTTGGATCCTCAGAAAGTACCGCCATTAGGTTATGTGGGTAGATACTTACAAAAACCCAAGGCGGCGCTTTATTGAGGCGTACTAAGCAAGAAGAGGAGTGAGGTAGTTTGCCATTGCTTTCCTCACTGAGTCAGAACAGCAGTACTAACCCTATGAGTACATTATTAGTAAACAAACAATATTTTATGTCGTCGTTATAGCTTTTAATCATCACAACAGAGCACTTATCTCACATTAATTTACAACATATTACACACCTATGCAGCAGGCACGTGGACAACAACTAAACGGGAGGAAAGTAGAATCCAGGCAGCAGAGATGAAGTTCCTTAGAGGTATAATTGGAAAGACAGAGACAAAATCAGAAACAAGGAACTTGGGAGAAAACAGGATTCCCGAAGTTACAAGACAAGATCGAGATCAGTAAGCTAAAATGGTATGGACATATGATGCGAATGGGAGAAGACAGAGTCCCGAAGTGATTATATACTGAGAAAGTCACGGGAAGGCAGAGGATGAGGTCGATGGATGCAGTGAGGGAGAGCGTTGAGAAAAGAGTGAAAGTGGAGGATGTACTGGAAGAGGGATGAGAGTGGTGGAGAGGCAGAAAAGTATGGAGGTCCTTGTTTCACACCCCAACCCAGATCACTGGAACCAGGAAATGAAGAATTAGTAGTTTACAAGGTAGTTTTAGGGCTTATTGCTTGAGTGTATCACAGCAATAGTAACTACACCTTCATAGATTAGTTTTGGGAGAGGAAGACTGTTTTTGTTGATGAGAGTCATTTCTAATTTTTTACAACATTAAAATAAATAGTTCTCTTTTCGAGTGCTTAATGCCTTAATATTTATCAATAATAATCACCACACTTACTAAGTTTTCTGACAGGCTTCCTTGTATTTTGTTTTTTGGAGGACAGAGACTGTCTGTGAGACTGTAGGTTTGGTAGTGTCTTGTAGAGCTGTTGGTCTTGCGTATTTGGATCTTATGATGCTTGCTTGACGAGAGAATCATGTCGTCCATTAGTTTTCTTCTTCACTAGTCCATAACAATACATATAAATCTTAATCACAAGTAATTTAGGTATTACATATTCCAGTACAGTAATTGGAATGATTTTTGTGTTGACCGACTGAACCTGTTTTCGCGGAGTTACCGGTACGAGTACAGTCTGCACTGTATATCATTGGATCACTGTGGCACGAACTTTGCGTTTGATCAGTTGGGTGTATTTCAAGTCTATGTTAAGGGAACATTTTTTAGGCATTCATGCGTTTAACTGATGACGATTGTATCATTACAGTAGTATTAGCATTATTACATATTAGCACAAGTAGAAGAACAACACAATCTCTTAGTGTCAGTAATGCTTGATGGGGAGTGTACATGCCTTCCCTTTTGATTCGCTCTCGCCCTGATGTGCCGAAAGACAGATGCAAAAGGTTGATAGCACACTCAGGAACGTCAGAGACTCGTCAGATGGGTAATAGCTTTGGATCAAAGGCTGTATCCTGGGTTTTGTGGTGCCTGGGACAGTCTGGGCCGCAGGCACCTACCTGTCCTTAATAAAGTTACACGTACTACTACAGTCATCACATACAGTAGTTATTGTTGTTTTAAGGGGTGGAACAGCGAGGTCAATTGCCCCTAGTCATCACATAAATACAGGTTATCAGACAAGTTTAATACACACCCAACTACATGGGGCTGATGATCAAGATGTCCCAAGCCCCTGAAATGAATAACACCACCACCACCATCACGATGATCAATTCCACATGGATCGGCCTTAAGAACTACGAATTCCAATTGATTAAAGGATGTTGCCAAGTCATGTAGCAACTCTTCCACCTTCCAACTTGCATTATGATCCTGTGTGGCTAAGGTAAGTAAAGAAGTATCCAGAGAAAGAGAAAAAAAATCCTCTTCTTTCTCTCAAGAAGTACTGTTTGTCAGGGTGCTGTTGTTAGCAATATGTTCTGTGAATAAGTTTTTATTGTTAGTAAAAACAATTGTAAGTGCTCTTCGACCTTCCAACTTGCATTATGATCCTGAGTGGCTAAGGTAAGTAAAGAAGTATCCGCCTGATCAATACACAAAATTTATATATGGGTCTATATTAAAACAATTTGGTACATGTTTCGGGGCCTGTTATAATGGCCCCTTCATCAGCCAATAACATACAGATTATCAGTATAAAGCACTTAAAGTGCCCCCCTTATTCTCTGTAATTTTGTCACAGTCAAGTGTTTTTATCACCACATCATCTTTGAATGATTATGTTCCATTTTCATCCATTCTTTTTACACGTTAGTTTTACCTTTTATCAATGTATCCTATGTTAATACTGATAATCTGTATGTTATTGGCTGATGAAGGGGCCATCATAATAGGCCCCGAAACATGTACCAAATGGTTTTAATATAGACCCATATATAAATTTTGTGTATTGATCGGCCAGATACCCCGATTTTATTATACTTGATTGTCAATCAATACGGAACCATGACTGAGTCTAATGAGTGCCAGGTGACCCCATGACTACTAATCTTTGGCTTTCTTGACGTGGGCCACTGCCTCTTGGATCAAACAGGTATTCGATTGTCCTCAGGATGCTAAGTGCACCCCATTTCAGCCATAGCAATAGTTCTAAAATCCTTGATGGTTAGCGAGGATTCAAATCCGGAACGTCCTAGGTAACTTGGGTTAGTGACCCTTACAGAAATAAACAGAAACAGATGGGTTCTTGCCTAGAAGCACTAACATTCTACAATGTTTCATTTTATAAGTTGAATGTAAGCAAAAGAAAGGTGTATCTTCATATGTATGTGGTAGACCCTGGTGTAAGAACTCAATATTACTGTACGTTATATAAACTTAAATCTCTTAGGATGTTTCAATTTGCTTTTTATTTTTTTGCCTTTCGTCAATTATAAACGCTGTTACTCGTGTTCCAATAAACATTACTCATAACTTCTCTATATTTATGGATCCCTACAAAGAAACATCCTAATCCATATTGGTTACCCTGACGTGTTATTCAACGGCACGAAACACTTATTTGGCTAGTGAGGTATAAATATGAATAACATCAGCAACAACTCTAATCCTGCACCAACTTCAGCAGGGAACAAAGCGGAACTTGCACGGATTTCAGTGAGGTTCCTGCCGATCTGGAATAAAAACATAAAGGTATGGTTCCTTCATGTTGAAGCACAATTCACCACGTATAAAAAGTGAAACCACGAAATTCAATCGTGTCATTGCTTCGTTAGAAACGGATACCGCGGAATTAATTTTAGCCTTTTTATCCCACCATTATCTGCCACATGTAAAATGATGCAGCCATTGCTATCTATTATTAGATAGAAGTGTTTTAGTCCATCTACACAAGATTGTGGGTCTCTGTATTACAAAGTGTCTTATTTAAAGTTACAGAAATTCTGATCTAGCGTTGACTTGAAAAGCTCCTAATAATAGATTACTTAGGCAATACTGAAAAATGGCTTCCAATATTTCAATACCATTGCTTCACCCGAAAAGTACCAAACTGAACTTCATCTTCCAACAGGCAAGTCACTGAAAATACCCATAATAGAATGGGAGAACATCTGGCAATGTAAATCCAATAACTTTTACATGGCCTAAATTGAAAATAGAATTACGGTTAATATTAAAAGGCGAGCGTGTTGTTACGAAGATCTTGCTATTTCAAAGTGTCCTGTTTTAAGTTTCAGAAATTTTGATCAAGTGATTCTGATAGCCAGTCTTGCACCTGTTGGTAAAACTCTTTTGGGACTGAACAATTTATCTTCCACTTCATGATATTAAAATCAATGACAACGAAACACTTGGATGAGAGGAACACGTACACACTAAAGATAGAAAACCTAAACATGAAACATCTTTCATGTTACACAATTAGAGGGAATTACGGTACTAATATATTGATAATAAAAGGTTACGAGGAGTCGACTCGTCGGAGAAAAACAGAATGCTGACGAGGACTCCCAAGCGTAGAAGATGAGTAGAGAAGAATCGGACAGGTACAGTAATGACAACTTAAGCACACACCATAATCATGTCAAAGCAACTGTGTAAAGGCTAGTCCACACCAAGATGTTTTCGTTAACTTTGTTAATGAACACTGTTCATGAACAATGTTCATGAACATTTTTGACTGTTCATAAACAAAATAGCGTGTTCGTTTACTTTTCGAGCATGTTCATGAACAAAATCTCTTTAACTTTTGTGAATGAAACTTTTCATTAACTTTTCGTGTTTTCGTTAACATTTTGGTTCGTGCATGCGCAAAGACGCAATTAAGGTACCATAACTGAAATTGTTGTTTTGATACTCTAGACAAGGTTCATTCTGGTTCCGTATTGATAACTAATTAACTGAGTATAAAAAGGTTAAAAGTTCCGCCTGATCAATACTTTTATTAATTAAGATCACTGTGTGGTCATTAATGGGACATGATTCGAGGCCTAATTAATAGTTTTGGCCCCTTCATCAGCCGATATGACAGAGAACGATACAAGAATATTTAAATATAAAGGGAACAAAATTCCGCCTGATCAATACAACACTTTTCAGTCAAGGGGCTATATTAAACCCATTTGGATGGTACATGTTTCGAGGCCTCCCTTGGCCCCTTCATCAGCCATACATATAAACATATTGTCAGTACAATTATCAGAATAAAATTGAAAAGGTTAAAACTAACATGAGATAACAGGATGAAAATGAAACATAAAAACCATGAGGACAGTTGTGGTACAAATAAATTAAATAAAACTTATCCTAAGAAAAACTTACGAATATCACAAACAAATGGAAAAACACATTAAAAAACAGTATATGTTAAAATGTGAACTTAAAATGTAATTTATATGACTCTTGTAAAAATCTTCTAGTTTTGATAAAGTATAATAGCAGAATTCCGTGCCCGAAAATCTAGGGAATTCGACCCATAGAAAAAGTTAAAAGTATGTAAAAAACTGATAGTCATAAAATGACTTTGTTGACTCCATACGAAGGATCGTTGGTGGAAAGAACAATACATCGCCATGCATGAAAGTCAAATCGGTCAAGCTTGATGAAGGCCTCTTGAAATGGAGACCGATTTGACTTTCATGCATGGCGATGTATTGTTCTTTCCACCAACGATCCTTCGTATGGAGTCAACAAAGTCATTTTATGACTATCAGTTTTTTACATACTTTTAACTTTTTCTATGGGTCGAATTCCCTAGATTTTCGGGCACGGAATTCTGCTATTATACTTTATCAAAACTAGAAGATTTTTACAAGAGTCATATAAATTACATTTTAAGTTCACATTTTAACATATAGCCTACTGTTTTTTAATGTGTTTTTCCATTTGTTTGTGATATTCGTAAGTTTTTCTTAGGATAAGTTTTATTTAATTTATTTGTACCACAACTGTCCTCATGGTTTTTATGTTTCATTTTCATCCTGTTATCTCATGTTAGTTTTAACCTTTTCAATTTTATTCTGATAATTGTACTGACAATATGTTTATATGTATGGCTGATGAAGGGGCCAAGGGAGTGTAACGTTTATTAATGCCCCATGTTGGTAGCGACAAATGTAACAGTTTCGCTAGCCCACACTGTTGGGAGAAAATGTAATTGTTTACCTTTGCCTAAGCTATGTTGTTTTAATGGGCGCCAAGACTTCAACGCAATGCTGAAATCTAAATTTGTATTTAACAACGTCTAGCTCTGGTAGAACACCGTCAAGAATCTATTCACTCAGATCGTGGTATGATTTGATCATTAACCCAACAAACAATTGTATCAGGAGAAGGAATTGGTCTATATCTAATGCTACCTACTGAAAGCAAAGATTGCATTGTAAAAGAAATGAATTTATTATATAAAACAAGTATAGCAAAATTAATAATAATAATAAGTATAAAATTTAAATTGGAGCGTTGTGATTTGAATATTACCGATAGAAAATTACGTGAAAACGGAGTCTGATAAATTGATTTTACTCTTATTTCCAAGCTATGAAGTTACTGAAATATGAAATATAAAACAAAGAAAAATGAGAGATTGCGTATTTCTGCGTCATTTGCGCTTACCATTGGAAATTGCCAAGGCATTTCCCTCGTTCTTGATGATGTTGTGAGCTTCCCACAGTCTCCTGGACGTCGTCATCTCCGTCGGAATTTGATGATATTCTGGTAGATTAGATAATTCTATGGTCCGTACCTCGGACCCAAACACTCGTACAACCAAGTTTTACAAAAGTTCGTCGCTAACTCCACTGAACATCGGAGCGACACGCACTTGCGACCGTACTCTGCAAGTTCTACACAGATTGTTCGTTCCACGGAACATCGGAGCGTCCCCCGCGTATAACCATACTCCGCAAGTATTTCACAGATAGTCCTTAACTCCACTGAACATCGGAGCGACTCGCACGCGCATCCATACTCCTCAAGTATTTCACAGATAGTCCTCGTTTCACGGCGCGTCGAACGATATATGCACACGTCGGCTCCCCACTCTTCAGCCGACTCCTAGCTTACGTTGTCTCCGCTGATTGGCTGTACCCCACTCGCTATACTCCCCTTCTCTGGGTCATTACACTCGGCGGGAGGGTTCCGTTCCAACAATTCGCCTTTCCTGGACGATGCGACCCAAGATTGCGTCATGCTTCTCGACAAGATTAAGCGTGTACTTGAAATCCCAGTGAGTCACGTCTCTCGATATACCCTAACTGACGAAAACTCCGTAAAATTCCGTAATCACATAATTTTCTATAATATTGTCGTTCGTAATAATTTGCTTGATAGCGTTTTCTAAGACATAGAAAACCTATCTGAATGCTAATAATTTTTATAAAATGCTCCGAAAATACCTTAATAATAATTATAATAAATTAATAATAATAATAAATTACCATGAAAAATTCTCTTGGCTGAACAATTTGCCGCGTAAATAAATATAGAATGGCTTCCTACTGACTTATGCCAGTTGCATAAAACCCCTCGAAAAACACGTTACATATTCGCCTCGGATCATCGGATGATTTACCGTGACGACGGTCCATTATCCGATTATCCCAGACACGTTAATAAACCCCATCCAAAATACATATTACATAAACGAAATCACCCTAAATTACAGATATATACACTCATATTTTTTCTTCACGCACTTTGCGTCAAAGTTTGTTGTCACTATGGATTGCACTTTGCAACCAGTCCAATGTTTTACATATGGAATAGTGTTCCACGGATA
Organism: Meconema thalassinum; assembly: GCA_946902985.2. NCBI lineage: Eukaryota > Metazoa > Arthropoda > Insecta > Orthoptera > Tettigoniidae > Meconema > Meconema thalassinum. The sequence continues at coordinate 122,323,904 of OX336393.1, read as the reverse complement.
TTTCCGCCTCTCAAATTTCTCTATGTTGGAGAAATAGACATAATTAATGTGTGAGCACTATGTATTTATGATGTCATATCACACGCATTGAAGGTGTTCTGATATATTTATATCACCATAGAACTCCCTAATTTCACTGGAGGTCCCCTCCTTATGGTGAAATTTAATCTCACTTATCACTGAGCACACGATCACACTATTGTGGCAGCGCCTCGTGACCATAATACTTAATCTCTCTTTGAAGTAGATTAAATTAATATTGACTTCTGAAAAAAAAACAGTAAATGTGCATTACATATAACACCAAATATTTCTGTGCCGTAATCGCCCTGTCTTGTTAAGTTCCCGTTAACCATATTCTACTTAATACTAGTTCTCAACACAGACCAATTCTCCTCACACAAATAATACCATTATACAAATTATCTTAAATTACACACTTACAAATCTTACATGGCGAGGCCGTAAACAGAAATCACGTGTGCTGATATGTATGAGTTTCATGAAGGACTGTCTCGCATTCTGATGGCCCATCTTTTATCTCGTGGACGCCTTAAGCTAACAAGCCCTATACAAGCGCTCCCCCATCTCTTGGAGATAAATGGGAACCCATCAGCGCTGCCAAAATGGCCTTGGTGCATCGAGACAATTTAGTGCTCAACAGCATCCGACAATCCCGTCATATTTCCCTGTACCTTAAAAACTCTCATTTACTTACATACTACCCCCCTGTGTGACTTCTGATACACCTGCCTTAAGACCAGATCCTCCCACGCACCAAATACCACACTTACTCATTTGATAGGCTGGCTCGCCAGCTAAACACACTCACTTTATGACACATATTTTCGTAGACTATGTATATTATACGTCCCGTATAATCTGTTTCCCTCACTATTCTCCAGCACATATGCTGTTTTTCCAATACGTTTGGAAACTATAAATGTTTCTGCGTCACCTGCTTCCAACCTTGCAAGTGGCTCCCTTTAAATGAACGTCATCACGTTGCTCTACCTAGCATATTTCTCAGTGTCTGTAACGATGCCCTGTTGCTACTGTCCACACATGCACATATTAAAATACCGTCCTCTGCTTTAACCACAGGATAATCCCTACATAAATTAGTGTCCCTCGATAGCATGTCTGCAAGAATGTTATCTTTACCTTTAATATATTTTACTGTGAATTCATATTCCTGCAGAGCAAGAATCCACCTACTAACTCTGTTAGAACTGAGTTTACAAGTCCTCATATACAGTAATGCATGGTGATCTGTGTGGATCTCAAATTTCCCCCCTACTAAATACATTCTAAATTTCCCTAAACTGAAAACAATACCTAAAAGCTCTAACTCAGTAATCGTGTATCTTTTCTCTGCTGCAGTCAGTCCTCGCGAGGCTAAAGATACAATGCACAGATTACCCTCATCATCTTTCTGACATAATACTCCAGCAATGCCTATATGTGAAGCATCTGTCATAACCACATATTCCTTATCTTTTAACGGATATTTCAGCACTACAGCTTTCTCAAAACCTTCCTTCAGCGCTCTAAAAGCCTGATCATGCTTGGACTCCCATCTCCACAGAGTCCCACTTTTAAGCAATTCCCTGAATGGTTCTACCAACCCTGAGTATTTAAGAACGAACCTCCTGAAAAAGTTGCAAATTCCCAGGTAAGTTTTTAACTGTTTAACATTCTGTGGCACCTCTGCGTTAAGTATCTTATTAACCCTACTTTCTTCTGGTGTTACACCTCTACTCGACACTCTATGACCTAAAAATGTCACTTCTGACTGACAGAATGACGACTTAGACAGCTTCAAAGTGAACCCTGCCTGATCTAACTTCTGAAAAACTATATTTAAATGACGTAGATGCTCCTCAAAACTGCGTGAACTAATTACCATATCATCTATGTAAATGGTTACAAACTCTCCTGTGTCATCCCCTAATGCAATGTTTAAAGCCCTAATTAAAGCTGCTGAACTACTCTTTAACCCATAAGGTGTTCTACAAAATTGATAAAGGTTATATTTATGACTAAAAGCTGTAAATGGTCTATCTTCGTACATAAGTGGCACTTGCCAAAAACTGGAACTCAAATCTACACAAGTGAAATACTTCTTCCCCTCAAATGTTTGCATTAATTCCTCTATTGACATAGATTTCAGCTGATCTGAACTAATTCTACTGTTAACCAAACGAGCGTCTAAACAAATACGAACAGTGCCGTCGGTCTTGGGTACCGTTATCAAAGAATTAACATATGGACTGTTCGAGTGCTCAATAATCCCATCTTCAAGCATCTGGTTAATTTGTGCCTCAACTGCACTCTGATAAGCGAAAGGTACAGGATATCTATGTCCTGTGAATACTGACCTATCAATAACGTTCAATGAATGTGTATAGCAATTGGCCATACCAATGCGATCCTCAAAAACTCTCCTATTACACCATAACACATCATAGAGCCGAACACACTGTTCATCCTCTATATTTCCCTGAAATGCAGCCTCACGTAACGAGTCCTCTAGACTTCCGTTCGTAATCACACTGCCCACAAAACATGGAGAACCCCGCTCTACGGCTGGCGATATCTCATTTAAAGTACAAATCACACCTACAATACTACTTCTCTGAATTTGGTCATTGAACGCTACTTCTACTTCAGAATCTCCCCATTTAAATTTCAAACTCCCTACATCATAACATAAGTTACCAGACACTCTACTTAGCCACTCTGAACCCAAGATAACACTGAATACTAAATTTGGAATTACAAGACAAATCTGCTTCTCTACATGATTATTAATTTTAATGTCTACTAAAACTTGCTTAGAAATTACTTTAGACCTCTTCCCAACAGCTGTGATAACAAAAGTGCTTTTAATTGGCATCTCCTCAAAATTTACTCCAGTTCCTTTCATTTTATCATAAAATGCACTACTTATGCAACTCTTCATACAACCACTATCAATTAAAACATCTGTGTACGCCTCGGACACGTTAAATTTAACTATGGGGCTCTTACTAACCACTTCCTGAATAATACCTTCATCATTTAGTTCATGTAATAATTCATTTCTTACATTTAGGTCATAGGGTTCCTGTATAATTGTATGGACAGGGCATACTACAGACTGAGATTCTGACCTTACTTCGCAGCCTGGTTCGCGTTTAAAGAACCGCTACAGCTGGCCTTAGTACTACTAATTACTAAACTGGTCTGGTTGTTCTGGGCTGTGTTGTCATTGTTTGGCTGTATATTACTACCACTAGGCTGTCCTCTTCCTTGACCCCTATTCTGGTTGTAATTATTGTCATTATAATTTCTCCCTTGATTTCCCCTGAAATCATTGTTTCTCCCTTGATTTCCCCTGTAATCATTGTTCCTCCCTTGATTTCCCCTGAAATCATTGTTCCTCCCTTGATACTGATTACCATAGCCATTTCCTCTGTTCTGATATAGCTGATTATTATTATTTCTATTTTGAGCGTTGGCCCCTTCGCCACCGTTCCCTTGAACTTCTTGATGCCTGGCTTCATTAGGTCTATTATTATTATTACCCTGGTTCCGATTGAAATTGTCCTCATAACCCCCTCTCCCTAGTGCATCAAATGTGCTTAACAAATTTTCTACTTGTGATATAGTCTTTACATTCTGGATACAAGCAGCCTCCTTGATCCTATAGGGAAAGTGCCTAAGTAGCAACCTTACCACATCACTTTCCTCCTTCAAGCCATCCAGATATTTACACACTAATACCTGCCCTAAAAAGTATTCGGTCATGGTGGAGCTTCCTTTAGGGTTATATTTACCACACACTACTCCCTCACGATGCTGCGACTGAATAACCTCATTCCAGAACTTTTCACAGAATTTCATTTTAAAATCATTGATATTAGTAAACTTGTCTCTGTAGACAGCAAACCAATTCCTCGTTTCCCCCACAAACACTTGTTCTAAAATTTCAACTACCTGGCACCACTCAATACTACCATTTTCCAACCTCTCCCCGAATTTATTTTCTATAGTGTTCATGAACTCCATTGGGCACCCCTGTCGATTGCTGAACTTACCCAGTTCTACCTCCCTGTGTGTGCTATTCACCAAAACTGGCCTATTCTGACTATTTTCTTGCCTGATCCTAGCTTTTAATTTTAATTCTAATTCTGCGATTTTCTCCTCAGCCTTCCTCTCAATACTGTTTACTGTTAATTTAATGTTTCCTTCTGATTCTTCTACTTTATCATATAGCTTTGCTTGTTTCTCCTCAATCTTGCTAATGCTCTCTCTATTACTCTCTCTTAAATCATTTACTTCTGCAACTATTTGTGAGTGGACTTTCTCAATTCTACCCCCCAGCTGTTCCTTAACCTCTTTAGTAGCTACCTGAATTTTGTCAATTTCTCCCCCCAATTGCTTTTTGACCTGCTGTGTTTCCAGTTGCACTAGTTCTTTTAAATTTTCAGCCTGTGTACTGATTCTAATTTCCAACTCCTCCTGTACTTTTCCTAATTTTCTGTCTACATCTGCAATAATCTCTTTAGCCTTTTCTTCCATCACCCCCCTGATCTCACCTCTAATCAGTTCAAATTTGTCACTCATTTCCCTACTGTTTTGTTCTAATTTAGCATTTAAAGTTTCAGTACTCTCTCTATTTTCCTTACTGTTTTGTTCTAATCTGGCGTTTAAAGTTTCATTACTCTCTCTATTTTCCCTACTGTTTTGTTCCAGTTTTGCGTTTAAAGCGTCTGTACTTTCTTTATTTTCCCTACTGTTTTGTTCTAATTTTGCATTTAAGGCATCACTACTAACTTTGTTCTGATACATGAACTCGAGAAGTAAAGTTTTTAATTCTGGTTGGCCCCTACACTCCCTGTTTCAGTATCGGGATTTACCTCCGCTACCCCGGTACTACCATCACTCGACATACTGCTCGTATCATCACTCTCCAGCTGATGACCACTACGTAACCTCATCTGTCTTTCTTTCTCATCCCCCATAATGATATACACTGATAAAGACAAATAATCCCCAAAATACAGGCACAGAAATATATACCCTTCTCCTTCCACAAATGTTATTAGGTTTTCATCCCCATGTTGGGCGCCAAATGTAACGTGTTTTAATGCCCCATGTTGGTAGCGACAAATGTAACAGTTTCGCTAGCCCACACTGTTGGGAGAAAATGTAATTGTTTACCTTTGCCTAAGCTATGTTGTTTTAATGGGCGCCAAGACTTCAACGCAATGCTGAAATCTAAATTTGTATTTAACAACGTCTAGCTCTGGTAGAACACCGTCAAGAATCTATTCACTCAGATCGTGGTATGATTTGATCATTAACCCAACAAACAATTGTATCAGGAGAAGGAATTGGTCTATATCTAATGCTACCTACTGAAAGCAAAGATTGCATTGTAAAAGAAATGAATTTATTATATAAAACAAGTATAGCAAAATTAATAATAATAATAAGTATAAAATTTAAATTGGAGCGTTGTGATTTGAATATTACCGATAGAAAATTACGTGAAAACGGAGTCTGATAAATTGATTTTACTCTTATTTCCAAGCTATGAAGTTACTGAAATATGAAATATAAAACAAAGAAAAATGAGAGATTGCGTATTTCTGCGTCATTTGCGCTTACCATTGGAAATTGCCAAGGCATTTCCCTCGTTCTTGATGATGTTGTGAGCTTCCCACAGTCTCCTGGACGTCGTCATCTCCGTCGGAATTTGATGATATTCTGGTAGATTAGATAATTCTATGGTCCGTACCTCGGACCCAAACACTCGTACAACCAAGTTTTACAAAAGTTCGTCGCTAACTCCACTGAACATCGGAGCGACACGCACTTGCGACCGTACTCTGCAAGTTCTACACAGATTGTTCGTTCCACGGAACATCGGAGCGTCCCCCGCGTATAACCATACTCCGCAAGTATTTCACAGATAGTCCTTAACTCCACTGAACATCGGAGCGACTCGCACGCGCATCCATACTCCTCAAGTATTTCACAGATAGTCCTCGTTTCACGGCGCGTCGAACGATATATGCACACGTCGGCTCCCCACTCTTCAGCCGACTCCTAGCTTACGTTGTCTCCGCTGATTGGCTGTACCCCACTCGCTATACTCCCCTTCTCTGGGTCATTACACTCGGCGGGAGGGTTCCGTTCCAACAATTCGCCTTTCCTGGACGATGCGACCCAAGATTGCGTCATGCTTCTCGACAAGATTAAGCGTGTACTTGAAATCCCAGTGAGTCACGTCTCTCGATATACCCTAACTGACGAAAACTCCGTAAAATTCCGTAATCACATAATTTTCTATAATATTGTCGTTCGTAATAATTTGCTTGATAGCGTTTTCTAAGACATAGAAAACCTATCTGAATGCTAATAATTTTTATAAAATGCTCCGAAAATACCTTAATAATAATTATAATAAATTAATAATAATAATAAATTACCATGAAAAATTCTCTTGGCTGAACAATTTGCCGCGTAAATAAATATAGAATGGCTTCCTACTGACTTATGCCAGTTGCATAAAACCCCTCGAAAAACACGTTACAGGAGGCCTCGAAACATGTACCATCCAAATGGGTTTAATATTGCCCCTTGACTGAAAAGTGTTGTATTGATCAGGCGGAATTCTGTTCCCTTTATATTTGACTTTTAATCAATACGGAACCATGAATGATTGTACGAATACAGGAATATTTTGCGTAGCACTTAAAAATCCCCTTAAAATTGAATCTTGTATGGTGCACTATACCAGTTGCTAGGAATCTTAATGTTATACCTAGCCTGCTTCATCATGAATTAATAGTTCTGACATAAGTATTCTCTCCAAACTTAATTCTAAACGCCTTTCCAATATTTTTCTTTGCCCCACCTTGCGTCTGCGCTTTTCTCTAATTGTACTCACTAAAATAATGAAAGCTGCAGCTGTAAGTACTTTCTTCTTCCTGACCCTATCCATTATAACCTCACAAACAGTTTATTTAATGTTGAAGATGTTTGTTAACAAAAGTTTATTTGGTGAGGACATAGTGTTGAAGAAGTTTGTTAACAAATGTTTAGTAAACATGTTGAGAAATGTTATAATTAACATTGTTCATGAACATTGTTCATTAACTTTGGTGTGGACTAGCCTTAAGAATACACACAGGTAGAGCAAGAATTTTTAAAGAGAAAGAGGGAAACTGAGCATATGCGTTGAATCGCAGAAATAGAAAGAGTGCAGCCAAGACAAAGATAAGGTAAATAGTGTTACAGACTTAAATAAGATACCACAATCTCACACGTGAGATACAAGAAAAATCCTGAGGATACCTGCATGGTGGTAGAATTATAATCGCCTTGCTTGGGCAAATGAAAAGATGAGGTGTGAAGTGCCAGCACATGTTTGCCTGTCAATCTGGGTGCAAACTGAGTCGCAGCGAACTGCCTGCCCAGCGGATTAATTTATCAAGAATAAACGAGGCCAGACGAATGTCACGAAGACATAAGTGTGTCCAAGAAGGCAATTAAGGCACAAAACTGTCACATATAGGGCATCCAATGTTGAAGAAAACCCACAGACAAGCATAATGGCCAATAGTACCCACACATATTGACACTCGAGGAAGAGAGGGAAGGTAACAGAAATGCACTCCCAAATGAAGTAAAAGAAAAAAAAATCACTATAGTTGCAAGGCACATTTGCACAACCGCTCACAATGGTCAACATAACATATCAACATCCAAAAATAAAATAAACATTTTGGTGACATACCGTAATATACAGTACTGTAGTCTCTTGTAAGTAACGTTGCACAAGCAAAAGCGCAAGGTAAGAGGAAGTTAAACAAAAGAACTAAATTTAACCAACGATATGTGGTTTTGTAATTTTGGGGTACGTATCAAAACTCCAGTCACAAAGATTCAATTCTCGGCTCTGCCAAGAGATTTCATTTTGGTCTGAGGGCTGAAAGGTGGTTCACTCAATTTCGTGAATTGGCTGCGTGGCTCAGCAGTAATGTTCTCACTTGCTGGGCCCAAGGTTGCAGGTTTGTATCATGGCGGAGTCAGCTGGCATTTGAGGGTGCGCAAATGCGAGAGAGACGTGTCAGTATATTTACTGGCACATTGAAGATCCCCTTCAGGGAAAAATTCCGGCACCCAGGCGTCTCTAAAAGCCAGAGTAGCTAACAGGAACGTAAAACCAATGGCCATAAAGATAAATATTCAAATAGGTTAAGTACTTTCAACAGTTATTGACACAATTGTGTCAGGCTTCCTTGTCTACGAACACATTTCATAGCATGGTATATATCACACCGTTGGTCACAGTGAACACACATGCAGCCTGGACCTGGCTCGTGGAATCCCGAAGTGCTACATATTTTATGGTGGAATCCATGCACGGCAAACCTGGTAACTGTATGCCTCAGATCATATCCTCCACGCATCCATTCCCGGTTAATCAACGCATCTGTGGAATAAAATTCATCCCATATCGTATCTCTCTTCATGTGTAGTTCCTGCAGTAATTCCGTGTAGACCCTTGTCTCCGGAAGTAGAAGTCTCAGCCTTAAGTCTTCTGCTTTGCAAGGACATAGACCAGACGAGATGGTGTGTATTTCGACACACATAGAACTCGCTTCAGAAATCTTGCCTTAAACCTTTGCAAATCTTATAAATGTTTCTTCGAGAGATATTCCCATATTAGCTCTAGGCCATATATTGCTGTTGGAGCTACTTTTGCATGAAACCATGCCATGGCTGTTTCCAATGATAGCTGTGGCAGGTGTTTGACATCACTGATGCTCCGTATAGCTGCAATAATTCTCTCCTTTAGGTGGATTGTGAAGGTTGTTCCTGTTACCTGTATTGTTATCCCTAAATATTTGTATCGGTTATTGATTTGTAGCAAATGCCCCTTGCATAAAATGAAGTCATTCTCCTCTCCTGAAAACTACCAATTCTGTTTTGTTCGCATTAAGGGCCATTTCATTTTCCTGCGCCCATTCCGTCAGCAAGTCTATGGCTACTTGTAGTTCCACTTTACTCTCAGACGCAAGAGCCATGTCATTACCATATATGTATGCGTTAACCTTCTGGGTTTGTTTCTTAATTTTCTTGATCGCATCATGTGTAAAAATGTTGAACAGCAACGGACTTAGCGGGTCACCCTGCAGTACCCCATTCGTCTGCCGAATCCACCTTGATTTGCTTAGGTTGTCACTTATTTGAACATAGTTCTCTGATAATATGTTGGTTACTAGCCTCATGATCCATATACGTCCAATGAATTCTTCTTGTTTTCTGACAAGCTTCAATCTATCCACTGAGTCAAATGCCTTTGAGTAGTCTGCGAATATTACGTACATTTTACCTTGTTTTTTCCCGATTGCTTCATGGATACCTTGCAGGAGACATTCGGCTGCCATGAGAGTTGATCTCCCCACTCTCCTTCCAATCTGCTGGGGCAGAAGTAGCGGATCCACTATGCGGTTGATTCTCTGTGTCATCAGTTTGGTTAGTATCGTAAAAACTGCTGATTCAAGTGCAACTCCGCGATATGATCCTGAGATGCGTACTTCTCCTTTCCCTTTGTAAAGAATTTTAACGACTGCTTTCCTCCATGCATTTTGGATTTTCCCTGTTTCCAGACACTTGTTCATCAGTTCTATCCACACAGTTTCTAGATAAGGGAGTGATGTCCTCTGGTTTTCATTGCATATGCCATCTGGCCCTGGTGCCTTGTTGGATTTTCCACTTGAAATCACTTTTCTTACTTCTTCTTTGGTGAATGGGCTACACGGTTCAATTTCTCCTTCCAATTGAGGTGCTGAGTCATGTTTACACAGTATATTTTCCATGTGCTCCTCCCATACTTCCATTGGTATGTCAGCTGGAAAACTTGGCTGGCATGGGCGCAATGCAGAGCATGATTCAATTAATTCGGAAAGGGAAGATCGATGAAGCGTCACTTTTCATAGCAGACTTTATAAAAGAAGTGGCCAAAACACGGAAAGAGTGGTTTGACAGTGAGTGCTACCACGCCAAACAGGCAACTTTGAAGAAAATGCAAGAAGCTGGGCAAAGTACAGATGTTGCCAAGTTGGCAGAATATCAAGCTGCTAGAAAGGCATACAAAACTCTCTTGAAAGATAAGAAAGTCAGTCACATGGAAACACAAAGCCAAAATCTAATTAAAGAAATTGAAGAACTGGAAGAGATGTAATCGTATTATTTGACTCTCTCCTTCCCAGACTTGGGCTGTCCTGCTAGCACGTTACATGTGTCGTGTGGTGTATTTTGTATGGGACATGTTGGCAACTAGTGACAATGTGTGCACCTCGTGAGCGCTTTTCCGTCGTTTAACAAGTACTAAATACGATGTAGAAAATTTGTCCAACATGGCTGCCCTTGTGAAATGAGCAATAAATAAAAACATATCTATAAGTGATTTTGCACATATATATGGTGTAGAAGGGACTAAGGTTAGTTATTAGAATTCATAATGTTCCCCAGGTAGATGAAATACGGTATGAAAATTATCTACGGTAACACTGAAAAGAAAGCAAAATAAAAAAGAATGAGCTTTCATTCATAATTAATTAAAAAGTCTTGGAAGAAACACTGTAAAATATAATGCCGCTAAAATAAGAGTTCCTTCCAGACATAATGTAGCCTACCTGAAATATATTTTTGCAAGAGATTATTATTATTATTATTATTATTACCGGCATCCATTTCTTAGATTGGGTGGGAAAATAAATATCTACCTGAAGAAAACCACATAAGTTTCACTGTTGCTGTTGCTGTACAGGGATGACTTGTTTTATTCAACAATATAATTTTAAGCATTCTGTAGACTGTTACAAGGAATGTGAAGATAAATGTCCATTTTTGAAATGAAATCGAAATGAATGATGCAAAGGTTAAAAATCTAGCATGAATTTTGAGCAGTTAGCCTTGTATTGTTTTGATAACTTAGTTCTTGTCGTATTACATATTCTAGAAGAACAGTCTCCAATTGTATACTGTAGTTAGCTCTTATACTGGTAGGGAGGCAAAAATATCAAGTGTCCTTCTCTCCCCCTAGTTGAAACACTACTTGGTTCCTCAGTTTAGAGGCTGCGACAACATGGTCTTGTAGCCCCATATGCTTTGGGTGTGTGTAGAATCTGTCTGATAACCGGTGTTAATTGTGATGGCTGTATTGTTGTTGTTTGAGTCTTCAGTCTTTTGACTGGTTTGATGCAGCTCTCCATGCCTCCCTGTCCTGAGCTAATCGTTTCATCTCTACATAGCTACCACACCCTACATCTGAGGCAATCTGTTTAACATATTCTAACCTTGGTCTACCCCTACAGTTCTTGTCCTCGACCCTTCCTTCCATAACTAAGCTTACTATTCCTGGGTGTCTTAGTATGTGTCCTACCAACCTATCTCTTCTCTTCATTAGCAGTCGCCAGAAACATCTCTCCTCTCCCACTCGTCTTAATACCTCTTTGTTTGTAACCCTATCTACCCATCTGATCTTCATCATTCTCCTGTAACACCACATTTCAAATGCTTCAATTCTCCTCTTTTCTGCTGCACCAATAGTCCAAGTTTCACTTCCATAGAGCACCACGCTCCAGACAAAGGCTTTCAAAAATGACTTCCTAATACCTAAATCTATATTCGATGTCAGCAGATTCCTTTTTTGTAGAAATGCTTTTCTTGCCTGAGCCAACCTACTTTTTATATCCTCTTTGCTTCGTCCATCACTGGTTATTCTGCTTCCTAAGTAACAGAAATCTCCTACTTCCTTCAGCTTTTCACCTGCCAATTTGATCTCCATAGAGGTTTCTGATTTATTTCGGCTGCATTCCAGTATTTTTGTTTTACATTTATTAATTTTCATCATGAATTCTTTCCGTAAGACGGAGTCCATACCATTCAAAAACTCATTCAAATCCTCAGGCTTGTTGGCCAAGATGACGATGTCATCAGCAAATCTCAGAGTTGAAATTATTTCTCCTTGAATCTTCACTCCCACTTTAAATTTTTCTCTAATTTCCTTCATTGCTTGTTCAATGTAAAGATTGAAAAGTATGGGTGATAAGTTGCAGCCTTGCCTTACACCTTTCTGAATACCAGCTTCTCTCTCATGTCCTTCAACTCGAATGACTGCTGTCTGGTTTCTGTATAGATTGTATATCACCCTCCTATCCCTGTACTTTATTCCAATCGATTTCGAAATGTCAAACAATTTAGTCCAATCAACGTTATCAAAAGCCTTTTCTAAGTCTACAAAAGCCATGAACGTTCTCTTATCTTTCCTTATTCTACCTTCCAAAATCAGCCTAAGACTTAGTACAGCTTCCCTTGTTCCTACATTTCTCCTGAAACCAAACTGGTCTTCACCCAACTCCGTTTCTATCTGGCTCTCAATCCTCTTGTAAATTATTCTAGACAGGATCTTTGAAGCATGAGTAATCAAGCTGATTGTACGGTAATCTTCACATCTGTCAGCTCCCACTTTCTTTGGTATAGGGATGATTACATTCTTCTTGAAATCAGGGGGTACCTCACCTGTCTCATAAATCCTACACACCAAGTGAAATAACCTGATCAGACCTTCCTCTCCTATGCAGCGTAGCAACTCAATCGGTATATCATCTATGCCTGGTGCTTTGTTCCTGCTTAAGTCTTCCAAAGCTCTATCAAATTCTGATCTCAATATTAAATCTCCTTTCGCATCCTCATCAATTTCCTCCTCCCTTTCCATTACATGATTCTCAATCTCCTTTCCCTTATACAAACTCTCTATGTAAGCTTTCCATCTCTCAACCTTTTCTTCCCTATCTGTTAGAGGCTTTCCATTTATGTCCTTAATATTACAGCACTTAGTCTTCTTTTCCCCAAAAGTATTCTTAATCCTTCGATAAGCTGTGTCTACTTTTCCTAATTTCAGACAATTTTCTATACCAGCACATTTCTCTTTCAACCATTCTTCTTTCGCTTCCTTGCACTTCTTGTTAACCTCATTTCTCAGACGTCTGTATTCTGCTTTCCCCTTTTCATCTCTTACATTCTTGTGCTTCCGCCTTTCATCCATCAATTCGAGTATATCCTGAGTGATCCACGGTTTTCTACCTATTCTCTCTTTCCTACCAATGTTTTCTTCTGCGGATTTTGTTATTTCATTCCTCAAAAGTGCCCATTCGTCTGCAATTGAAGTTTGCTTAGGGTTTTTCATTAGTCCTTCCTTAATACTCTTCTTGAATCTTTCGTTTACATCCTTCTCTTTCAGTCTGTCTATTGCCCACCTTTTTGGCTTTTGACTTTTCTTCAGTTTCTTCAACTTTAATCTGCATTTCATTACAACCAGATTGTGGTCAGAGTTTATGTCAGCACCAGGATATGTTTTACAATCCAAAATCTGGTTTCGAAACCTCTGCTTGACCATAATGAAGTCGATTTGGTAACGCCCTGTATCTCCTGGTCTCATCCATGTGTATATTCTTCTATTGTGGTTATTGAATAAGGTGTTAGCTATGACCAACTCATGCTCTGTGCAGAATTCTACCAGCCTGCTTCCTCGATCATTCCTTTCACCTAATCCGAAATCTCCTACTATCTTCCCTTCTCTCCCTTTTCCTACCACAGCATTCCAATCTCCCATTACTATAACATTTTCATCACCCTTGATATACCTCAGAATTTCGTCTATTTCATCGTAGACCTTTTCAACATCCTCATCATCAGCTTGACTGGTAGGCATATAGACTTGTACCACTGTGGTGCAGGTAGGTTTAGTATTTATTTTTGCTACAATAATCCGTTCACTATATTGCTCATAATATTCCACCCGCTGTCCAAGTTTCCTACTCAATATGAGGCCAACCCCTGCTTGGCCATTGTTTGATTTGGTGCTAATGACCCTATAGTCTCCTGACCAATAGTCCTGTTCTTCCTGCCAGCGCATTTCACTAATCCCAACCAAATCCAACCTCAACCTATCCATTTCCCTTTCTAAGTTTTCTAACCTTCCATTTCCTAGCAGACTTCTAACATTCCACGCTCCGATCCGTAGAATGTCAGAGTTCCTCTTTGTCACTTCTGTGATGTTAACCCCCTCTTGAGTAGTCCCCACCCGGAGATCCGAACGGGGGACTAGTTTACCTCCGGATTGAAATTTTACAAGGGAGGAGGCCATCATCACATGTATTTATGCATAGAGAGGTGCATATCCTCGGGAATAGCAAACGGCTGTAGTTTCCCCTTGCTTTCAGCCGTGCAGCAGGACGCAGTGTAGGCATTATTTGGCTTATATTATCAATATCTTAACCGTCTATAAGACTAGTAGAGAATTGATTTATTCTGAAAGGCTGCTACTCCCTTTCAGAATAAGTAAAGAGCAATTCCACTAACAAAAATACTAACCTTCTACTGTACTAACAATTAAATACCAAAATTCTACTAACGAAAAAATACTCAAGTTCCACCAACAACAAATACTACCACTAAAACAGTCTGTCACCAGACACACTCACATGCAATCACACATCACAGTCTACTGAAACAATGAACTATAACTAATAAACAATGCAACTGTTACCAGACACACTCACACACCACAGTCTAATAGAACAATGACATATATCTAATAGACAAACTAACTACCTACTTACAACTTAGTGTGCGTTATCTGTTTTTAATTCAAGTAAGGACGAAGACATTTAATTTTCAAGTAGTTCCTACTTTTGCTACCACTGTCAATGACATATAGTTTTGAACTTGGTTACTAGATGCCACCAGTCGGCTCCTGGCGACGAATATTGGCATCTAAGAGCGTTAGTCAAATCTAACCTATAATTTAGCTTCACACAAGTTAGTGTAATTAGTGGATCTTTTTCATGACATGGGACCGCCGGCTTTACTTCCCCTCCGAAGGAAGTCTTACCAAGGGATTTTAATAATAATATGTTTATTGCAGCAAAATTGCCAACGCTCTTAAAAAGTCCGACGACTTCGGTCGGCTTTGAAGCCGCGATCTTGGGCATAGATGGTCAGCATGCTACCAACGCTACCAACTACGCCACCGAAGCCGCTTAGATGAAAAACTAAGTTGAGGTTAGGGTGGGTTAGGGTAATGATAGGGATGAATGAAATAATTACATGCACGTTAAAATACATCTGTGGGTTTCTGGAAACATATTATTATTATTATGTGCGTATGGACCCTATTGGATCACGCATTACATTTATGATTCGCCTTTCTAACAGACCATATTGCTTTCATTCTTTCACTGTGCGCTTGTTTCCTTTCTTCTAACCACTTAGTCCCCGATCTTCTGGGGACTTCATTCTCTGGCTGTACCACCCATTTATTTATCTTCTGACGGTAGACATTTCTGTCTAGTATTTCTGACGTTTCTATCCGGGCCTTTTCCAGGTCATTTTTAACATCTTGTATCCAAGATACGTTCTTTAGTTTTCCAGAGTATGTCAAAATCTTGTGAGTTAACCTTGAAGATGAGAGTCTGTGAACGTGACCATAGAATTTCAGTCTTCGTTTCCTGATGTCTGCGGCGAGGTTGGATAGTTTTTCCGTGGCTTTGCGTGATTTGAGTCTATACCCTTCTTCACTTTTCTCTGGATATATGGATATAGATATTAAAAAAAACTAATGTGAAGACGGTATGAGGTTAGGCACACCAGACGTTCGTTGTAAATGAACGCCTGTCATCAAAGTAAATGCTATCTTCGTTCCCATAGTAACAGCACAGCTGATGGCTGATTCTGCCGCCATGTTATTTCAGTTATCCAACGGCTGAAAATTAAATGTATCACGCCACCCATTGTCTTTCAGTTACTCGTTTTACTTGACACCCATTAAATAATTGCAATGAAATTTTGCAAGTATTCACTTTAAGTAGCTCATGAAAATTGTCCACCTCTTTGAAAACATAAAAGACTGTTCATCAATGAAGGGAAATTAAATTTGTTTTGATTGGTTCCTTGGTATACACGGCTCCAATTTTGAAAGTTCAATTTCTGTTTGTCATTGTCGGTCATTGTATTGTAGCATTCTAAACAACTTTTGCTCCATTGCTTTTGCTCTGCTCTCCAACAAAATCTTCGGAACATAAACAAGTTCTGTGGGCTTCTGATTATTCAGCGTCTATACTATCCATATTCTTGATACCAAGTGTACTTTGTTTTTGGATTAGCCCGAAGGTAAAGTATTGTCAGATTCTTCAGTATGTTATTGTATTGATTAATGTTATTGAGGTTTTAAGCGGCGGAATTACGAGGCCATCTGCCCCTTGTATTGGTTAAAGGGCTTACCTTATTACAGGTTGTTATTTCCACTTTAGTATGACTTCATTACATGCATTTATTTTTTGGAACTAGTGATGTAGGGCTATAGTGATAAGGTAGTTGTCAAGAAATTTTAATAAAGAAGAGTTTACAGATATAGGCCTACATACTTAGCTAATAAACACATCACAAGCTCCTAAATTAGGGAATGACAAGCATACATATTTCATGATGGGCTTTGGTACTTTTCAGTATTCAGCATTGTTTTCGAACTTCTACATGGACATGAAAGTTGTAATTAACATTCTAGATCTAGCTCTGCTTCCGGGGAGCCTCCGTGGCTTAGGCGGCAGCACGCCGGCCTCTCACCGCTGGGTCTGTGGTTCAAATCCCGGTCACTCCATGTGAGATCTGTGCTGGACAAAACTGAGGCAGGCAGGTTTTTCTCCGGGTACTCCGGTTTTCCCTGTCAAAATTTCATTCCAGCAACACTCTCCACTATCATTTCATTTCATCTGTCATTCATTTAATCATTGCCCCAGAGGAGTGCGTCAGGCCTCGGCAGCCGGCACAGTTCATATCCTCGCCGCTAGATGGGGGCTTCATTCATTCCATTCCTGACCCGGTCGGAGACTGGAAGCAGGCTGTGGATTTTCATTTTCATCTAGCTCTGCTTCCTCTACCATTTTCCACAGAGTCTATTAGTACGGTATCGAGATATCTGGTAACAGTAAAGGGGTGGAGAACCTTCTACACACTTTTGAAATTAGCTGAAATACGAGTGCCTTTTGTAATGATGAATAATAATCGTGGAAATGATGTAGTAGGCTAATAAGCTAAATGTTTTCGGCTCCACTGTCTGTAACCCACCCACCTTCCTTCCCTTTTTAGACCATGACTCGTATAGCCTGGTAAAATTGTTGAATTGTTGTTTGTTTGAGTCTTCAGTCTTTCGTCTGGTTTGATGCAGTTAGTTTAGTTATTGTTGTTTTAAGGGGCGGAAATTTGATGCAGCTTTCCATGCTTGAATTATGGGAAAAATACAATAATGACAACCTCATGCATATGGAAGGCCACTACTCGTCAATAATCTTTATCCAGACCAATGAGTTTTGCCTAGACCAATAATTACTAGAAATACAAACACATCATGTTCTCTGCACGTGGGTTTCACTATCTGATCTGCTAAATCATAAGTTTTCATGATCCTGGAGTCGATTGTAGGTGTGGAGAGATTTGTGAGAGATATCGTATGGAAATCTGTAGGAAGAGACATAAATCTTTGACTCAGTTTTGTACCACACAGGATTGAATTGAAATTGGTTTGGACAATATAATTAGGCCATTGGCTGCAATAAATAATTATTTAATAAATTAATACACGTTACGTTTATCCGGACGTCAAACAACCGGAACGTCAATTATCTGGACGAGCAAAACAGGCGACCACGTCATGGAGAAGCTTTTACTGCATTAGAACCTGTGCTATTGTGATATTAAAAACAGGAAGAAAGTAGCTCAACTCAACTTCTTTTATTGAAGAGAATGAGCGATTATTTAGCTGCTAAGAAAAGACAAGGAAATCTTGCACAAAGAATATATCAAATTATTTTTCCAGTACGGTACCGTATAGTAGACCTTTCATGTGTGTAGGCCTACCATAATAGTTTTCTGTTAGGCTATAGGCTAGTAATTCATTCAATAAATAAGAATTTAAAATTTAAATTTATCATCATAATGTTCTGTGCATGTTTTTTCCTATGAAATAAATGCATGTTCGATTATCCAGAACACTTTCGGTCCTAATTTGTCTGGATAATTGAGCAATATCATTATTAAAAAATAAAGATTATTGATGCGCGTGATGTGCATGACAAAACCCAGAAGTGTACATATGATTAACACAGCCTGCAGGGCTACCGTGAAACCCACGTGCAGAGAACATGATTGTGTTTGTATTTCTCTTATGATATCGGGGTAAGCGAACATGGCTGCCAATAGTATGATAAGGCATAGTTCTTCCACAAAATAGGCTACTGGCCCTGGCTAGCTAGTATACTAAACAAAATGTTGTAAAGTTTGACAGACATTAAGTCGAGACATTTTTCCTGAAGAAAATTGTAACTTTCCATCTAAGAGATGTTTTCATACATTTTCTATGCTGCACGTACCAATAGGCGATATCTTGGCACAAAAACGTTTTTATTGCTGTTGCAATAGAAAGCCTACTAGGATGAATTACATCACTCATTGCTTTTATTGCTGCACTGTCTATCTTTTATGTGTAGGGAGTAGGCATTAACTTACCAGAAGTGCCAAGGACTATACCTACTGTCGACCAAAGTATTATGTGTACTCGAGTTTGAAGGTTGTTTGTTAAGTAACCAATAGACGTACATAAAATCCAATACCATCAACATTTTCGTCGTTCTATTTTACGTTAGTTCATGTAGGTTTGGATTTTTTAATTTATATTTTAATATTTTTTATCGCAGTTGGAACACAAAAGGTGCACGTTTTTAAGCGTGTTTCAACCATGCGTCACATTTAAGAATTATTATCTCAAAAACCCGTCATCAGATCGAATCCAAATTTTAACACAATATAAGTTTGAATGTTGTATAACAGGTTTATTAATTTCACAATTTTGTGTGTCTAAGAAACAAAGTTGTTATCATTGTTGTGAGGTAACTTTTTCTCGGCTCGGAGTGGTTGGAAAATGTAGTTCTTGGTTGCGTTGTATTCGTTATTCATCACAAAGTTATGCTGTATGACTGTGAAATACGTAAATTAATTCACTTATTTTACATCGGTTTGTATTTGTACGAGGAAATAACACACGGTTCACTAGCTAGCCGCTCCTGGGAAAGCTGTACAGCGTTGCCGAAATGGTGCCCACATGCATCATGGCGCGTCTCGCTCGGAAGTGATGGGCAGTATGTCACTGCATTTATCAGTCTGACATTGAGCTGGAAAACTGTTTGCTTCTCACGTGAAATACATCAACATCGTTTTGTCTTCGTTAAGACATAGTTCATTATCTAGGCCTATCTGCTGATTTTTCCTGTGATTCTGATGTTATAACCATATCATCGGCATATTCAAATTTCTTCTGATATTACTGCCTGTGCGACATATGCTGTGGCTATGATGAATAATGAAGGACTCTGTGGATATCTTCATGATCAAGTCACTTTTAGCTATGAGGTTGTAAGTTGTTATGTTCATTCTCATTCGTTCTGTTTTCAAATGGTGGCTCGCAGTACACTTGCAACTTTCCAGCTGCCAATGACCATTGTCACAATCAAGCCAGGCATAGCTAAATTTAAATCATGGCCTGCATTAAGAAGACTGTGTTGATACATTATTCAGTGATGTTTTGGTACATATTGCCTTATAATATGGTCTTTTTATGGAGCTTCATTTAACACAGGCATTTGTGAAAACTTAACTTGAGCTATTAGATTTGAAAATGAGATCCCTGTTTTATACAACTTTATTAATAAAACTTTATTGCAGTCGAACGACCATAGAGTATAACAGTTTAGATTACATGTGCATGTAAATATCATTATTCTTTGCTGTATTCCTTCAGTGATTTTGTGCGCTTTTGGCACACAGTGAAATGGTAGCGCTCACAGGCCTTCCCGCAGAGGATGCACACACACACTGGTGAGGGATCGTGAAAACTGTTTCTCGTGCATAACTTGTGATGGAAACCGTGCACTGAGAGCCTAGTTATGGCGCTTCGTAGGTCCTTGTTTGCTCCCGTCCAGTTCCTATCCAGCATCGCGTCTGTTGTGTAGAAATTGAGCCAGATGTCCGATCTCTTGCTTTGTCTGTCCCGAAGTAGGTCTGACTCTTGTTTGGTCGCTGGTAGCTGTTTTCGGAACCTCAAGTCTTCTATGAGGAAGCACGTTTTTGCAAGCTCATAAGCCAGTCTTGAAGGAGTGTATTTTGATATGCCTAAAATTCTCTTCAGGTATCTTGCTTTAACACATTCGAGGGTTAGTAGGTCTCTGTTTGTCAGGTTGTTCCATATTAGTTCAATGCCATAGGTCAAGACAGGCATTATCTTTGCGTAGAAAAGTGTTATTGCAGTGTCTAGTGCTAGTCTTGTCGGATTCTTAATGTCGTAGATAGCTTTGATGGCAGCTGCTGCCCTCTCCTGTATGTGAATTCTGTACGATGAACCTGATGGTTGTAGAGTGATTCCCAGATACCTGAAGGAATTTACAATCTTTAGCTCTTCTGCTCTGTAGTATAATTTGTCTTTTACAGATGATCTTCCTCCCCTTCTGAAAATCATTTGCACTGTCTTGTCGGTATTCAGCTGGAGTTGGTTATTCTCGACCCATTCCTGAAACCTATCTAGAGTGGCTTGCAGGGCCTTCCTATCATGCGAGCCTAGTACTATGTCATCTGCATAGAGGTACATTTTCACTGAATCCTTTTGTTATATGTCAGTGACGTCAGACATGATGATGTTGAATAAGGTAGGACTAATCGGGTCTCCTTGTAAAACACCGTTGGTCTGTATAATGTTTCCTGAGGTCGATACACCATCTTTGATTATGATTTCATTGTAAGTTAGCAGGGTTTTGATAGCAGCTGTTGTTGGGTTATCCTTTCCTGTCATATTTTCAAGTTTCTTCATGAGTAACTGTCTGCTCAGTAGATCAAAGGCTTTTGTAAAATCTACGAAAATTGCGTAGAATTTCCGAGAAGTGTGTCTTAGAGCGTTTTGAATATCTTCCAGGAGGTTGCCAACTGCATGGAGGGTTCCTCTTCCCTTCCTGAAACCAAACTGTGTTTCCGGTATGAAGGTGTCTGTGAGTGAGTAGAGTCTTTTCGTCAGGAGTTTGGAGAATATCTTAAAGATGTTGTTCTCGAGTGCGATTCCTCTGTATGCGTTGAGGTCCTCTATGTCTCCCTTTCCTTTGTATAACAAGATGATGTTCGACTTTCTCCAGTCCTCTGGTATTTTTCCGGACGTAAGGCATTTGTTAAACATCTTCGTCCACAGCTGGGCGAGTTTTTCAAGAGTGTCTTGGAGGTTTTCGTTGAACACCTCATCTGGTCCTGTAGCTTTTCCTTTTTTAGTGTCAAGGATTGTGCATCTTACTTCGTCCTCGGTTATTGGTTCAAATTCTAAGTTTGATGTCTCTTCTTTTTCGTAAGCTTGTTCTAGATTGTTCTTGTTGTAAATCTGGGTGAAGTGTTGCTCCCAAACATCCATTGGGATTCCTGTCACTCCTGCTCTGGATCTCTTCTTGATTGCAATAAAGGGGTCACTTAGGGCTTCTTCCACTTGTCTTTGAGCATCTGCTTCCGTGTAGTTTGCTTTTTTGAGCGTAATTAGCTTCTTGTATTCTTTCCTCTTTTGTGCATATGCTTTCAGATCGTCGGGTGTATTTGTTTGTTTCGCCTTATGAAGGAGATGAAGGGCTTCTTTTCTCGTACGATAGCATTCTTCGTCAAACCATGGCTGAGCTGTTCGTGTTTTCTTTGGCAATTGTGCATTATGTATATACAACAGCATGGAGTCCAGTGCAGGTTGGAGCAGACCTTTTTCTATTGGACTAGGAACATTTCCTAGAAGTTCTTCTCCCTTTTTTAATGTGTCATTGTTCAGCTTCCTTGAGATCAAGTGAGAGTGACAGGTTTTCGTTGATACGGAGTCTTCTGATAAGGCAAATGTGGTGTGAACTGGAAGGTGTTTTTTCAGTGGGGCGACTGTTGATCGGTCCAACACTACTTGTGATTTTATTTTAATGTGATTTCCTCTGTAGAAGATCAGGTCTATTGTACTGGATCCGTTGGGTGCAAGGTAAGTCTTTTCTTCCTTTTTATTGACTAGGGTGAACCCTTCTTCCTGTAAAATCTCCAAAACCAGAGCTGTTTTTTTTGTCAGGCTTGTCCAGTCTGCAGTTTAGGTCTCCTCCCAAGATCACATTTTCTTCTTCCCTTGTTATTGAAATTGCATTAATTATTTGTTCAACAGTATCTTCAACTGATTGAGCTGGGCTTGTGTAGAGTCCTATGATAGTGAGTCTAACCGTTTTTATTATGACTGTGTTTTCTTCTGTGTGTTTTAATTTGAGTTTTCCTACGGTGTTGTTATACATGACGGTTACACCTCCTTCTGGTCTACCACGTTCTTTTGATTTTGCTAGTGCATGTGTACTGTAGAAGGGAGGATCATTGATTGGTTCTAAGAGGAAAGTTTCCGTGGCTATTATTACGTCAAAATTGTTCCTAAAGTTGGTTGGGGTTGCTGTTCTTAAGTTCTTTAGTCCCTCAACATTCCATAGTAGTAGTTTTAGTGAATTTTGGTTCGTTGGGTTTGGGATCTTCCTAGTCAGATCTTGTTCCTGTGTAAAAAAAACGAAAACGTCTGACTGTAACTCCTCTTGGCCCGAAGTTTTCGTCAGTTGCTTTTTCTAGATCTTCCATTTGACCAAGAAGTTATGGAGTCAAGAATAAAAAAGAAAAGAAAACCAAGGAGCCTTTTTGTTAGTCTAGGAAGGTTGTCATTTCAGCAGCTTGTCTACACTTGACACATTACTGCTGCAGTGCTGCTGTAGCCTCACCATATGTTCCAATGACACTCCCGGCGAGATGGTAGGATGTTGAGGTGGTCCAAGAGTGCCTTTAGCATTTGGGGAATCTTGTAGTTGTTTCTGCCATTCAGTTAAGAATGGAAGGGGAAGAATACTTTCTTGAACTTTGTACCAATTCAGTTTGGTGGCGCTTGCAAGTAGTGCATCTTACCTATAAAAAAAATTAAGTACTGAAATTATAGCCTCCGTGGCTTAGGCGGCAGCATGCCGGCCTCTCACCGCTGGGTCCGTGGTTCAAATCCCGGTCACTCCATGTGAGATCTGTGCTGGACAAAACGGAGGCAGACAGGTTTTTCTCCAGGTACTCCGGTTTTCCCGGTCAAAATTTCATTCCAGCAACACTCTCCACTATCATTTCATTTCATCTGTCATTCATTTAATCATTGCCCCAGAGGAGTGCGTAGGGCCTCGGCAGCCGGCACAGTTCATATCCTCGCCGCTAGATAGGGGCTTCATTCATTCCATTCCTGACCCGGTCGGAGACTGGAAGCAGGCTGTGGATTTTCATTTCATTCTAGTACTGAAATTACCTGAATTAATAGTCTGGAGAATATCTGGAGAAGATTTAGTATTAGATATTCACTCCTTCGCTGTCATAGACCTACCCAGCCATCCCTAATAGGATCACGACTTATATAGTTGAAATTGCAGCTCTGACAGCCATCTTTGTGAAGGAGTCAATAATGCCAACCCCACGCATTCGGTACTATATCGCATCCGTCAGACTAATGGTTTTACCTAGACCAATATTTTCGTCCAGACCCATGGTGATTAGGTAGCGCGGCCGTGCTAGCTCATAGATAACACCCCTGGTTTTTGTCACGCACAGTAACATGCATCAATAATCTTTATCCAGGCCAATGGTTTTACCTTTTATTTCATTATTTACTTGTCGTGTGGTGAATTTTGTATTGGATATGTTGGCAACGTGTTACATGGGGTATGACGTCGTCAATGTAACATGGCGGCCCTAGTGAAATGAACACGATCAAAAATGCTTTATTTACGTAAAGAGCAATTATTTCCGGTGCAGGCAGTGGCAATTGAAATTGAAATGAACTCATAACTTAAAGGACTCCCAAAAAGGTATGTAAATCATAAATGATATATTTTCAATAATCTACCTTGTGAAAAGTTACAAAAAGGGACGATGCATTACTTGCACGTTTTAGTTTCAGTTCTTTGGGTTATGAAATGAAAATAGTTTGAAAATTAACTTGGATTATCTTTCCATACAGTATAGTTATTTATTTAATAAATGGATATAAATGTAATAGTTTGTTATTAGTTATTGTTTTTTTAAGGGGCAGAACAGCACGGTCATCTGCCTTCCTCCCCCCCTAAAAACCCTAACATTATGAAAAGGCCTATGTGAATGTGATATGAGAGTTCTTGATCGTTAAAAAACCAAAGGCCATCTGAAGAACAGTTGTTTCTGCTAGTATATAGGCCTACTTATAAATACCTGTTACTATTGTAAAGGTTTTAACGAAAACGGAGAGTAATAGAGAGGACAACACGCAACTGAAGCAGGGTACCCCCACTCCTTCGTTATCGCGAAGTCTGGCCACTTCCCGCAGTGTTAACTCGTTGTGTATTCTGCAATTCGCAGTAGCGATTGAGAAATTCCTGTGTGGCCTGTGCTGAGTGGTGTATGCTAACGTGTTAGTTCAGCATAGACGAAAAGCTATTGAAGCTGGGGAAGCACTCAGGTTTAATAACTAAACCGAACGGAAAGCCAATGCTGGTGACCCAAGTGATCAACTCGTGTGTGGGCCAGAGAAGTCCCTTCAACCAGGATCATTTTCTTATTTCTTTCCTTTCTCTTGATGAAAACCATTTTAATTGGTTAATCAGAGCTGCGGCCGAAAAATATCTTGACATTAGGTTGTATCATAATTCGAGATTTACTAATTAAGTTCAAAAACTTATTGTAATTAAATTGGTTTTATTATAATTTGGAGTCGTAAAATGTTGAATTAATGGATTTGTCACGTACCCTGTGATCTGACACTTCTAATGAATGTTCACTTCTGCCATTGCGTTTGTCACTTAACATTTGTTCTAAACTGTTAACAATCCTCAGTGAAATAATAGAGAGGTACAGTAATACCGAATGTATTTTAATAAGAATAGTAGGCCTATAGGTAGTTACATAAAATTCTTCATCAAATTCTTCAATGAAATTATGGTTCAAGGTAGGCCTATCATTGGGAACTAAGAAAAATGTTTTGTCACAGTGATGACAAAATTACACCTTTAAAATACAGTACCTTTGGAACCGCAGGGTAGGCCTACTGCGTAGTTCAACCGATAGAGGCATTGAGCTTCTAACTGAAAGGGAGTGGGTTTGATTCCCACCCAGATAATGGATTTTAGAAACAAAATTACCACTTTCAGAAATGCAAATAGCTTTGGAGTTCTCAGCCTACAGCAGAAATGACTGCCAGGGTACTTCTGGGAGCAAAGGCAATCACCAATCAGATATGAAACTGACAACTTGATCCCCTCTAGTGCTGATGTAACAAAGCATGGAAGCCTCTACCTTCCACTGCTTCAAGGGCCTCTGTGGCCTGCATGGAGTTTACTTAGTTGGCTGCAACGGCAGTAGAGAAGCAAATGTTGTTATTTGAAAATTGTAGCAAAGATCCCTTTTGAACCATGAGCCACCATTGGTCTTTCACTTTAACAAAATGTACCATTTTTTAATCATAGAGAAAAGCCCCCTCCATTTCCAGATTGCTTTACATAAAAAGAATTTCTAAGTATGTTAATTTACCCTTTCCGATATCTATATCCTGCCACTGTTTAAAGATCAGAGTCACCTCTGATTGCTGTTCAATGGCAAGGCATGGCTACATTTACTACATTGTGTCCCTCACTGTGCTTATCTGAGGTGCAGTTTTTACAACATCCTCCTCGTCACTTTCATTTGGTGTTCCCATAATTTCTATAACAAAGTCATCTGTAATTTCTAGCCGATTATCTCGTCTGGCGTCTCCATTTCTTCTCCTTTGCTTATTTGTGGCCCAGTACGCTTCCATTTTCTGGCTATGTGCCACCTTTCTCTCCTCAGTCCACATGGGTCTCGTGGCCCTGTGTTGTTCAATTGCTGGTGAGGGACAGTGGGAAGACACTCTGAGATGGCTTGTTGGAACTGCAATCGGTCACGCATGCCCTCTGGTGGTATCCCCAATGGCTCCAGGTCAAACTTTACGAAGGTAATCCATTTGTTCTTGGAAACCTACACTCTACCTGTTGCAGTTGAGAATCTGCTGGTTAGTGAGCAGGAGTTCATGCGGGTCAAGTGGCTGTAAAAGGTTAACGACCGTTTCCTCATGGATGTAACTAAGTCTTCCTAGTGTTCGTACAGCTCGATTTATTTTTGTTAATTCAATTTTTCCAGCTTTGATAAATGGGAATATCGAACTATTGAAGCTCTGCTGTATTACTTTCACAATGACTCTTGTATTAATACTCCTTTTCCTTATTTTCAGTTCAGCATGGAAGATGGACATGAGAATGGGTCGAAAGTCCCATTATATATGGAATTAGCTCATCTGAAACATGCCTTACACTTGCCAGAATATAGAAATAATGTTGAGATGAAAAATAAATTATTGCAAGGAATCACAGAAAATGATATGGCTCCTTATTATAAGATTGTGTGTGAAGAGTTGGAATGGGCTCCAGATACCGTATTGCTCAACAAGATGGTCGAAATCAACAATAATAAACTCGATGAATACAAAGTTGATACCTGTGAAGAGGCTGCTCCTGATGAGGATGATGAACCTAAAGTGTGGCAGAAGAAGCTGGAATATTTGAGTAATATTGGAGATGTGGAAGGAACTCAAGAGCTGGCTCAGAATATCTTGAAGAACAAATCATTGCCTACGTACTGTAGATTAGATGTCATATTTACTCTTTTCCGGATGGCATATCTGAATAATTGTGATTTGGGTGCCATGAGAATTGCTATCGAGAAAGCTATTGAACTATTGGACGATAAAAATTGCGGTGCAGGTGGAGACTGGAGTGCTCGGAATAAGCTGAAAGTGTATGAAGCGATATGGAATCTTGCAGTTCGAGAATATCCTAGGGCTGCAAATCTTCTCGTCGATGTTGTTCCCACATTCGAGTCTTATGAGTTGGTATCATTTAACACTATGATAAAATATACTGTGTTTGCATGCATGATTGCTCTTCCACGATGTGACATTAAACAAAAATTCAGTCACGGAGAAATGGCTCAGGCTCTTTCTCAACACCCAGACCTCAAAGAATATTACAATTCCTTGTATGAAGGTCGCTATGCAGACTTTTTTATCAGCCTTGCCGGTGTGGAACGATTTATGAAGTTGGACCCTCTTCTACATCGTCATTACCGTAATTACGTTCGTGAAATGAAGTTAAGGGCATATGCACAGCTGCTGCAAGCATATCGGAGCGTGAGCTTAACACACATGGCTCGAGCTTTCGGTGTGACTTCCGACTACATCGAGAAAGAAGTTGCCCATTTTGCTGCTGCTGGACGATTGCAATGTAAGATTGATCGTGTTGCTGGAGCGGTAGTTTCTTGTAGCTACATCAACAATGAAAGGAAAAAAGGTCTAAAGCAAGTGATCTATGCTTCAGATGTTATTTGTGATCGGGATTCTTTTTATCAGAATACCATTAAATCGGGAGACAGTTTATTGAATCGCTTAAAGAAACTTACACGAATAATGGATTTTTAAGGATCAAGTAGGAAATAATAGTGAAAAGATGACATTTTACTTACACTTAAGTGAAGGTGCTTTCCATCTGACATTGCTTTAAAGGGAGATTTTTAAGGATCAAGCAAGAAATAATAGTGAAAAGATGACATTTTACTTACACTTAGGTTATTTAGTATGATGCATTGCTTATTTTTAAAATTTGATTTCTTGAAAATATTTACTGTAACTTATCCTTTTTATTTGAAATCTGGCCCCTTGTTAAGCACTATTAAGAATCAAACACATTCGGACTGATATTGTGTTGTGTTCAGTTCTTATTCTTATTCTTATAAAATGTTCCTAATTATGAATGCATTTAGAACACTAAGCAGCACTACATTCGCTTGCTCAAACTCAACTTTCCCAGCCTTAAAGGAAGTAAGGTTAGGAACACTGCCCCCCCCTCTAATGTTTTTTTTCAGCCAACTACTTGGTCATGTTACACTGTCAACTTGAAACCTTTGTTTGCTTTGAACTGCGATCTACTACCATGTAGCAGGTACTATTTTTTTAATATTGTGTGGCCCATTGCAAATAGTTATACTTATAAATCAAGTGGAAGTTGGAACCATATATTAGTTACAGTTGTTTGAAGTATCAAGCACAACTGTAGAGAATTTTGATTTTTGTACATCATTGATAATTTTGTGTAACGCAAAAGGAACCAGGATGTTCACTATGATGGCCTTACCACTTGGTCCTTTACATCAAAACTTCTTATCAAATAAACTATGCCTGAACGTTGCTTAAAAGGATATTTAGCTTCCTGTTCAAATTTTATCGGGACATTGGGACCAGCTACTGAAAGCTGTTAAAACGGGGCATCTGGTCACCCCAGTTGCACTCCCTACATAAGGTCGAGCTGCCAGGCACCTTTCAGAGCAGGATTCCTCGCTTTTGAAACTGTAAAACCAGCCACAAATTACGATTAAGTGATAACCATTTGAGATCTATTTATTTTACTTACTTACTGCCTGCCTCTCACCAAGGTGGACTGTGTTCGATTCCTGGTCAATGCATGTGAGATTTTCGAAGTGGGTCGGAGTCCAAGTAAAACAGGAGTTCCCGTGGCTCTGATCACAAGATTAATGCCCTCAAACAGAAACTTTTTGATCACGCCTTATATGTTGTTTGATTCCATTCGAAAAGAGAGAACTTCGGGGTGTACTGCCTAGCATTCTTTGATGTCTCCCCAGAGGTTCAGGTTCGTTTCCCGGCTCTACCAAGAAATGCAATTCTGGTCTGAGGGCTGGAATGGGGTACACTCAGCTTAGTGAAACAGACCAGAATTAAATTTCTTGGTGGAGCTGGGAATCGAACTCGGGCCTCTTCGGTGACAGCGAAGAGTGCTAGCCACTACGTGACGAGGCGGACACATTATTTTTGTCTTGTTACCATCTGTGCAGCAAAAGATGACAGTGCACGCCTAGAAAAGAAAACACTAGTCGAGTTAGTCTAATCCACAAAGGAAGCACATTCCCTTCAAGGCACACGTTTTGATGAAGTTTTTCAAACCTGAAGTTCTAGTATAGAAGTAACAAAATGTCATACGGAGAATGAGTTTTTCAACCTTTTATGTAAAATCTGAAAGTGAATGTTCTATTAGCACGGTGTTTTTTTAGCCTATTTTCATTTTATGGAAAAAAAAAAGGCTTATGAGATCACTTTTGTCTGTGTGTATGTGTGTGTGTCCCTATTAAAATATAAACGGCTGGAGTGATTTCAATGAAACTCAGCAACCCCGACCGTGCCATTACAATTTTATTACTTAAGAGATATCCTCAGTTAAGAAAGCTCTACTTGCAATATTTAATTATCATGTTGGCCGGTGTACTGTCAACATGTCCTTGAAATGATGGGTGGGATTGATCTCGCCGGAGGGTGGGAAGAAACAAGCAACAATGAACTTCCAGAGTACCAATTTTCTGCTGCCTCTCGTAACAGGGCATAACTAGCACATTGTTATGGATTATGATTACACGCCCTAGTACCGTACGCGGATCTAATGTCCACGATGTCCGAAAGCCCCTCCTTAAAATAAATAGAGTAGGGGGGTAATAGGAGTTCTGCCCCCCCCCCCACCACTACTCCCAATGCGAGCCGATAACTCCCGAACCCGTGGTCGGAGATTCACGAATGAAGTGTCGTTGGACTCGGGATGACGGGGGCTTTGCTATGGACCACTCGTTATATTTTAGTTTTTTTTTTTTGAAATTTTTCGTTTTCGAAAATAGGCGATAGTTTGAAAACCAAACAGGATAGAACGTTGTGCCATGGCTCAAACGAATGGTCTTTACGACCTTTATTTTATATAATAAAACTTTTTTACTTTTTATGTTTTTTTGAAAACACTCGAATTTTGAAAATCCTATGTTTTGGAAACTAGAAATTATACAAAAAAGTTTGTTTGACGTAAATCAATGGTCCCTACCCCCTCTACCCCCAAAATAAATTTCAAGTCTCTAGGATGAAAACCTGTAGTAGTGGGGTAAGACGGGAGCTGCTTACAAAAGCAAGTGGTGAGCCCCTGCGACCTTGGAATGGAAGGAGTCATGCTAGGAGGGCGTGCTTGGATTCGTTTTTTTTCGTCTCGTCGTGCTCTTTACGGGAATGTCGGTGTCGAAAAGGTGAAAATCTGGAAACACGGTCTTTTTGGGGTAAAAACGTGATTTTAGACTTTTTGCTATATCTCGCGAACCAAGTGTACGACGGGTCCAAGGACTCGGAGTGACGTCCTCTTTGCTATGGACCACTCGTTATATTTAAAAAAAAAAAATTGGAAACTCGATTTTGAGGTAAACACGTGTTTTTTGTGATTTTTGTCGATATCTCACAAACCAATAATGCTAGAGACGTGTACGAGGTGTCCTAGGACTCGGGCTAACGCCCCCTTTGAAATGTGGTAGATATTTTTTTTCAAAAAATAATTCACAAAGGGCCTAACGCCATACATGTTGAAAAAACGTTTTGTTTTTCTTTACCGATACTTGTTTATAATGTTCATGAAGCGTGGTGGTTGAGAGAGACGATACGGCTGGGTGTGTGTGTGTTTCAACAAACCTGTCGCTGACCACGGTGGCTGTGTTCAATAGAACAATTGCTATTTCGGCTGGTCGGTGTATGACAGAGCGAGCATGCGTTTTCTGATATTTTACCTTTAACGTGTAAACGGTGATGAGATCTTGGTTCTATGTTGGTCGAAGCGAGTACAGAAAACAAACTTGCCGAGGAGCAAGAGGTGAATGTCATTTGAGCTTATTGGAAGGCGTTGATCTGACTTGACAACAGGTGACGCTTGAAGGTGAAATAATCTGACCATTGTGGTGGCAGGGAAGATCGAAATGCATGTGAACACATGTGTGAAACCACATGTAGGCTAAACCAGTGACATCCTGTCTCGCTTCGTACGTGACAAAATGCAAGTCCATGTGAAATTTGATCTACCGCAGGTGTTCACCTTGGACGTTATCTGTCCACGTGCATGATAACTGTTAACAAGTCACATTCTGTTTTGCTTCGTACGTGACAAAATGCAAGTTCATGTGAAATTTGATCCGGCACAGGTGTTCGCCTGGGACGTTAGCTGTCCACGTGCCTGATAACAGAATGGTCAAAGCGTGGGAATCGCTGAATCAGTAAAAAGTATGATGCAACTTGTGGGAATGATGTCACAACCAATAGATAGGCAAGAGCTGCGAACAGCAGTGGTGGGAGGTGGAGGGGGGAGAGGGGGAGGGGTAATGTAAGAGAGAACACAGGTGGAAAGAGAAAGAAATATGTGGAGCTGAAGACTGTACACATAGAGCTATAGGTGGTGTACAACATGTGTGAATAAATAAAAAGTACACAGGTTCACACAACATGTAGTTTATTGATCCAAGAATTAAACGTAGAGTTAAACCCTAACCATTTGACGTAGAGTTTATTTCCTTTTTGTTTCAACACTTTTTCCACAAGATAATGCTGAGGAAATGCTGTTTTCTGAAGTTCATGGAGATAAAATCTACCTTTTATGGGTTGATGGTTGAGGTCCTCGAGTAAATAGGTGACTGGAGTGTCCAAGTAGACTCGACGAATTCGAAATAGTTCAGTCACCCACTGAGGCGTGTAGCCCTTATTGAAGGCAGACTTAAATTTGCTCACACGAACAAAATCCCCAATGTTCAGTCGGTGACGTTTAGGATCGGCTGTTTTTATGGGGTTAAACAGTTTATCCAATCGCTGAATATTTTTAGTTACGAGACGTGGCTTGGTCCCAATCGTTCTATGGTTGGTGTCATTGTAACGTGACACTAGCTCAGGTAACATGTCCAACCAGCGATAACTGCCCTGAGCGGTAAACGCTTTCCACATATGGGTTTTCAATGTTCGGTTGAACCGCTCGACCACACTGGCTTTGAGATTGCTGTACGTGGTGTAATGGTGAATATCCGTAGATTTGAGAAAACTGGAGAAATCCTTGTTGAAAAATTCTTTCCCCTGGTCAGTTTGTAGCAGCTGAGGTTGACGTTGGGAGTGTTGAATAATATGTTGAAAGGCCTTGGTAACTAGTGGACCAGACTTGCGACGCACAGGTTCAACAAAGGCCATTTTGGAATAGACATCAATGACGGTCAACATATAGCGTACACCGTCGTTAACGCCAGCATAGGGTATCATTTCAACCAAGTCAGCCTGCCAAAGTTCATCCACACCTCGTGAAATCACCTTGAGTCGTGGATAATGACGCCTAGCTGGGCGATGCAACTCGTGAGCAATACCCATTTTAATGGGTGAGGGCTTAAACAATAATTTTGGCATTTCGAAGTTCTTGTTCAATTTCTTGAATTTCCCAATCGTGACCGGTGTGGCCAGCTTGACGTGAGGCATGCAACAACTGTAGCCGCTGGACGAGCTTATTGGGATTGTGCCAATAGGTAACATCCACAAGGGGTTTTAATGGTTTAAAAGTCACTCCCGAAGCGGACACTTTACGACGAGTACTTTGACTAGAGGGAAACATTTTTGCAATGATGGTTTTATATTTTTGAGATATATTGGCATTCACTTGTTGAGCGGGATCATACTGTCTTTTGTGAGCATGGGTATCCAATAAAATGGATTTATATTTGTCAAGATCCTCTGACGTATAATCATGGGAAGAGGGGGTCCGAGAAAAGAGCAGCATTAACAGTCCTGGCGTTAATTTATAGTTGATGTTTTTAATGACAGCTTTCGTACGAGCAAATTTAATGGATGAATCGCCAATTTTAAAACTATCATCCTCATAGCGAACACCATACGTGGTATCTGTGTTTCCAATAAATAGATCGGTGAAATAGGGTTCCAATGTTGATCCATAATATTTTATTAAAATGGTTTTCAGTTGAGCTTTATGTTGAGGGGTGGCCAAGAGTTGTGAAAACGGAGACGCTCTGGAAGGGCAAGGTGTTTCGACCATGGCCAAGGATTTCTTTTTTCTCAAAAACTCTGCAAGGGGTGCGGCCTTTTTTTTGAGGCGTAAACACTTGTTCCTCCTCATCCTCAACTTCACTAACACTAGTCAAATCTTCCTGTTCCTCTTCCTCTTCCTCAGGGTCCTCGTGCAGCGTCTGCGTGGCTTGTGAAACGGTGGGTAGCGTTTCAGATGGCTTGAATGAGGGTTTCAACATGGCTTTTAGTGGAGGTGCTAAATGTTGTTGAATAAACAAAGCATGATTGGCACGTGATTGTTTCAATTGATGAAACTTTTGGCGAATAGTATTTTTTGCTCTAATAATATGCTTTTTCAATTGACTCTCTGCTAACGCCATGGTGTCTTGGCAAATGACTTGCCGGGGAATGAGACAAGGCCTTAAATAGCAATAAAATGATCAAACCCTAAGCGATACCGTCCTTGGTTGAGTTCACTTTGTTTGTCAATCACTAAACAGGCATGACGTTGAGTGTTCCAGCACTTGGCACACAATTCTGTAAACATTTGAAAGGTCATATCCGGATTCACATGTTCATTATAAATGTGACGACTGTTCCTCTCGTCCTGACGAAATAAAACAATGACATTGGCATTGTCACGAATCAACTGTTTGGACATTTTTGAATACGTTTGTCCAAGATAGAAGCAATCGATATGTTTGTGACGACCCATGCTGAAATAGCTTTGAATGATGCCTTGACGTTCAGTGGATACATCATCGAAAATCATGAGTGAATCAGGCTTTACCTCATCCGGTGAAATCACATTTTCTTGCATGGAAAATGTAAAATAACCCATATTCTCTTTTTGTAATCCAGACATGACTTGATCCAGAAACACGTAGAGGGGTTGGTAGAGAGATTTTGCAAAAATATAAATATTTTGAAAACGCAGACCATTGGGCGCTGTGATGAGCGTTAGCAAAAGATTTGTCTTTCCACAGCCGGAAGGCCCCACAATGATGCATCGAATGGAAGATGGAAACAGTGAACCATGGCGTTGTTCACGTGATGTGGGACAGAGATGGGAAACCATGTTCCCCACGGGGAATGACTCTTGCTGCTTAATAATCTTCATTTCAACTAAGGCTTAGACAGGCTAGCAGGCTGTCTATATACAGGACACCGAGCCTTGTCATAGAAACAGTAGACTGGTACTACAGGTTGACGATGGATGTCTTTGGACGTGCGTTGATGGCCAAAGGTAGGCCTGTCCCCATACATGATCCTAAACAAGAAACAGATCCTGCTAATAAACACTATGTGGATACGTCAGTAGTGCCACGCACAAAACAGGGAGATTATGACTTTAAGGGAAAGCGGTTGACCCATGTAAAACATCCTCAAGTGTCTACAGACGTTACTACGAAAAAGTATGTGGATAACAAAGTGTATGAGTTTTATGACAAAGTGCCACAGCTTATGGTGAATGGCTATAGCGCTAATCACCATCGGATTATTCACGTGGAAGACCCACAAGACGAAGACGATGTCTGTACCAAGCGTTACGTGACCCATGAAATGAAAAGGCTTTATAAATTTATCCCATGTGTATTTTTAGTGTATCTGACAAATGAAAAACCTTTGAATGAGAGAAACCATTTACCGCTAGTCCATGATCAGCACTCGACCTATGTGCTTGCTTCGGGTTTAAGCCACTATCGATTACACTATGATGGAACCATTCACATCAAATATGCCATACCTGATGAGAACCATTTACAAATAAAGATAAATGGTCATAGGATGTTGATCCATAACCATGAAATGGTCAATGCTGGTGACGAATTATCTCTTCATCTCATGTTGACATGGGATGAAAAGCAAGCGGGAAAAACCATAAACGATTTCCCACTTTATGTGGAATTGGAATATACAGCCATGAAATAACCATCTGACGTTAGTTGTGATTTAAACTTTCTTGTGAAAGGTTGTGGGTCATTATCATCATGGTGAAACAAAGGTATGCAGTGAGAAAGACTAAAAAAAGGACTTTGTCCTTGGCAAAGCCTGGGCTTACAACATTCGAGGACAAGCCCTTGCGAAAGAAAAAAAGAAAAAATAATGTATTGACCATAAGGAAAGCCCTTCGAGCAGCACAGAGACATGTTATTCCAAAACGTCGGCGACAGAGTTCAAACCAAGGGCGAGTGATTCCCGTTCCCAAACGAGCGGGATTTTTACCTGCATTATTTGCCGGGTTGGCTGCTCTAGGTTCACTTTTGGGCGGTGCCAGTGCAGTGGCGAAAACCATTAACGCCGCGCAGCAGGGCAAGCAACAACTCAAAGAAAGTCAGCGACACAATGAAACGATGGAAGCGATTGCCATGGGGGCTAGAAATGCCAATTTAAAGCCAGCCTTTTATCAACAAGGATTTGGGATTTCACCATTTCGAAATATTAAAAAAAAAAAATTAACCTCAGCCATAGCAAGACATGCCCTGACGCATCAACAAGTGGAAAGCTATGCTAAACAACTAAAGCTTTCTCATTTTCGAGGTGTGTTTATGCGAAACCAATTACCCCCACGACCCTGGAAACAGGAATGTGCTGTTGTCAATTTGGATGATCACCGAGGACCAGGGACGCATTATGTAGCTTATGTCAAAGAGGGATCCATGGTATGGTACTTTGACAGTTTTGGGAATTTGCCTCCGCCCATGGAACTAGTGACCTATTTTGGAAACAGGATCAAGATATATTATAATGTGAAACGTGAGCAAACGTTTAACAGCCAACAGTGTGGACGTTTGTGTTTATTTTTTTTATATAAGACGCTGCATAAGCAAAAACGCCACCAGTATGTCGGCAGAAAGTAAAACGTTTACAGTGCATGGACGTGGACCTGAAGTCAGCCTAGACTTTTAGCCGCCTATCGAATTGAGTGAAAAACCCTATGGTTTAGGACTTGTTTCTCTTGAAACGTACAATCGAATATACAACATACGTGAAAATGTGAACAACAAGTTTTACTATGATGATTCTGTGCTCACCCTGAACTCTGGTGGATACACGATCGATGATATTTATGAACACATTTATGTGGTGTTGATCAATCAGTATGGTTTAAAGTCATTTCTCGATGGAACGCACAAGTTTGAACTTGTAGGCAATACTAACACTCATCGCTGCAGTATTTTCTCTACCTTCAACATTGACTTTAAAACACACCCCGATTCCATTGGCCCATTACTAGGATTTAAACCACGTGTGTTGGAGCCCAACAAAAAACATGAATCAGACCATGAAGTGAAATTCATTGAGGACCATCATGTGTCGGTGACGTGTAATATTATTAGCCAAGTGTACACCAATCAAGAACCATCGCATTCGCTTTATGACTTTATTGTGACATCGCCCAATGGGTATATTATTCGTGAAAACCCTCCAGTGGTGCTTTTTCATGCTGTGGCTGTCGATAGTATTAGTAATATAACATTAAGACTGATCAATAGAGATCAACAACTCATTGATCTAGATTCTACCACACCAGTGACTTACAAGTTGGTGCTAAAGCCACTATGAAGTTTGTGTATAAAGCAACAACACCGTCTAGGAATAGTGTTAGTTGTTTGCCACGTGAATACACGTTAACATCTCAAGGCAAGCAGATTTTACAGCATTTGGGTTACCACGTCAACCCTCATAATGAATTCTATCCTAGAGATAGCGAACCACATCGAGGAGCAACCAGGAGTGGTAAGAATTGATCTCCATTCCTATCAAGCTCAAACACCTGGACTCAATAACAATGATGAAATTCAATTTGTTATCAACAACCAAGATATTTACACCCTACCGCATGAAAGTGTCATTCAGATTGAAGGTCGGCTCACCAAAGCCGATGGCTCTACACCTACCACATCCAAGTTGGCCAACCATGGTTTGGCCTTTCTGTTTTCTGAAGTGCGGTATGTCATTAACGATATCGTGGTGGATAGCACTCGAAATGTGGGCATTTCCAGTGTCATGAAACTATACCCCTCTTATAGTGAGGAAGAAGGTAACACACTTTGCATGGCAGGTTGGTGTCCTGACTCGACCAATGACTGGATGGTACACACCGATGGAACCTTTACTGGATATTTACCTCTTAAACTGATTCTAGGCTTTGCTGAAGATCACCAACGCATTGTGGTCAACGCAAGGCAAGTGCTTTATCTGGTGAGAGACAGGAGTGATAACAATGCACTCAAGGGAGCCGACAATGCCCCCATCGATTCAAAAGTTCAACTACAACGCTTGCTATGGAAAGTGCCTCATGTGACCCTTAACGATAGCAAAAAACTGGACATACTCAAGATGGTAAAGAGAGATATGCCTCTACCCATGGAATTTAGAAGCTGGGCACTCCATGAGTATCCGCTATTGCCCACTACCAACACACACAGTTGGTCTGTAAAAACAGCTCGCTATACAGAGAGACCTCTCTACCTGATCGTGGGTTTTCAAACGAATCGCAAGTATCAACAAACCAAAGATGCCTCGCAATTTGATCACCTGCAATTGAGAAATGCACGTCTTTTCCTCAACGGAGCTGTGTTTCCCTATGAAGGACTGGATTTGGATTTTTCAAAAAATAAGTTTGGCCCTCTGTACGACTTGTTTTCTAAATTTCGATGGTCGTATTATCAAAAAGAGAACGGCCCCATGCTACTACCCCAAGCGTTTAAGGCAAGAGCACCACTGATTGTCTTTGACTGTTCTTACCTGGAAGAGTCTGTCAAGCCATCCAATATCGACATTCGACTAGATTTTGAAACGCATGACAATGTACCAGCCAATACCACGGCCTACTGTTTGATTATTCATCACAAACAAGTCAACTATTATCCACTGTCCAACCAAGTGACGAGTGTATAAATAACAGGTCATCCCACGTCAAGCCGCTCAGTCATGTCTTGCTTTAAAGCCTCAAGAGACGTTACATCCATGAATTTAAACTCTGAGGAACAACGTTTCAAGACGTTTGCCACATGGCCAGTGCCTTTCATAAACCCTCAAGCCTTGGCGGCTGCTGGATTCTACTATTTAAAAACAAGAGATGAAGTGAAATGTGCCTTTTGTCCCATCATCATAGACCAATGGCAGGAGGGCGATGAACCCATGCAGGAACATCAGCGCTGGTCACCCACCTGCCCCTACCTGTGCAGAATGAAAGTGGGAAATATACCCTGTCATTCAAGCTATCCCTCACTTGTGTCTCTGGGTGATGAAAATAAAACAAGTTACGATACATGTGGGCCGTATGGTATCCATGGTGCTTCGGTGAGCAGCTCACCATCACAAACGCCTTGTTTAGAGACATTGGGACATCATCGGTGTTATGGACGTTACAAACACAAGAGACTATATTGTTGTATCAGTTGCTATCGTCCTTATCCTAAAATGAGAAAAGCCTGTAAAACGTGTTATGATAATAAAATTATGTAATTCTTAAATTCTAATTTTTGCATGTCCTCCTGTCCTACCCTAACCTTAATTTGAAACTAGCATGGCAGGTAAGTCCATGTCATGATCACACCTGATCGTCAGTCAGTCGTCAGTTGAACTTGGTCCAGGCAAGCGTCAACATGTTGCGCACACTCATTGTTGATTGCCAAGGGTTTAAAATTGGTGACAACAAATTTATATTTAAACAAGTGGCCATGATCGATTGTACCACGTTTTGGATATCGCAAGCTACGCATTTGCTATTTAAACCACCCCATGCTTTTGATTTGTTGTGTGAAAAAGACCGTAAACAAACCCAGTGGATTGAAAATCATAGGCAACTAGACTGGAATCAGGGAACCATTTCCTATAAATATTTGGACGTGGTTATGAAAGCACACTTGTCCTCGGCCATTGTGGTATTTGTGAAAGGTAATGAAAAACGTCAATGGTTGCAACCATTTTTGGCGTCTTACTGCCAATGTATCGACCTCATGGAGTTGGGCTGCCCCTCCCTGCAAACGCTCATGGATACTTGTTCCTGTGGCAACATTACCCATACAGCCCTATCGCATGCGTGGCATCTCTTTCATTGGTTAACCACCCATGCCTGCTGGGAGTTGTTGAACAAAATTATAACTCATGATTTACCTGTGAATGACGCCAGTGAGATTTCTACAAGCGACGTGTAAACATCTACAGCACGTGATACCATGGAGAAAGGCAATGCTACGGACAAAGCCATCGGCAAGTTCTTTGTGTGCAAAAAGAAACTAGACAGTTTTACCAAAGAGGAACTCTTGGCGCTGCCCAAGTCGTTCATTTATTATGTGGCTGCCAACGCGGTCAAAGAAATCTGGCAACATGTACCAAAATCATGGACTCAAGACCCTGTGTTGAGTGAATTGCAACCCTGTACGGATTACGATCACCATAAGCAAGTGGCCAAGGCAAAAATACCGTCTATGCGTCAGTGTGCGACTTGCCAGCTAGTGAAACTGTATCACGGTCATAAAAGTCCGTGTAAAGACTTTGTTGAATCATTCCACGGGTGTCATGGCGAGAAAAAGCAACAACAACAAACACAAACATCGTCCACAGAGGAGGAGGAAGACCAAACCTTTTTACCATCGATGGAAAAGGATATACCAGACCTGTACTGGCAATGGCGTCATTGACAAAGTGATTCAATACCTACCTTTCGAAATCCATCTTCCAGGTTATCGTTTTTGCGGCCCTGGAACTCGTCTCAAAAAACGTTTACAACGTGGTGATGTACCCATTAATCTTTTGGATCAAGCATGCAAGGAACATGACCTTTCTTATCGCCATAGTCATCCTGGTTTAAGACATGTGGCAGATAAATTGTTATTGAAGAAAGCTAAACAACGTTTCACATCCAGTGATGCCTCAGTGGGTGAAAGGATGGCAGCCCTGATTGTCATGAGTGCTATGAAAGGAAAGTTGATAATGCATGGACATAAACATTGAGGAGTGAGGAATTGGAATGTGTTTGTATTCTATTTTTCTTTTGTCAATTTACTATGACTATGAAATAAAAACAAAGGTTTACCAGAGCACAATGATTTGTTATTTTTAATTTTAAGAAATCGTGATGTTGATGGCTGATTTTTTCATTTTACACATTTCACACATGATGAATTCCACACACTGTCATTTGCCAATTTGCAATTTACAGTTTTTAAAAATGTTCGTTTCAAGTTTTGCGATTTTGATGATATGGATTTTTCCAGTTTGTTGATGACAC
This sequence comes from Meconema thalassinum, assembly GCA_946902985.2. NCBI lineage: Eukaryota > Metazoa > Arthropoda > Insecta > Orthoptera > Tettigoniidae > Meconema > Meconema thalassinum. Next base: position 122,283,543 of record OX336393.1, on the reverse strand, counting down.
ATTTTAAACAATGTCTGTTTGAAGTTTTTGAATTTTCATATTTTACACATGGCCATTTCCAGTTTTTAAAAATGTCCGTTTTAAGTTTTGCTGTTTTTGGTGATATGGAAACATGGATTTTCCATTTTGCTGTTTTCACATTTTTCCATTTGGTGTATGTCGAAAGTTGAGATTTGACAATGATGTTGATGCAAGTGCATGACCATGACGATGCTGCAGTGAGTTTATGGGTGTTTGGAGAAACGTCGAGGTCTACGACTACTGCAGGTAAGACTGTTTTTACAAAAATAATGTCTATTGTCTGCCACATTTCAATGAAAAAACGAAACTATTTAAAACAAAATGAGTATATAAGTGACCATTTACCCTCCACCCTACCGCACCGTGTTTGCTCTGGTCAATCATACACACCAGTTTTCTCTCTCTCCACTCATACATTCACACCTGTCTTTGGGAACAAACACAACCACTTTATTTATTCCCAAAAGCACATTCTCGACATGTACACTCATCCCAAAAGAACTTTTTAGTTTATCATTTACATTATGAAAAAATAATTAAATACTAGTTATTAAAGTTACTAAAAATCTTACTTCATTCATATTTACAAAAAAAACTCAACTTTGTACAGCGTTAAAAGAATAAAACTATTTACCAATCAAAAAATTTTTAAAAAATAAGGTTGCATAGAACTTTTAAAGAGCAAAAGGTTCAAGTGGGTTGTCACTATTTACAATGACAGAAACCAATATTTACAAAATTCTAAATCCACAAGTTACAAAAAGCCATGTCCCATAAACGATTAAACAATGAAATCACACCTTCTCCTCCTTGCGATCATAACCCCAGGGCAGGCTGGTGAGCTGGTCATCAGCCCACACACGCTTGTTATCCATGGAGGCGAGGGTGCGTTTTCTCTGTTCCACAAGATACAAATGATGGTTGCTGGATTGTATCCTGCACTGTGTATGAGACATAGCTTTGCCCGTGCGTAAAACCGCTAGATAGTCATCAACACGTAGCGATTTTACCACTGCCCTACCTACACCTTTTGCTCTTTTGGCTTCCTTACAGTCGAGTGTGCGGTAAGCATACATTTTTGAAGCCAAACCTACGAATTCCGTCATAATGGAATCACCGCATTCATCTTTTAAAACGCCCATTACCTTCTTGTTTTTTATGGGCAGCTGAAACACGTTGTCAGCGCTATAGCAAGAGGTGTCGAACCAGTCACTATGTTGCCTCATGACGTCATAGGGGTTGCAGTGGCGAATGTGGTAAATGAATGAGTCCGTGTCCATATACAAAAGAGAGACGTCCTCAAAATGGCGTTTGGCAAACTCATAGTGGAATCGATACATGACCGATTTAGAAAAGTCTAAAATGACTTGACCCAAGTAAATGGGCTTATCCATGGTCACGCTGGTCTTACTCATTTCAATAGTAGCCAAATCTTCATCGATAATTTTGATCGATTTGAAATTTGGCTTGGCAATGTACCGCCGGGCACCCCATCGCCCCTCCCAGACATTCACCAATTTAATGTCACGGTATTTGCGAACATTCTCCATGGACTTGCCATAGATGCAGTTGTTCATTAATTTAAAAAAATTAATTTCAAACTGCTGTGTTGTCATTTGTCGGTGCTCTGTGTTGAGTCGCATGTATGGCTCAAGCCATGCTTTTTGAGCAAAAGAAATACCCCTGTGGATTTTCTTCAACACCAAGCCTTGGGCGAGGCATTGCACCAACATTTGGATATGTAGCACATACCGATTTTTGTTGTAAAGTGTGCCCATGAGTTTTTCAATTTTCACTTTACTGTCAGGGGGAACCATTTGCTCAAGACAGAATGGGAAATCGGCATGTTCATCATACAAGGATGAGGGATATTCAATATCCACTTCTAGCACATATCCACGGCCTGTTTCTTGGCTAGCCATGTTCACATCAAATTCTGACACTTGTTTGTCTGTCAGCCAAGCAAACTTCCCATAGGGCAAAGGCTGACTCATGGCGTAACCGTACAAATTATTCACGTCATAGTACATTAAGTACGAATCAGGTTTGTCCGGTGAATAATCAGGCATGTAGACATTGTTCGCTTCAGCATGGCGTTGGTTAAGCGGCACAAAGCCGCCACGAATGCCCTTTTCAAAAAATAGAACCATGTCTACGTCAGTGAGTAAATCCAATTCCACTTGAGTGTATTTCAAAGCGGCATCAAACGAGAGTCCAGGACTCGTATAATAGTGAGCCGGGTCAAGACCGTAAATGTGTTGACACAAGTTACGGAATTTTTCAAACACATCAGTGAGCAGCAATACATCCAGTTTTAGGTAATGCAAAGCATATTCACTTAACGTCTTCATGCCAAACACTCGCCAAACTTGACATGCATGTGCATAGTCTTCATCGGAAACGGTACTGCGTGTTAGTTTGGAGTAAAATTTCTCTTGTGGTGGGAGTTTTCTTTGCTTTAACACGTCCCAGCTATTGCAGAAATCATACGGGAATATACTTTTCCGAATGCACAATTGAAATTGCTCAGGATCATTAAAATGCATTCTAGTATTTTTAGCCTACTTTCGATTTTTGCAAAAAATGAAAGTAGACTTATGAGATCAACACAGGGCGAAAAAAGTGTGTCTGTCTGTGTGTGTGTATGTGTGTGTGTGAGTCTGTGTGTGTGTCTGTGTGTGTGTGTGTGTGAGTGTGTGTACTCTGAATGTCTGTCCCCCCCTATCAATTCGAGCATGGTGAATGCGAATTGAACGAAATTTGGTACAAAGGTAGCACTAGCAAAGGACACCTCAGTGTCATGTTTTATATCGCCGCCATCTTGACGGAAACGTAATGGCGGCCACACAAATGTTCAAAGCTTAAATCAAATTACGACTAACCTAATCATCCGATCTCTACCAAATTTTGCAACAACATACCTTTATGGGGGGAGCATCCTTTGACCAAACTAATAAGTCATCAGCGTAATAGTTTGCGGATGGCGGCCATCTTTGTGTGAAAATCGATTCCCCCTATTAATTCGAACACGGTGCAACCGAATGGAACGAAATTTGGTACAGAGGTAGTACTAACAAAAGGAACCTCAGTGTCATGTTTTATATCGCCGCCATCTTGACGGAAACGTAATGGCGGCCACACAAATGTTCAAAGCTTAAGTCAAATTACGATTAACCTAATCATCCGATCTCTACCAAATTTTGCAACAACATACCTTTATAGAGGAAGCATCCTTTGACCAAATAACTAGGTCATTAGCCTAATAGTTTGCGGATGGCGGCCATCTTTGTGTGAAAATCAATCCCCCCTATTAATTCAAACACGGTGAAACCAAATGGAACGAAATTTGGTACAGAGGTAGCACTAGGAAAGGGCACCTCAGTGTCATGTTTTATATCGCCGCCATCTTGACAGAAACGTAATGGCGGCCACACGAATGTTCAAAGCTTAAATCAAATTACGATTAACCTAATCATCCGATCTCTCCCAAATTTTGCAACTACATACCTTTATGGAGGGAGCATCCTTTGACCAATCTAATAGGTTATTAGCCTAATAGTTTGCGGGTGGCGGCCATCTTTATGTCAAAATTGATTCCCCCTATTAATTCGAACACGGTGGAACCGAATGGAACGAAATTTGGTACAGAGGTATCACTAGCAAAGGGCACCTCAGTGTCATGTTTTATATCGCCACCATCTTGACTGAAACGTAATGGCGGCCACACGAATGTTCAAAGCTTAAATCAAATTACGATTAACCTAATCATCCGATCTCTACCAAATTTTGCAACTACATACCTTTATGGAGGGAGCATCCTTTGACCAATCTAATAGGTCATTCGCCTAATAGTTTGCGGATGGCGGCCATCTTTGTGTCAAAATCGATTCTCGCTATTAATTCAAACACGGTGAAACCGAATGGAACGAAATTTGGTACAGAGATAGCACTAGCAAAGGGCATCTCAGTGTCATGATTTATATCGCCGCCATATTGACAGAAACGTAATGGCGGCCACACAAATGTTCAAAGCTTAAATCAAATTACGATTAGCCTAATCATCCGATCTCTAGCAAATTTAGCAACAACATACCTTTATGGAGGGAGCATCCTTTGACCAAACTAATAGGTCATCAGCCTAATATTTTGCGGATGGCGGCCATCTTTGTGTGAAAATCGATTCCCCTTATCAATTCGAACACGGTGAAACCGAATGGAACGAAATTTGGTACAGAGGTATCACTAGCAAAGGGCACCTCAGTGTCATGTTTTATATCGCCACCATCTTGACTGAAACGTAATGGCGGCCACACGAATGTTCAAAGCTTAAATCAAATTACGATTAACCTAATCATCCGATCTCTACCAAATTTTGCAACTACATACCTTTATGGAGGGAGCATCCTTTGACCAATCTAATAGGTCATTCGCCTAATAGTTTGCGGATGGCGGCCATCTTTGTGTCAAAATCGATTCTCCCTATTAATTCAAACACGGTGAAACCGAATGGAACGAAATTTGGTACAGAGATAGCACTAGCAAAGGGCATCTCAGTGTCATGATTTATATCGCCGCCATATTGACAGAAACGTAATGGCGGCCACACAAATGTTCAAAGCTTAAATCAAATTACGATTAGCCTAATCATCCGATCTCTAGCAAATTTAGCAACAACATACCTTTATGGAGGGAGCATCCTTTGACCAAACTAATAGGTCATCAGCCTAATATTTTGCGGATGGCGGCCATCTTTGTGTGAAAATCGATTCCCCTTATCAATTCGAACACGGTGAAACCGAATGGAACAAAATTTGGTACAGAGGTAGCACTAGCAAAGGGCACCTCAGTGTCATGTTTTATATCACCGCTATCTTGACGGAAACGTAATCGCGGCCACCCAAATGTTAAAAGCTAAAATGTAATTACGACCTACCTAATAATCTAGTCTCTACCAAATTTTGCAACACCATATCTTTATGTGGGAAACATATTCAGACCAACCTGCAAGAACATCAGCCCAATAGTTTGCAGATGGTGGCCAAGTATGTGTGCAAATCGATTCCCCCTATCAATTCAAACACGGTGAAACCGAATTGAACGAAATTTGGTACAGAGGTAGCACTAGCAAAGGGCACCTCATATTCATGTTTAATATCCCTATAGCACGTTGTATTTCAACAAGCTACTACAACCAACATTCAATCATACTCCTTGAAAAGGACAAAGAGTTATAACAATACCCATGCATTTAGGAGAAAGTAGGCTATATGTTCTTTACTGAACATCTTGTTTAATTCCTCCTCATTCAAGCCATTCACAAGGCTGTCTAACGAGGATGCCATAAACTTAAAGGAATCCAAAAATCGAATGCTAAAGTCGCCCAACCTCCATGTCAGGGCCGTAAAACGCTCATGGTTTTGGGGAATAATGGTAAACGAGCCCTTGTTGACATGGCCCAATTCACGAATCAAAAACTGAATGTCATAATTCGTCAGATTGTGGAAAAAGACACTGATGAAACGAGGAGCTGAAAAGTTCAAGTTGCATTTGCTGTGCGCAGCTCCACGAAACTCCCCTGTAAAATGCGAGTGGTCTCTGACTTTTTCCTCTCCACTTAAAATAGGCTTTTCGCAAATATGGCATGTCGTGGCATGCTCATACTGCTGCTGCTGTTCTGGAGATAGGCTCATGGGTACTGGGTGGTCCAGTAATTCCTGTACATCATGAGCCAACTTGACAAGTTCATCCAAGAACCATTTGGCACAATCTGGCCCCTCGCTGTATTTGTAAACGGATTGTGTGGGGTCATAGGCACACACCACATTAAATCCTATGGCAAAGGGTTCATGTTTTTGAATGGGTGTGGTTGAGCTCATGGAGGGATCTGGTTCACAACCCGCCATGGGTGTGGTGAGAGCTTCGAAATCTGCATACACCACATAGGGGACAGTGTCACGCTTGTGAATGTCCTTAAACTTTAACACAGCCTTGTCCCCTTGTGGCAATATCAGTCTCACCGCTTCCTTAGAAACACAATCTACCCTATGACGTTCTAAGAGCATGGGGGTTGTAAAATATTGCAAGCAACGATCACAAATATGTTTTTTACCATGTGCTTTGGACGCTTGACTGCTTAGCAATCTACTCAGGCTTTTAATGAGGCAATAGTGATTCACTTCTCCGTAAGACAGATATAAAAGATGAATGTGATGTCGTTTCGGTTGTTTTGTTGCATAAAGAGGACCCACAATCTCATCACCATCATGACCATACACCATGAACGAAAAGTCCTGGTTGTCTTGTTCAAACCTATGGATCACGGTTAAGTCCATAGGGAACGACACTCGAGTTAAATTTAAAGTTTGTTTTAATTCATCAAACTTGGCCTTGTACTTTGCTGGTCTGTTAACATGACGATCTTGAGCTGGCTGCAAATACGCAGCCACAGCCCACAGAAAACATTCATCATCAAAATTTTCAATATTCACCACAGCCTTTTTCAAAGCTATTGCTGGTGGTGTTTTAATATAGCTAGACCCAGCATTCAACGGGTTGAATTGACAAATGTTGATTTGTAAATGATGAATTCTGTCTAGGGCAAGGCCACTCGGTCCTTGTTGCAGTTTATCAAATTTTGATAGCAAGACATTCACCACGTGGGTTTCATACCACTGTTCCAAATTATGGGCTATGAATAGCTCTTGCATTTTACTGCAAATATAGAATGTCTCTTTATGCTCTACGTCCTTCTTTTTATATATGAAATCGCACACCAGTTCTGTATTCACCTTTAAAGCCGTATGCAACCTTTGCGCTGTACAAATTTCAATTTTAAAAATTTCAAAACAAGATTCTAAAAATTCTTTGGGAATCAAACTTTTTCTAACATTGACCACGCGGCCAGAGCACACACGCGATTTGAAACAACTGTTTAGAGGTTCCCAAGTTAGGCTATCGGTAGCAGTAGCAAATGACATTATTTTAGAAAGAACACTCTCACCTGAGTTTTCAGCTGTAGACTGCTTGACAATGGTCCCAAACACACACGTTCCTGGTTATTAACAAAGGTCAAGCGTTTTCCAACACTCTAAAAAGAAATAAAATAAACCACCATAAGTATATCCATTCCATATAGTTTATGCATTTCATAAACAAAACAAAATATATATAATAAAACAAATCTCACCTTGACGTGTAATGCTTTGCTATATTCCCGTCTCGTGGGCTAGTGTGGAAATGGTTTTCTTTTCTATCTGTCTGTCTTTCTCTTTCTTTAATATATTTCCCACCGACACACGACAAATCGGCTATACACGTTATCTGCAAACAAATAAATAAATAAAATCATTAATTACCTAATCAATAAATAATTACATGTATTTATATAAAAATCAATAAATATATAAATGAATAAATATATACCTACCCCACAACAAGGTTAAGTATTTTCCACCAACACCAAAACTGTTAAACAAGACCAGGGGTTTCATGCAACGCAATGTGTTCAAAGGTAGTCACTTAAGTGAGCGTGGAAATGATAACAACATGTCTTTATATATGCTACGTTGCATGTATAATCTTTTTTTTCCCATGCTTTGAACATTCTCTTATCGTGCACGTGGACAGCTAACGTCCCAGGCGAACACCTGTGCCGGATCAAATTTCACATGAACTTGCATTTTGTCACGTACGAAGCAAAACAGAATGTGACTTGTTAACAGTTATCATGCACGTGGACAGATAACGTCCAAGGTGAACACCTGCGGTAGATCAATTTTCACATGGACTTGCATTTTGTCACGTACGAAGCGAGACAGGATGTCACTGGTTTAGCCTACATGTGGTTTCACACATGTGTTCACATGCATTTCGATCTTCTCTGCCACCACAATGGTCAGATTATTTCACCTTCAAGCGTCACCTGTTGTCAAGTCAGATCAACGCCTTCCAATAAGCTCAAATGACATTCACCTCTTGCTCCTCGGCAAGTTTGTTTTCTGTACTCGCTTCGACCAACTTAGAACCAAGTTCTCATCACCGTTTACACGTTAAAGGTAAAATATCAGAAAACGCATGCTCGCTCGGTCATACACCGACCAGCCGAAATAGCAATTGTTCTATTGAACACAGCCACCGTGGTCAGCGACAGGTTTGTTGAAACACACACACACCCAGCCGTATCGTCTCTCTCAACCACCACGCTTCATGAACATTATAAACAAGTATCGGTAAAGAAAAACAAAACGTTTTTTCAACATGTATGGCGTTAGGCCCTTTGTGAATTATTTTTTGAAAAAAAAATATCTACCACATTTCAAAGGGGGCGTTAGCCCGAGTCCTAGGACACCTCGTACACGTCTCTAGCATTATTGGTTTGTGAGATATCGACAAAAATCACAAAAAACACGTGTTTACCTCAAAATCGAGTTTCCAATTTTTTTTTTAAAATATAACGAGTGGTCCATAGCAAAGAGGACGTCACTCCGAGTCCTTGGACCCGTCGTACACTTGGTTCGCGAGATATAGCAAAAAGTCTAAAATCACGTTTTTACCCCAAAAAGACCGTGTTTCCAGATTTTCACCTTTTCGACACCGACATTCCCGTAAAGAGCACGACGAGACGAAAAAAACGAATCCAAGCACGCCCTCCTAGCATGACTCCTTCCATTCCAAGGTCGCAGGGGCTCACCACTTGCTTTTGTAAGCAGCTCCCGTCTTACCCCACTACTACAGGTTTTCATCCTAGAGACTTGAAATTTATTTTGGGGGTAGAGGGGGTAGGGACCATTGATTTACGTCAAACAAACTTTTTTGTATAATTTCTAGTTTCCAAAACATAGGATTTTCAAAATTCGAGTGTTTTCAAAAAAACATAAAAAGTAAAAAAGTTTTATTATATAAAATAAAGGTCGTAAAGACCATTCGTTTGAGCCATGGCACAACGTTCTATCCTGTTTGGTTTTCAAACTATCGCCTATTTTCGAAAACGAAAAATTTCAAAAAAAACAAACTAAAATATAACGAGTGGTCCATAGCAAAGCCCCCGTCATCCCGAGTCCAACGACACTTCATTCGTGAATCTCCGACCACGGGTTCGGGAGTTATCGGCTCGCATTGGGAGTAGTGGTGGGGGGGGGGGGGGGGGGGCAGAACTCCTATTACCCCCCTACTAAATAGGATTCGTCACTGGCTACCATAATCACGACTGCTTTAACATTTCTTCAATAGACTGCGATAACACAAAATTAGCGTAGATACAGTTCAACAATGCACTTCCGGACATCATACAAAGGCCCCTTTCACACCGAAGATTCAAGACGCTAGATACATTCATCTCGGGTGCAAGATGCATTTGCAGGACTTTCACACTAAAGATGCATGTGCCACTTGCACCTTCTGTTAATATCCATTATCTCTGTTTAGTTTAGTACGTGAGTTTGAAAAATGAATAATCAATCATCCGAGTCTTCAGACGACGAAACTATAATTCTGGCTTGTGCAGTCAGAAGAAGACGAAGACAAAGAAGGAATAGTTTATGGTAGCATCCATACTGGGATAATGCTGGAGAGCACAGCCCTGCTATTGTGTCTCAGCAATTACTGAACCATCCAGTAAAGTTTCAGGCGTATTATAAATTGGAGATTTCGACTTTTAACAAGTCAGATTTCCAAGGGAGGGGCGATATGCACGCTGAAATCTCCAGCCAGCTGGTTCTCAAGAGGCATGTGCGTCTTGCATCCAGGGTGCTAGACGCACTTGCATCTTCGGTGTGAAACCCCACGTTCAATTACATAGTCGGGTGATTAAGATGCATGCATCTTCGGTGCGAAAGGGGCCTAAAAGTCACTTGTAACTTGCTGCGTGACTGAGCCGTAACGATCTCGCCTGTTCTTACCAAGGTTGCAGATTCGAAGTATGGCGCAGTCCGCTGGCATTTGAGGGTGCGCAAATGCGAGGGAGCCGTGTCAGTAGATTTACTGGCACGTTAAAGATCCCCTTCGGGGTGAAATTCCGGCACCCCAGCGCAGCGTCTTTGAAAGCCACAGCAGTTTAAACGGATGTTAAACCAATAACATTAGTCACTCGTTTATATCAGCAATGCTCACATAATCACTTTATTCGTGTTGTTCTGCTGCAAACTTTTTGACAGTTTTTTAGCCTATTTTCTTCTTCTTCTTCGCCCTGGATGCAAGACGCACTTGCCTCTTGAGAACCAGCTGGCTGGAGATTTCAGCGTGCATCCTTGTTTTGCTGGTCTTGCATACTCGCCCCTCCCTTGGAAATCTTACTTGTTAAAAGTCGAAATCTCCAGTTTATAATACGCCTGAAACTTCTTCGCTTAGGACCACGCGAAATTGACACTTTCTAGCCTTCCTGTTAACCCAGTATTCCTTCATTCACAACGAGTGGGTCTGTTTCCGTTGCTCTGACTATTGATGTTTTGTAGTTTTCTTTTCTTCTTCCTTGAAACCCCGCGTCTGAATGATTTTCCTGATTTCCTTCCGGTTATGTAAGTTTGGTGATCCTAATTCCTTTATAAGTCTTTTTCTGTAAATTTATACCAATTCGGTCTAGTAGTCTTGTTCTTTAAGAAAGTATGTATTTTGTGTGTCAGTCTGTTCGGGTCCATAAATTGGATTATTCGCATTGAGTCTGTTTTTTTTTTTGTATATTTGTGTAGTAGGCTTTGGATAATTTACACAATCTTTTTTTTCTTGGTCCAAGGATTTTTCTCAGTATGTTACATTCCTTCACTTCTATTTGGTGTTTTATTGTTTTGGGTTGGAGATTGAGTGTCTCTGAAGCATAGCGAGCTTCAGGTTTGAATACAGTTGTATAGTGTTGAATTTTGTAGTTCCAGGAGAGACTATTTGTTATAAATATCTTTTGTTGATTTTTTTTTTTTTTGTCGTGTAGCCTCCTGAGAGGCCTGAAAAGCAGTTATCATTTTCTGAAGCCTCGATTCAATTGATTTCCTTTCGCTACAGTTTGCTGTAATCCGTAACCTAAATATTTAAATTTGTTTACTCGAAAGATTTTGTTGTTGCCAATTTGAAGTTCTTTTGATGTCAGTCATAAATTTTGTTTTTTTCAAACGAGATTTGTAATCCAATTTTTGCCGCTTGTTCTTGTAGTAGTTCAATTTGCTTTTGCGCGTCAGATATATCTTGGGCAATTAGTGCCATGTCATCAGCAAATGCAATTTCTATCCTTTTCAGTTTTGGCCCCAGTCGGTGTGTTGGTGCACCCGCTTTTCTCCATTTCCGTACAACTTTCTCAAGAGCATAATTGAAGAGCAACGGGGACATCCATCACCTTGTCGTACTTTTGTTTCTATTTGAAAGTCTGTGCTCAGTTCTCCCATAAATTTCACCTTGGATTTGGTCTCCGTGAGTGTTTCTTTGATAATCTTTGTCGTTTTCTGATCAAGTCCAAATTCTGCTAATACTTTAAAAAATGATCCTCTGTCTATACTATCGTATGCCTTCTTGAAGTCGACAAATGTGATGACATAATTTTTGTTTGATGAGCTGTGGAAATATTTCATTCAGTTCTTTAGATTTATAATCTGCTCTACGCATGACCAGCGTTTTCTGATTCCTCCTTGGTATTCGCTGATTTCTGGATCCAGTTGAGATTCTGCACGGTTCAAGAGAGCTTTGGACATAATTTTATAAGCTATTGAAAGTAGTGACATTCCACGATAGTTCCTTTTTTGTGCAGTGGATGTATGAACATTGACCACCATTTTCCATTCTGCGGGGATTTTTTCATTTTATGAAAAAGATAGAGTTATGAGATCCCCTTTTGTCCGTGTGTGTGTGGGGGTGCGCGCGCGCGGGTGTGTGTCCCCCCCTTCTAATAACTTCCAAACGACTGGAGCGATAAGGTCCTAGCACAATTTCAGCCGAACCCAACTGGTTCGGCCACTGTCTTGGCAAACCAGTTTTTGTGTTTCCCCATTTTGTTTCCACTCTGTGTGGTTGTACATATCTGTATTATTTGTCTTCATTGCATTTATTCATTGTCAGGTTGGTTTTGTTTATGTTGATTGGTTGTCGTGATTTATTTGTTTTGATTGCATGTAGTATTCCCACTGCCGTGTTTCCAGTAGGATATTTTGGCTTAGAAGGTAATTTTGTATTCTAAGTTGGCCACATTGATTCTTCTTTAACTTGTTTGAACTCTTTACTGTGATTGGCTGCTTTCGGCCTATCAGAGGCCTCTTTCTTGTTTTTAAACTCTCTACTGTGATTGGCTGCTTCCAGCCTATCAGAGGCCTTCTTGCTGCTTGTAGCGACCAATCACGTGTTTCTTCTTCGTTGTTCTCTGAGTGTAGCCATGACAATGTTGTGCTTCAACGTTGGTTGTGATATATCATCAAATATCCAGCTAATCTTTTCTATAATTGGTGCTATCTTCATAGTAACCGTGCTTAGCAATCATGTCCTATGCACATGATTCATATTTTGTTTGGGCAGTGACATTACGGTGATTTTCGATCTCATCATCACCATGCTTGATGTTGATACGCGTCATGTCGACGAATTCTTCAATCCGCGGCGTCGGATAGTTTGTTAATGTGTTTACTTCTATCTTCATTTACTGCCTAACAATTTGTCTTCACGCGTATGAATAATGATGATGCTTCGTGTGATAAGTAATTCATCGTGTCTGGAAGCATGTTACAAGGCCAGGCATCATCACTAATTGGAAGTTGACGCTAGGCTAAACTGCTTTACTATTGTGACAATACCGTGCGATTGGCATATCCCGGTATTTGTATGATAGCAACTACTTTGACTTCCTGCAACATCACTGGAATGGAAGTTGACGCTGGGTTTAACTACTTTACTATTGTGACAATACCGTGCGATTGGCATATACCGGTATTTGTATGACAGCAACTACTTTGACTTCCTGCGTTTCACACATAATTTGTTTTATTAACAATTCATTTTGGGCTTACGGTATCGGCGCATCACTGTAAGTCAGTCCTGGTTCGACGACACATTCTCGTTCCATGCGACCTGTTTCTTCATTATTCGTTGCAACTCCACTTGTGTTGCATATTTAAATTATATCATTCTATGGAACCGCCATGTATTGCATGCCGTTCTATGATGTACTGATCTGCAGCTACGTTCAAGACAATATGTGTGTTTTAGGCTCAAGACGTAACGTGTGTTAATTCTTAATGAGTGTTTCTTCAATTGTGTAAATTTGTGCTAGTGTTTCTCATATGTTTATGTGCCACCTTTGAATATTTGTTTATGTGTCACCTTTGGATATTTGTTTATGTGCCACCTATTTGATAATATATCTTATTATTAGTTAGTGGTGGTGTCGTGTCCTTTATGCCTTCCTGGATTTCCTTATTTAGTGACAATAATATTGTCTGGTCCTCCACATGTTTGCTAAATTGTCAAGCGACCTTTGTAAAGTCAACTCTTTGTATTATCACATCATTATCTAATGCTTTGGCCAACAAATTTTTATACATTGTCCACTATTACCAGAATACTCTTGGTGGGTTGTTGACTTCCCGCGTTGGCCAATACATTGTTTGGTCCTCTCCGGGCCGGATATTGAGCTGTTCACTACTTTGAATTATTAAGCATTGTGTTGGCCACTTTGGGCCCTTGTTTCTTGCTATTTCACCAGGAAGGCCATAAATTTAAATTGTATACGTTCCCATTAACTTCCCAAGGACACAATACAGTATTCTATGTTCAGATGTTTGTTTACAACTTAATCGAGACCATTGTCTCAGTGTTTATTTTTTGTGTTAGTTAAGTTGGTTGTGTTAGTTAGGTGTGCAACTCTGGTAATTACATCTAGGCGGGCAATCCTAAGGTCATTATGGAGGATGCCCAAAAACGACCTTTAGTTAGGAAGCGTGCAGTCGCTAAGGGCATGCTTACCTCACAAGAAAAGGTAATTAGCAACTTTCAGGACATTACAGAAGAGCAATATCAAATGTTAGTGTTACGCAAACACAAATGCGAGGAAATTTATGAACAATATAACGAAGCGCAAGTCGCTTTAGAGGATATTACAGACAATATCGACGAAGAAATAGCCGAACGTTGTGACTTCGAAGATAAATATTTTGAGTTGATGGTTAAAATTAAACTACATTGTGACAATTTCAAAAAATCCAACACTACAGACAGTGATAACCCTTTGAATAATTTGCAGAGTGCACAATTTTCTAATGCTAACGTAGCTGCAGCTCATATAAAGTTGCCTGAAATTCAAATTCCGCAGTTCAGTGGCGACTTCACAGACTGGTTGAATTTCAGAGATAGCTTCAAGGCCATAGTAATTGATAACCATGCTCTGTCTGATATTGTTAAGTTCTACTACCTTAATTCTAGTCTTAGTGGTGAGGCCAAACTCCTCTTAAAGAACATTACTGTGTCAGATGATAACTTTATGGTTGCATGGAACTTGCTGACAACTCGATACAATAACATTAGGCTCATAGCGCATAATCATGTCACCAAGCTTTTCAAGCCCCCCGCATACGGTAATGATTCAGTGTCCTTGCGTGCCATCATCGACCACTTTGTTTCTCATGTCAATGCGTTAGAAGCTTTGGACTTTAACGGAGTTCCCCTTCAAGACCTGTTATTGTCACATTTTATATTGGAGCTACTAGATAATGATAGCATCCGTGAATGGGAGAATCATGTTGATTCTGGGAGAATTCCCACTCTCCACGACTTGGTTAGCTTCTTAGAGAAAAAATGCAAGGTACTGGAAATAACTGAAAGGAATGTGTCCAGGCCTGCATTACATACTGCTGTAACCAAACTTAAAGCTGAAGGTCATTCGCCTCAGAAACCCATGTTAACTACTACCAAATCTCGTTGTACATATTGTAGGAGCATTGATCACCAATTGTCGAAATGTGGTACCTTTATCAAACTTTCGTCCACAGCCAAATGGGATTTTGTCAGGTCTCGTAAATTATGTTACAATTGTTTGCGTAATTTCGAGCCTAATCATCAATGTTCGAAGTACTCTTGTAACACTTGTTCCCGAAAACACCACACTCTTCTTCACTATGAGCCCTCCAGTGGCACTAGTAATGATGCTTCTCAAGCTCATGCTAACGTGGTAAACACTAGTTGCAGTAACGTCGCTCGTGACAATCAATTTTCAAGGACGCTATTACCCACTGCCAAGTTGAATATATTAGCTGGCAATGGCTTACGTGTACCTGTCACTGCACTACTTGACTCTGCATCAGATTGTAACTTAATTTCGTCACACTTAATTAAGAAATTAAGACTCCACACCAAACCTATGAAGGTACACATTCACGGTGTTGGTCAAAATCAAAGCACTGCTACTGTTGTTGCTGATGTGAAAGTTTTTGCCTGTGCTACTAATTGGTCTGCTAAGCTTGAATGTCTCGTGGTTCCCAATATTGCACTTGAGCTACCCGCTGCTGGTTTCGATACCTCTGAATGGAACATTCCATCACATATTGATTTAGCTGATCCTGATTTCAATTGCACTAAATCTATTGATCTTGTTCTTGGTGCAGAATATTTCTTTGACCTGTTATGTCCTGGTAAAATCATACCATTTGGTGATTTGCCCATCATTCAAAATACCTCTGTGGGTTGGGTGTTTTCTGGGAGGCTGCCCAGTGCAAGCACCTCGCAACCATCGCACGTGGTATCAGCACTTACACTCTCACGCCCTCATGTAGAACAACAGCTGGAAGCGTTTTGGAACGTTGAAGAAGTTGAAACCCCAGTGTTGTCTGTTGATGAATCCATATGTGAAGAACACTTCGTTGCTACTACCACTCGCAAAGACGATGGTAGATTTGTGGTTAGACTCCCTCGCAAGGTAGACTCGGAGCCTCTAGGTGCCTCTCGCTACGCTACACTAAAACGTTTTCACTCTCTCGAAAGACGTTTGGCTCGTAACCCTGAGTTAAGGTTAGAATACACTGAATTCATGCATGAATATCTAGCCTTAAACCATATGCAAGTTGCCCCCCACCCGACTGATGGTGAAGTTTACTACATTCCCCATCATCCTGTTTTCAAGCCGCACAGTACTTCTACAAAGCTCAGAGTGGCATTTGACGCTTCGATGGTTACTACGTCTGGGTGCTCCCTTAATGATACCTTGTTGGTGGGCCCTGTAATTCAGCAGGATTTGTTCTCTATTTTGCTTCGGTTCCGTACTCACTTGATAGCGTTTGCAGCTGATCTGAGTAAAATGTACAGACAGATTCTTGTAGATCACAAGGATCGTGACTTACAGAGAATATTTTGGAGAGACTCTCCTTCAGACCCAATGGTAGAATATCAATTAAACACCGTTACATATGGTACTGCCCCAGCATCCTTCTTAGCCACTCGTGTGCTAAAGGAGCTCGCCCTCACTGATGGCACAGCTTTTCCAGCTGCCACTCAGATTGTTTTAAACGACTTCTATGTTGATGATTGTATCTCGGGATGTGATTCCGAGCATGACGCACTCATTCTGTATGATGAATTGACCCTTCTTTTGAGATTAGGTGGTTTTGAACTGTGTAAGTGGAGTTCAAACTCCATGACTCTAATAGATAACATTCCTCTTGTTCATCAAGAGAAACAACAACTCCGTAGTTTCGGCGATGGTGAAGAAACAGTCGCCAGAACGCTAGGACTTTACTGGCAACCTATCGATGACTTGTTGCGGATTCAGTCACCTATCGTGAACTGTGACACTTCAATTACCTTTACTAAGCGTTCATTTTTGTCCATTGTTGCCTCTATCTTTGACCCCTTGGGTTTAGTGTCACCTATTGTAGTTGCTTGTAAGATTCTCTTCCAAGATTTGTGGATTTACAAACTCGGTTGGGATGACCCCCTTCCAAAGGAAATCGCACAAGCTTGGCTGAATGTTTATAGCAATTTACCTGCGATTTCTGAGATTTCTACTCCACGTTTGATTAAGCCTGCTTCAGAAATCAAATCTATGCGACTTCATGGCTTTTGCGACAGCAGTCAGCAGGCCTATGGAGCTTGTCTCTATTTATTGTCAATTGATACCTACGGCGTCGTCACTTCCCTCTCCAGTCATGCTTTCGTTGTAGCCTTTACTCGCTTCTGCAGTAGAAGGGGCGTTCCCACTCAAGTGTATTCCGACAATGGTACCAACTTTCAAGGCGCACAGTCTGACCTTGCTGATCTTGGTTCGTTGCTCTCCTCTGCAGATTTTCATTCTGTTGTTCAAGATTCTACGTCATCGCTACTAATTCAGTGGCACTTCATTCCTCCTAGTTCTCCGCACTTTGGTGGAATTTGGGAGGCAAACATCAAATCTTTGAAATCTCATTTAATAAGAATCATGAAGGCTCAAGTACTTACGTATGAAGAATTGACCACTCTCGTGGTGCAAATTGAAGCCATTCTAAATTCTAGACCCATTTCGCCTATGACTGAGGATCCTACTGACTTGTGCTATCTCTCGCCAGGTCACTTTCTTGTTGGACGACCTTTGAATGCCTTGCCCATTCCTGACGCTTCTGAAGTGCCCATCAATAGGTTGTCTAGATGGCAATTACTTCAACAGATTATGACTTCATTGTGGCGTAAATGGTCCACAGATCATTTACTCTCCCTTCAACAACGTCGCAAGTGGAACCGTATGTCTCCTAACCTCGAGGTTGGCACGCTTGTGCTTATTATGGACGACAATGTTTCTCCTACTTACTGGCGACTTGGACGTATTCTTGAGGTTCATTGTGGTAAGGACGGCCTAGCTCGTGTGGTCTCTCTACATACCACCTCTGGACTCTTGAAACGTCCCATCGTCAAGGTGTCTCCCTTGTTGCCGCAGAACTAAACACTCTTGTATTTTCATAAACAACCTGCCTGTTGTTTCTGTGCGGGCAATATGGTTCGGCCACTGTCTTGGCAAACCAGTTTTTGTGTTTCCCCATTTTGTTTCCACTCTGTGTGGTTGTACATATCTGTATTATTTGTCTTCATTGCATTTATTCATTATCAGGTTGGTTTTGTTTATGTTGATTGGTTGTCGTGATTTATTTGTTTTGATTGCATGTAGTATTCCCACTGCCGTGTTTCCAGTAGGATATTTTGGCTTAGAAGGTAATTTTGTATTCTAAGTTGGCCACATTGATTCTTCTTTAACTTGTTTGAACTCTTTACTGTGATTGGCTGCTTTCGGCCTATCAGAGGCCTCTTTCTTGTTTTTAAACTCTCTACTGTGATTGGCTGCTTCCAGCCTATCAGGGGCCTTCTTGCTGCTTGTAGCGACCAATCACGTGTTTCTTCTTCGTTGTTCTCTGAGTGTAGCCATGACAATGTTGTGCTTCAACGTTGGTTGTGATATATCATCAAATATCCAGCTAATCTTTTCTATAATTGGTGCTATCTTCATAGTAACCGTGCTTAGCAATCATGTCCTATGCACATGATTCATATTTTGTTTGGGCAGTGACATTACGGTGATTTTCGATCTCATCATCACCATGCTTGATGTTGATACGCGTCATGTCGACGAATTCTTCAATCCGCGGCGTCGGATAGTTTGTTAATGTGTTTACTTCTATCTTCATTTACTGCCTAACAATTTGTCTTCACGCGTATGAATAATGATGATGCTTCGTGTGATAAGTAATTCATCGTGTCTGGAAGCATGTTACAAGGCCAGGCATCATCACTAATTGGAAGTTGACGCTAGGCTAAACTGCTTTACTATTGTGACAATACCGTGCGATTGGCATATCCCGGTATTTGTATGATAGCAACTACTTTGACTTCCTGCAACATCACTGGAATGGAAGTTGACGCTGGGTTTAACTACTTTACTATTGTGACAATACCGTGCGATTGGCATATACCGGTATTTGTATGACAGCAACTACTTTGACTTCCTGCGTTTCACACATAATTTGTTTTATTAACAATTCATTTTGGGCTTACGGTATCGGCGCATCACTGTAAGTCAGTCCTGGTTCGACGACACATTCTCGTTCCATGCGACCTGTTTCTTCATTACTCGTTGCAACTCCACTTGTGTTGCATATTTAAATTATATCATTCTATGGAACCGCCATGTATTGCATGCCGTTCTATGATGTACTGATCTGCAGCTACGTTCAAGACAATATGTGTGTTTTAGGCTCAAGACGTAACGTGTGTTAATTCTTAATGAGTGTTTCTTCAATTGTGTAAATTTGTGCTAGTGTTTCTCATATGTTTATGTGCCACCTTTGAATATTTGTTTATGTGTCACCTTTGGATATTTGTTTATGTGCCACCTATTTGATAATATATCTTATTATTAGTTAGTGGTGGTGTCGTGTCCTTTATGCCTTCCTGGATTTCCTTATTTAGTGACAATAATATTGTCTGGTCCTCCACATGTTTGCTAAATTGTCAAGCGACCTTCGTAAAGTCAACTCTTTGTATTATCACATCATTATCTAATGCTTTGGCCAACAAATTTTTATACATTGTCCACTATTACCAGAATACTCTTGGTGGGTTGTTGACTTCCCGCGTTGGCCAATACACCAACCGTGCCCTTCAAATTGTATTACGTCTCGTCAATCAAACGTGGCGGCTGTGCGAAATATTTCACCAGTATTCAATCTCTCCGAAACTATTACCGATATCACTCTGAAATTTTGTACGGTGATAAAAAAAAGCCCTACTAGAAATTCACCTACGACACTTACGAAAACCTGGTAACTACAAAACCAACATGGCGGCCAAGCGAAGTTAAGACTTTTAAATAGAATTTTCTCGCGATTTAACCATTCGAACACAATGAAACTTGGTAGGGCAAATGTTTATACACATGCACTGGCATACACATGTAATGCACTGGCATCTAATTTCTTTCAATTGTTTACATAACCTCAAGATGGCGGCTGTGCGAAATATTTCACCGGCATTCTATATCTCCGAAACTATTACGGATATCACCCTGAAATTTTGTACGGTGATTAAGGGCGCTGTACAAGTTTATCTATGTAACTTGCAAAAACTGTGAAGTACACAACGAACACGGTGTCCAAGCAAAGTTGAAACATTTTAATAGACTTTTCTTGCGATTTAACCATCTGATCGCAGTGAAATTTGGTACAGTATATGTTTATACATATTGTAATGTACTGGCATCTAACTTAGTTCAATTGTTTACATAACCTCAAGATGGGGGCTGTGCAAAATTTTACAATTAAGTTTCTATTTCTTGTGTCCTAATCATGCGATCAAAGTGAAAGTGTGAATAATGAACCTACGCAATAATTTTCCTTTAATGGCACATACCTCTATGGCCCAGGGCTTTTTTTTCTGGAAAAAGAGGAACCGGAACTCACAGGAGGGAAATTAAGGAAGGAGACATAGGATTTATCGAACATTTAAGAAAGCATGTAATTTTCATCGAAACCTACTTACACTGAATTCAAAACAATTTCCAAATTTTTGACATGTCATCATCCTCCTCAGTTCGTTTTCTGGTCTTGCTTTTTGTATCCATGTCTGAATGACGACCTTGTAACAATCAAGTTTTGACATACTTCGTTGGATCAAATACCGTCAAAGGAGGTCCAACAATTCTTATACATGTAAATAGTAATGAGGTAATGGTTTTCACTGACAAAGATGATCTTTCTGGAGTCACAAATAGTTCATGTGAGAAAATCCCTTTTCACACTCACTTGAAGATATAGCTATTGTGCTGAGAGTCCTCCAAACCCGAGAAAGTTTCCTGGGCATTTCTTCTCTGAAGGCTCGAATAGCTTCTCTTCCATTCAGTTGGAATCTTCTTGCCAGTGTGCCTATTTCGGCTTCTCCATACGGAATATTTTCTCTTGAGTTTGCTGGCGAATTCTCAGAATCCAGAACTCTTGCACATCTTGACAGTTCAGTGTCTCCTTCGGAAAGTAATCTTTTCTGTAGAGAAGTTTTAAGTTGTTTATAGAAAGCGTTCGAGAAGATTGGTGGATCATAAATTCTGTTTCTCTTATGCTATGGAACATCCTTAAACTGTAGATTTGCAGCTGCCTCAAGAGCTTTCTGATAGTAAGGCCCTGAGACAGACCTCCTCTTCTCACAAATATCGACAAGACACTCAATCTTGCTGTGGGCTTTGTAATGATCAGCATTTCTCTCCTGCAGATCTAAGCTTAGTTCAGACAGTTCCTGCAGAGCATCGCAAATTAATCCCAGATCCAAAATAAATGCCCCAGATGTTATTTTCCTGTGAAGACCTTCATAAGTGCATTTTTCCTTTCTGTCACAACCATCTTCTGATTTACCTCTTTCAAAATGAAGTACCAGTGCTTCAAAATTCTGCCAAACAGCCAAAACGGTTCTATAGCTGGATGCAAGCCACCTTGTGGACAGAATTCTTCCAATTTTTAAAATCTGTATCTGCAGTGTAGCTGCACATTACTGGAGCTGCCTTGCCTTCTTTGGAGAGGCTTGATACATAACATATAATTTGTCCATAAAACTCGTAAATCTATTGATGCCAGAAACCTCTTTCACAACATCGTGTACCGTACTGATAATTCCAGTCTATGGTTAGCACAATGTCACAAAACAATGGCAGGAAATCTGTCTTTGATAAGTTTTGAAACTCCTCCACGTACTCCGAACATTGCTGCGGCACCATCACACGTCAGTGAAACAGAATTTTCCTTTAGAAAATCTTCTGTGAACCCTAGTGCTCCTATAGAATACATGAAGCTTTTGTAAATTCCATTTGCTGTTACGTCATCCAACTCAATTAAATCAATGAAAAGGTTGACCGGTTCTGCCATTTTTATTTCATCATTGTAGGTGCGAACATATTGTGACCTTTATGCATCTCTGATAGCATAAAGTCTACATATTATTCCAACAAAATTTAATTCATGTCTCAAAGTCGATGTGAGAATAGAAGTCGCTTGTGAAACTAGAATGACAAAGGGATGGTTCGTACGTGACTTGAAGAAGCTTTCTCCCAGCGCGGACAAAGGTAGCAGGAAAGAGAAAATCCACATCTGGACACCAAATGTGCCAGACAACGCGCGGAGGTCGTTACACTACGCGGGTAAATGCAGAAACCTCAACGATCACCTACCAAATAAACCCCGCCCATTTGAAAGGAATTAGAGCAGTAATTAGAATACAGAAACAGGAATTATACCATCGTATAGGGGATTATCCCAGCCTCTCAGAAATATCGTCAAAATTTAAATTGGATTATTCTGTGATTTTTGCCAGAATTAAAATGAAATCAGGGGGTGGATTTGAAACGACCAATGGCAGTGAGAGACGCTAGACGCGATCAAATCCCGCCGAAATTAAGGGACAATGAAGCAAATTACGGAGCTCATTATATAAGGATCCAACGATCGGATTTTGAATAAAAAGGAGTCATTGAGACATTGGAAAAGAGAACGTTCTAAGGAGCTAGTTCGCATATTCATGTGAGTGTTATTTTGGAAATAAATTCTGAAACCCCCCTACTCCACGACTCTTTAAGAGAAATCGTATAAATAATGGATTGAAACACAGCGAAGTCAGTCTACTTTGGGGCATCGTCAGAGGCGGAAGCCCGTGCCTTGAGCCCTCAGAAATTAACGTGATTTTTACAAGTTTTATAAGTTCTTAATACGCGCTGTAGAGGCGAGAGCCCGCGCTTGAGGCATAAGAATAATTAACATTTTTACAAGTTTATAAGTAGGAGCAAGTATACCTCCGAAATTTGAACATCGCTAAGTATTCGCGAGTGCGAAGTAGAACAGTGCATATCATAACAGTATGACGCAGTTGTAATGATAGGTATAGCCGCCTGAGCTATTAACAGCTAGACCAGTATTCTAGGAAGCTATGAACTGTCGGCCGAACTAAATAAGTTGATGATAGCTATATGAGATAGGAGCTTCATGTGCGAGAACCGTGCATTGTGTTAATGGTAATAATTCACAGTGGACCTTTGTTTTGGTGAAATTTTGAGAAAAACCGTGTGTAAATTATCCTCCTATCAAGATGAACCAACTAATGAAGAAGACTGATATCAAGGACCAGAACCACATCAGCAAATATGAGAGATAAGTAAATATTGTATGGGGCATGTGGGCCATAATGTTTCCCATTATTGGGGTCGGATAAGTTTATCTCGATCATAAGCAGTTATGATAAAAATAGATATTTTAGGCGTACCGGGCATGTTTGTGTAGATTTGTGTGTTTATCAGTAATGAGTATTTTTGTGTGTTTTATAACGTAATAAGTATATGAGCATCAAAGTGTTATTTTAAATATGGTTTTGTTTGGGATGTCATTAATCTTGTTGAATGCACAGTCAAGGGAATATTTGTTTGATAGTGCTTATGCACAATGTGATTGTAAAAGCTAAAGGGGGAAGACCGTTCGATATTGTGACAAGACCAGTAAGTGACACTGAAATTATGAGAGTAATAAGTATGGTAAGTGATTATCACGCGAAGGTAAGACAAGAATGGCTAGAGGGTATTGTGAGATATATTCAGGTAAGGCTAAGAGTCGATCCTTGGTCGAGTAGAATTAAAGCGAAGGTGGTATTCCCGCGTTCTTCGATGATATAATGGTGAGTGAAAATAATAGCGGAGGTGATATTCCTGCATTCTTCGACGATATATAAATGGTAAGTAAAATGATTGAATTCATTATCTGATGAGAGTCCACTTTAGCTCCGTCGGAAAGGTATGGTATTGCTCGAGCCCAAGGCAGGTAAAAGGGAGTCTTTAAGAAACAGGTAGAAAATGGTTAGCCGTCTGAATTCTAAAAGCAGCCAGGAAGGTTGTGCCGGCCTGCTGGTTAGTACGGTGAAAGTGTGTCTGTCACAAGGTCGAGTTTGTCATTGTATTCTATGAAGGGAGGTAGTCCAACTTCCCGGGGTTTCTTTTTGTGTACCGCTTCAGGAAGCGATGTATTCTATTTGTCATTATTTTTGGAGTGCATTCATTATGTTGTTGTGTGTTAATAATCACGGCGCACCGGCCGCCGAAGTATTTATTTGATGCTTCATGTATGTTGACTTGTTTATTTTACTATAATTAACGGAGTTATAGCTCTGAGTGAAGTAATTGTTTTAAAGTTATAAAAACACACATGCCCGTAACCTAGAATAAATCTATTGCCTTCATTCTCTGACTCTTGTGAGGAAAGATGATGATTGTACGAGTAGACATGTCCGATTTCCCAAAGAACAAGTTTTGCAAGTTATAAAAATGAGTGCGCAATATTTATTGTGATAGAATGGCTGGTTTATTTAAGCCATAGTTATTTGAATTAAGTCTGTTGACAATAACTCTTGGACTTGAAGCAGTGGACTGCAGTAAAATAGACTATTTTCTATTCCTGGTTTCAGCCAGTGTGAAACATTATTTTTGCATTTTTTAATGTTGTTGATTTCAGTAATTTAAGGGAATTGATTTTGTTTTTATTTGTCTATGGTTGGGAGAAAAGGGAGATGATGTTTTTGTGAAATAAATTATTTTATATTAGGAGTTCTCTGACCTACTGATTTTAAGATAAGCCTCCTGTGATCCTGTGACTATATTCCTAGGATGTTTAGAATAAGTTAGAGCCACCCCGAATAGAGCACTACCCGAGTAAGAGTCGGCATCCTAGAAGAACGCAGAAGGGTATATATGGATTGGTGATAATGATGTAGTTATTCATGTCCATATTAGTTTTTCTTTTATTAATTAGTGGATCACAGTGATGGAGAGTGTCAGAGAGTAGCTAGCCGGAGCCTACTGAAGTCTATATGCCGCCTTGAGGTCATGTAAACAGATGTAGAGCATCCCCTGTCATATCGCCCTGTAGTGGGGCTTGAGCAGCTAGGGAGCATCATGGCGCCGAACGGTGTGGCCAAATTAACAAGTAATTCAGGGGAAAGTAAAGCCAGGAGTTTGTTTAAAGTAAATAATCGAAAATGCTGAGTTTATTTTGCACAGTTAGGTAGAAGCAGCGTTTTCGTGGCGCCCTTATATTTGAATAATTAGTAGCAAACTCCAAATGTATGTTGTAGGACGGCATGAACCGTAAGAGTGATGTCAGTACTTTATTGACAGAACTGGGAAGTTAAAATTAATGCAGAAGGGTAAACTGAAAGTTTATTCACAAAAGCAAACATCAAATTGGCAGCTCTTCAAGCATATTAAAGTCATTAATGGGATTAACGTAAATTGGGATTAAGCGACTCATTTTATGATTGCAGAAGGTGGGAACGTGAGGCTCCATGCCCCAGTCTTCTCAAATAAGTATTATATTGTGTGATATGGCGTCAGTGGAGGAAATTCGACTCATTATTGAGAGTTCGGTAGCTAGAACAATGGAACAGTTCGAACACTTTAAGAGGGAATGTAGGGAGCAGAATGAAATCAACAATGCACGTATAGCGGAGCAGAACGTAATCAACAATGCACGTATTGCGGAACAAATTGCAGAACAGAGTGAATTAAACAATGCACGTATTGCGGAACAGTTAGCGGAGCAGATAACGGAACACATTAAGACAAATAATGCACTACTCGCGGAACAAAATACAGATAATAACACACAGTTAATGGAACGAATTGCAGAACAGGGTAGGCGGAATAATGAAATATTAAAAGAGGAATTAACGGAACAAATTGCAGAACAGGGTGGGCTGAATAAGGAAGCATTAAAAGAGGAACTGACAGATAAATTAGCAGAGCAAATAGCTAAAATCACGCTTGAGACTACCACACAGTTAGGTCAGATGGAGACGAACTTAAGGCAATCAATAGCGTTCAGTGAAGAAAAGACGGCAGCGAAACTCATACAGCTAGAAGAAATATGTAACGCTAATACAGAAGGGATAAAGATAGAACAATTAGCAATCCAAGCTACCATAAAAGGAGTAGACAACGAGGTTAAGTCTGCGGCAAAACAATTGCACAGCTTAGAAGGAGAGACGATAGAGATTAGAACGGAAATAGACAAGGCAGCTTTGACTTCAGCAGAACGATGGAGCATTCAGGAGAACGAGAATAATGCACTTAAAGAGAGTATCCGTGAAAGCAATGAGATGATAGGAGGCAGGCTCGATCAGCTGGAAAGCGAGAAGAAAGAGGGAAAGAGAAAAGAGGAAAATAGATATGAGGCAATAAGAGTGGAAATAAACAAGACATGCCAACAAATTGGAATTGACGGGAAAGAGGGTAGAAAGAAACGCATAGAACAAATGGAAGAAAACCAAAAGAGGATAAAGGAGGTCGAACTGCAGTTACTGGGAAAAATGGAGATACAAGAACGGAAGATTATTAAGACCGAGATACAGTCTTTACAACAACAGGAAATGCTTCTTGAACTGAAAGCTCACAACAGCGGTAAAGAAACGAGCAGTATGGCTAACCATTTCAACACAAGCCCGACTCAGGTAGAAGGAATGAATGAACTTAGTCCGGGCCGTGCGACCACAGGTAGCGAGAATAATGAAGGGTTTCAAACATTTAGAGGACTTGCCTCAACACCGCAACAGCCGACTGGCAATAATAATAACAATAACCCAACTACACAGTATGTCCAAATAATTAGAATGCAGGAGGATCGCCCACGAAAATTTAACAATGATGGTTCACAAACGCCGAAAGCTTTTCTAAAAGACTTAGAACACTACCTTACAGACAATAACATTCCTGAGAATAAGAAACTCAGAATAACCGAGAAATTACTTGCGGATAGCGTTCTGACGTGGTTCAGAAGTTTTCGCTACACCTTTGAAGACATGGACACCTTCAAGCATGCATTTTTACGTCGTTACTGGAGCATGTCTATACAACATAATTTAAGGATGGAATTATATAGTAGGAAGTATCATGCGTCACAGCCAACACGTTATTCAGAATATTTTTCGGCTCAGCTACTCAGACTGAAGGATATGGATATTTTACCACCGGAGTCAGAACTGGTGATGACAATTGGAAAGCAGCTTCCGTTGCCAGTACAACAGTTTTTAATTGCGGCAAACGTCTCGAGCGCACTGCAAGCAGAGGAGGTGTTACGTCAGTTGGATGAGACGTCATTAAATAATCAAAATAGACACGTCAGAGCGAGTGACAGCGCAGCGCTGGTACACCAAGCCGAGCTAGTCAAAACTAGAGAGCAGAGCACCAACACGAATTTTAGCCATAGGAGCGGGAATAATAACGGAAGGTCAGACTCGCCGAAAGAGGAGCAAAGGAGATATGAACCAAGGAACGAGAGGAACTGGCAGCCACAACAGTACAGGAGAGATGAATGGAGAGGGCGTGGTCGCGAAGGTCCATATCATCATCGCAGATATGATAGAAGAGATAATAGAACGTGGAATCGAGGAAGAGATGAGAACCGAGGATATACGGAAGACAGTCGACGGGAATTGCAAAACAGGCATGAGGCATCACAACGATACCTAGATGAGTTGCATCGCAACCAAGAGAGGGAAAAGGATCGCTGGCGAAGGACGATGGAGAATCGCGAGAACCCAGATATGGAAATCACTGGAGCAGAGAGTGAATTAGCGCAACAGCATCGCGAAAGCCAGAATGAGAAGAGGAACACGGGGGCTATTAAAGAAAATGTATTAGAGGGTGAAGGAGATAGGCTAAATTTCACGCCAGATAAGACACAGTGGTTGATAGCGAACATCGAGGAATGGGTCGCAACTCCTGAGGATTTTACACGTGAAATTATTCAACCGGAACAACATTGTTTGAGGAAATTACCAGTCATCATTACGAGGATAGAAGGACTAAGAGTAAAAGGATTAGTGGATACAGGGGCACAGCTATGTCTAGTATCAGAGGCATTAATTAAAGCTCTAAGCGAGAAACAGAGAATACCTACGATTCCAGTACCACAGGTCAAAATTAGAGGAGTAATTCCCGAAAAATCAGCTGTATGCAAATTTCAGGTACAACTGGATCTAGAAATATTAGGACACACTTTCTCACACGTATTCATGGTGATGAACAAGATGAATGTAAATTTGATTCTGGGGGCGGATTTCCTATATGAGCACCAAGCAGTGATTGACCTGCGCAACAATGTAATTAAATTCGGAAATATGGAAGGATTATCAGCAGTGGGACTGAACATGAATAACCACGGCTTAGATAGAGACGCTGACATTTGGAAGCTGGAGACCATTCCTGAGGAAGAAGAAGAAGAAAGTCAAGCAGATGAAGAGGACTCGAACACAGGACTCCTGGAGGGAAAGCAAGAATTGGAAGATGAAATGTGGTCCATGGCAGTAGAAGAAGATGGCAACAAAGACAGTTTTGAGGCACTTTTGAAAGAAAAATTAAGAGAGGCAAAGCTAAATGATGATGAAAGAAATTGCTTGGCACAAACGCTATGTAAACACTCAGCAGCATTTAATACATTACCGGGAAAAATATTAAATTTCAAGTACGCTATGCAGGTAGATGACTGGACACCATTTAAGAGCCGACTCTACCCAATTCCAGAAAAGCAGCGTGCAGCAGTTAGAAAAATTATAGGTGAGATGCTTAGAGGGGGCATAATTAAGAAAGCTCCAACCCCATATTTGAACGCCATATTAGCGGTGGCGAAGCCAAATGGTTCAGTGAGGTTGTGTCTCGATGCTCGCACCCTCAATTCCAGATTAATAGATGAAACCGACCGTGCACCACTAATTAAGGATGTACTCAAGAAGTTCCATAAAAAGAAAATATATTCGTCTGTCGACCTTGCGAATAGCTATTGGCACATCGAGTTAGAAGAGAAATCACAGCTGTTAACTGGATTTCTATTCGACAATCAGAGTTTCACCTGGTGTCGTTTACCATTTGGAGTTAAGACAGCCGGATCTGCACTAATCCGAGCATTGGATCGACATTTAACAGAAGAAGTGAAAGACATGACTGTCAGATATGTCGACGATATCTTACTAGCATCAGAGAGCAATGAGGAACACATGCAAAATTTAAGCAAGTTGTTAGAGAACCTAGAAAGGGCAAATTTCAAGATCAATCTAAAAAAATCACACTTTTTTCAGCACGAAATTTTATATTTAGGACATATTGTTGATGGAGAAGGGATCAGGCCCAATCCAGTGAAAATCGAAGCCATTAAAAATTTTCCTCGACCAACCAGAGTCAAGCACATAAGGATGTTCTTGGGAGCCACCAACTTCTTTCGTGAAAACTGTCCAGGATACACCGAAGTAGTAGCACCATTACAAGAGATGCTAAAAAAGAACAACCGTTGGTTTTGGAACGAAGAGTGTGAGAGGTCATTCATAGCCACGAAGGAATTACTGTCAAATAACATCAAACTGGGCTACCCAGATTTTTCGAAGGGGTTTATAATTCAAGCAGATGCATCTTTAGTGGGCATCGGAGCCATGTTTTTCCAAGAAGACGCAGAGAGAACAGCAAACCGCTCATACCTAGCATTCATCAGCAGGAAATTAAGAAAACATGAGAAAAGTTATACCATCTCAGGACTGGAGCTTTTGGCGATCATATACGCGCTACAACAATGGCGTCGTATTATCTATGGTTTCTCCATAACAATCCGCACTGATCACAAGGCGCTGACTTTCTTATTTAAGACCACCATGGTAAGTGAACGCATCAACAGATGGGCCATTTATGCGCAGCAGTTTGATATACAAATTGAGCACATATCAGGAAAATTGAATGTAATCCCGGATATTTTGAGCCGAAATCCAGAAGAAGAGGCACAGCAGGAGGAAATGTTAGTGCAACACATTGAGCTGACAAACGAAGATCTAGATTTCTTACAAGAACTGAAGAGGTTACCGCAGGAACAAGAAAAGGAGCCATGGATGATGCAGATGATTAGATTCCTCAAGAGAGAGATAACACCTGATACCCCAGCATATCGAGAAATTGAAGCTCAAGCGAGAAGTTATTCATACTTCAATAATATGCTCCATAAATTTATAGATGAGGATCATGTCAAGTTACGGATATTGTTACCAGCTTCGTTACAGAGGAAATTAGTGTGGCATACTCATTATACGCTTGGTCACATAGGGTTAGACAAGACACAAGCAACAATAGGTGAAGCTTTCACTTGGCCACGGATGAGGATTACTATACGCGATGTCCTGAAGACATGTGATATTTGCCAGCGCGCAAAACCCAATAACTTCCTCATGAGACAATACCCAAAGCCAATACTGCCACAGAAACCGTTAGAGCTCATTGCTACGGACTGTCTTGGTCCATTGCCAAAAGGACGTAGAGGAGTGCGACATGTCCTTGTATGTGTGGACGTCTTTTCTAAATTTGTTGTTCTATGTGCTATCCAGAAAACAACTTCGAAACCGGTCCTGAGCCGCATCAAGAATCGAGTTATACCTATAATGGGAAAGCCTGAATTTATCCTTTCTGATCATGGAAGTTATTACACATCAGCAGAATTTAAGCGCGGATTAAATGAGCTAGACATCAAGCATGTACTATCTAGCATACGCCATCCACAGGGAAATCCGAGCGAAAGAGTTTTACGTGAGGTCTCGAAGCACATACGCATGTTCATACCTACAGAACATCACCGTTGGGCCGATACATTGAAAAATATTGAGATTTGCATCAATATGACACGTCATGAGTCAACTGGACAAGTACCATACACGTTACACTTGAACTAGCAACCACCGAGATCTTGGACAACAGTACTGGATTGCCCAAGAGATCCGCAGCCAGCACCACAGCTGAGAGTCGAACGGACGATCACCTACATGAGAGAACAAGCTGACAGGAGGCTAAGAAGACTAAAAGGAAAACGCTTTCACAGGGAATTGAACGTCAATGAACTAGTTTTATTGAAGAGGCCACCTATTTCTGATCCAGCAAACAAAGTATTTCATAAATGGTGTTTCCCATACATAGGACCTTATCGGATCATAAGAAATTTGGGGAATAATGCATATAAGATACAGGACGTAAACGGCGGAAGCACATCAGTTGTAAATTGCTCAAACCTCAAATTATATTACAAAAGGGAACCGTTTGATCAACCACGGAATACCGCGGGTGTCAACATTATGGAAATCGAATAAAGATGAGCCAAATGCACGTGGAACGAGGAGGTAGTCGGTCATAAACGGACTCGGTGTTTACAATGGAAAGCCGTGAAGCAAGAAAACTGGGCGAGACAGGCGGACAATAGCTAGCTACCTGCACCAGACAGCCGAGACACTAATCTTAGCAAGAATGTGGAGAGGGAGACAAGGATCGTACCAAGGGAATCCCTGCGCGCGACCAGCAGTGACGAACCAAGTAAACAATATAAGGAATGACGACGGAACCTTGCAGCATCCGTGAGGCGGATTGAGATTGAGAAAAAAATAATACGTTCCATATCGATTTTTTTCCTTTGCAGAAGGGTAATGTGACCTTTATGCATCTCTGATAGCATAAAGTCTACATATTATTCCAACAAAATTTAATTCATGTCTCAAAGTCGATGTGAGAATAGAAGTCGCTTGTGAAACTAGAATGACAAAAGGATGGTTCGTACGTGACTTGAAAAAGCTTTCTCCCAGCGCGGACAAAGGTAGCAGGAAAGAGAAAATCCACATCTGGACACCAAATGCGCCAGACAACGCGCGGAGGTCGTTACACTACGCGGGTAAATGCAGAAACCTCAACGATCACCTACCAAATAAACCCCGCCCATTTGAAAGGAATTAGAGCAGTAATTAGAATACAGAAACAGGAATTATACCATCGTATAGGGGATTATCCCAGCCTCTCAGAAATATCGTCAAAATTTAAATTGGATTATTCTGTGATTTTTGCCAGAATTAAAATGAAATCAGGGGGTGGATTTGAAACGACCAATGGCAGTGAGAGACGCTAGACGTGATCAAATCCCGCCGAAATTAAGGGACAATGAAGCAAATTACGGAGCTCATTATATAAGGATCCAACGATCGGATTTTGAATAAAAAGGAGTCATTGAGACATTGGAAATGAGAACGTTCTAAGGAGCTAGTTCGCATATTCATGTGAGTGTTATTTTGGAAATAAATTCTGAAACCCCCCTACTCCACGTCTCTTTAAGAGAAATCGTATAAATAATGGATTGAAACACAGCGAAGTCAGTCTACTTTGGGGCATCGTCAGAGGCGGAAGCCCGTGCCTTGAGCCCTCAGAAATTAACGTGATTTTTACAAGTTTTATAAGTTCTTAATACGCGCTGTAGAGGCGAGAGCCCGCGCTTGAGGCATAAGAATAATTAACATTTTTACAAGTTTATAAGTAGGAGCAAGTATACCTCCGAAATTTGAACATCGCTAAGTATTCGCGAGTGCGAAGTAGAACAGTGCATATCATAACAGTATGACGCAGTTGTAATGATAGGTATAGCCGCCTGAGCTATTAACAGCTAGACCAGTATTCTAGGAAGCTATGAACTGTCGGCCGAACTAAATAAGTTGATGATAGCTATATGAGATAGGAGCTTCATGTGCGAGAACCGTGCATTGTGTTAATGGTAATAATTCACAGTGGACCTTTGTTTTGGTGAAATTTTGAGAAAAACCGTGTGTAAATTATCCTCCTATCAAGATGAACCAACTAATGAAGAAGACTGATATCAAGGACCAGAACCGCATCAGGAAATATGAGAGATAAGTAAATATTGTATGGGGCATGTGGGCCATAATGTTTCCCATTATTGGGGTCGGATAAGTTTATCTCGATCATAAGCAGTTATGATAAAAATAGATATTTTAGGCGTACCGGGCATGTTTGTGTAGATTTGTGTGTTTATCAGTAATGAGTATTTTTGTGTGTTTTATAACGTAATAAGTATATGAGCATCAAAGTGTTATTTTAAATATGGTTTTGTTTGGGATGTCATTAATCTTGTTGAATGCACAGTCAAGGGAATATTTGTTTGATAGTGCTTATGCACAATGTGATTGTAAAAGCTAAAGGGGGAAGACCGCTCGATATTGTGACAAGACCAGTAAGTGACACTGAAATTATGAGAGTAATACGTATGGTAAGTGATTATCACGCGAAGATAAGACAAGA
Organism: Meconema thalassinum; assembly: GCA_946902985.2. Taxonomy (NCBI): domain Eukaryota; kingdom Metazoa; phylum Arthropoda; class Insecta; order Orthoptera; family Tettigoniidae; genus Meconema; species Meconema thalassinum. Next base: position 122,250,446 of record OX336393.1, on the reverse strand, counting down.
ATGGCTAGAGGGTATTGTGAGATATATTCAGGTAAGGCTAAGAGTCGATCCTGGGTCGAGCAGAATTAAAGCGGAGGTGATATTCCCGCGTTCTTCGATGATATAATGGTGAGTGAAAATAATAGCGGAGGTGATATTCCCGCATTCTTCGACGATATATAAATGGTAAGTAAAATGATTGAATTCATTATCTGATGAGAGTCCACTTTAGCTCCGTCGGAAAGGTATGGTATTGCTCGAGCCCAAGGCAGGTAAAAGGGAGTCTTTAAGAAACAGGTAGAAAATGGTTAGCCGTCTGAATTCTAAAAGCAGCCAGGAAGGTTGTGCCGGCCTGCTGGTTAGTACGGTGAAAGTGTGTCTGTCACAAGGTCGAGTTTGTCATTGTATTCTATGAAGGGAGGTAGTCCAACTTCCCGGGGTTTCTTTTTGTGTACCGCTTCAGGAAGCGATGTATTCTATTTGTCATTATTTTTGGAGTGCATTCATTATGTTGTTGTGTGTTAATAATCACGGCGCACCGGCCGCCGAAGTATTTATTTGATGCTTCATGTATGTTGACTTGTTTATTTTACTATAATTAACGGAGTTATAGCTCTGAGTGAAGTAATTGTTTTAAAGTTATAAAAACACACATGCCCGTAACCTAGAATAAATCTATTGCCTTCATTCTCTGACTCTTGTGAGGAAAGATGATGATTGTACGAGTAGACATGTCCGATTTCCCAAAGAACAAGTTTTGCAAGTTATAAAAATGAGTGCGCAATATTTATTGTGATAGAATGGCTGGTTTATTTAAGCCACAGTTATTTGAATTAAGTCTGTTGACAATAACTCTTGGACTTGAAGCAGTGGACTGCAGTAAAATAGACTATTTTCTATTCCTGGTTTCAGCCAGTGTGAAACATTATTTTTGCATTTTTTAATGTTGTTGATTTCAGTAATTTAAGGGAATTGATTTTGTTTTTATTTGTCTATGGTTGGGAGAAAAGGGAGATGATGTTTTTGTGAAATAAATTATTTTATATTAGGAGTTCTCTGACCTACTGATTTTAAGATAAGCCTGCTGTGATCCTGTGACTATATTCCTAGGATGTTTAGAATAAGTTAGAGCCACCCCGAATAGAGCACTACCCGAGTAAGAGTCGGCATCCTAGAAGAACGCAGAAGGGTATAATATAGGCCTACTATCAGAACAGATTTTTGACTTACAGTAGTTGATTCATCAAGAATAAGAGAGAACTTGCTCTTTGAATCCAGTACATTTTTTTATCAATCTTGTTCTCATGTCACTGCGTATATAGGCTACTATATTTATAAAGGCATTACTTGAATGCATAATACTCCCCATTTCAATCCCATTCAATTCTTGTAAATCAATTTCAGTTTCAAATTTGTAGAAAGACTGGTTCTGTTTTGCCACCTTATAAGCAGTACGAAATACTTAAGTAATTTCCTTTTCTCTCTCTTAATGACTTTAGACATACTGTCGCAAGTTTTCCTTTTTTTCCCTTCTTCAGTTATTTTATTAGCACTTTTATGTCCATCACTTTGGTTGGTTGGTTCTTAAGTTTAGGGGCTGCGACAATGCGGTCATGTAGCCCCGTGTACTTTGGGTGTGTGTAGAATCTGTCTGATAACTGGTGTTAATTGTGATGACTGTATTAGTGTGTGTAATCTGTTTTTTAATGTAAGTACTGCAACTTAGAATTTTTCAAATAGTTCCTACTTTTACCGTCAACGACTACTAGGCCAAGTTCAGAACTTAGCTACTAGACGCCAAAGCAGTGGGCTCTTGGCAACGAACGTAGAAACCTAAGAGCGTTGTTTACATTCTTAACCTATCCAATTTAGGTTCACACAGGTGCAATTAGTGGAAGGTTCTTTAACAAGATATGGGACCGCCGGCTTTACTTCCCCTCCGAAGGAAGGCATACTGAGGTTTTTTTTACGCTCTTAAGAAATCCGACGGCTTCGGCCGGGTTTGAACACGCTATCTTGGGCATAGAAGCTCAGCATGCTACCGACTACGCCACCGAAGCCGCCTGTCCAGCACTTTCTTTGTGGTCAAAAATCTTTTCCTGAGAGATATTAGCTTATGTTCACGATTTTCTCCATAAGACACAATTTCACAGTTTATCCACTCTTTTGATAGTCGCATACCCACATTCTTCTGTACACCTAAACTTCCAACTTTTTTGCACACTGAGCAACCTAACTTGCCGTCATGAAAATACAACCAATCGTTTTCCTTTACAAAATCGTTCTTTTGTTCTACAGTCCAACAACTAGGCCACAGACTTCGAAATTCACTTTGAACTTTACAGACCGTTATGGAACTCGTCGACACATCCGTTGTTTCAAGTTCCACACTTGAGTTTGATGATACTCCAGCCTGATGGACTGACGAACTGCTTGGACAATTTTTGCGTTTGGTGGTAGGCACAGCAAAATATTCTGCATTTTTTTTTTCATTCTCGCCTCGTGGTCAACAGATTTAGGTTGTCTATTGCCGCGTAAGAAGTAGTAAAAACTACGCCTGAGAATGTAACAAACACAGGCAATCATCTACATCAACGAAAAACAGTACTCTATATTGAGGGCAATCCAGATGAAACGTAACTAGAACTGGGACCAATATACAAAACAGCTACAAAATGAGCAAAGAAAGAACAAGAACGAATACCGTATATCTATGCTGCCCGCAAACCGGAAGAATGATTTCGATTCTAGAAATAACAAGGCGATATGCGATATTTCCTTTTCAATTAAGGTCATTTAGCACGGGAACAGTAAAAATAATATTTTGAAAATTCCTTAATCTGAAAAATAATCATAACTGCAGTCTAAATATTTTTTAAAGATTTGTATCCACGAAGAGGTTCCGGTACGCCGTTCCGTTGCTTTCCGCCAGAAAAAAAAAGCCCTGCTTTGGCCTATACATATAACAATCCAACATGGCGACCATCTGAAATATTTAGACGGTTCTCAATATCTACGAATCTTTTAAAGCAATCAAACTGAATTTTTTAGTGTTCATAGAGGCTATGAGCATAGTACACCTATAGGACTTTCAATAACCTGGTGAGCACAAATCCAACATGGCGGCGAACCGAAGTATAAATATTTAAATGGACGTTTCTCGCGATTTAACCATCCGAGTGCAGTGAAACTTTGTACGGTAAATGCTTATACAAATGCTAATCCACTGGCATCTAATTTATTTCAATTGCTTTCATAACCACAAGACGGCAGCTGTGCGATTTTTTTTTTTTTTTACTTCTTGTGTCCTAATCATGCGTTTGAAGTTTGAATACTACACGTACACAATAATCTTCATGTAATAGTACATACCTCTAAGACCTACTCATATAAAAATCCCTCATGGCGACTATCCGAAATATTTAGACGTTTCTCAATATCTACGAATCTATTGCAGCAATCAAACTGAAATTTTGTATGTTGATAAAGTAGTAGGATATATGAAAATAGACTTTAGTTCTTAACGGAACTACTTGTTTTTATTGATTTCTTATTTTCGATTGTACCATTGGAAACCGTTATCAGTACCAAGAACTACTGTAGTCATAGTTGTCAAAGTGCATCAGATTCGAAAATACTCGTATTTTGCATCTCGTAAGAATTATTGAAACTACTGCAAATAAAGTTCTACCAAATATAATTATAGCCGAAAATCTCTTCCGTTACAACTTGAACTGCTGAAGGGAGCGTTGTTGCACTTATCATCAAAGAAGGAAAGGAAAGAAGCTTGTAGTTTTACGTGACCGTTAATCTTGCGATCATGCGCCACGGAATCTTCTTTCAACGTGGAATTCGAGCCACCGGATATGACTTTCACCTCGAAAATCTCACATGCATTACCCAGAAATCGAACCTGTTCACCTTGGTGAGAGGCAAGTAGCTGACCTGTGTGCCATCACGCCCCTATCAACGATGAGTTTCGGGCATCAACTCTACACAGTAAGTTATAAGGCTGTTTGTCACAATATTTCTTCTTCATTTAGCATGTGTTGCCTACTTCTCTGTTGGCGAGTGAAACTGGTGTCCGTAGGCTATGTTGTACAGGAAATGCACGAAATGGCTTATACAGATAATTTTGGAAACCTTAATATTAGCTTTCAACTCGAATCATTAGATGGAGTCAGGGAAATGAAGAATTTCTGCTCTTTGGTTTTAATTTACGCAGAGCGTACTCCACAAACCAAAAGTTTCTCAGCCGATTTGCTTAGTTAGCCTGAATTAGCAAAGGAACTTAAGTTAAATACTGATAAGATTTCGTTCCACTATACTCTAATAAACGACCGCCCGATTAGCCGATAGCCCATTAAACGGAAAGGAAATGTGTCAATTTTTTTGACCAATATTGCAGTTTAAGGAAGGGACAGGAAAATACCATCACTTCTGTAGTTGAAGATATTCTCTGCCTTCTTAGCTCCGAGTTCGTTTTAAAATATGAGACTTTCTTTGTATTTGAGATTTATTTTGCTGAGTTCCAGAGGGCTCGCTTAATTACCGACCTGAGTTCCTTCAGTACTTTTGACATATTTTCGACTCTGTTGCGCTCACCCTGTCCGCTGGCTGCCTCATATCGACCCACTGAGTGCACTGTATTGTACCACGGTGGTTGATGGACCAAGCTCTCGGCTAAGTGCTTTCAAAGTGACGGTTTAGCTGAGGGACAAGGCTTAATGTGGGACGGTATAAACATAGGCAGAGACACACAGGCTTTCTCTGGAGATGGAAGTATATTAGCGAAACCCCTTCTGGGCTCATAACTTGCACGACATCTTCCTCGATGAATCAGTGGTAAATTGTACGCGTCAAGGCTAACTAAGCTAATCGGCTGAGAAGCTTTTGGTTTGTGGAGTACGCTCTGCGTAAATTAAAACCAAAGAGCAGAAATTCTTCATTTCCCTGACTCCATCTAGTGATTCGAGTTGAAAGCTAATATTAAGGTTTCCAAAATTATCTGTATAAGGCATTTCCTGTACAACATAGCCTACGGACACCAGTTTCACTCGCCAACAGAGAAGTAGGCAACACATGCTAAATGAAGAAGAAAGAAATGCACTGTATATTGTGACAAACAGCCTTATACTGTGTAGAGTTGATGCCCGAAACTCATCGTTGATAGGGACGTGATAGCACACTGGTCAGCTACCTGCCTCTCACCAAGGTGAACAGGTTCGATTTCTGGGTAATGCATGTGAGATTTTCGAGGTGAAAGTCATATCCGGTGGCTCGAATTCCTCGTTGAAAGAAGATTCCGTGGCGCATGATCGCAAGATTAACGGTCACGTAAAACTACAAGCTTCTCTCCTTTCCTTCTTTGATGATAAGTGCAAAAACGCTCCCTTCAGCAGTGGCATAACCAGAGAGGGGGCTGATGGAGTTGCAGTCCTAAATCCGAAATGATTCAGAAATTAAATAGACGGTTAGTTATTGTTGTTTCAAGGGGCGGAACTACGAGGTTCTCTGCCCCTAATTAAATAGAAAAAAAAAGATGTTCAGTAAAGAACATATAGCCTACTTTCTCCTAAATGCATGGGTATTGTTATAACTCTCTGTCCTTTTGAAGGAGTATAATTGAATGTTGGTTGTAGTAGCTTGTTGAAATACAACGTGCTATACGGATATTAAACATGAATATGGGGTGCCCTTTGCTAGTGCTACCTCTGTAAAAAATTTCATTCAATTCGGTTTCACCGTGTTTGAATTGATATAGGGAATCGATTTGCACACATAAATGGCCGCTATCTGCAAACTATTGGGCTGATGTCCTTGTAGTTCAGTCAAAAGATGCTTCTCTAAACACTGGTTCAGCGATGGAGAGCCACGCTCTCTAGACGAAGCATCGAAAACAGGTCGAACTCGCGTTGTTCTGTTTTCTTTAAAAATGGGTCGATGAGGTAAATAGTGCCCTTCATCCCACTGTGACACAGGTACTTCTTCAATGATTCCTTCTTGTGTTCAGTCCTTCAGGACTTCATCATATATTTCTTTGGAATCACTTTCTTTCAGCTTCTTGATGGTGTGTTCCATTCTTCTTTTCCCCAAATTGCAAAATTTAGTAGAGATCAAATGATTAGGTTGGTCGTAATTTGATTTAAGCTTTTAACATCGGGTGCCGCCATTCCGTTTCCGTCAAGATGGTGGCGTTATAAAACATGACACTGAGGTGCCCTTTGCTACTGCCAACTCTGTACCAAATTTCGTTCAATTCGGTTTTACCGTGTTTGAATTGATAGGGGGAATCGATTTGCACACATACATGGCCGCCATATGCAAACTATTGGACTGATGACCCTGTAGCTTAGTCAAATACCGCTTCTCACATGAAGGTACTGTATATTATTGAAAAATGTGGTAGAGATCAGATGATTAGGTTGGTCGTAATTTTATTTCAGCTTTTTACATTTGGGTGGCCACCATTACGTTTCCGTTAAGATGGTGGCGATATAAAACATGACACTGAGGTGCCCTTTACAAGTGCTACCTATGTACCAAATTTCGTTCAATTCGGTTTCGCCGTGTTTGAATTGATAGGGGGAATCGATTGCACACATACCTGGCCCCCATCTGCAACCTATTGGGCTGATGACCTTGTAGTTTAGTCAAAAGACGCTCGCCATATGAATATATGTTGCTGCAAAATTTGGTAGAGATCGGATGATTAGGTTTGTCGTAATTTGATTTAAGCTTTGAACATTTGGGTGGCCGCCATTACGTTTCCGTCAAGATGGTGGCGATATAAAACATGACACTGCGGTGCACTTTGCTCGTGCTATCTCTGTCCCAAATTTCGTTCAATTCGGTTTCATCGTGTTTGAATTGATAGGGGGAATCGATTTGCACACATACATGGCCGCCATCTGCAAACGTTTGGGCTGATGATCTTGTATTGTTGTTAAAATATGCTTCCAACATAAAAGTATGTTGTTGCAAAATTTGGTAGAGATCACATTATTAGGTTGGTCGTAATTTTATTTAAGCTTTTATCATTTGGGTAGACGCCATTACGTTTCCGTCGACATGGCGGCAATATAAAACAAGACCCTGAGGTGCCCATTGCTAGTGCTACCTCTGTACCAAATTTTGTTCAATTTGGTTTCACCGTGTTTGAATAGATAGGGGGAATCGATTTGCACACATACATGGCCGCCATCCGCAATGTATAGGGCTGATGACCTTGCAGTTTCATCAAAAGATTTTTCATACATAAAGGTATAATGATGCATAATTTGGTAGAGATCAGATGATAAGGTTGGTCGTAATTTGATTTAAGCTTTTAACATTTGGGTGGCCGCCATTACGTTTTCGTCAAGATGACGGCGATATAAAACATGACACTAATGTGCCCCAGGCTAGAGCTGCCTCTGTACCAAATTTCGTTCAATTCGGTTTCACCGTGTTTGAATTGATAAGGGGAATCAATTTGCACACATACATGGCCGCCATCTGAAAACTATTGGGCTGATGACCTTGTAGTTTGGTCAAAAGACGCTCGCCATATGACTATATGTTGTTGCAATTTTTTTTATATCGGATGATTAAGTTTGTCGTAATTTGATTTAAGCTTTGAACATTTGGGTGGCCGCCATTACGTTTCCGTCAAGATGACGGCGATATAAAACATGACACTGAGGTGCCCTTTGCTAGTGCTACCTCTGTACCAAATTTCGTTCAATTCGGTTTCACCGTGTTCGAATTGATAAGGGGGGACAGACATTCAGAGTACACACACTCACACAGACAGACACACATTTTTTGGCCCTGTAGTGATCTCATAAGTCTACTTTCATTTTTTGCAAAAATCGAAAGTAGGCTAATGAGACTTCAAGAACCGGTAATATTTGGCTGTATTTAACCATAATTTTGTGATTCCATCATAGCAAATGGCTTATAAAGATAATTTTGAAAAAGTATTATCAGCTAATATGTTTTTCATTAATCGTGGTATTGATAATTGGAGCTCATTACCTGCCACAGTCTTAGAGCCTTTCCTAAAACATATTGAAGTGTTAAAGAGAAGACTGAAAGTTTGTCTAAATATTCCGCTGTAATTACTGTAGTTCCCAAATCGCGACTTGCGACCAGTAAGTGTGTTTGATATTACTGTTAGTAATATTCTGCAATTGTACAATTTGCCACCGAGGAATTGCCCCCATTTGTAAATAAAGTAAATGAATTATTAATGTACCTAGCTGAGCGGTTTAGGCATGCTCCAAGGCTAGACTGGATAGATGAGCGTACAGAGAGATCCGAGTTTCGAATCCCGGCCCTGACTGCAGCCACTTCAGCTAGGTCTCTCTGTTTCAAATAGTCGCGGAGCAACTACCCAGGCCCAAATACTGTTACACCTCTACATTATTACACGTGATGTTTCTCAAAGTTGTTCCAAAGTTGAGCAACCATTTTGTGATTGTACCGAAAGCAATGCTTACTATAGTTGTCCTCTCCCTTTGGGCTGACAGACATTTAACTAACTCAACAAATGAAAACAGTTTCAGTTAGTTGGGGTTTGACACCGTTCAGAAGCTTGCCACGGTGGGTGAGTGGTTATAGTGTCGGACTACCACCCCCAAGATTGCAGGTTCGCCCCTGGCCATGGTAAATGATTTTTGAAGGCGACAAAAATCACGATACTCATGTCATACGTTGTTGGCATGTTAAAGAGCCCATTTGAATTCAGTAGGCCGTGTTCAATGGCAAAATTAATCTCGGGATTTTCCGCCAACACAAAGTTCCTCCATTCTCTACTTGAAAGCGCTGTAGTGTCAAGGAGTTTAGATATCTAACCTCCTTGACTTTCATAGCGTGCAAAGGAATAACGAAATTCGACATGCAAGCTACCCTCTGGGTGTCAATTAACAAAGCTTGCACCAGGCACCCGAGGCCATACGATATTATTATTATTATTATTATTATTATTACCGTTCAGAAGTGCACAGCAAGGATAATCATTAGCATCTAACTACATGAGATAATCCTTCGAAATTAAACATTTGAAATCTGGTAAAATAATAATATTCTATGGAATTTGTACAGGCATCTTGTCGCGTGTGGACTAACTTTTGACCTAACACACAATTACATGGCAAAGACATGTGTGACATAAACCCTTGGAATAAAGATTGCGATACAGTTGAAATAAATACAGTTTTGAAGACATCTCTGGAACTGGTAGATTGGTTGGTTGGTTCCTTAGTTTAGGGCTGCGACAACGCGGTCATGTAGCCCCGTGTTCTTTGGGTGTGTGTAGAATCTGTCTGATAACCGGTGTTAATTATTGTGATGTCTGTATTAGTGTGTGTTATCTGTTTTTAATTCAAGTAAGGACAGCATACATTCAATTTTCAAGTAGTTCCTACTTTTGCTACCAAACGCCACTATCAACGACCACTAGTTCTGATCTTTGTTACTAGATGCCACCGCAGTCGGCTCCTGGCGACGAACGTTGGAACCTAAGGGTGTTGGTCAAATCTAACCTATAATTTAGCTTCGCACAAGTGTAGTTAATGTAAGGTTCTTTTCATGCCATAAATCTATGACATGGGACCGCCGGCTTTACTTCCCCTCCGAGGGAAGGCATACTGAGGGATTTTTAACGAACTGGTTGACTTACTTACTTAATTCCTGCCGCTCCTTCCGGAGCATAGGGCCTTGGCGAAATTTCTCCACGCGGTACGGTTCCTGGCCATTCTCTTCACTTGACTCCAGTTCTTGTCCACCTCTGCAATTTCATTTTCGATCGTCCTCTTCCAGGTCTTCTTAGGTCGACCTCGCTTCCTGGCACCTTGAGGATTCCAGTCTAGCGCCGCCCTCTCAACAGCTCCGTCCGGCTTCCTTAGTGTGTGACCGATCCAGCGCCGTTTCCTCTCCTTGATCTGGATGCTAATCGGTTGTTGATTGGTGATGGAACTGGTTGACTACGTCACTACTAATTCTACGGTTAATTTTCGTAAAGAATCAGACCTGACAATACTTGTTTTAGATAACAATTTCTAGCTGAATTCATACGGTACGTGTTTTTATAAACTGCTGTTATCTGCCGTCTGAAGGCTTCCGCATCTCGGACTCCACTAGTCCTAACTATTCTCGGGTTAATGTTATCGGACAAATCCCATACATTAGTTAAAACAGTTATCGTTTTGGAAGCCATTTTTCAGTGTTGCCTTAGTCAACACGATTGTACCCAAATTGTAATGGGTGTTATTCTGTACACCTGAGAAATATTACACGAGATTCATTACTGCACTTGGATGACTAGTTTCGATATGAACTTCATTTCGGACAGTGAATTGTGGACAACGAACACCACATTGCCTTAATAACCAGCTAAGTACTTTAATACATATTCAAGTTAGAACACCAACCTGACCATTTACTAACTATTACAGATTATATCAAACTAAACAATTAACTCAAGGTCAATAGCCACTATCATTATCAACAACAAAAAATCACATAATACTAACAAATCCGACACTTCTCCAAGAGAGTTCTGTAACTAAATCAGTTTATATGTATCCCTAGATCTTAACCCGCATCTTCGTAGACATAGATTAATAGCCTGCATGTAAAGGATCCGATGATCACTTGGCGATTGGCAACCCGTGAATGTTAGCCACAACACCACGAGTTGGTCAAGAACGTTATGTTTTTTTTTTTTTTTTTTTTTTTCGTGTGGCCCCCTGAGAGGCCGAGTGCAGGTCTTTCTAGGTGACGCCCGTGGGCGACCTGCGCGTCGGGATGAGAGATGGAATTGATGAAGGCGAATGAAACTGGGCAAGGATGTGGAAAGAAGCGGCCGTGGCCTGTCAGTAGGTACCGTCCCAGCATTTGCCTGGTGTTGAAAATGGGAAACCACGGAAAACCATTTCAAGGACGGCCGACGGTGGGGCTCGAACCCACGCGTCTACCGAGTCAGCAGAGGGCTTGGCCCCATGACCTAACGCTGCGCTTTAGCGCGCGTAGCCACTACTGTCGGTATGTTGACATTATAACTAAAGTCCTATGCGGGCCGGATATCCGCAAAATGTTCCACCATGCGGATCGTTTGCATGGCTGTGCGGATAGAGGATACGCTGCGGATAATATTTGAATTAAATTTGCTGATAGTTTTTAGAATACAACCCGAACGTGTTAAATATCATCTTACTAGGATTCGGATGTTTATGAAATATCATATTTTTCCGTTATGTATTTTTCATGACAAATGTAAGATGATGATGATTTAAGCTAGAGGCTTTGGTGGCGTAGTTGGTAGCATGCTGAACTACTGTTCCCAAGATAGCGGGTTCAAACCCGGCCAAAGTCGTCAGATTTTTTAAGAGCGTTAAAAATCCTTCAGTATGCTTTCCTTCGGAGGGGAAGTAAAGCCGGCGGTACCATGTCATAGATTTATGGCATGTGAGATCATTCCACAGACGAAACTTGTGTGAAGCTTAATTGTTAGGTTAGATTTTGTCGGAACGCTCTATCAAAGTTCCAACGTTCACCTCTAGATATCATTGATATCTGGTAGCGATAGTTGGAACTACTTGAAATTGAACGGAACTTGTCGCTCACCCTAAGCAGCTACAAACTCAGGCGAGCCGAACATGTCCTCGGACACTCCCAGCACTAAAAGCCATACGATAAATAAATATTATTGTAATGCCTGTAGATTCGGAGAACAAACGTGCAGTTGCAGGGCGATTGCGGTTAACAGTTGTGAGGATGCGGATAACGTTTTATTTATCCGCGCAGGGCTTTAATTACAAGGAGCACTAGTTGCTGGCCACACCCTGGACGACCTCTAACCTTACCACGTCCTTCCTTCCACCTCGCTAAATATCGTGTGGTGCGTGGGAGGTCTCTGTGAATACACACACACCAGGCACCCTCACCTGGCGCGCCTACTGACAGGCGTTTCTCTTTTGTGTGAGAGGTAACAGAGTACTGTATCAGCAATATCCTGTCATACATTTAAAAATAGGAAAATAATTTTATGAGAGCAATCAATGTCTGTCTAACTCTTATTAGGTCCGTTCCTGTTGTTGTTATTGTTTCATTTGAGAGGCTTGGAAATCGAGGACATTAAACCCCCTGATCTTGGGTGCGTGTGTTTAGATTTTTGTCTGATAACCTGTGTTAATGTGATGACTGTATTAGTGTGTATTTGTAATTCAGGTAAGGGTTGGGAAGGCGGCGGTCGTGGCCTTAAGTCAGGCACCACGCAAAAGCACTACCAGGAGAATTCTCGCATAAAGGATTGTGTGCGCCCCATGAGTAAATACCCCCCCAGCGCTAGTGCTATGCGGACTGTACGCGACACAGTTCTGCTAGGGCCTATCGTCTTGTTTATTTGTTATATATTATTATATATTTTATATATTTCCGAATCCGGGAGACATACTAAATTCTTCCTTTCAACTAGGTAGGCTACCAATTTTTGGCTTAACTCTACCAATTCTAGTGGTGGGTTCTTTTACAAGCCATAAATCTATGACATGGGCCCGCCGGCCTTACTTCCCCTCCGAAGGAAGGCATACTGAAGGATTTTAACGCTCTTCGGCTGGATTTGAATCCGCGATCTTAGGCATAGCCACGGTCAACTCCTGACAGGTCGGAATGCTGAGACTTGGCAACATGTTCATCAGTCATACCCTTGTCAGGCGGGAACACAAGGGAACGTTCAGTCCAAAGAATATGGCAGTCTGGCAGGTGTTCTTGTTTATCTCATAGGGATACTTCCTTCTATATTTTGTTTCTACGCTTTGTACGCTTATACGCTTTATAGTAGCGTTTATACTACCCTTCCAGATGAGTTTTTTTTTACTGTAATCCCTAATCGAGAACACACTGACGAGTGTGTTTGGTATCTGGCAAATATGGTATTTTTAAATGCCTACGGTACATGGAATTATCACATATCGTACTTCATGTTTTAAACTTTGATTTTCCTGGAATGTTTCGGCACCGTAACATTGCCAGATACATGTTGTATCCCCAACTGTAATGCAAATTAAGCAAGTAAGGGAGGCTACACACCAGTGTTTAGGTTCCCAAGTGACGAAAATCTGCGCCAGGCCTGGATCAGGGAACCTTCGAAATGGTTCGTAGATTGCACAAATTAGTCAATTAAGTGAAAAAATACTTTCAGTTATTGCCACTGTATTGCTAAACAATTATTCACATGCAAGGAATGATGCTGTTGATGTCAGCAAACTTGGTTATGGGAAGAGAAAGTTGCAGCACTTTAGGAAGGAAATAGAAGTAATCTGATACAGTTATGGAATACCAGCAGCAACAGACTATTTCTATAATGGTAGTAAATTATCTACATACATGTGCGGCGGAATCAAAGGTTTATGGGCCTACAGTGTGAAGATGTTATGGGAGATAGCCTACATTTTTGCATCACATAACCCTCAATTGCATCTACTTACTCAAAATTATTATTATTATTATTATAACACCACCAATTATTTTATTACCATACTTCAGAGTAGTAAAATACGTAATGAAACCAAAATAATTTTCATTATTTTGCTCAACACTTTTATGTTGGTAAATTATTTCCGTGTCACTCATGCCTAATATCAACTACTTGGCTCTTTAACAACTTTTCACGATCATATGCACGTTATTCATTTATTTCCGATTTTAACACTGGTCATGTGTAAATAAAAATCAACAGATGTTTTGCTAAACATGTACATTATGCTTGTCCAATATTAATTTCGTAGTTTTTGTCGCCTCCCTTGCTAGCAAACAGCTGTTTCAGTTCAGGCGCTCGTGACGAAGTATGACTGACAATAGCCGTAGCTACAGTGTTGTCAGGTTGAACCTTCCGACCTTTCTAGAGTCGACCGTGGCATAGCAATTCAGCATGCTACGACTACACCACCGAAGCCGTTCTGTGTAAAACATATCCGACCATGTGTGTGTGTGTGTGAGATAGAGAGAGAGAAGGAGGGAAAATAGTATTTAAGGCGAAAATCTACGCCAGGGAGTATTAGTGTATATTATACCCAACGCGTAACATGAGCGACCAATAAGGAAATCATGCTTTGCCGGCATGGAAGTTCAAGGCAACTTGTCATTAGAGATAAAAGAAGTGCATCCTCATCTCATTAGACAGATAAACTTGTGTTTTAGAGCTCTGACGCATCAAATAACAATGCAGACACAATGCCTCCTTAATTTTACCGTCACATATTGTTCTTCATCCCGCGACTTGATGTGGTTGAACATTGCCCTCCTTGGACTTGCTAGCGAGCTAGGCCTACAAACCAGATGTGGGAATACAGTCCCGCAGAACAATTCACATATCTGTATTACTGTAATAGGCTAGGTTGGTAATGCCGTCTCATGATGAACGCAGTATGTTTGCCTTAGCAATGGCACAGACTAGTGTACAAAGGTATGAAAATTATTGGACTCAACACCAGTTTTCCGACATTTGTTTCATGACTTATAGTTCCTTACAGGACAAAACTATTTTTCAAAAAATCTATTTGCATTTATTAAATTTAATTTTAATATTTTTATTCTAATTTGTAATTTTATTCTTATTTATTCATTATTTCTATAATTTTCTTTTTAATATAAAATTTCCAATATAATGATTTTAATGTTAATTTTTAAACTTTAATCTGTTAATTTTCAAACTTGTATTCTTAATTTTATACTTTAAATTTTGTTATTTTTTGTGTTTTTCATTTGATATTTTAATATTGTAATTTTAATTTTTACATGTTTAATTTGGGACTGTAATTTTGTCTTTTTAATTTTTATAATTTAACTAGCAGTAGTCCCCGGCTTCGCCCGGTGGATTTATTTGTTTAATGGATGATTATGAATACTACTACAGAACTGGCACATTATACTTAAACTAACAGAAAAATAATTAAAAATATAACTTTTTGTGGTGGTGGTGGTAGTGGGGTTGATAAGTAGTACAGTATAATGGACGTAACATTGAGGTCATATTCCGGTAATGATAATGATAATAATGAATAGGGAAACGGCTATTTACTGACTACAGTACTGACACATGTAATTTACGAACGAATTGAAAAATATGATTACAAAGAGGAGTAAGTGAAATAAAAGACACTGCCTAGGGCCTATATCTCATTGGCCGTTAGAAAAGTACGGATCAATAGTGTCGTATTTTGTAGCATAGCGTCGTAGAAAATAATCAGAGCACTTTGGAAAACTTCAGCTCTCCTGAGCTCCTGTGGTAGCAATAGTGTCATTGATTGCCACATACCACTCAAGGATAAGGATCGGAATAAATGAAAGTAAATTTGAAAGCATCATCGCGTATTGCAGCTGATAACCTCAATGTACTGCATCAACACCATCGCACTTATACACAGCCGTAATATTTTCATGATGATAACTGTTTTAAGGGGCATAAGAAATATTTTTGCACTAATTACTCCCCGTGACTCCAATTAATAAGCAGTGAAAGATGTAACTATTTTCGAAATTCTGCACCAGAACAATGGTAGGGGCAACGTGATACAGTCCGCATTGCCAGCCAATAATAGACTTCTTAAAATATTCTTACAGTTACACTACTACGGATATGAATGGTTCTAGGGCCTTAAAATGTGGTTTTCAAGTTCATTTTGTCTGTTATTCTAAATGTAGGGAATGGAGAGGGTTGTCCAAAATATTAAGTGGACAGTGTTACCAGCAGGGTTTCAGAGGGTAAGTATGTAAAATTTCGTGCAATTAGGTGAGACGGTGTAGATTTGTGCTAAAGGGCCTAAATGCAGGAAATGGAGTGGCCTGTCCGAAATTTCATGTAGACAGTGTTACTCGTCGGGTTCCAAAGGGTAAGTATACACATTTTGGTTCAGATCGGTGAAACGGTGTAGATTTGTATAAATAACAGACAGACAGACAAACCAACATTGAGCTTTATAGATTTGGTATTCTAATTTTATGGTGTTTGAAGCCATTTTCAGTGCCCTAGTAAACAAACGTTTGATGCTTTTCAGTCGGCCAACACGACTGTACCCAAATGAGATGGATTATTCCCTAATCCTGAAAAATTACATGAGATTAATAAATACACTTGGATGACCAGTTTCGATCGTCAAGCGATCAACTTTTGTATTTTAATTTCTGTAATTTTAAACTTAATGTTTTTAATTTGGTATAATTGTGTATTATTAATGGTTTTGTTTTTAATTATAATAATTTTATTTCCAGATATTCTTTACAAAATTTTTAAAATTGTTACATATTTATATCACATTTTATTTTTACTTTATAACTATAGTTTTTAAAGGTTTTTAATTTTATCTAGTGCTTTAGGCCAGGGTATAGAAATTTTGTTTCTAAAAATATGAGCCCCTCCTCAAGAAAATTCGTTACAGTGAGTCTGAAGAATTCAACCAATAGTACCTTTCATAGATTGTTGATATACAGACCGCTATCCTAGAAAGGGTTAATGCATATAGAAATGTCGAAACCATTTATCAGTTAATAATTTATAAACTGTTCCGTCTTTTCAATACTAGTTTATCAGTGGTGGCTACGTAATTTAGAAAATATTTCCTTGCCAGGCGGTTAACACATTAATATGCCCAATACAATTGGGCTGGATATAACACACCTACTTGCACTTGGTAACGAAGAAAAATACATGGATTAATTAGGCCTATATACCTTTTATATATTTCTCAAAAAGGGAGAGGGGCGTGGGGGAAGGTAATTGAATGACATGTTTCGTTCGTCAGGCGACATCATCAGATTTAATTTACTTAAGCCCTATTTGTTTTAAGGTTTGGGGAGTACGTATACAACGTTTATGTACAATTATTTTGTCTTAAAACGCCTTTTAACTTATAACATGTAAATATTTGACACGTGTTCCGTTAGTTTATTTTAGCACTCTTGTAAATATTGTATTGCGTTGTTAATACTAGTTATTTTCTTAAGACATGCAAACAACTTGATATTCTTACATCAGTATTTATGTAGCAATATCAAGAGTGAGCCATTTATTTATTAACATGTGCATAACATAGATTTACACTAGTTTAGACCTTGTCATAATCACACAGTGATTTCTGGTTAATTTTTACATCGTGTGATGTGATATATGTTACAGACCTGTTCACATAACGAGCACACGCAGAGTTCATTTGGCGCGTGGTAGGACATGATTTTACATATTTTATGGTGGTACCCATGCACTGCTAACTTTATCACCACATGTCTTAGTCTCTGATTGGCGTTGGTCCAGTTTGGGTTGATAATGTCATCCGTGTTGTAACATTCTAGCGGGATGTCTTCTCTCTTCTCCATTCTCTCTGCTAGGTGCACTTCAGCATTTTTTGAGGATGGAAGCTGTAATTTTGTCCTTATTTCTTCGACGAGGAAGGGTTCCCGTGCTAATTCATATGTTAGGCGGGAGCGCGTGTATTTTGAGATGCCCATTAAGGTTTTCAGGAATTGGGAACTCTTTCGATGGTGGCCAGATCTCTCTTCGTTAGTTGGTCCCATATAGCCTACTGTAATGATATGAGCCACTTATGCTGTATGATTACTGGAAAATCCCCTTTGTCAGCGCCCTTGACACGCCTCTGCCCGTTGAAAGCTTGCGTATAACTCTTGTACTTGTATGAATAATGTTAGTTATTTTGTTAGGACATGCAAACACCTTGATACAGTTACCGACCAACTGATGTGGAACACTTATCGAATTGGTGAAGAACCTTTTGGCAGCATCCGCTATTCAGCACTGTCCATGCCAGACATGATTTGATGATGTGTTATTCCTCACCCAATTTCATTCGGGACATTAACGTGTTAACCGAGAGTAAAGCAATTCTTTTACTAACTTAATGCAGTAAAATGTTTTACAATGCGTTGAAATCATTCCATGGTTTTAACTTATGGTTTAAAGTATAGTTTTAATTTAATTTTCCTTTAAGAAACTGACAGTAATATTAAGTTTTTCAAAATTTCATCAGAATGAGCAGCCTTGCTTAAGTCACACGTTGTGTTGTGATTACTTTATTCAAGTTTTTGTGAACATTTAGAGTAGAGAGATTTACCGTTGGGCCACTCTTGAAGTATTCAAATATTCGTCGTCCTTCTTTCTTCATCCCTATTCAAAAATGCACTAGCCTACCTGTTAGTTGCCATTCTGTTAATATCCGAGTGTAAGTGCCAATTTGGAAAGTGAATAATGTTGTATTAAGTTGTATCGCTGTTTTAAGTTAAGCTTTAGTTGGAAACCGTAGTTTATTAATATTTATACAATGTCGGGGAATAGAAAGAGACAGATGATTTCGCTAAGAAAACCGGGCTTTATTATTTAACATCAACACAATTGTTAATTTTCGAGCATTTGGACATTGATAAGTGCAAAAAGAACAAAAGAAATGATAGTGAAATGAACCACAAAAATATATATACAGGAGGTTTGCTTTCATTTACTTTGTCTCATTATCTACCCCCCTCCTCCCCCCCCCCCCCCCATCACCCCACAATGTAATTTTGACTCATCTCATCCCCCTCCAAAAGCAAACCTTATTTACGCCACTGTCCCCAAGCCAACGAAAAAACTCGTACATTTTCTCCACTGCACGGAAAAGCATAGAATTGTGGATATGTTAACGACTTTCTCACATCTGAGCTTCTTTGGATATTTGGGAGTTTCTAATCACGTGACCAACGGCGGTCTTTTTGGTTAGTTGGTTCCTCAGTTTAGGAGCTGTGACAACGTGGTCATGTAGCCCCGTGTACTTTGGGTGTGTGTAGAATCTGATAACTGGTGTTAATTGTGATGGCTGTATTAGTGTGTGTTGTCTGTTTTTAATTCAAGTAAGGACTGCAGACATTCGATTTCAAGTAGTTTCAACTTTTGCTACCAAACGCCACCGTCAACGACCAACTAGTTCTGGACGTTGTTACTAGATGCAACCGCAGTCGGCTCCTGGCGACGAACATTGGAACCTAAGAGCGTTAGCCGAATATAACCTAGAATTTAGCTTCACACAAGTGTAATTAGTGGAAGGTTCTCTATCATGCCATAAATCTACGACATGGGACCGCCGGCTTTACTTCCCCTCCGAAGGAAGGCATACTGAGGGATTTTTAACGCTCTTAAAAAATCCCACGACTTCGGCCGGGGCGGTCGTTTTGAAGATTCCACTAGCTTCCGGGTTGATGACTTGGCGTAATCGATCGTTATGAATCGAAGAGAAAGGAAACACGGTGTTTAGCTGCAGGCATCACTCATTGCGGCCAATGTCAACACAGAGTGAGCCAATGTTCCCGGCCTTGTTACAAATAGCGAAGCTGTGTTTCTTGCCGGAGAGTAGGGCACATATCTCTGCAACAAATGCAGTACATACCGGTACTGGATTGTATCGATAGTCGCTTCTCTTTTCATCGTAGCAGTCGGTGCAAGTCAGAAACTGTTTTTTTTAAATCGGATTTACCCACCAGGTTGGTGGCTTTCACGGACTCAGCGAAGGATCTCACTCCTACCGCACCTACGGGCAGTGTCCTAGAGCTGGGAACATCTGATCGGAGTGGATACAACTGGGGAGGTGTAACCAGCACCGGGCCCAGGCGGCCTCACCTTCAAAGCGGACAGGGGCCTCATGAGGGAAGGGAGGGGAGGATTAGGAGGGATAGGTAAGGAAGAGAGAAGGCGGCGGCCCTGGCATTACAGGAGGTACCATCCCGGCATTTGCCCGAATACGATGTGGGAAACCACGGAAAACCACTTCGAGGATGGCTGAGGTGGGAATCGGGCCCCATCTACTCATTTGGGCCACCCGTGGCTGAGTAGACCCTGGTGTATTCTTTGGAATACACGGTAAGACAGAGTAAGCTTTTGCTTCTCTTTGCTTTAGTTCATCCCTTCCTTTTTTTCGCAAACACCAACACTGATCTCCTAATTTCTCTTTGTTGGTATATGTTTCTTACACTACCTGTAAGTCTGTTCTAGATATATATCTTCCATGACCCACCTAGCGTCATCTAGCAGCGAATCTCTGGAGTTCCTCAATTTTCCCTGCACAAGAGGACTTCCTTACCAATCTAGCCACCAGATCTCGTCGCTATCGCCAGCTATCATCTCCGTGATCAAGAGAACTTCGTCTACTTTTTCACCCACGAGGCTGCGCTAGTGACGCCTGCTATCAACTCTTTGAAGACCATTTCATCAAGAAGATTTTTTATTTCTGTTATGTTGGCTATTCTTATATGTATTCCTTTGGTCTCCTACCCCCACCTTTTTCCCTTCCCTGGTCTCTTCGCGCTCCGTTGAGCTGGCCTCACTTGTGCGTCTGAAGTCAAACTAGTCAGTCGGAGCTTTACTAAAGCTCGTCTCCTCACCTCGAGAGACAAACTTTCAAATCTTCGCCATGTTGTGAATTCCTGACTAACGGTCACCTAAGGATTCGCCGTTCATCAGAAATGAGCTAAGTACTACTTCAACGTTCTTCAACTTATTTTAATTGATTTTAAATAGCTACATGCTTTTTATTGATCATTTTATAGGCAGTGTGAGATTTCTTATGTGGGGCAATAATCATCCTTCGCGGGATTTTCTATGTTGGGCTTTTGTCTATCTAAGCCAATCTTAACATGAAGCAGCATTTCTTATGCTTATTAAATGAGAGATTTTCTCACAACACGGGACACCATTAAATTACCCACTGTCTATAAAATACTTAGCTCGTTCCACCGCTGGCCTAACTTTTGCCCTATTCTTCAGTCATCATTGTTCTGGAATTTTCCATGCCGAACAATTTATCTACGAGTCAAACCTTCTAGTACTTTCCACTCACATATGGGAATACTTTTTCAAACTAAGGAATCTTCCTTACGAACTGCTAATCAATATCTAATTTTTCTTCCTCCGTTGGGATTTTTCTGGTGCATTCAACTATAACCTACAAGTTTTTCAAGCAATAGACTCTCGCAAATCTAGTGTAACTAGTTATTTTCCACCATTGCAATAACTTTCTTTGCCATCAACTTTTTGTGCTACTACAGTGAACTTTTCAACTATATCAACAGACTATAGTGAAAACAGTGCCTGTTCAACTTTTCATCCGCGTCGCGCTCATCCGAGTACAATAAATACGGCCATGAACACTCTTCCACAATCCCATTTGATCTTTCCCAAACCCTTTACTAACAAAGTAGAATAATAAAATTGTTACTTTAGGTCTTTTTTCAATGAGGTGTCACTCTCAATAAGTGCCCTCCCTTACTTGCTCCACGTACAACGAATTAATGTCTGTAAAACTTCGTGTCTAGTACACGCCTTAAAGTATATTGTTTCTCCCTTCTAATGAGGGAATCCAATTCTTTTTACTCAAAAGTGAGTTATCTCTAGGTTTCACGAAAGGGAAATTTGCCCTATTTTTCTCGTGATCCCTACCCACATAGGAGTTCTAGTAACTTCCTTTCAATTTTTCTCTTCAGGTTTCACAATAAGTGACCTGCCCTATTTGTATAATCGCCAAATGTAGCTCTGTATTAATACAAGAAGTTATGGAAACTTCTATTTCATTTCTTCCTGTTTTTTTTGTAGTTACTTTCGAAGTTGTTATTTGTTCATATTTCTAAGATACCTATCTAGAAATCCTTAAAGTACACATCTTGTACTTGATTTATTGTTTAACCTTAATTACGTCAATTATCTTTAAATTTCCCATTTGTTAATCTTAACAACATTTCAAAATCTTACGAAGATTTTAAAGCATATAAAAGGTTTAAAACCAAAAGAATTGTCAATTGCCTGGCGCAAGCTTTAGATGTTTTCGGAGGTCTGCGACCCCAATTGTTTACAAAATCAAAATTATATATTTGTTACATAAACTACTTCTTTTTACATTGTTAAATAAATTAAGATTTGTTCTTTTGATTTATGATTTCTCAAACATAACGATTAGGCAAGATCCTGTCTTCCCTGACACTTCCTAGGTTTATGCCCTCTTTAATAAAAATAAATCCATTGATAAGGTTTTCACCACTTGTTGCATTTGAGCAAGAACTCTTAGTTATTAACTTATTAAAGTCTCTCTTAGCTTTGATAGCTAATTCTAACTGGCCAGTAAGGCAAGCATAGCTCGCTACGCCAGCTTCCTGCTTGTGGAGATTCTCTCTACCACTTATGGTTGGTTTTTCAAAATTTAAGTGTTTCTCATTGTCTAAACTTTTAGTCGGCGCCTTGCTGGGTAAAAGCTTAGTCATTTCTAAATGCAACTATTGGTACACTTACCAAAATTATTCCCAAGGGTATAATTGCTTTATCCCTATCCTTCTTGGAAGCATTCGGTCGCTCTTTAGAAATTCAACAATTTCAAGAACTAAAATATCAAGGCTGATTCAAATTATTTGTATTCTTCAAAATACTTGTTTAGAAACAAACTCCTTTGAACAGATACACAATAAATCTGTTACTCTTTGTCTTGCCAGACCACCACCCTTCCCCATAGTAGGTATCTTTATGCTTGAGAGGGAATACGCTATAGCAACTTTCTTGCGAACAGCCCAAGTTCCAGCTGCGTTTCCTGTTAGCTTCGCCCAGGTCCCTACCCACTTTAGGTATCGGAAAGCGGATTTGCAGTGGCAGCTGCCTTTGAGTATACTTAAAGTTAAAATTATAACTTCTGTTGGACTCTCGTCGTATTTCTCCAGTCCGAAACCCACTTCTTTTTCTTCATCATCTTCCCTTGGGGGTTAGGTTATTCCCAAGCTAATAATATACCCAAAATTTGGTCCCAGAAACCCGGGAGAGTCCATTTATGACATTTTTTATTTTTGTCAAGGGTTATTTGACAATATTTTGCAAATCATTAATATCTTCTTTGAATTTTTCAGCTATAGCTTCACCGTGCAAAGCCTGTGAAGGAGAAAGAGGGCGCTCCTGTCTCCCTTGGTGTGTCCCTTTCTTTCAACTTATTTGCTGCTGCCAGTCTGACAGCATTTCCAAGGTTCCACAGTTTCGTAAGTTATACTTTAATTTACCTATTTTGTCATGGCTCCTACAGAAAAGGATAAGGATGAAAAACTTACTTCTAAACGAGCATCATATAAAGGGCAAATTACCCGATTTAGAAAATACATCAAAGATCTAGATCCCTCAGAAGCTCAATTAGATTTGTTAAAACATCGCGTAAAGGATTTTGAACGTTCATATGAAAATTATTGTAACATCCAAACTGAAATCGAAACTTGTATGCTCAATCAAACTGATGATTGAGTCGAAGTAGAAAATCAATATTGCGAAGGTATAGGTTCTGCTTTTTAAATAATACGCCAACTCGAAGAAGAACAGAAAAAAGACGGTTCTGTTCTTGGTTCCCTTCACGAACAACAAACCTCTTCTCGTAAGGGCACTCACAAGCCCAAACCAATCCTACCTAAGATTAATTTACCCCACTTCTCTGGAGACGAATCTACTTGGGATTCTTTCTATGAACTATTTTGTTCTCTTGTTCATGACAATGAAGACATTCAAGTCATCTACAAGTTTCATTGTTTGAGATCTATCCTCCGAGGTCAAGCTCTGCAGTTAGTTGAAGCACTCCCATTAAGTGCCGAAAACTACCCTATTGCCTTTAACTTGTTGAAAGAAAGATACCGTAATCCACGGCTACGTATTCAACGCCATATGAAGGCTCAACTTAACTTACCTGCGTCACAGCACAATGACGTCACTAGTTTGCGTACTCTCATTGATACAACACAACTTCACGTTAAAGCTCTATCCCAATTAGATCAACCCACTGAACACTGGGACACTTTCTTAATTCACTTAGTGGTTTCTAAAGTCGATGTTGCTACCCTCAAAGCTTGGGAGATTGAACTTTCCAGAGAAGACGATTACTCTTACGAGCATTTAGTCACTTTCATAAATGCTAGATGCCAACTCTTAACTGCTTTAGCTAATCAAAGTGAACTCTCATCCCCTAGTTCTAAATTTGATTCAATGTCTCTTAAACCTAAAAGCGAACGCTTGGCGTCTAGTACCCAAAAACCTGGGTCCAGCTCATCTAAA
This sequence comes from Meconema thalassinum, assembly GCA_946902985.2. Classification (NCBI taxonomy): domain Eukaryota; kingdom Metazoa; phylum Arthropoda; class Insecta; order Orthoptera; family Tettigoniidae; genus Meconema; species Meconema thalassinum. The sequence goes on along the minus strand of OX336393.1, from coordinate 122,226,385 downwards.
CTCAAGTCAAACGCCACTGGTTACCCAACTAGGTCTAGTGAACGCCGTATTGCTAGTTCTCTCGTTTTAAACACTCAAAGCGAACCCCGTAAGAGTTTAAATGGACCATTAAAGTGCATACTTTGTAAAGATTCCCACGCCTTGTATCTATGTAAATCTTTCAAAGAACTGTCAGTCGACGACAGAAGAAAATTAGTTTCCCAGAATAAACATTGCTTCAACTGCCTAGCCCCCACCCCCGCATTCTGCTTCAAATTGCAAGTCCACCAGACTTTGCTTCCATTGTGAAGAAGCTCATCACACTTTACTACATCGTCATGATCAAGCAAGGTCATCGACCGCATCTACTTCTCAGAAAAGCGACAATGCTAACAGTTCCAATGCTTCATCTTACATTCAAAATGCCAAGTCCATACGTAGTGCCCAAGTACTATTGTTTACTGTCCAAATCGAAGTTCAGGATAACTTTGGCAACTGGGTCCGTGCACGCGGTCTTCTTGATTCGGCGGCAACCCACGATTTCGTTTCTAATTCATTAATCAAAAAACTAGGCCTAGCTGTAAACCCCACTTCTATTAACGTATCGGGCATTAACAGCTCAAAATCGCAAGCTTTACAGTTTTCAAAGCTAACCATAAGAGACATTTCTCACAGAAATACCTTTCTCACACTGAATTGTCTCATTCTCATTAGCATAGGAGAAGATACTCCAAGTCACTCTGTTTCAGGTTTAAGCATTCCCTCGCATTTAAGGCTAGCCGATCCTCTGTTCAATGTGCAAAACCCCATTGATATACTCTTTAGAGCCAATGTTTTCTGGAATTGCCTTCGTAAACAGGTTCGCAAGTTATCCTCAAACGTGGTTGCCAGAGACACTAATTTTGGATGGATCGTCACCGGTCAACTTCCTCATTATTCTCCCCAACCCGCATCGCAATGTTATTTCGCTAATACTGACTTGGAACAGTTCTGGAGGCTTGAAAGCGTTGATTCTCCTAACGTGACCTCTTCAGAAAACGAATTCTGTGAGCAACTTTTTCTGAACACCACCACTCGTTCTCCTGATGGCCGGTTCATTGTTCAGATGCCAAGATTACACAATCCCCCTAAACTTATTAATTCTCAACCCAAAGCTCGAAAAGCTCTCTTTGCTATCGAGAGCAAATTCAAGAAAGAACCTCTCGTTAAACAGCAGTATACTGATTTCATGGATGAGTATGAAAGCTTAGATCATATGGAAGTTGTTAGCAAATCTGATGACGAATTGCACCCCCCAGTTGAAACGGTTTTCTTAAATCATCATCCCGTGTGGAAAAACCCTCTTGTAAAGGATAAAATCCAAGTCGTTTTCAATGGTTCATCACCTGATGTTAATGGCAACAGTCTTAACGATACTCTTTACTCTGGTCCTGCTATTCAGTCAGATTTATCTGCTATACTCTTAAACTTTCGATTATTTCCCTTAGCTGTTACAGCGGACATCAAACAGATGTACCGTCAGGTTTTAATTCAGCCTGAACAACGAGATCTCCAAAGAATCTTGTGGCGCGACGAAATCAGCAAGCCCATTAAGGTATTTCGCTTAAAGACGGTTACTTATGGCTTAAAACCTTCCGCTTTCCTAGCTATCCGATCCCTACATTTGTTAGCCTCTCAAGATGGGCATTTATTTGATTCTAAAGTTTCCGAAGCACTAACTACATCATTCTATGTTGACGATTGCTTGCAGTCCTTCCCCACTCTGGAGGAAGCTTCTTTCGTGTCACTAGAACTTCAAGCATTGTTAAAGAATGGAGGATTCCCACTTCATAAGTGGAATTCCAACTCCCATTAGTTTCTCGCCCAGTTTCCTATTGAAGATGTAGACCCCTCCTCCGTCGAAATTTGTGGCGACTCCGAGTCCATAAAAACTCTTGGAGTTCATTGGTGCACTAACATTGACACTCTTATCTATAAAGTTTCGTTTGCAGAAGAGCTCCCTAACACAAAAAGACAAATTCTCTCTGAAATTGCAAAAATTTTTGATCCGCTTCAATTCCTTGCCCCAGTTATTGTTATAGCCAAACTTTTCATGCAAGAGCTATGGTCGCTCAAATGTGAATGGGACGACACTGTTCCCCTTTCTTTTCTTAACAGATGGCTCTCGTTTCGCAGCAATTTGCTTGATCATTCCCTTATTGAAATTCCCAGGAATTTAATTAACGCTCATCCTAATGCATCTTTTTTCCTTCATGTGTTTGCGGACAGTTCCGAAAAAGCTTACGGTTGCTGTGCATATTTGGTTTATCACGGTTCGATAAATGGATCTTCAGTTTCCAACCTTGTTTGTGCCAAATCGAAGGTGCCTCTTAAAACTATCACTTTGCCTAGGCTTGAATTGTGTGCTGCACTCATGGCCGCAGAACTTGTTGAGAAATAACGGGAAGTCTTAAGGGTCGAATTTTCGCAAATTTATCTGTGGAGCGATTCCATGATCACTCTTTCTTGGATCGCCAAAAACCCCGTTCATTGGCAAACTTTTGTTGCAAACAGGGTTTCCAAAATTCAAACTCTTTCTTCGGGATGTCAATGGAGGCATGTGCCCAGCGCTGACAACCCCGCCGACATCATTTCTCGTGAATGTTTACCCTCTCAATTGGCAGCTTCTCAGTTGTACTGGCATGGACCCTCGTGGTTAATCGAAGACTCTTCTTGTTGGCCTTCTAAACCTCCAGCTACAAACTCCAACTTGCCTGACGCTTAAGTATCTAAATCTACTGCTTCGTGTCTTGTTTCCAACGTTTCTCATCCCTTGTTGTCCCGCTATTCTTCCTTTCACAAATTAATTCGAATTGTTGCCTATCTTCTCAGATGGAAATATCTTGTGGTTGACCAACCTCTTCTCCCCAAACCACACCTTACCAATCATGAATTGAATCTCGCTACCATTAAGGTTTTGCAACTAACACAGCAAGAAGCCTTTTCTTCTGAATTGTCTTTACTTTCTTCTAAAAAGGATCTTCCCAAATCCAGTCGTTTTCGTGCTTTAGCTCCGTTCCTTGATGACAATAGGTTACTCAGGGTAGGTGGTAGGCTCTCGCAATCTTTGCTTTATGAGGACAAAAAGCATCCTGTTATTTTGCCTTCTAAACATCACGTAACTTCTTTAATCATACGTGACTTTCATTATCGTAATCTGCATGTTGGTACACGCACACTGCTTTGCCTCTTAAGGGAAAAGTACTGGATTATAAATGGAATTCATGAAGTTTCCTCATAATTCACAAATGCATTCCTTGCTTCAAAGCGAAACCTAAAGTCAATATTCAATTAATGAGCGATCTGCCCTCCTTTCGCTCTTCTCCTATACGTCCATTTGCTCTAACTGGTGTGGACTCTATGGGTCCGTTCCAGTATCAACGCAATCCCCCTGGAGCTAAACGCAAATTGTTTGGTAAGCTCTATGTTTCTCTCTTTGTTTGCATGGTTACTGGCGCGATCCATTTGGAACTAGTAACGAATGCCTCTACTTCTTACTTTTTATCAGCTGTCTCGCTTCGCTGCTAGGCGTGGTGTTCCTTCGGAGATGTTCTCTGATAACGCTTCCACTTTTCAAGGCGCATCTTCCTTGTGGAAGAAAGCTCTCACATCATCTCCTGCCATGGAACAGATTTCTAATTTTTCCTACTCAAAGGGTTTCAAATGGCGTTTTATACCTCCCTACGCTCCTCATCACGGTGGTAGGTGGGAATCCTGCGTTAAGCTCACTAAACGTCACTTAAGAAAGGTTTTAGGTATCGCATTCTGACTTATGAAGAATTTAAATCGCTGTCTGTTCTGATTGAAGGTGTTGTTAATTCTCGCCCTTTAACTCCGCTTTCCAATGACCCTGATGACCTGCTTCCACTCACACCTGGTCACTTCCTTATAGGCACTTCTCTTTCTGTCCCTCCTCCCCTTCCCAACTCTTACAGGGATTCTAATTTACCTATTGTTTGGCGTAAACTTAAAGCCCTCCGTAATTCTTTCTGGAAGAGGTGGAATTTGGAATACTTAACTTCCTTGCAACGGAGACAGAAGTGGTTTCTTTCCAATCCCGACATTAAAGTGGGGGACTTGGTCCTGGTTAGGGATGTTTCTCCTCCCTTCGTCTGGATTTCTGGCAGAGTGACCGAGTGTTACCCTGGAAGGGATGGGAGAGTTAGGGTAGCCAAATCTTGACCACTAATGGGCATATTATAAGACCACTTTCTTTATTGTGGTGTTTGAACCATATTTTCAGTGGCATTCAATTTCTACAGCAGAGTAAACAACAGAACGAACGTAACCTTTTCTCAAGGTGAAATGAATATGTTAGACAAAGGTTTGAAATACAACTGCACAGACGCACACACGAACCACAATATAAAACTGTTAATAACAGATATTGAGATAGCCAGTCACAAGCTCCCAGCAGAAGACAGGGAATTAGCCAAAAATCTCGCCACCAACGAAGCCAAAAAAATCCTCAAACGAGAGGGCGATAGCAATATCATTCAAAACAACAAACAACTCAAATAAATAAAGTCATTGAAACAAATAATAAAAGAACATGACTTAATCATCACAAAAGCAGATAAGGGAAACACTACAGTAATTTTGAACAAAACAGAATACTGAACCCTTATTAATCTGCGATAAATAAGTATTCATGATTTATTATTATTATTACTACGGCCCAGGCAGTACTTATGGATGGTGACAAAGATGAAGGCAAGTTAGCGTGTTGCAATGATTGCCACAGAAACCGAGCTTGGTAGCTATTCTTGAAAACGGCCGGGTAAGCTGAGTTCAAGGCCAAATTGTGTAACAACATGCACCAGAATTGGAGTCATAAAGGGATGGTCACGAGCTTCTTGCAACTGACCTACGATTGAATCACCCAATCAGGAGAGACCAAGCCGAAACCACGCGATGGGTGGCGTCACTGGTAAAAAGCGCGCGGAATTGATTATCTAAAGAACCGCCGATCCGAATTATCTCCGCATGAGTGCGCTGAGACGTTTGAATTATATGATGAAGATTGACACTAGTCCCGTGTGTGTGAGATGAAAACTCTATACATTTTTTCTTATTTCACCCCACTCCTCCTCACTCTGTCAGTTTCCAATAAATTGATCGACAAGACGCTGTTTCGAAGTCATTCGTTGTGAGCTCTGGTGAGCTAACTTCACGCCAGTTTGCGTAGCGATTTTTAAAGCTCTGATATATTTTGAAGACAACTGTTTTGAGCTCTGGTGAGCTAACTTCACGCCAGTTTGCGTAGTGATTTTTAACGCTCTGATATTATTTGAAGTAATTCGTTTGAGCTCTGGTGAGCTAACTTCACGCCAGTTTGCGTGGTGATTTTAAGTACTTAAATATTATCTTGGAGACAACTATTTTCAGCTCTTAGGGGCAAGACTTGAGTAACATTCCAATTAGCGCTCAGCGAGCGAAGGTCCAAGAGCAGTAGAGATTACCGAGCGAGATAACGACTGCGACAGGCAGATTTAAAACTTGTATTGTCAAACCAGTGACGATGGGTGTGAAGTGTACATTTCATGTAAATTTTTACTGTATATTTTTTCAAGTTTTGTATTGTGCGTGAGTGAACGAGAGCTAGGGAAAGTCTTCGTTGATTAATCGCATAGGACAATTCGTGGGCGAATTTAGTAACTCACAAGCGATTATAGCCAGGTCAAATTATAATAACATTGAACTTTTCTTCCAAAGAGACTACACCAAGATGTCCGACGTGTGGTCAGGAGCTGGAGTGATGTCCGACGCTTCTACGAAGACAACGATGGAGTGCTAATTTTCCAGTAGGGAAATGAGCCGAGGTGCAAGTCATATGTTCTGCAAGCTGATACGGTGATGTACAAAAATTGATTATTCAATATGTAGTTAGATTGGCGGGGGAACTTTGTAAATAGTTCATTTAAGTATTTTCTTGTTTTAGAGTGTTTTTCTTGTACCGACACAAAATGTTTTAAATGTAACTTGGCGCGTGGCCAAAGTTGTTTATTGTGTATTTATTTCTTTGGAGTCATATTCAAAGTACACAGCGCGTGTACGTGATTTTTTTATCCATGCGAATGCGAAACCCGTTACATTCGATAAGTGGTGCTTTATTAAAGTTCATATTTTGTTGATAGGAAAGGGAGGTAATTACTGTAAGATGTTTCCTGAACAGGTTATTATTCATATTAGGGTTGCCAAGCGCAACAAATTAAGATGTAATTGTAGAACACCTTAGTTCTAATTTTTTAGATTTTTTTGGAGTCCTTTTCAGGTTTATTAGTCACTGGCATCGAACGGAGGCGCCAACAGGTGGAATATATTTATGTCATTTTATTTCAGGGTCTGACAAACCCATACGTGTGATTCTGTGTGTGCTATTGTGTCAGGTGTGTGTTTTGATTCTACGTGAAGAGGGGTAGAGGTCCTACCGCCCTCCTATTTTGTTGTTGTTGTATTTTTGATGGAAAGGCAGGGTGCTCTGAGGAGACCGCTGTTCCTTGTCCATATGCTGATTCTTGGATTTCCTAGGGGAAATGCTGAGATATATTTTGTTCTGACACACACACACGTATTATTGTGCTTTGGGGCACGCTTCTTCGAGACTGGATCCCGTGCCTTGGGAGGCCGAGGTTATTTTGACACGTGGGTTGACAGATATGCAGATTTCCACAAATCGCCCGTCTTGCCTGGTGACTTATTTGTTAGGCAGTCCTATTTTCCGACTGGCCCCTTTAAGCTTTCATTTAGCGAACCTGTTTCTTTGTGATGGTTATTTTGAACCATAATTAATTGGGGAGTTCGCCATGTTTGTGACGGATTATTGCATGTCGTATGGATAGAATGTTGTGTTAATAATGTAAATGTTGGCTTTGAGCCTAGTGATGTTGTTTATGACTCAGTTCATGTAATTTAGTGTGTGACGCCCGTGTGGTGTAGTGGTAGTATACTTGTAAAAATGACGGCGGTCATATGTGTATTTGTTTTGTTGGTCACGTGTTAACTTACTTGTGTTGATTTGTGTGAGAAGTCCTAATTTTTAGGCAGTAATGTTTTGCTATGGCAGTCTTGATTCCAATTTCATGCGGAAATTACTGTGTTGTTTATGTTAAGTATAGGAAGTGTCGGTTTAGTTTTAAGTGTTGTATAGTTGTTCCCCGCGTCTGTCTAGCTCTAAGTAATGCGGATTCGTCTTCTGAAAGTTTATTCCGGATGATGACGAATCATGCATTCAATTGTACTCATCGTGAAGCATGTAGAACAGCACTCGCGCATACATTGTCATTATTGTTGATTTTTTTTCTTGGGACATTTGGTCCGAGTAATAATCTCTCCTGAGATTTGGCCTAGTTTTGGCGAATTTAATTTATTCAGTGGGAGTCATTATGGGAGTTTTGTTTGTTAATTCTTATTGTAAATAGCTGATTTGTTATTAAATTCATTTGTTATAACCCTGGCTTCACTTTTTCCTGCATGTTATTTTGTTATATGTTACCCTGCATGTTAATGAAGCGCTTTAACATTAACTTACGAAATGGACTGTTACACCCCCCGAAACTGAGTCTCATAAGCTTCTTTGTAAGGGTTCATAAAACAAAAATGGCTGCCCAAGTGGGACTTGTTGTTGTTGTTGCTTCGCTGATCTCATATTTATTTCGCTGAGAAATTATGCCAGGTGAAGCGGGCAAAGTAAATTCAGTAAATTGAGGCGATGTTGTACCGCCATGTGCATTAGTAAAATCACTGAGTTCCTAAAGTTAGAAATGTTGAACAAGGTTAGAATTTGATATTGTATTTGTTATAAACTTGTTCTGGCGCCCGGCATTAAAATTAGAAAATTTGCATATTATTGAACTCAGTCAAAGCAGGAAGGTGTTGCCTTATATTTGACATCTAATTAACTTCGGTTAATTAGTGTTGTTCGTAAATTCTGTTGGTTAGGAATTTAAAAGCAGATCACTAGGGAGTTATTTTGTTGTTTGGAAATAAGAGTAATTTATTCAGTAAATTTTGATTACTGAAATTTTTATTAAATTAGAATCAGTAATATTTAAATGTTATGACATGTATGCGTGTGTATGACTGAAATCTCGGTGCATGACCCTGTTTTTTCTCTGATTATATTTGTGTATTGTGCAATGGCGAGTGTTGAAGAAATTAAGGGATTGTTAGAGCAGATGTCTATACAGATGTCCGCGAAAACGGAAGAACAGTTAGTGCAGATGTCCGCGAAAACGGAAGAACAGTTTAAAATTCAGAGCGAGCATAATGATAAACAATTAGAACAGATGTCCGCGAAAACGGAAGAACAATTAAATAAACAATTAGAAGTTCAGCGTGAGCACAGTGACAAACAATTATACGAATTACGCGAGCATAGTGAAAAACAGTTACAAGACATGAGCGGTAACATTACGGTTCAATTACAAGCGCAGAAGTTAGATAACGAAAAACAGTTACAAGACATGAGTGGTAACATTACGGTCCAATTACAGGTCCAATAATTGGAAACTGATAAACAATTTAACGAATTGAATCACAAACTATCAGAACAGGCGGTAACACAGAGCAATTAGAAAAGATCACTAATGACATAAATCAAAGTGTTAGGGAGGTAGAGAAACTGACAGATGAGGTCGCGGAGAATAACGCCAAACAATTAGGTGAAATTAAAAAGTTGGAGTCGAAATTTGACAATAAACTTATACAATTTGACGAAATGGTGGCCGATAAATTAAAGCAAATCGAGGCAGCATGCGTCAATAACACAGCCGGAATAAAGAGTACACAGGATAAATTACAGCAACAAATTAATTCAGTCGACAGCAACGTACTTGAATTAATAAAGGAAATCGATAAACTTGAGATTAAAACAGAAACAGAACGTATGCACTTGCGTGAAAACATGGAAGACCAATTAATTAAAACCCAGCAGGTCATAAGAGAAGAGGTCGGAGAGCAATTAGTTAAAACACAAGAGGTAATAAGAGAAGAGGTTGGAGAACAATTAGTCAAAACACAGCAGCAGATACGAGAAATAGGGGAACAGCTGGAGAAGAGTCAGGAAAGGAACGAACAGAAAATTAGCAGTATGAAGAATCGGATCCGAAGAGATTGGGAGCAGCAGGTCAACGAAACGAAGGAAGACAGGCTGACAATTTTAAAGCGCTTAGGTGAATACAATTCGAGAGTACAGGCTTTGGAGGAAAACGTAAAATCCAAACTCCAAGAACACACAGATCTGATAATTAAAAATGAAATCAGATCATTAGAGAATGCAACATTATTTTCGGCAGAAAATGTAGCAGGCAAGCAGCGAAGCATTGGAAGTCCGGTGGGCTTGAAGTTGGCTGAGGATAACAGCCGAGGTCAATGTCCTAAATTAACGAGCAACGCATTCCAACAGTACAGGGGAGAGACATCCACACCGCAACCAGACTTGGCACCTGCCCAAGTAATTCAGGTCATTAGGGGGAATGATTTCAAACCCGATAAATTCTGGGAGCACACAGGAACCACTCCCAAAGCTTTTTTACGTCAGTTGGATGACTATTTTAATGATCAACATATCAGTCCCGCAAAACAGTTGCGACTCGTGGAGAAATTTTTAGAAGGCCCAAGCTTAATCTGGTTCTTGAGCTTTAAATATACATTCTACGACATGGCAAATTCAGAGAAGCGTTCCAAAGGAAGTTCTGGAGTCCTTCTTTGCAGCAGGGATTAAGAATGGATCTGTACACTAGAAAATATCACAGCACGCATCCGACTAGATTTTCAGAATTCTTTAGCCAACAGCTGGTTAAATTCCGCGATTTTGACGACCCCCCCCCCCTAGTGAACAAAACATGGTTCTAACCATCGGGAAACAACTTCCTATGAACATTCAACAGCTGTTAGTAGCCGGAAATATTAAGACCGCAGTGCAGGCTGAAGAGTTACTCCGCCATTTAGACGAGACAAGCATGGTTAGTCCACAGACAGGGAGAAGAAACATGGAATGTGTCAACACGACAGAAGTGGTTCAGGGACACCAAACTAGTCACAACCAGGGGAACCAAATAAAAACCCAATCTACGGGAACACAGTTTACACCGAGACGGCAAGACTATGATGGCCGAAATCAATTCAACCAGAATAATCGAAATTTTCAGAATCGCCGAGATAACTATAACCAAAACAATCGTAACCAGCAAAATCAATGGACGTACCAGCGGGAATACACCAATTGGAGGGGGAACCAAAGGCAGGGTAGACCTTACCAAAGGAATGGAGATGGCAGGTGGAATAACACGAGGAACTATCGCCAAGAAAATCGGGGAGACTATCGCAACAATTGGGATGAGCGGTATGTCGAATCGCAGAAGTATTTAGATCAGTTAAACGCCGAGGAGACGGAGAAAGAGAAGTGGGGGCGTGCAATGGCGAATAGACAGAGCCCGGATAATCACCAAGGAGAGGGGGCGGAAAGTTTATTACGGCAGCAAGAGAGGCGCGATGACAACCGGCGGAACTCAACAAATGCGTCCCGGGATAAAAAAAAAACTCAAATGAACCAAACCCTGATAGCCTGAAAATGGAGGACGCCAGGGAGCGGGAAGAGCTGATTGTTGCTAATATAGAAGAGTGGGTAGCATTCCCGGACGATTGCCTGGAGGAAGTGGTGAAGGACCGAGAAAATGTCATCAGACAATTACCGATTATTTACGCACATATTGGAGGTATGAGGGTGAGATGCTTAATGGACACAGGTAGCCAGGTGAGCCTAGTCACAGAGGTATTGTTAAAATAAATCAGAAGTAAACAAACTGTTCCAATTATGCCTGTCCCGTTAATGAAAGTCAGAGGGGTCATTCCTGACAAGACCATAAGTTGTAAGCAGCAAGCATATTTAGATCTGGAAATATTGAACCACACATTTTCGCAAACATTCATTGTCATACCGAAAATGAATTTTAACATAATTTTGGGAGCCAACTTTATCTGTGATTTTCATGCTGTAATTGACTTACATAACAACACTGTAAGTTTCAAGCAAGTTGAGGGGTTGAATCACGTGGGTTTAAACATGGAGGAGAGTCCACTAGAGAGAGAGGCGAATACTTGGGTCATTGAAGAATGCACTAATGAGGCGATCAGAGATAAGAACTTGACGGAGGAACGAGTAAACCAGACAGCAGTGGTTGAAATTGACAGCCGAGATATTTCGCAGGAACTTTGGGTACATTTGGCGGAAGAAGAAATTAGCGGATCCAAATTTGAAATTCTACTTCAGGAGCGGCTTAAGGAGGCAATAGTAGGGGAACCGGATAGAAGAAAACTGGATGAAATTTTGAGATTTCATAAAGGAGCTTTTGACACCATCCCCGGAAAAGTTTTGAATTTCCAATATGCCATGCAAGTTACTGACTGGACCCCATTTAAAAGTAAATTGTACCCGATCCCAGAGAAACATTTTGCTCAGGTGAAGGACATCATTAATAGTTTATTAGATTCCGGCATGATAAGGAAAGCAGCAACCCCGTACCTAAACGCAATATTAGCTGTGGCCAAGCCAAATGGATCAATTAGGTTATGCCTGGACGCGCGAGTTTTGAACAGTAAACTGCTAGTTGAGCATGACCAAGCACATAGGATCAAGGATGTTTTGAAGGGCTTCCGTGGGAAGAAGTTTTATTCGAGTGTCGACTTGACAAATAGTTTCCACCATCTTGAACTTGAAGAAAAATCCCAACTATTGACGGGATTTTTATTCGATAACCAAAGTTATATCTGGTCTCGGATGCCGTTTGGTGTAAAAACAGCTGGATGTGCACTGATAAGAGCACTAGATAGGAATCTGACTGAGGAGGTCAAGAGCTTCACTACGAGATATGTTGACGACATATTAATTGCATCTGAAACAATGGAAGAACACTTGGTAAATCTAAACAAACTTCTGGATAACTTGAGAACCATGAACTTCAAAATTAATCTAAAGAAATCACACTTTTGCCAGAGCGAGATTCTGTATTTGGGTCATATAATTGATGTTGAGGGCGTGAGACCTAATCCAGCGAAAATTGATGCAATCAAGAAATTTCCCACAACAACTAAAGTCAAACATGTAAGAGCGTTTTTGGGAGTGACAGGTTTCTTCAAAGAGAATTGTCCTGGGTACACGGAAACAGTAGCACCTATGCAAGAGATGTTAAAGAAGTCAAATCGATGGTCGTGGAATGAGGAGTGCGACAGGTGCTTTAGAGCTACGAAAGACTTACTGGAGAACTGTGTGAAGCTAGGGTATCCAGACTTTGAGAAGAAATTTATTATTCAAGCAGATGCTTCATTGATTGGAATCGGTGCTATGCTGTACCAAGAGGACGCTGAAGAACCCAAGAAGAGATCATATTTGGCATTTACGAGTCGTAAATTGAGGAAGCACGAGAGGAACTACACTGTGACGGAGCTGGAGCTGCTGGCGATTTTATATTCTCTCCAACAATGGCGCAAGATGATCTTCGGTTATGCCATTATTGTCAGAACCGACCACCATGCACTGACAAGTGAGAGAGTTACGCGTTGGTCCATCTACATACAGCAGTTTGACATTACAATAGAGCATTGCCCTGGAAGGATGAACGTCATACCAGATGCTTTGAACAGGAATCCTGAAGATGAGAACGAGGTAACTGCGGAAGTTCACCATATAACACTAACACCTAAGGCTCGTGAGTTTTTGGAGAAATTAAAGGAAATTCGGAAGGAGCAAGAAGCAGACCCGTGGATGATGATGATGATCAAGTTCTACAGGAAGGAATTACAACCAGATTCACCTGAATACCGAGAAGCCCGTGCTGAAGAAGCGAGATTTCACTACTTAAATAACCTTTTGCATAAGTACGTGGATGAGCATCATACCAAACTGCGAATCCTAGTTCCAGCATCACTACAGAGAGGATTGACGTGGCATGTCCACGAGAGCCTAGCACATATCGGCACGGACAAGACAGAAGCTACAATAGGAGAGACTTTTACTTGGCCTAAGATGCGATTTACCATTGTGGAAGTAATAAGAACTTGTGACGCGTGCCAGCGCACTAAGCCAAACAACTTCTTTATGAAACAACCTCCAAGACCACTATTACCACAAAACCCATGCGAGATGCTCGCTATCGACTGTTTTGGCCCTCTGGTTAAAGGGAAACGTGGATGCCGACACCTTCTGGTGTGTGTCGATGTATTTTCAAAGATGGTAGTGTTATGTCCAATCCAGAAGACGACATCAAAACAAGTCCTCAGTAGAATTCAGAACAAAGTTATTCCGATGCTTGGGAAGCCGGAATCCATTTTATCAGACCATGGTACTTATTTCACGAGCAATGTTTTTAGGCAAGGTCTAGAAAGCCTGGGGATAAAACATATATTTTCGAGCATTCGTCATCCTTGTGGGAATCCGAGCGAGAGAACGATTCGCTGTGTTGCCAAATACTACAGAGTAATGATTCCTAACGATCATAATAAGTGGGTTGACAAAGTAGGAGATATTGAGATGTGCATGAACACCACTAAGCACGAGTCGACCGGTCAAGTCCCACTAATTGTACACCGCAACAGGTTGCCCGAGAGGTCGTGGGACAAGATTATTCCATGTCCAAGGGATCCACTATTAGCGCATGAGTTGCGAATTCAGCGAACGAGAGAGCAAATGAGGAACCAAGCGGACCGAAGACTGAGAAGGTACAGAGGAAAGAAGTTTCACCGGGAATTAAAGGAACAAGAGCTAGTGCTTGTCCGCAGACCACCGATATCTGATCCCAAAAACAAAGTGTTTGCAAAATTCTGTCCAAAATGTATTGGCCCGTTCCGTGTCATTAAGAATCTGGGTAACAATGCTTACAGGCTTGAAGAAGTGAGCACTGGTGCTAAATCTGTCTTCAATAGCGCCAACTTAAAACCATATTACAGAAGATAACCATTTGATGAATAAGCAGGATTATGTGTGCAGAATCATTATTGCAGAATTTTATTTTTGAGAGCCAACACTCAAATGTACGTGGCCGTGGAGCACTTGGGGAGAGAGCGTGCTTTGTTTGTAAACAACAAGCAGCTGAGACGGCAGGAGTGGTAATCACGTGAGGAGAAGGGGAGGTCTACCGAGACGTATGAATGACATTCCGGCAGGGAGAGCGCACACTAATTGGGTCAGTGGTGTGTACACTGGAGCAGCTGAGCGAGGTATTAAAGAGATGTTGTTGTTACTACTGTGGATATTGTTTTTGAAATCCAAATCAATCACTTGCTTCGAATTTCAAAACTTTGCTGAGGATAAATGAACCCTTATTAATCTGCGATAAATAAGTATTCATGATTTATTATTATTACTACTACGGCCCAGGCAGTACTTATGGATGGTGACAAAGATGAAGGCAAGTTAGCGTGTTGCAATGATTGCCACAGAAACCGAGCTTGGTAGCTATTTTTGAAAACGGCCGGGTAAGCTGAATTCAAGGCCAAATTGTGTAACAACATGCACCAGAATTGGAGTCATAAAGGGATGGTCACGAGTTTCTTGCAACCGACCCACGATTGAATCACCCAATCAGGAGAGACCAAGCCGAAACCACGCGATGGGTGGCGTCACTGGTAAAAAGCGCGCGGAATTGATTATCTAAAGAACCGCCGATCCGAATTATCTCCGCATGAGTGCGCTGAGACGTTTGAATTATATGATGAAGATTGACACTAGTCCCGTGTGTGTGAGATGAAAACTCTATAAATTTTTTCTTATTTCACCCCACTCCTCCTCACTCTGTCAGTTTCCAATAAATTGATCGACGAGACGCTGTTTCGAAGTCATTCGTTGTGAGCTCTGGTGAGCTAACTTCACGACAGCTTGTGTAGCGAGTTTTAAAGCTCTGATATATTTTGAAGACAACTGTTTTGAGCTCTGGTGAGCTAACTTCACGCCAGTTTGCGTAGTGATTTTTAACGCTCTGATATTATTTGAAGTAATTCGTTTGAGCTCTGGTGAGCTAACTTCACGCCAGTTTGCGTGGTGATTTTAAGTACTTACATATTATCTTGGAGACAACTATTTTCAGCTCTTAGGGGCAAGACTTGAGTAACATTCCAATTAGCGCTCAGCGAGCGAAGGTCCAAGAGCAGTAGAGATTACCGAGCGAGATAACGACTGCGACAGGCAGATTTAAAACTTGTATTGTCAAACCAGTGACGATGGGCTTGAAGTGTACATTTCTTGTAATTTTTTACTGTATATTTTTTCAAGTGTTGTATTGTGCGTGTGTGAACGAGAGCTAGGGAAAGTCTTCGTTGATTAGTCGCATAGGACAATTCGTGGGCGAATTTAGTAACTCACAAGCGATTATAGCCAGGTCAAATTGTAATAACATTGAACTTTTCTTCCAAAGAGACTACACCAAGATGTCCGACGTGTGATCAGGAGCTGGAGTGATGTCCGACGCTTCTACGAAGACAACGATGGAGTGCTAATTTTCCAGTAGGGAAATGAGCCGAGATGCAAGTCATATGTTCTGCAAGCTGATACGGTGATGTACAAAAATTGATTATTCAATATGTAGTTAGATTGGCGGGGGAACTTTGTAAATAGTTCATTTAAGTATTTTCTTGTTTTAGAGTGTTTTTCTTGTACCGACACAAAATGTTTTAAATGTACGTTGGCGCGTGGCCAAAGTTGTTTATTGTGTATTTATTTCTTTGGAGTCATATTCAAAGTACACAGCGCGTGTACGTGATTTTTATCCATGCGAATGCGAAACCCGTTACATTCGATAAGTGGTGCTTTATTGAAGTTCATATATTGTTGATAGGACAGGGAGGTAATTACTGTAAGATGTTTGCTGAACAGGTTATTATTCATATTAGGGTTGCCAAGCGCAACAAATTAAGATGTAATTGTAGAACACCTTAGTTCTAATTTTTTAGATTTTTTTGGAGTCCTTTTCAGGTTTATTAGTCACTGGCATCGAACGGAGGCGCCAGCAGGTGGAATATATTTATGTCATTTTATTTCAGGGTCTGTCAAACCCATACGTGTGATTCTGTGTGTGCTATTGTGTCAGGTGTGTGTTTTGATTCTACGTGAAGAGGGGTAGAGGTCCTACCGCCCTCCTATTTTGTTGTTGTTGTATTTTTGATGGAAAGGCAGGGTGCTCTGAGGAGACCGCTGTTCCTTGTCCATATGCTGATTCTTGGATTTCCTAGGGGAAATGCTGAGATATATTTTGTTCTGACACACACACACACGTATTATTGTGCTTTGGGGCACGCTTCTTCGAGACTGGATCCCGTGCCTTGGGAGGCCGAGGTTATTTTGACACGTGGGTTGACAGATATGCAGATTTCCACAAATCGCCCGTCTTGCCTGGTGACTTATTTGTTAGGAAGTCCTATTTTCCGACTGGCCCCTTTAAGCTTTCATTTAGTGAACCTGTTTCTTTGTGATGGTTATTTTGAACCATAATTAATTGGGGAGTTCGCCATGTTTGTGACGGATTATTGCATGTCGTATGGATGGAATGTTGTGTTAATAATGTAAATGTTGGCTTTGAGCCTAGTGATGTTGTTTATGACTCAGTTCATGTAATTTAGTGTGTGACGCCCGTGTGGTGTAGTGGTAGTATACTTCTAAAAATGACGGCTGTCATATGTGTATTTGTTTTGTTGGTCACGTGTTAACTTACTTGTGTTGATTTGTGTGAGAAGTCCTAATTTTTAGGCAGTAATGTTTTGCTATGGCAGTCTTGATTCCATTTTCATGCGGAAATTACTGTGTTGTTTATGTTAAGTATAGGACGTGTCGGTTTAGTTTTAAGTGTTGTATAGTTGTTCCCCGCGTCTGTCTAGCTCTAAGTAATGCGGATTCGTCTTCTGAAAGTTTATTCCGGATGATGACAAATCATGCATTCAATTGTACTCATCGTGAAGCATGTAGAACAGCACTCGCGCATACATTGTCATTATTGTTGATTTTTTTCTTGGGACATTTGGTCCGAGTAATAATCTCTCCTGAGATTTGGCCTAGTTTTGGCGAATTTA
Organism: Meconema thalassinum; assembly: GCA_946902985.2. Lineage (NCBI taxonomy): Eukaryota > Metazoa > Arthropoda > Insecta > Orthoptera > Tettigoniidae > Meconema > Meconema thalassinum. Next base: position 122,209,312 of record OX336393.1, on the reverse strand, counting down.
ATTTATTCAGTGGGAGTCATTATGGGAGTTTGTTTGTTTGTTAATTCTTATTGTAAATAGCTGATTTGTTATTAAATTCATTTGTTATAACCCTGGCTTCACTTTTTCCTGCATGTTATTTTATTATATGTTACCCTGCATGTTAATGAAGCGCTTTAACAACAACTTACGATATGGACTGTTACACCCCCCGAAACTGAGTCTCATAAGCTTCTTTGCCGGGGTTCAATACATTGAAAGAACAGTTGAATTCCTAAACAACAACTAAATCAAGGAATTAACAAAAGACCCCACCAACAAAGTCCAAAAACCAATAAAAAGTGCGCTAAAAGAAACAGAATACATACTGACCAAAGCCGAAAAATCAAAACTAATAAACATGAACCCGAAAATACCGTCATTGAGGGGACAACCAAAAATACACAAAAGAGAATGCCCAATGAGACCAATAGTCAATTGTAGGAATGCCCCTAATTACAAAATCAGCAAAGAGTTACTAAAAATCTTAAAATGCTGTCTTTCCAACGACAAAAACAACTCTGTAAAGAACACAACAGAACTAGTAACAGCATTGAACACCCTACAAATGAAACCAAGCTTCAGGCTAGTATCCTTCGATGTAACTAACATGTACACCAATATTCCGATTATTGAAGCAATCAACACTATCGAAAACAACTTAAAATCCAACAATTCGGTAAAAGAAATTGAAGAGATTGTGAGATTACTGAGGGTCGTTCTCACCCAAAAAGTGTTTCAATTCGACAATAAAATATACACACAGAGAGAAGGCCTAGCGATGGTATCGCCACTAAGTGGGTTAATCGCTGACATCTTCATCAATGCACTAGAAAATGCCTTCTTAGAAAAGACTTCAACAAAGGGAATAGTAATATGGAAAAGATACGTAGATGTAATTTGCATCTACGATACTGAACTAACAAGCGAAGAATCAATTCTCCAATCCTTTAATAGCCTACACCACCCTATCAAATTCACTAAGGAATCCGAAATAGACCGAAAAATAAATTATCTCGATATAACTATTGAACGTAAAGACAACGACCTTTCATATTCCATATTCCGGAAAGCAACACAAACCTCGCATGCAATCGACAATCAGTCTAATCACCCCAGTACGCACAAACTAGCGGGTTTCAATTCAATGGTGCACAGGGCTTTAAACATACCCATGTCAAAAGACAACTATAATAAGGAAATAAGAACTACTAAGCAAATAGCAAAGGAAAACAACTTCCCGCCAAGCAAAATAAACCAAATTATAGCCAAACATAAAAATAAAGATAAAACGATTCCCAAACCAGACAGTAATGAGAAAAAATTTGCGCGTTTCAACTATGTGAATGCGAATACATATAAAATCACTAACCGATTCAAAAAGCAAGGCATAAAGATAGCTTTCACAACGAAAAACACAACCGCTAGGCACCTCCTAAATAGTAATCTAAATAAACGTGACCCGTATTCAAGGTCAGGAGTATATTCTATAACGTGCCAAGACACCGGTTGTCAAGCTAATTACATCGGGCAGAGTGGAAGACGAGTAGACACACGCTATAATGAACATAGGAATGCGATAAGATACGGAACACATTCAGCCGTGTGCGAACATAAGTGTGACGCGGGGCACAGCTTTACCAACATAGAGTCGGACCTTAAAATAATCCATCACGAATCGAAAGGCAGAGCTCTTGACATAAAGGAAGCAATCGAGGTACACCTAGCCAAACGAAACAATCCCAACAATCTAAATGAACACACGTTCATGGAGAGCTCACCCCTCTTCACGCTACTAAAAAACACACCCTGTCGGAAACAAGACACAATTTAGCGACACAGCCAAGCTAGATAAAAAGGGGGGAAATTAGGGGTTTTTTAATAGGTAAATGTTATCCGGATCAGGTGTACGATGTACTTTTCTTCTGCAATAAACCAAGGCCCATATTCGCGGCAGTATTAAAGGTGCCGGGACGTCCTCATAAGACCGTCAACGCTTAGTTCGAATGGCTTATGGTCCAAGAGTGGCGAGGGCTAATCCACGGTCTTTAATAGTTGTAGACCCACCTCATTCAATAACATACATCTTATCTAGGTTGGCAACACCTCACATAAACACATCGCTATCACTCCCCACAGCACGTATGGGCAGGGGGGAGAAGGCAGGGAAAAACCAGCCGTTAAGATAGCCACCGCCCGCACAGTGAGTTCCAGTGAGCACGAAAACTGCGAGTAGCTGTAGTAAGGAAGACAATCAGATAAGTAGTTAGCCTATAATTTTATAGTTTAACCATAGTTTACAACCATATAATCTCTCCAAAGTACAAACTCCGGATAGCTATCACCATTTAGCATTTCACCTAACATCATATATACTGCATTTAGCATACACTGAGAGTTGCAGTACCAATACTGCAACTTAATAATTGTACATATTGTAAATATTTTCACCTGTATTTCAAACATAGATTTTATAGCCTAAGTGTAATGGATCTGATGATGATCGCGTGACGATCGAAACTGGTCATCCTAGTGTTTTATTAATCTCATGTAATTTATTTCAGGATTAGGGCATAACCCATCTCTTTTGGGTACATTCGTGTTGACCGACTGAAAAGCACTAAACTCTTGACCACTTTCTTTAATTGCTCCTTTACATTTAAGCTTTTAATTTCATGTCTTTGTTCTCTGTTGGGGTTTTTCCCCTCCCAGCTTGGTGTATTCTTTGGAATACACGGTAAGACAGAGTAAGCTTTTGCTTCTCTTTGCTTTAGTTCATCCCTTCCTTTTTTCGCAAACACCAACAGTGATCTCCTGATTTCTATTTGTTGGTATATGCTTCTTACACTACCTGTAAGTCTGTTCTAGATATATATCTTCCTTGACCCACTTAGCGTCATCTAGCAGCGAATCTCTGAAGTTCCTCAATTTTCCCTGCACAAGAGGACTTCCTTACAAATCTAGCCACCAGATCTCGTCGCTATCGCCAGCTATCATCTCCGTGATCAAGAGAACTTCGTCTACTTTTTCACCCACGAGGCTGCGCTAGTGACGCCTGCTATCAACTCTTTGAAGACCATTTCATCAGGAAGATTTTTTATTTCTGTTATGTTGGCTATTCTTTTATGTATTCCTTTTGTCTCCTACCCCCACCTTTTTCCCTTCCCTGGTCTCTTCGCGCTCCGTTGAGCTGGCCTCACTTGTGCGTCTGAAGTCAAACTAGTCAGTCGGAGATTTACTAAAGCTCGTCTCCTCACCTCGAGAAACAAACTTTCAAATCTTCGCCATGTTGTGAATTCCTGACTAACGGTCACCTAAGGATTCGCCGTTCATCAGAAATGAGCAAAGTACTACTTCAACGTTCTTCAACTTATTTTAATTGATTTTAAATAGCTATATGCTTCTTAATGTTCATTTTATAGGCAGTGTGAGATTTCTTATGTGGGGTAATAATCATCCTTCGCCGGATTTTCTATGTTGGGCTTTTGTCTATCTAAGCCAATCTTAACATGAAGCAGCATTTCTTATGCTTATTAAATGAGAGATTTTCTCACAACGTGGGACACCATTAAATTACCCACTGTCTATAAAATACTTAGCTCGTTCCACCGCTGGACTAACTTTTGCCCTACTCTTCAGTCATGATTGTTCTGGAATTTTCCACGCCGAACAATTTATCTATGAGTCAAACCTTCTAGTACTTTCCACTCACATATGGGAATACTTTTTCAAACTAAGGAATCTTCCTTACGAACTGCTAATCAATATCTAATTTTTCTTCCTCCGTTGAGATTTTTCAGGTGCATTCAACTATAACCTACAAGTTTTTCAAGCAATAGACTCTCGCAAATCTAGTGTAACTAGTTATTTTCCACCATTGCAATAACTTTCTTTGCCATCAACTTTTTGTGCTACTAAAGTGAACTTTTCAACTATATCAACAGACTATATTGAAAACAGTGCCTGTTCAACTTTTCATCCGCGTCGCGCTCGTTCGAGTACAATAAATACGGCCATGAACACTCTTCCACAATCCCATTTGATCTTTCCCAAACCCTTTACTAACAAAGTAGAATAATAAAATTGTTACTTTAGGTCTTTTTTCAATGAGGTGTCACTCTCAATAAGTGCCCTCCCTTACTTGCTCCACGTACAACGAATTATTGTCTGTAAAATTTCGTGTCTAGTACACGCCTTAAAGTATATTGTTTCTCCCTTCTAATGAGGGAATCCAATTCTTTTTACTCAAAAGTGAGTTATCTCTAGGTTTCACGAAAGGGAAATTTGCCCTATTTTTCTCGTGATCCCTACCCACATAGGTGTTCTAGAAACTTCCTTTCAATTTTTCTCTTCATGTTTCACAATAAGTGACCTGCCCTATTTGTATAATCGCCAAATGTAGCTCTGTATTAATACAAGAAGTTATAGAAACTTCTCTTTCATTTCTTCCTGTTTTTTTGTAGTTACTTTCGAAGTTGTTATTTGTTCATATTTCTAAGATACCTATCTAGAAATCCTTAAAGTACACATCTTGTACTTGATTTATTGTTTAACCTTAATTACGTCAATTATCTTTAAATTTCCCATTTGTTAATCTTAAAAACATTTCAAAATCTTACGAAGATTTTAAAGCATATAAAAGGTTTAAAACCAAAAGAATTGTCAATTGCCTGGCGCAAGCTTTAGATGTTTTCGGAGGTCTGCGACCCCAATTGTTTACAAAATCAAAATTATATATTTGTTTCATAAACTACTTCTTTTTACATTGTTAAATAAATTAAGATTTGTTCTTTTGATTTATGATTTCTCAAACATAACGATTAGGCAAGATCCTGTCTTCCCTGACACTTCCTAGGTTTATGCCTTCTTTAATAAAAATAAATCCATTGATAAGGTTTTCACCACTTGTTGCATTTGAGCAAGAACTCTTAGTTATTAACTTATTTAAGTCTCTCTTAGCTTTGATAGCTGATTCTAACTGGCCAGTAAGGCAAGCATAGCTCGCTACGCCAGCTTCCTGCTTGTGGAGATTCTCTCTACCACTTATGGTTGGTTTTTCAAAATTTAAGTGTTTCTCATTGTCTAAACTTTTAGTCGGCGCCTTGCTGGGTAAAAGCTTAGTCATTTCTAAATGCAACTATTGGTACACTTACCAAAATTATTCCCAAGGGTATAATTGCTTTATCCCTATCCTTCTTGGAAGCATTCGGTCGCTCTTTAGAAATTCTACAATTTCAAGAACTAAAATATCAAGGCTGATTCAAATTATTTGTATTCTTCAAAATACTTGTTTAGAAACAAACTCCTTTGAACAGATACACAATAAATCTGTTACTCTTTGTCTTGCCAGACCACCACCCTTCCCCATAGTAGGTATCTTTATGCTTGAGAGGGAATACGCTATAGCAACTTTCTTGCGAACAGCCCAAGTTCCAGCTGCGTTTCCTGTTAGCTTCGCCCAGGTCCCTACCCACTTTAGGTATCGGAAAGCGGATTTTCAGTGGCAGCTGCCTTTGAGTATACTTAAAGTTACAATAATAACTTCTGTTGGACTCTCGTCCTATTTCTCCATCCTTTTTCTCCAGTCCGAAACCCACTTCTTTTTCTTCATCATCTTCCCTTGGGGGTTAGGTTATTCCCAAGCTAATAATCTACCCAGACCCCATTCCATTCCTCAGACCACTTTTCAAATTTCATGGTGGAGTCGGAAATCGAACCCAGGACCTCCGGGGCGGCAGTTAACCATGGAGTAAACCATTAGGCTACTGAGATAAATGCGAATATCTGCTAACCCGAGAGAACTGGCGCATGGGTATTTTTGACCCGAGGCTTAAATAATGCTCAATATTTTCATTTTGGTCAGCCCTCATTTCTTGTTGCTTACAATGCCTACTTTCCTAGCCTTGAACTTCACCCTGCAAAAGTAACATATCCATTACCTTGTGAACACTCAAGTTATTTCTATATTATTTACGGTCGGTTCAGATTTAAACATGGCGCAAGTCTTCGCGTGACAATTTTTGGCTTACCTTAGTCGGGACAATCTGTTAAAAATAAGAGGGAATATCCACGTATTTTGGTGCAGCACAATCACGTAGCTCACGTTCTTGTTGATCCATGTTGAGGGTCTAGGGGCGCCTTGGTCATCAGCTCCTTTGTTCAAAAAATTAAGATGACTGCTTTGCCGCCACTTTCAAGGCCAATGATACTGTTACGAAATTATTGTCATTTTTCTGGATGTTAAATTTGAAAAATATAAATAAACCTCATGATATATTGGGAGTAGTTCATAGGAAGACACCAGGTGTAAAATTACTTCATTAAAATCCGTACGACTACGAGAAAAAGAGGGTGACGGCACACTATGGGTCAGAATGACCAGGCGCCAGTCCTCGTGTTTTATTTTTTCACGCCAGTTCTCAAAGGGTTAAGGAAAGCAAAACAATAATTGTACGATCTGCAATCCTCACAGGTGTAATGGCTTTGATGCCACATGGGCTCGTGATTCCCGCCTTTCGTCAGCACATCACGACATGTGAAGGTGATCAAGGTGGTAGTAGATGTGTCCAGGCGCGGATTCAAGGGTGGGGGGGTCCACGGGGGTCATGACCCCCCCGAAACGGAGACCATTTTTTTTTGCAAACTCAAAAAAACGAAAACACAATAACCAGACATATAAAACTTAAAGAATTTTAACTGAAAAACAAGTTTTTTCATTTTATTCAATACTGAAAATATCTTTATTGCAATTATTATGTTCTGTTACAACTGTAGATATTTAGAACTTCATACCTGTTATATAAAAACGATTATTTATATTAAAAAAATCAACTCGTCTATTTTGTTTAGCAAACCTTGTGATTACCGAATCGATGTTTATAGTGATGTCACGATGAATGTGCAGCAATGCACGGATAGGAATTTGGTTTTTTTTTCTCACCAAAAATTTTTGACGACGTCCAAACTGCAAGCTTGGTTGGCAATTTAAGCTGTGACTTTCTCCCTTTGTCGGTACCAACTCCACTTGCCGAAACTGTAACGTACCTTCATACTTTTCTCGAAGCTCGATGGAAAAGTCACAAAACACGCTGTTGCAATTTGTACGAAAATTTTTGGTACGCTAAACGCATCAAATTTCTATCCATGTAGCTTGCAAAAAAGTTGGCCTGGTTTTGTACGTTTGGTTACTTTGTGATTGCGTTGTTTTTCTTAACAATTTCGATTCTGTGACCCCCCCAAAGCCAAACTCTAGATCCGCGCCTGCATGTGTCCCAGTCAAGCTCCTTATTTCGTTCTTTTATATAGTCCGCGTCTTGATGTGGTGACTAGAATGCTTGGCTGTCACTCTAGACCAGGGGTTCCCAACCTGGGGGGGGGGGCGCCCCCCTTAGGGGGGCGTGGGGCTTTATCAAGGGGGGCGCGAAGTGATTTCCGAATTAAGTTTTTTAAATTCGAATGTTACAATTTTGTAAAATAAACTTTTTTCGAATCTCTCTAGGTGATTGTCGCACTATGTCAATCGTTCAGAAGCACTGGTAATTGCCAACTGTCGGTACAAACCTTTGCTGAGCCGCATGTCATAGAAACAAATCAGTGCTGTCGGCTTGATATTGCAAGTGATCTCCGCTGTGCTCTGTCAAACATCAAACCAAACATACCGAATCTTACCAAGAGGAAACAGTGTCAACCCTCTCACTGACATTTGTTGACTAATTTAAGTATTTGTTGTAAAAGTGTGTTATTTGTATTGTGCTAAAATGAAGTTAGTATGTAATAGATAGGCCTATTCAATTATGTGCTGTAGTGTTATTAGGTTAGGTCTATATCCTCCGCGTCAATCGAAGAGGTTATAGAATCGATGAGTGGTGGGGAGGCAGCCGGGGGGGGGGGGGGAGGGGGAGGGGGGGGGGGGAGCCATGAACTCCCGTATCTGAAAAGGGGGGCGTCAGCTGACAACGGTTGGGAACCACTGCCCTAGACGTTGAGTTCCATTTCCGGCTCTAGCAAAAAATGTAATTCTGGTCTGAGGGCTGGAACGGGGTACACTCGTTTCCTGAGGCAAAGCTGAAAAGAGATGGATTCGATTCCCACCGCAGCCAGGAAAAGGTTTCCGATTGCTACAGTATATTTTAGCCTAAAATTTATTTCAGCTGACAACGGTTCTGTTGTTTGCTAAATTTACTCCTAATTTGAAGTTACGTGACTGTGACAAAAGAAATCTTAAGTTATTTGGTTTGAGTTTTATAAACACATTTGGATGTCCCCAGGGGCTCACATCTAGTGGGTCGTGGGTTGGCGACCACGGGACCCCAGCTGAGTCTGGCATTGCTTCCACTTACTTGTGCCGGGCTCCTCTCTGTCTTCTTTCCTGTCGACCTCTCTTGGTCAACTCTTGTTCAATTCCGACCCCGACGGTATTAGGGTATCCGAGGCCTAGGGAGTCTCTTCCTTTCCCGCCTTATTTGGGCCTTGTCTCATCTTTCCTGATACTCTCATTCTGCGTGGGGCCAGCCTTGTTTTTCTTTTCTTGTTATCTCCCGCCTTCCGCTCAAGGCCCTCAAGGAGGTAGGGTGTATGTAGCCCCACCACTTCTGGTGCACCCTGGATATTGCTACACCCTGGATATTGCTACACCCTGAGGGGCTCATGGCTTGTGAGTTCGGGAGTTGGCGATCCCGAGGGATTCCTGAGCTAGGTCCAATTTGTCCCCTTTTTCCTCTGACTTTGGGGCAGGCCCTCTCCTCTTTCCTCTTCCTCTCTGCCTTTCATGGCTTCTTCCTTTCAAGTCCCCCGATTCTCATTCTACAAGGGTTGAGGGCATTTCCTTTCCTCCTGTCTTTTATTTACATTCTTCGCCTTTTTGTTTTCCATTTCCTCTTCTAGATTGTAAGTGAGCAGTTAGTTTTAGTCGTAGGTTTCATTTGATCATCTTTCATTTTCACTATCCGCAACCCATTAGGGGCCGAGAACCTACTGTCGACCAAAATATTATGTGCACTCGAGTTTGAAGAATGGCAAGATGATACTACGGTAAATTTTTACTTTTTATTTTAAAGGGTTTGTAACAGCCTATTGTGCGTTATTTGAAAATGTTATTTGAAGTAAAGAACAAAACGATTTCACATAGTAACTGAATTCTAGCCGTTGGTGCTAGTTCAGGTTATTAATTAATACTTTTATTTCAGGCAAATAGCAATCGAAAATATCCACATAGTTTGTATACACACGTCTCTGTAGGGTCATGGAAAGATTTGTTAATTCAATTAGGGTTGTGAAAGTCATGCACAACCAGACGTGTAAAGACATGCCTCAAATCAAAGTTGGATGTTGCCCACGGCAGGTCGATTATGTAATAATAACAATAATAATAATGTTATTTGTTTCACGTCCCTTTTAACTACTGCTGCTTTTAGATACGCCGGGGTGCCGGAACTTTGGCCCGAAGGGGATCTTTAACGTGCCAGTAAATCTACTGACACGGCTCCCTCGCATTTGTGCACCCTCAAATGCCAGCTGACTGCTCCAGGATACGAACCTGCAACCTAGGGCCCAGCAAGCGAGAACGTTACCGCTGAGCCACGCAGCCAGTCCGATGTCTCCAGATCCATAATATTCTTGAGATACTTCTTATCTATCTTTCTTCAATGATGGTAGTAGTTTTTTTCTAGGTTGTGGCGTATGGTAGAGGTAAATAGTTTCTAAGGTCTTCAACCAAGAAATGATTCTATTATACTCTTTGATAATAACAACGAGTTATAACTATACTCATACATTTAGGAGAAAGTAGGCTATATGTTATTTACTGAACATCTTGTTGTAAGGTAACTTTTCTCGGCTTGGGTCGTTGGAAAATGTAGATCTTGGTCGTGTTGTAATCCTTATGCATCAAAAAGTTATGCTGTATGACTGTGACATACGTAAATTAATTTACTTATTTTATATCGGTTTGTATTTGTACGGGGAGTTAAGACATGGCTCACCAGCTAGCCGCTCCGGTGAAAGCTGTACAGCGTTGCTGATATAGAGCCCATCACTTCCGAGCGAGGCGAGCAATGACGCGTGATGGAGCCCATCTTGGCAACGCTGTACAGCTTTCACCGGAGCGGCTAACTGGTGAACCATGTCTTAATTCCACGTATAAATGCAAACCGATATAAAATAAGTGAATTAATTTACGTTCTTCACAATCATACAGCATACCTTTTTGAGGTACAAGGATTACAACGCGACCAAGAACTACGTTTTCCAACCCCCCGAGCCGAGAAAAAGTTACCTTACATAAATGATAACAACTTTGTTTCTTGGACACACAAAATTTTGGAATTAATAAAGCAGTTATTCAACATTCCAATGTATATTGTGTTAAAATTTGGATTCGATCTGTTTACGGGTTTGTGAGATAATAATTTTTAAATGTGACGCATGGTTGAAACACGCTTAAAAACGGGCAATTTTTGTGTTCCAACTGCGATAAAAAATATTAAAATATAAATTAAAAATTCCAAACCTACATGAACTAACGTAAAATAGAACGACGAAAATGATGATGTTATTGGATTTTATTTAGGTCTATTGGTTACTTCACAAACAACCTTCAAACTCGAGTACACATAATATTTTGGTCGACAGTAAATGTTAGGCCCCTTAAAACAACAATTATCATCATCATCATCATCATAAACATTTGAATGTTCATGCTAGCTGTGATGATTGCATAACTGACAGATTACCATAAACGGAGTGTTTTGTCGTTCTGATGCTAAGTCCTGAATATTCAAAAAAGTCAACCCCTGGCACTATACAGCCCATGACGGGCTAAGGCCGACCAAGCGACCGCTGCCCAGCCATTCAACCTGCAGATATTGGGGTGACGCGTGATCATCGCGTCGGGTCCTCTCGGCCGTTAATTGGTTTTCGTGATCGGGGCGCTGTCTCACTGCCAGACAGCTACTCAATTGTCCTCACGAGGCTGAGTGCACCCCGTTCCAACCCTCACGTCAGTTTTAAAACCTTGACGGAGCCGGGGATCGAACCAGGGGCCTCCGGGTGAGAGGCAGACGCGCTACCCCAACACCACGGGGCCGGCTTTAAGTCCTGAATATTGGTGAAGATTATACGTAATCCAGATAATACACGGAATGAACCCTTACATTTTTCGGTCCGATGATGAGGTATCTTGAGAATTTGTGCAATGCATCACATATTCTCACCCATGGTGTTGGGGTAGTGCGCCTGCCTCGCACCCGGAGGTTCCGGTTTCGATTCCCAGCTCCCTCAGGGATTTTAGGAACTGATGTGGTGCACTAAGCCTCGTGAGGACAATTGCGTAGCTGTCTGACAGTGAGGCAACGCCCCGTCCACAGAGACTCAGATTAACGGCCGAGGGGACCCAACGCGCTGACCACGCGTCATCCCATAATCTCCAGGCAGGCCAAATGGTTGGGCAGCGGTCGCTTGGTAGGCCTAGGCCCTTCATAAGCTGTAGTTTTGGTTTTTCATGAATTCTCATCGATATGCACTAACTGGATGGGTGGTAGTGTACACTAAATATAAATAGGCATTTCGAATGTTTTATTTTATTTTTATCACAGAAAAGGTGAAAAGCTGAAGGAAGTAGGAGACTTCTGTTACTTAGGAAGCAGAATAACCAGTGATGGACGAAGCAAAGAGGATATAAGAAGTAGGTTGGCTCAGGCAAGGAAAGCCTTTCTACAAAAAAGGAATCTGTTGACATCGAATATAGATTTAGGTATTAGGAAGTGATTTTTGAAAGCGTTTGTCTGGAGCGTGGCGCTCTATGGAAGTGAAACTTGGACTATTGGTGCAGCAGAAAAGAGGAGAATTGAGGCATTTGAAATGTGGTGTTACAGGAGAATGATGAAGATCAGATGGGTAGATAGGGTTACAAACGAAGAGGTATTAAGGCGAGTGGGAGAGGAGAGATGTTTCTGGCGACTGCTAATGAAGAGAAGAGATAGGTTGGTAGGACACATATTAAGACACCCAGGAATAGCAAGCTTAGTTATGGAAGGAAGGGTCGAGGACAAGAACTGTAGGTGTAGACCAAGGTTAGAATATGTTAAACAGATTGCCTCGGATGTAGGGTGTGGTAGCTATGTAGAGATGAAACGATTAGCTCAGGACAGGGACGCATGGAGAGCTGCATCAAACCAGTCAAAAGACTGAAGACTCAAACAACAACAACATCACAGAGCCATGCCATACTCTCCTTTAGCTTCAGCCATCCAATCTGAACGTGAAATGGTGTTATATGAAAGTCTCTTGGTGCATTGAGAAGAAAGCCCACGCACGCATTTTGCGAGAGAGAGAGAGAGAGAGAGAATCACCGTGTCAAATGAGTTTCTTAAGATGCTGGATTTTATGTTAGTCATTTCATCTAAATAGCAATCATGACTTGCAGGCTCTATTGATGACTAAAACGTAATTCCTTTGATTGCAGTCGATAGCTCAGAGAATATTACCTAACCTCGAACACGTGTTACAACCAGTGCAATGAGTTTGGAATAATTCCAACGATATGCAGAGGTAGTGCCAGCAAACCTGTGTTATTACTCTAAGACTAAAGGAAGTCGTCAGAGAATGCGTATAGACATGTAGCAAACAGGTTTATGTGGATCTTGATAATGTTTCTTATCTCAGAGTTGTGCGCTCGTTGATAATCGTTTGTGAAGCAGGATATATAAATTCAAACTGAACTTCTTTTTGTGAATTAAAACCCTTCGTACGAGTGTAAATTGAACTGGATGCTCAGAGTCTGACGTTGCTTATCTACACCACTAAGGAGTGCGAAGATGTGGGACAAGGTAAGTAGCATGCAACTTAAAAAACAAACTTTACGAGCCTTAAAGTAGTCGCACATGATGTGTAACATCTGACATAGAAGAAACCTCACGTGAAATTGTTGATACACCGGTATTTTATAATATCATTGGCACAAATATTAATCTATTGTAAAAGGGAGTGTTTTACAGATATTGTAGTTTATAATACGGAACTCATTTTATTAGATGATTTGTAGCTTCCACCAGCACTAGCCTAAATAAAGAATACGATATGGATCAACTAGATGAATAGACGCGACACCACTCATAACCTTAAATTCCTTATAAATAGGCCAACTTGCGAGTGAATGCAATGTGCACAGCAGTAGATCATGAAAGGCTTGCCCAGTTCCCGAACCTCTTGATTCACAGACCAACACGTAATTTCATATGGATTCTGTTAAAATGAGTCATATTGATATGATTAGCAGCAGGGTATGAAGAAGGCAGTGCGAGAACAATCAAGAAGGCAGTGAGAGAGTAGAAATATCAAGTAGGCAGTGAAGAAAAAAAAGAGAGTCTTGGAATTGTAATGTATTTTTTTAAAGTCAATTTACCCTCTAGGTTGGTGGTTCCCACGGACTCAGCGAGGGAACTCACCACTACCACCTCTATGGGCAGTGTCCTGGAGCTGGGAACATCTGGTCAGGATGGATACAACTGGGGAGGTGTGATCAGCACTTCACCCAGGCGGCCTCACCTGCAAAGCGAACAGTGGCCTCATGAGGGAGGGGAGAGGATGGAAGATTGGGATGGATAGGCTAGGAAGAGGGAAGGAGGCGGCCGTGGCCTTACAGTAGGTACCATCCCGGCATTTGCCCGAAGACGAAGTGGGAAACCACGGAAAACCACTTCGAGGATGGCTGAGGTGGGAATCAAACCCCCTCTACTCATTTGGGCCACCCGAGGCTGAGTAGACCCCGTTCCAGTCCTCATACCACTTTTCAAATTTCGTGGCAGAGCCGGGAATCGAACCCAGGACCTCCGGGGCGGCAGCTAACCGTGCTGACCGCTACGCTACGGAGGCGAATTGTAATGTATTATTAGTGTGTAAATAAAAAAAAGATTTGTGTGTGTTGATGAATGTCCAGGCGGCAATGCGTCTTACACACTTCCGTCCCATTTTCGAAATCACTCCCACAAAAATATCCAGCAACCGATTGGAAAGATGTTACACATCAAAAGGTCGAACTCCTTGGAGTAGAACGCAATGGGAGATAACCGGACTAAATTTTATTATTGCAGCCAATCTCCATTTATGTTATTTTTAGGATGGGGTCAGGGAAGGGATTTTGGAAGGAAATCCGTCGTGGACCTATTGAAAGTAAACATCCCGGCATTTGCCTGGTGGTGAAAATGGCAAACCACGAAAACCATTTACAGGACGGCCGAGGTGGGATTCGAACCCACGCTCTCCCGATGTCAATGAGGTATGTGCGTTAACGCTCTCGGCCACCGCGGACTAAACATTGGTAGCCCCCTAGAAATAGAGATGTAGTCACGTTCAAGCACTGTAGATTGTGTTGCATGTGAATCTTCAATGCTGACTTGGTCTTAAGTCACCTGAACATGGTCTATAAGTGAGTGACTAAACATAAAATGAAACAAGTAGTTCCGTGAAGAACTAAATGGTCTATTTTCATATATCCCACGTACGTTAATTTCCTCTATCAACATACAAAATTTCATTTCGATTGCTATAATAGATTCGTAGATATTGGGAGCCGTCTAAATATTTCGAATGGTCGCCACGTGGGTTTTTATATATGTAAGGCCAGAGAGTTATGTACTATTGCATGCATATTATTGCGTAGGTGTATTATTCAAACTTCAATCGGGTGATTAGGACATTAGAAATAGAAACGAGATTTAAAATTTCGCACAGCCACCATCTTGTGATTATGAAAACAATTGAAATAAATTAGATGCCACTGGATTAAAATTTGTATAAGCATTTACCTTACCAAGTTTCACTGAACTCGGATAGTTAAATCGCTAGAAACGTCCATTTAAATATTTATATTTCGCGTCGCCACCATGTTGGATTTGTGCTCACCAGATTATTGAATGTCTCATAGGTGAACTTATGTTTATAGCCTTTATAAACATAGGGAATTTCAGTTTGATTGCTGTCATAGATTAGCAGATACTGAGAACCGTCCAAATATTTCGGATGGTCGTCATGTTGGAATTTTATGTATGTAGGCCATAAAGTTATGTACTATTAGGTGACGATTATTTAGTAGGTTCATTATTCAAACGTTGAATTCGATCGCATGATTAGGACACAGGAAATTAAAACTTAATTTTGAAATTTCACACAGCCGTCATCTTGAGGTTGTGAAAACAATTGAACTAAACTAAATGTCAGTATCTTACAATGTGTATAAACATTTGCTCTACCATGTTTCACTGCGCTCGGGTGGTTAAATCGTGAGAAAAGTCGATTTAAATGTTTCAATTTCGCATGCCCGCCATGTTAATTTTGTATGTAACAGGTTCTTGAAAGTCACATAGGTGAACTTCTAACTTCTAGTGGTGCCCTTTATCACCGTACAGAATTTCAGGGTGATATCTGTAATAGTTTCGGAGATATAGAATGCTGGTGAAATATTTCGCACAGTCGCCATGTTGGATTGGTGAGACGTAAGAAACTTTGAAGGTCGGGGTCGGACGAGATAGTACTATGATCTTACTGAGTTTCATTGAAATCGCTCCAGCCGTTTATATTTTATTATACTCGGTGAGCTGCCTGAATAGGATTGACATTTCGCCGGAAATTCCACGCCAGTCATCACCCCTCAGCGCCTTGACCAATCCATGTGCGCATAGTTGATGTCATAATACTCTGCGTTGCAATATTACAGCCCACGTGCTTCAGTGCCTGGTCAGCGGAATCTCTCGCTTGTACAGTTTGGCAACCTCGTTCCCAGACCACATGGCGAAACGAGAACTGTCAATCCTATTCAGGCAGCTCACAGAGTATAGGGGGAAACACACACGGACAAAAGGTAATCTCATAATCCAATTTTTTAATAATTTTAAATGATATAGTCGACTTGGTCGTTACGTTACGGCAACGTCACGAAATGTACCGAGAATGCATTGAGGTATGTGACGTCATAGTACCGCTTGGTGCATGTGTACTGAGTTCACTGGTAAGCTCTGGCGTTACGTTACGGCAACGTCACGAAATGTACCGAGAATGCATTGAGGTATGTGACGTCATAGTACCGCTTGGTGCATGTGTACGGAGTTCACTGGTGAGCTCTGGCGTTACGTTACGGCAACGTCACGAAATGTACCGAGAATGCATTGAGGTATGTGACGTCATAGTACCGCTTGGTGCATGTGTACGGAGTTCACTGGTGAGCTCTGGCGTTACGTTACGGCAACGTCACGAAATGTACCGAGAATGCATTGAGGTATGTGACGTCATAGTACCGCTTGGTGCATGTGTACGGAGTTCACTGGTGAGCTCTGGCGTTACGTTACGGCAACGTCACGAAATGTACCGAGAATGCATTGAGGTATGTGACGTCATAGTACCGCTTGGTGCATGTGTACGGAGTTCACTGGTGAGCTCTGGCGTTACGTTACGGCAACGTCACGAAATGTACCGAGAATGCATTGAGGTATGTGACGTCATAGTACCGCTTGGTGCATGTGTACGGAGTTCACTGGTGAGCTCTGGCGTTGCGTTACGGCAACGTCACGAAATGTACCGAGAATGCACTGAGGTGTGTGACATCATAGTACCGCTTGGTGCATGTGTACGGAGTTCACTGGTGAGCTCTGGCGTTACGTTACGGCAACGTCACGAAATGTACCGAGAATGCATTGAGGTATGTGACGTCATAGTACCGCTTGGTGCATGTGTACGGAGTTCACTGGTGAGCTCTGGCGTTACGTTACGGCAACGTCACGAGATGTACCGAGAATGCACTGAGGTGTGTGACATCATAGTACCGCTTGGTGCATGTGTACTGAGTTCGCTGGTGAGCTCTGGCGTTACGAGACGGCATTTGTAGTATTTAAAATGATATAATGTCCAGTCTTTCAGACTGACTGTCTCTTTTGCTTTTTTTTTTTTTCATAAATGCAAATATGCTAAAAATGCAAAGAAAATGTAGTAAAGAAAATAGTGGCTGCTCCCTCACTCGATACTGACTGCTCCCGAGCTGCCCCTTATACAATGAGTGGCCAAAAGTCACGGGAAGGGTAGTCCCATGAGAAAATGTGCTATGTGTCGCTCCTGAGCATTGCGGCTAGCTGCGGCAGATTAGAGCAGTCTGTCACAGACACGAGTGTAGTGAAGAAGGCAACACGTCGCGAGTTAACCGACTATGAACGTGGGATGACCATCGGCGCATGGGTCATAGCATTTTGGAGATCACATGCGAATTCTGGTTTCCGATGTCAACAGTACCAAGCGGTACTATGATGTCACACACCTCAGTGCATTCTCGGTACATCGCAGAGATAATGTCACCATCCGCGTAAACCGCTGCACGGGATGACCACATGTGTTTAACGAACGGACATCACGTCACCTCAGAAGAGTCATACGGGGTGATCGGAGGGCCACTGTGTGTCAGATACCACCCTTTATATGAAGCGCACCTGCGCCTCTTTACTGCCAAAAACAAGAGCCCGCTGATGAGCCAGCTTGGTGTCCAAGGCAAAACCCCACACAAGACACGGCACAAACCTAGACAAAATCCAGAGTTTTAATTTATTGGCCGTGAAAGGCAATACTGTATGCCATCTTTCTGGTAGCTTTCAAAGGGAGGTTATGGCTGCTTGAGCTTTTAGTTCTCGCAGTAAAGAGACGCAGGTGCGCATCATAAGAAGGGGAGGTAGTGCGCAGTTCGCTACTCCTGTGGGGGTGCGGGCGGGGACACCAAGAGCCCGCTGATGAACCAGCTTGGTGTCCTAGGCGAAACGCCACACAATACATCGCACAAACCTCGCAGATTGCTGAGTTTTAATTCACTGGCCGTGAAAGGCAATATATAACATCTTTCTGGTGGCATTCATGGGGAGGTTATGGCTGCTTGAGCTTTTAGTTCTCGCAGTAAAGAGGCGCAGGTGCGCTTCATATAAAGGGAGGTAGCGCGCAGTTCGCTACTCCTGCGGGGGTCTGAGTGGGGATACCAATAGCCCACTGATGATCCAGCTTGGTGTCCTAGGCGAAACCCCACTCAAGACACGGCACAAACCTAGAAATATTGCTGAGTTCTAAGCTTTATTGCTGCTCAAGCCTCATATACTGTACGTCATAGGCAGTCAGTGAGGAGCACATCCACTCCCAACACCACTCAAGAATGGTAAACATAGTTTTCTTTCAGCAACTAACTTAAGGAGGTCGAGGTCATTTCACCATGGAATGTTTAAAATCTAAAGTTAGGCCCAGTAAAGCGCGTACCGGTACAGTAAATAAACAAGGCAAACTAGTGCACAGAGTTACAACTCTTCTGGTGGTAATATCGCAACAGACACAGTTGATCCTTGGATTGCTGAGGCTCAACTCATTTGTGTTGCTAAGATTCCTGAGTGAATCAGAGACAGTTCCTTAACTTAAAAAAAAAAGGTACAGTCAGTCTGAGAGACTAGACTTTATATCATTTCAAATTACGTATGCTACAAATGCTACACTTGTTACAAAAGGCTCCTCCCGCGCGGGAAACGGAGAGCGGGAGGTGCACACTGCTGCATGACGTCACGCACTCGTCGTCTCCGTATCGCATAACGCCAGACCCCAGGAGTAAACTCAGACTCAACAGACTCCATTACCCTTTAACTTAGGCTTCCCGCGCGGGGAACGGAGAGCGGGAGGTGCACTTTGCTGCATGACGTCATGCACTCGCCGTCTCCGTATCGCATAACGCCAGACCCCAGAAGTAAACTCAGACTCAACAGACTCTATTACCCTTTAACTTAGGCTTCCCGCGCGGGGAACGGAGAGCGGGAGGTTCACTCTGCAGCATGACGTCACGCACTCGCCGTCTTCGTATCGCATAACGCCAGACCCCAGGAGTAAACTCAGACTCAACAGACTCCAGTACCCTTTAACTTAGGCTTCCCGCGCGGGGAACGGAGAGCGGGAGGTGCACTTTGCTGCATGACGTCATGCACTCGCCGTCTCCGTATCGCATAACGCCAGACCCCAGAAGTAAACTCAGACTCAACAGACTCTATTACCCTTTAACTTAGGCTTCCCGCGCGGGGAACGGAGTGCGGGAGGTGCACTCTGCTGCATGACGTCACGCACTCGCCGTCTCCTTATCGCATAACGCCAGACCCCAGGAGTAAACTCAGACTCAACAGACTCCATTACCCTTTAACTTAGGCTTCCCGCGCTGGGAACGGAGAGCAAGAGGTGCACTCTGCTGCATGACGTCAGACTCGGTGCATATGCACTGAACAACATGATGATGTCATACACGCCGTAACCGTAACGCGTAACGGTAGACCAAAGCATAACGATGAAATCGACAAGATCATTTGAAATGATACAATAAAGGAAGGAAACAAAGAAGCTTTAGTTCAACGTGGCCGTTATTCTCGCAATCATGAGACATGAGATTTCAATTTTTTTCATGGAATCCGAACCACAGGACGTGATATTTCACTTCGAAATTCAAACATGTATTGACCGAGAATCGTGACTTGTTGAGAGGCAAGAAGCACCCTTAAAATAAGAGACACCGATTATTATTATCATCATTATTATTTGTGTGTGTGTTTGAGTCTTCAGTCTTTTGACTGGTTTGATGCAGCTCTCCATGCCTCCCTGTCCTGAGCTAATCGTTTCATCTCTACATAGCTACCACACCCTACATCCAAGGCAATCTGTTTAACATATTCTAACCTTGGTCTACCCCTACAGTTCTTGTCCTCGACCCTTCCTTCCATTACTAAGCTTGCTATTCCTGGGTGTCTTAGTATGTGTCCTACCAACCTATCTCTTCTCTTCATTAGCAGTCGCCAGAAACATCTCTTATTTATTTAAGCTGTTTAGACCCATAGGATCACATACAACAAATTTTGATCAGCTGTTATACAGGGTGCCCGAGAATGTTCTCCGCAGTGGCTACGTGCAGCTGCGAGTGGTTGCGTCATCAGTTTAGTTGGTAGCACTGTGTCCTTGAAAGGGGAACTTCCACGCGTATGGGCTGTAAGATGTCGAAATCGTCAGATAAGCGAGCGTGCATGTCTTCAGTGTGTATTGCAGTAAGCGAGATAGATTATTGGAAGGGTGCAACAGTATGCAGGCGGTAATGTTTACTACTGAAGAGAGAGTTTCTTTTGGGGGTGCGGCGAAATCTGAAGTATACAAAACTAATCCAAAAACGATTGAGTAACTTAAAGTGAATATCATTAATTATAGTAGCCTCACTTTCCTCGTTAACGACCGGCTCATCTTTGAAATCTAGCTGGATGGATGTTTACATTCCATAGCTGCGGGGTGCCGAGGCATTCACGGCTTAAGGCCGGTGAGCAGGTAGACTGGACTGGCGGCAACACCTTGTCTGCACCCTCGTGGACAGATGGAGGAAGCTTCTTATTGGTCAAGAACCGTCAGGTATTTGTCATCCATAAATAATGGCTATTGTCGGCTCGTGCTAATGCTTAACGTTTGAGTCGCCGGTCGTTAACCAGGAAAGTGAGGCTACTATATATGCAGTCCATTCCGCAAGAAACTTTATTGAAGGTCTTCGACAATATGTGTAGACGTGTTGATGTCTGTATTCGAACACAAGGACAACACTTCCAGCATCTGTTATGAATGGCTGTGGTGAGTACAAAGTTTACTGTATGTTACGATGCAAGCGGCAGCCATGCTGACAACGTAACTGCTGTAGCTAGCTCTCGCAGACGCATGTAGGCGCTGTGGAGAACCTTTCCGGACTCACTGTATTTCCTTTCTTCCAAAACTCCTTCATCGTTTCGCTATGTGGAACTCCATGTTCCACCATTCATCCTTTCTCCGATCTCCTTGGTCGATCTTCAGGTGTAACTTCCCATTTGCCACTTCTAAGTTTCTTTAAGCATGTCAGAATTCTCTTTGTTAATCGGTCGTCATTTAGTCTCATGATGTGACCATACAATCTCAGTCCTCGTCTGCGGAAATTATTATTATTATTATTATGTGCGGCTTCGGTGGCGTAGTCGGTAGCATGCTGAGCATCCTTGTCCAAGATCGCGGGTTCGAACGCTGCCGAAGTCGTCGGATTTTTTAAGAACGTTAAAATTCTCCAGTATGCCTTCCTTCGTAGGGGAAGCAGAGCCGGTGGTCCCATGTCATAGATTTATGTCCTGTAAAAGAACCTTCCACTAATTGAACTTGTGTGAAGCTAAATTGTAGGTTAGATTTCGTTGAAACGCTCTATCAAAGTTCCAACGTTAACCACTAGGTGTCAGTGATATCTGGTTTGAAAGTTGGAACTACTTGAAATTGAACGGAACTTGTAGCTCACCTCATGGGTGTCCGCATTGAAGCAGCTACAGCCTGTTGCGATTCGAACATGTCCTTGGACACTGCCAGCACTAAAAGCCATACGCTAAATAAATAAATAAATAAATAATTATAATTATAATAATAATTATTATTATTATTATCTGTGTTACGTTGCAGAATTATTTTATTTTGTTGAAAATTATCTTGTTGTTGTTGTTGTTGTTTCAATCAGGGGCTTGGACATCGTAGTCATTTAAATCCCGAGTACTCAAGTGTTTATACAGTTTAACTGATAACCTGTGTTAGTATCTGCTTTTTTTAGGGTAGGGCTTTTAGTGCCGGGAGTGTCCGAGGACATGTTCGGCTCGCCAGTTCTTGTAGCTGCATCGAGACGGACACCCAATGGGTGAGCTACAAGTACCGTTGGGGAGGAAAGTTGGAAGGGAAGGGCGAGGAGTTGGAAGGTAGCGGCTGTGGCCTATAGTTAGGGACCAACCCCGGCATTTGCCTGGAAGGAAGATGGGAAACCACAGAAAACCATCTTCAAGGTTGCCGGCGTGGGGATTCGAACCTCCTCGCCTCCCGGATGTGAGCGACTGCCATTAGTCATGCCGCAACGACCACGGTTAGTATCTGCTGTAGTGTGCATTTGTAAATTTAGGTTAGGACTGGGAAGAAGGTGACCATGGCTTTAAGTTAGAAACCATTAACTACTCGTCTGCAGTAAACGTGGCAAACCACGGAAACCAAGGTAGCCGGTAGTAATTTATGATGCAGTCATGTCTTGTACGTATTTAAGGGCTTGGGTGTGTGTGGGTGATTTGATACTCTGTGTTATTGTAAAGCCTGTGATAGTGTTACATTACTGGCTACGTGGCTCAGCGGTAACGTTCTCGCCTGGCGTTTCCAAGGTTGTAGGATCGAATCCCGGTGCAGTCAGCTGGCATTTGAGGGTGAGGAAGTGCGAGGAAGCCTTGTCAGTAGATTTACTGGCACGTAAAAGATCGCCTTGGGGGCAAAATTCCGGCACCCCGGTGACTCTAAAAGCCGCAGTAGTTAAAAGGACGTAAAACCAATAACATTCAAAGTCAAGTCAACCCCTGGCACTATACAGCCCATGATGGGCTAAGGCCGACCAAGCGACCGCTGCCCAGCCATTCGGCCTGCAGATATTGGGGTGACGCGTGATCACCGCGTCGGGTCCCCTCGGCCGTTAATCTTGGTTTTCGTGATCGGGGCGCTGTCTCACTGTCAGACAGCTACTCAATTGTCCTCACGAGGCTGAGTGCACCCCGTTCCAACCCTCACGTCAGTTTTAAAATCCCTGACGGAGTCGGGGATCGAACCCGGGGCCTCCGGGTGAAAGGCAGGCGCGCTACCCCAACACCACGGGGCCGGCAAAACCAATAACATTATTATAATATAATTAATCAGCAACGTGGCCAAGCGTATTAAGGGGCTCCGAAATGCTGTAAATCTTCATTTGTTTACATCATATTAAGCTACGGACCCTTGGATATCTAACAGTACATTTATTTTCGTCATGGCTCAGTTTTAAGATTACTTTCCTTACCCTATCCCACAAACGGGCGTCCTACTGTGATAGTAAACCCACACTAGATTACTCTCTGGATTCATAGCTTTCTCTCCATTTGACAATAGACATAATAGAAACATTTTTAAGAGAGAAAAAATAACCGGGTGTTGCGGTGCCCTCGTCATTAGACCAAAACTGTCAACGTTTCGTCAGCCAGCGGAAAAATCTATGATTCTTAATGTCGCCTCCGTGGTGTAGTGGTCAGCGTGCTTAGCTGCCACCCAGTAATTCCGAGGTTCGATTCCCGGCTCTGCCACGACATTTGAAAAGTGGTATGAGGGGTTTACTCAGTCTCGGGTGGTCCAAATAAGTAGAGTGTGTTCCATTTCCACCTCAGCCATCTTCGAAGTGGTTTTCCGTGGTTTTCCGCGTCGTCTCCGGGCAAATGACGGGATGGTACCTAAAGTATGGCCACGGCCGCCTCCTTCACTCTTCCTTATCTCTCCCTCCCAATCTTCCCCTTCCTTCGTATCTTTCATAAGGGCCCTATCTTACCACGGTGGGTGAGTGGATAGCGTGTCGGTCTACTAACCCCAAGATTGCAGGTTCGCTCCAGGCCGTGGTAAGTGATTTTTTGAAAGGTGGCAAAAATACGACACGCATGTCATACGATGTTGGCATGTCAAAGAACCCATTTGAATTCAGTAGGCCGTGTTCACAATGGCAAAATTAATCTCGGGAGTTTCCGCCAACACAAAGTTCCTCATTTCTCTACTAGAAAGCGCTATAGTGTTCAAGGAGCTTAGTTATCTAATCTCCTTGACTTTCATAGTGATTCAAGGAACAACGAAATTCGACATGCAAGCTACCCTCTGGGTGTCAAATTACAAAGCTTGCACCCGGCACTAGGCCATACGATATTATTATAAGGGCCCTGTTCGCTTTGCAGGTGAGACCGCCTGGGCGAGGTGCTGGTCCCATCTCCCCAGTTGAATCCCCCAACCCGAAATCTCAAGCTCCAGGACACTGCCCCTAGAGGCGGTAGAGGTGGGATCCCTCGCTGAGTCGGAGGCAAAAGCCAACCCTGAAGAGTCTTCTTTCTTTATTCGTGTCAGAAGTATCAACTTTACATACAAATATTTAGAAAAGAATATGAATAATGAATACAGGATAATTATGTTCCTGACTATTATATGTCAGAAAACTGTACTATAATGAGGCTCATTATAACATTATTTTTCATTATGAAACAGTTTCTCCCACCAATCAGAGCTCAAGAATCAGTTGTTTGAACAATTAGATAATTAGATGCGCTGAGTTCCACGGCCTTCTAATTTAAATTTCACTGCCTGGCCTAGTGTCATAGTAGGGTAATCGAGGAGGCCATGGTCAAATACAAGGCATTCTCTGCGTCTCATGCGCTCTGTTCAGTACATAAAACTGGCGAAATCTTGACAGATATTCATGAATATTTATTTTCGAACATAAAATAGTTATAATAATTATCGTCGAACATAAACAGTCGGATGCAACTCGCCTATAATGGTAATTAAGGCACTCGTATAGAAATTATAAAACTCGCGTACGCTCGTTTTATAAACATACTCGTGTCTTAATTATTGCCATTGTAGGCTCGTTGCATAATGTACTATTTTATCATACATATATACAGTTTTTTTATACAAAGAAATCACATATTGAGCAACACATTTGAGAGCTAGATGACTTTTGCCCAGTATTGGGCGACGTCAATAGCGCTGGAGGAGGCTGCAATCAAATCGTCCATAGTGCACTTTGAAGGACATAAGTCACACTGACATAAATGTTGGATTGTCTGCTGCTCTCCACAGTCACCGAATGATGAGTCGCTTCAGAAACCCCACTTCCTCCGATTTACTTTTGTTCTGCCGTCTCCAGTACGGAGTCTGTTAAGGGCTTTCCAGGTTGTCCACTACCCTGGAGAGTAAAACGACCAAGAAAAAAGAAAAGAAACAATTCGTAATTTAGAAACTCTCTTTTTTCCGCAATTTTTCAAGACGAAAAGCTGAAATTTTTGAAGCAATTCCTCCTTATATGTGTTATATTTTAAAACAGCTGTTTTTCAAAATTTGCTTTAGTTTAATTTTGCCAGATGTTTATGTTCATGAAAATGCTCTTAAAATTACGCCATTTAAAAGAAGTTCACGAAAAATCAAATATGTTCTTATTCACAAAAAGCCTAAGTTAAAATAAGGAGGAAGCATCAAGGAACATCCCAGAACAATTGCAATTAGTTTGTAAGAGAATGGTAAATAGGTAGTTGAAAATTAACATGGGCAGCCTAGGACATTGCGACTCCCAATAAGTTACGCAGCTTCGGTGGCGTAGTCGGTAGCCTGCTGAACTGCTGTGCCCAAGGTCACGGGTTCAAGACCGGCCGAAGTCGTCGGATTTTAAAGAGCGTTGAAATCCCTCAGTATGCCTCCCTTCGGAGGGGAAGCAAAGCCGGTGGTCCCATGCCAAAGATTTATGGCATGTAAAAGAACCTAATACTGCGATTGGTAGTGTGTAGCTAACTTTCTAAGTTATATTTGGCTGGTTAGGTAACGCTCTATCAAGTTCCAACGTTCGCCGCTAGATTAGAGACAGTAGCATCTGGTAGCCAAAGTTGGAACTACTTGTAATTGAACTTGTTGGGAGCCCTCGGGTGTTCAATCAAAAATACCCAGCTATGGCCATTGGCTGTAATTACAGAAATGTTGGTTGGTTGGTTCCTTAGTTTAGGTGCTGCGACAACGCGGTCATGTAGCCCCGTGTACTTTGGGTGTGTGTAGAATCTGTCTGATAACCGGTGTTAATTGTGATGACTGTATTAGTGTGCGTTATCTGTTTTTAATTCGAGTAAGGACTGCAGACTATAATTTCAAGTAATTTCTAACTTTCGTTACCAATTGCTACCGTCCACGACACCTTGCTGTGAACTTGGCTACTATTAGATCCCATCGGAACCAGCGCCTGGTGACGAACGTTGGAACTTAAGAACATTAATTAAACCTAACCTTCACATATTGCTTCACACAAGTTTAGTTAATGGAAGGTTCTTTTACATGCCATAAATCTATGACATGGGACCGCCGGCTTTACTTCCCCTCTGAAGGAAGGCATACTGAGGGATTTTTAACGCTCTTAAAAATCCGACGACTTTGGCCCGGTTTGAACCCGCGACGTTATTCATATACCTAAATAATAAGTAATAATGATATCGTATGGCCTCGGATGCCGGGTGCAAGCTTTGTAATTTGACACCCAGAGGGTAGCTTGCATGTCGAATTTCGTTGTTCTTTGAAGCACTATGAAAGTCAAGGAGGTTAGATATCTAAGCTCCTTCAACACTATAGTGCTTTCTAGTAGAGAAATGAGGAACTTTGTGTTGGCGGTAACACCCGAGATTAATTTTACCATTATGAACACGGCCTATTGGATTCAAATGGGTTCATTGACATGCCAACATCGTATGACATGCGTGTCATATTTTTGCCGCCTTTCAAAAATCACTTATCACGGCCAGGAACGAACCTGCATTCTTGGGGTTAGTAGACCGACACGCTATCCACTCACCCACCGTGGCAAGCTAAATAATAAGTAACGCTGGACCAGTAAAATGTGGAGTTCCAGTACGGAGATCTGAGGTTCGAACCTAGTGCTGACTTCGGCAATCCTAGTGGAGTTTATTCCCGATTTTTCTACACCAACTCCAGCTTAATGCTGGGTTGTTAACTTACTTCTTCAACCCTAGCCTCTAATCATTACCTATACAACTGTATGCACTACGACAATCATCGTCTTTAAGTTGGCATCAGAAAGAGCGTCTGACCGTAAACATTGCATAGAAATTAATCTTATCTCATCCTCAACCCATTTTAAACGCGATAAATAAGTGGTAGATATACCTGCAGCGTCTTTCTCATGGCGTAGTGACTAGCATTCTTGCCTATCGTCACGGAGGTCCGGATTCGAATCGTGGTTCAGCCAAAAAATTTCAATTCAGATGTGAGGGCTGGAACGGGTTACACTCAGCCTCGTGAGGCAAAACTGAGAAGAGAAGGGTTCGATTCCCACCTCAGCCATCCTGGAAGTGGTTTTCCGTGGTTTCCCCACTTCTACTCCAAGAAAATACTGGGATGGTACCTTATCCAAGGCCACGGCTGCTTCCTACCCAAATCTAAATCCTATGAATATTACCAATAAACACACTAGTACAGACATCACAGAGACACAGGTTATCAGGCAACTTCTACACACACCCAAGCTATATGACCACGATATCGCAATGCCCCTAAAAGAATCAACAACAAGCAACGTAAGCGTCTCATAAGTTGCCTCGGCTCGTACTGTAATTTTGAGCAAGGCTTTGATGGAATGATGTGGGGGCATTGCAACACCTTTAGCACTCTTGTGATGCTGGTTGCAGCCCCAGAGGCATACGGCTAAATACGATAGAATGTAAACATCGGACAGTCACTGCATCTAATACGAAGTCGCTTGGTGGCAAACTGTTGGGACGCAGTGTAATGGATTGCCCTAATAATAAGCGCCTAAATAAACCGTTGTAATTTTATAATTTACTATAAAACAAAAGTAATTGAGTTATGCGGCTTCTATCTAGATCTACATGACGCTGTAATAACATCACCATTTGATTGACCGCAAAGAGCTCCAATTAACAGCCATTCTAGTGTCAGGTGGACATAGGGGAGAAATATAATTCATGCTATGGTAGTAGTTGATTTATTTAGGGGATTTTCTACGCCGTAGTGGTCATGTAACTCCGTGCAAATATGAGGTAAATATTTCATCAAGATTGTAATTCGATCATAAAATTGAATGTATTCTAACAATTTTTCCACATACTGTATGTAATTGTGACTTCCTGTGGAGAGAAAGGGATGGAAAGTTATAATTAATAATAATAATAATAATAATAATAATAAAGAAAAACGTAAAAATATAAAAGCCTCACCGTCAGATTCCTTTCGAGCCAAAGTCACTGTTGATAGCACTGGATCTCAAGATGTCCAGAGCAAGTCACGAAGAAGATAATATCTTACGAACTGTACTTGCGTTGTATTATCTGCATATTGTGTTCCTTCAAGCCAAGTTTCTCCTTTGCATTTCCTCAGTCCTTCATAACTAAACAATTCTCAGTGACTGATCTTAGTGGCAAATGGCTGATATTTTCGCCTTTTCTCTGCCATTGTGTGCTGTAGGTTTTCATAGACTGGAACAGCAACATCGACAATGGTTGCCTTGTGAGTTTGCTTATCCAATACCACAAGGTTATTATTATTATTATTATTACGTAAGCTAAAGCTAGCAACTAGGTCACAGGGATATCATGACCTTACGTAACTTGATGAATTTATATCCTAGGTCATGGATGTGACCTGTAGTTTCCGGGAGGAACGGGACGATATGTATTGGGGGCGCGTTCCCTAGCGCCGTCTAGCGACTGAGAGACCTCACAAAATAGATCTGGAGCCTGCATGCTAACAGTAGCGCGAACACGCGTGTGCCAACTCGGTCGTGTGCCAGCGGGTTCGCAATACAAGGTGAGCATTGTTCCCAGTTTATGTGCGATTCATTTCATTGTGGCGCCGGCATTAATAAATACTTAGGATGAAACATTGAACATTTATAAAACAAAATGAAAAAATGATGCTTTTCTTTTACCACTACTGTGCTTACTATGAAGAGTTTTGGCTTACAGCTGAATCTCTTAATGTGCATGCATTCATCATACTTCTCATTGCCTCTAATTCTGCTCAAGTGGAAGATCAAGTCTTTATGAACCTAGTTCAACAATCTAGTTCCTTAAAATGGCGTAAAATGGAACTATCATCGCGGTCGTGAAGATTCAATTCTTCGAAGTTAGTTGTAGTTTTTATTTTTTAATTTCACTCTGATTGAGGGAAACTAGGCTTGCGCACATATGAGGCACTTTTTCTTTTTTATTTAATTAATTAATTAATTTGTTAAGTATTGGGGGTTGAAAGTCTACATGCGGCATCATTGAGGTTGAATATACAAATTTGAATATGTTTCATCCATCATTTATTTACGTAGTTAGTTAGGTAATTAATGTTATTTTCTGGGGCAAAACAGGGGGGTCATCTGATGCCTTTATTTGCGTTAATATTGTTATCTTTAGGGTTGACAAATGTATATAGATTTATTCCCTAATCCTGAAAAATATTACATGATACAGTATTAATAAATACACTATTGGATACTGAAAGTCATCAAACGTTTGTTTACTAAGGCAACACTGAAAATGAAAATGGCTTCAAACACCACAATAATCTATTTATTTCTATACTTAACATATGTACTTATCTATTTATTCACTAATTTATTTGTTCATTCAGTCAGTCAGTCATTTATATACTTTTTTATTTATTTATTTATTTAGTGGATTGGACAATGCACTTTACAAATAGTAACCAATTGTCAAATGAATTCACCTGCGGGAAAGTTGAAATCCAGTTGCGGAAAACTATATAGTCGTAGTGGGTATTGAGTTTTGGGCCACACTGTATAACTTCGATACCTTCGAATGGGACTAAGCACAAACTGCACTTGTTAGCTTCAAAGTTAGGGGCAGATGACCTCGCAATCCCACCCCTTAAAACAACAACAACAATAATTAATCGATTATTTGAAAGTGTTTTTACGGTTTCATTTCTTCCAACAATCTCCATTAAATTCCTGAGGCGACAGTTTACGATCTAGCTAGGAGCGAGCCTATCACCCCAGTTACAGCCTAGCTAGCGGGCGAGCCTATTACCCCAGATACAGCCAGCAGCAAACTGTCAAGTCGTGTTGAGTTAGGACTTCAGAGAAGAGTGATTGTGTTTGGAGTTTCCCTGGAAGTGCAACTCGGTTTTTCTTTATTTCGCCTGTGAACTATTCGTTCCGCAAATTTCTCAGTCAAGTTAAGATTGGACGGAAGGGGATTTGTGTTTCATGCACGTCGCCATTCTTAAATTACGTCTGACAAGAATTCATTGCACATGCTTCTCCATGATAATATAATTAATAGTCCAGTCAGTGATTTTAACCCATCTTGCCCAGACGTAAAACGGATATAGGTCGTAGTTCATTGACATCGAAATAAATGCGCTTATCACGTAATGCATTCTTAACTGTTCCCGGGCGAAGCCGGGGCGGGTTGATAGTTGAAATATTAAGACGTTGTTTCATTTAGGCTCCTGGAACATGGTGGTCATTAGCTCCATAAACTTGGACGAGTGTAAGGCGGCAGTGTGTTATTGTTTGGCTTCCACTAATATTACGGTATCATAGGTGATGGGGCAGTCCACCTATACTTTGCCTAGACATCATACATCGCATTCAGAAAGTTACTGAATGATAGTTGGTGAGTTCACGTGGAGTCTGTCAGGGTCAGCTGTGGGTGGATTGCCTTGGGACTTCACAAACGTCATCCGGCCACTTCCCGTTCCAACTAGAGCTGCTAATAAGCGATGTTCGATTAATCGATTATTAATTGATTAATCGAATAATTTAAAATTAATCGATAACGATTAATCGATTATTGACAGACTGTTCATTACATTCATCGACTGATCGAATAATCGATTAATCGTATAATTTGAAACTAATCAATAACGATTACTCGATTAATGACTGACTGTTCATTAGATTCATCGACTGATCGAATAATCGATTAATCGAACCATTGGAAATTAATCGATAACGATTAATCGATTAATGACTGACTGCTCATTAGATTCATCGACTGATCGAATAATCGATTAATCGAATAATTTGAAACTAATCGATAATGATTAATCGATTAATAACTGACTGTTCATTAGATTCATCGACTGATCGAATAATCGATTAATTAGTTAATCAATGAATCGATGAATTGATTAGTAGACACGAGATAAGAAAATAAGTTTAAATAAAAGGTTATCGCTTAAGTTGAGTTCAGGGGCAGATGACCTCGTAGTTCCGCCCCTTAAAAGAACAATAACTAAGTTGAGTTATGGTTATTTTTGGAATGATGTACAGAAGTTCTTTTTGCCAAAATATACAAAGTGTCCTTCCTTGTGTAAGTTATGTTAACACTAACTAAATAAGAGTCAGTGACAGTGGAAGGATATACATCAAACAAATTAGGAAGGGTTTAGAAAGAAAAAAACACGAAGATTTTTCAACAAAGATGTTGAATTCTTGTTCAATGTTTACAATTTAGGACAGGAACAGTTTTGTTTTTGCCTAGTTATCACAAAGAACGTATATTATTTAAAAATATATGATACAATATATTTCTATTAGTTAAATGTCTGCTTTGCTTCTGCGAGAGCGTAGTGAAAGGAGCAAAGTACATAGATTAATCAACAAAACTATCAATCAATTTTTCTACTTCGATTAATCGATTATTCGATAACTGAAATAAATCGATTAAAAGTACCAACCCCAATTCCAAGTTTTAACAAAATCAACAACAACAATTGCTACTACTGCTACTACTATAACTCACAGTGTAAATATTTTAATGGAGTGTTAATGTTCATCCATTACCGATAGGCGTAGCCGTGCGCGATAAATCATTCACCACGACTGCAATGGGGAGCTACAACAAGTCCGGTGATAAGAGGTTCGAATCCTGGCGTTTACAGCGTCTATCTTCAATGGGATTTTCCCTTAGGGTTTACCGCACTCGCTCCAGGTAAATGTCTGGATAGAACTTTATTTGAAGTACCGGAGCACCTATCAAGCAAGTCCCTGTCCATAACAGAGCTTCACACACCTAAATATATGGGGATGATGACCAAGATGTCCCATGGCCCTAAAAGGAATTAACAACATCATGCTGAAACACTCAAGGCTAAACAATTAGTTTCAGCGCTAGAACGTATTTCCCAGGGCTGATGACCATGCAGTTTCGTGCTCGTAGGTTTATTATAATAAACAAAATTCGACAGTTAGTTATTGAACGGCGGAACTACGAGATCATCATAATACGATAAACAGAAGCCTACATATGAGGAGCTTGTTTTCAAAACTGAATACTGTATCTCCAATTTGTATTTATTTTTCATGGTTGATTCGGTAATAATTGCCTGAGCTGCATTGGCAGGTAAAATATTTTTTGATCAAATGTTAATATTTCCCATTGAATAGGCTGTGAGAAATCATGATTTTT
Source organism: Meconema thalassinum (assembly GCA_946902985.2). Taxonomy (NCBI): domain Eukaryota; kingdom Metazoa; phylum Arthropoda; class Insecta; order Orthoptera; family Tettigoniidae; genus Meconema; species Meconema thalassinum. The sequence goes on along the minus strand of OX336393.1, from coordinate 122,177,240 downwards.
GTTCAAAACTGAATATATTCATCACTTATAATATATAGAACTAAATGATTTTATATTTCTTTTAAATTAGCAGAATTCAATGTACTCTGCACAGGAATACATCGTAAGTGAATACATGTGGTAATGTGACTTTGAGAGTGTGGCTTGATATTATATCCCTACTAAAATGGAGCACGAGCTGTCGCTCAAAAATGTTTGCCTATGGCTGGATTGTAAGCACTATTCCGCTCGGTCTCTCATACCACGTCAGATCGGAATTTAACCGCCTCAGCCACGGAGGCAACGTACACATTGCGCGCTACACGCGTACTAGTTAACTAGGCTGTTCCACCTCGAACGTTAGTATGCGTGTCAAAGTCTTCAATCAGTGACCAGTTAACATTCTACTATTGCAGATCACGTGGCGTAACCTATTACTTCGATTGTATTACATGTATGTGTGTTCTTCAATGAGCAATTAATCACATGTTCGTAGAATGGTCCTTAGTATATGGCCCGGAAGTGATTACGGTCGTTTTTCCTTTGCTAGGCCCATGGCTCAGTTTACATTGCTGTCACACAGGCACAGCAATATCGACCATCAGGAGAATTGTAATGTTAGTTGGGTTTCATAAAACTAAATAATAAGGGGCTGGTGAACCACTCTGTATATCTTTAACCCTTAACACATATACAGTAGGTTATACCAGGTGAATCAGCTGCCCCTAATAATGTTGTTTTATGCAACCCAACTAGCGTTGTTGTCAGGAAGGTCGATATTTCTCTGCTTGCATCCCGTATGGTACTAACAAGACCAACTACAATACTCAGACCTTAATGCAGGTATCGAAAGTGTGAACATGGTGTTTGCTGAAGCCCGACATATTGTTTACATTCGTTGCTGGGATACAATATTAGCTTTGATTAGCTTCGTTTGATGAAGGTTGGGATAAACTATCGCTCATCTGTAATTTTTAGTGTCTTCAGTATGTCTATAAAGTCCAGTTCGTGTTAATGTACTGCAATCGGGTGTAAATATGTGATAATACGCTTATTATGGACTAGTTCGTTAGTGTGATGATTGTTCAGTCGACCGATGTCATTGTGTCACATACTGCAGATGTTGAGGTACCTAAGGCTAAAGCATTAATAGAAGTATCTCAAGAATATACACCGCAATGATTTGCTTGTTAGTGACAATATAATAATAGCTTAGAACAGGTCAGTAGTGTCGAACTTAAGTAGCCTACGTAAAGGGAAAACGCAATGAGCATCTACGGCTAGACCAAACCGTTGACGTTGAACGTTGAACGCTTAGAAACATGTGTCTCCATAAATCCTTACCAGTCTGGCAGATGATCTACACTGCCTTGTATACACGCCAAATAATACAGTGAACTTTTTTATTGGTTAAGGAAGATGTTTCCCCTGTGCCAAACAGTGAACTCATTGTGTTCCGTCATTATTCATAATTTTGTGATTCTTACAGCTTGCAAGTTATTTTTAATTTGGATGTGTGTAATAAAGTGTTGTGAGTAACTTGCCAATTATGTACTTATATTGCGAGATGGTGTGCCGCGATAAATCCGTAAGAGGGAGATGGTGCTTTCCTACCAACATTACTTTACTAAATCAACTATTTCCAACGTACAACTATTCCAAAGGGTAACAGCGAATGTTTAATAGGTTAGATGGTAACATATTATCGTGTCCTTTGGGTGTGGTAATCTCCATAATTATGTTCTGATATCCACACGGCGACTTCTTTGCATATTTCAATCAACTAATTCGGTGTGATGTTATACCCGAGATTTGAGACAATTCCACGAAAGGTCTTAATTGAATTGTATCTCTACAGCGTTGGTTCGATTATTTCAGGCAACTATTCTCATTCCGATTGTGTACACAAATACTCTGCATGTGTTGGGACAGCACTTCAGTAACCAGGTACTTTCTTCTCTCCTACTTCAGAATCTGTTTGATTTTATGCTAATAATATTAATCTATAATTACTGAACTTATATAAAAATAGTGATATCTCGCCAAAAAGCTTCTTATTCAACCACAGAAACAGTGAGACTATTGTAGCTGCCCCTTGGGTGAAGACGAAGAAACCTATATTTCAAGGCCAGCACTATATAGGCATAGATAAATTAATTTAGGTAAGTCTAAATTACTGATGCATATTTCTTCGGAACCTAGTCTCATCTTGTGATATCTTTTATGCTCTTAGGTGAGTAAAAATAATAATTTACACGAACTGTGACAAGCCCGATGACATGATCTTAGCTATTGGTAGGGCAACCGTCGCTGCCATGTTTTTTCTACATTAAGGTCTGAGGATTGTAGTTGGTCTTGGTACTAATGCCCTGCAAGCATATGCTGCAAACGATACTGGTTACTATTATTTTCCCTCGATGTGACTTCAGACTACAGTAATACGTTCTTCACCTTTTTCCGAGCTTCCTGACCAGGGCAATCGTGTGTTCCCGGCTGCCTAGTAATAGGAACCTGTTCCTTGTAATAGGAACCTGTATAGTTATAAACGGAATTGCTTGGTGCTACGGGAAATCGATGTATAATAATGGACAGTTTTGTTGGACGGGATTCTGGAATATTTTGGGGGGTTGAGAGGAGTGAAACTTGGTGATTAATTCAAAGCGAACAGCAAGTGACCGGCAGCTGTTGGTCAGCGAGGTGTTAAATGTTTGGACCGATCGAACTTGCCTCTACCTTGCACAACCATTGACCGGCCTGCTTCCTCATTGGATCAGGGCCCGCCTTCTCATCCTGAGGTCACGTATTCAATTCCCGACCCAGGAAGTCGGAATGGTGGGACGTATCCACGACACAACAAGTCGAACGATGTCAGCTGGAAAAAAATCTCTCGTGTCACATTTTGTGCCCATTTAGCAAGAAATATGCCAATCACAGTATACCAGCGTAGCTCAATTCGGGATTTCGGGGCAGCGGTAAGTTCCCCCACTCTGTGACTCACATATTTTGGATCAATTAGAGGATACACTTGCAAAAATAACAACAAAATCAACTCCTATTTAAACACATTTAATTCATAAAATTAATGGCGCTACAAACACTTTAACAAATTAATTACTGACCCAATAGTCAACTGCTTGTTCCAAATGAACAAGGAATCACAAATATGAACAAATATTGTATTCAAAAGCTGTGGTTTCCACATAAACCAACAATTCTTACTTAGTCTCACTTCCATAAAGCACTAACATTAAGTTTACATAACTCCGAGCCCTTTGGCTCCATGCATTTACATTATTAAGGTGTCATTCTTGTACACCTCAAACACTATCTTTTATATTTTCTTATTTCTCAAAAACAAATATATAATTATATTTAAAATCTATGTTAATTATCTAACTCAATATTTTTGGGCATGTCCACACATTCAGTTGTTATCATCTCTCTTTATTTCACAAATATATTAAGGTAATCAGAAAATCAATTGTGTACTCCAGAGCGTGAAGGTACTTGACACAGTCAAAAAACTATAGTTACTCCCGAACTCAGTTGCCTTCAATCAACTCGTGGAATCCCACGTCCATACATTATTACAATAGGGATTGTTATTTATCTCTTATGTCTTAATAGACCATTATCATATAAGAAACTACGATCTGAACCGGCAAACGAAATATCCATCTATAAAGACCTCGGTTCATCGCCCGGGTCGTTAACAACTTTAAACACTCCTGGTGTATTCATTTCTCTTTACAACAGCTTACGAGACGGTCTCTGTTCCCTCTCGCTTTAAGAGAGCTAGACCCTACTACTTGGGGTGCGATTTATGATCACGTAGGGTGACGGCGACTCCCTGTCTGACCCAACGTTAGTAGCTTATTTCCAAGGCTTTCAAAACAAACCTTCCCATTATATCCAGTTCTGGGGAGACCGGGCTTTACTGTACCGTATACATTCAAACAACTATTCTTTGGTTCAAAGACCATTTTCGTATCCTTGGCATTTATTAATTATGAGAGGGTCCTCATTGATTGGGAAGATTAATACACATACGACGACGGAGAATTTAAGGGGCTTTTATCATAAGAGGATTCTGCATTCGAATCTCTTCATGTGCCTCGGGAACCAATCCCTTATAGAGGACTTATACAAAATGCGATTTAGAGTCGGCCGTGGCCCATATGACATACGCTCAATAATACCATATTTTAGCTCCTTTTTTAAATACATACACAATGCCTCGTGATACTATGTCACAAATAGAGGACTTATACAATTATCAATTCACTGCAACCAACTACCCTCCATAAGTAATGTACCAAGTATTTTAACCACTACGCGTTCCTAGCGTGACACTTTAATATTATATTTGCGCTCATTATGCGCTATGCATTATTTTAAGCCGAAAATGTCTTCCCAAGAACTGATAAAATCTCTTTAGTAACAATTCATATTATTTTAATTCACATATTAATCCTTCCGTTGTCGATAAATCGCTCCCTGTTTAATATATTCCATTGAACACCATATCTTACACATACATTAAGGCTTAACGTTCTTATGTTCATATCAATTTGTTTGATTTTTATTTAACATTTCCATATTTAATTATTATTATTATCTTTATTCTTTATACAAGCTCAAAAGCTATTTCTTTCATATCTCAACTTTACTTTATTTCAATGTCTTTCATGATAATTAATGATATTTCGCTTGCTCTTATGACATTTGTTAAATACATTAACCCTTTATTCACATATTTCCTCTACGGGATTTATTCTTTACATAATTATTTATAATTTCTCAATTTATTTTATTATTGTTCAGACCGTGTTCTTGATTATTCAGTATTAATTTATTAAAACACATCCCTTTTACTCAAAAACTCCGGTGGGTTTGTACACAATCAATTTCTGACACCAAAATAAAATGAATTTAGTACTCACATGTTTCCAGATCATCCCATGATCTTTAATCTGGTGCGGTGCTTCATTTTTGGGCCCACTTTGAACTTTTACTCCATATTAAAGGAATTCATCTTACTTAAAAACACTTTTTGACATACATTTAAAACACTTAACATTGACGACATTTTTATATACTGATGTGTCCCTTTTGAACACATAATAAACACTAAAAATATTAATTTAACACACAATCTTGATTATTTTACACTTCACAATTCTCGATCACTAGGCCGTATTTCTGAGCCTATCACACGTGATCTTCTTAAATTCCCGTTTCCAAGGGTGAAATTTATTCGATGTCGGCTTCCTATCCTGCAGAATGCGAAAGTCCCGAAACATCTACTGTTCCCTAGAGTCCAATTCTGCTACTCCTATCCTGGATAACCGGCTATTTATCTAGCTTGAACGGCTTCTTTGTAGATCTGTCTATCGATCCTAACGAAAGTCTATACGGATCGAGGTCTCCTCTAAGACCTATAGATTTAGTTTATAGCAGCTAGCACTTCTCAATTCTAGTATTTTTAGAATAGTTCGCCTGCTTTCTGGAGATAATGTTTATAGTCTCCTCTCTTCTTTATTTGAACTGTTTTAACACTTCTATGTTTCGAACCTTATTCTGTTCTTCCCTTTTAGGTTTCTGTAATTTAAATAACAGTTTATCTGTCTGGTACGATACTTCCGTACGTTATGATCTATTCGTTCGTATATTTAACGACCTATCGCCTTTAAGTCCGATGTTCGCAGCCTGCTCTGACTATATCTTACGAATTTTCACTTTAACTTGTATACAGTCGGGCCTAAATCCTATAATTAGGATTTTCCTAATATTTCCCTACGGCGATACTTTAAAATTTCGTCTTGACCACTCCTTACGGAGGCAAGCAAGTCGTTAATACTGCGACGCCTGTGGCTATCGGATCTTACTTCTGCGGTGTAACACAGCGTTTCTCCCCTCAAGGAGTACTGGTAGCTGTTTTCGATGTAACGCAGAGTTACGTCCCCTCACGGACTGTCGGAATGACTACTTCTACGTCGTGGTGCAGCACTTCCCCTCACGGAGTGCTCGTATGACTGCAAGTGCTGATATAACTTCACGTCCTCCTGGACGGATTCGTACTGCGTGATGCGTGGCAACACCCCTCGGGCTGTTCAAGACTGCATTCGTTGTGATGTAGCACAGTGACGTGCCCTCAGGCCGTTTGAAACTGCATGCGATGTGACACAGTGACGCCCCCTCGGGCTGTCTGAAACTGCATGGTTGGCTTGGTAAACCCCGAAGCTTTATACTATTTTACTACAAAAAATAAGACTCTAGCCTTTTCTGTGGTCAACTTCTAAAATAATGGTGCCACAAATATAAAAATTATACCTTCCGAAAGCTCTTCTTCTTAATGTCAAATGATCTTATTGCACCTAAGAATCGATCGTGCAATTCGGAGATATTAATTAATTTCTCGTCCTCAATTGTGTGGGTGTTGTATTTCTTTTGCTCTACCCCCTCCACAGAGGCTTAGGTAATTCCCCAATGACGTCGTCTTACGTCGGCAGTTTTTTTCTGCGCAATTATTAAATGGTTTCTCTTTACTGAAAAATCTCTCATTCAAAATGATTCACTGTACTATACTTGTTTACTCATTATTATGCTCGTAAACGTGTTAATTTTAATTATTCCTCTTCTGGCGCATAAGCGGCGTTGTCAATTTCCAGCAACGTCAGCTCGAATTCCGATTCAGGCTTCCTTGTCTATCACGGTGGAAATTTCCATTCAGTTATTAATACTCGTGACCAGCCCTCTCTTGAATGTCGAGTGGGGTGATCTCATCTAAGGAACATCTGTCCCTAGTCGCTTGCACAATGTTAAGCTATAATCCTGGCTTAAAATCTCTCTCCGTTCCTTTAGGAAACTATACGTTTCTTTCATTTCTTCCTTAAGGACATGGGTTCGACCTTCCCTGGACCCTATGGCCCATGGGTTCAATTTGGGGGTTACAAGATAACATAGGTCAACCAAATAGAGTTTCGGTTTCAAGTGCAAGAAGAACGTCAAAAAGATGGTATATTGCCTTTCACGGCCAGTGAATTAAAACTCAGTAATTTTTCTAGGTTTGTGCCGTGTCTTGTGTGGAGTTTCGCCTAGGGCACCAAGCCGGCTCATCAGTGGGTTCTTGGTCTCCCCGCCCGGACCCCACAGGAGTAACGAACTGTGCGCTACCTCCCTTTTTATGAAGCGCACCTGCGCCTCTTTACTGCGAGAACAAAAAGCTCAAGCAGCCATAACTTCCCTATGAAAGCTTCCAAAAAGATGGTATATTGGCTTTCACGGATACCTAGAGCCCGCTGATGAGCCACCTTTGTGTCCTAGGCGAAACCCCACACAAGACACGGTACAAACCTAGAAAAATTGCTGAGTTTTAAGAACGTCAAAATTCGAGAGTAGAGCAGTCAAATGTTCAACTCTTGAACTCTGCACTAGATAGTTCAGGCCATTTATTTTATTATTATTGACTGGCTTTTGGTGTAGTGGATAGCATTGTTCACTTCCACCCCTGAGACCCCGGGTTCTATGCTAGGCTCTGCCAATAATTTTAAAGTCTTAGTATGGTCTGGTGTGGAGTCTCCCAAGTTCGTAATGCCAAATGGGAACGTGCCGGATAGTATGGTCTGGTGTGGAGGCTCCCAAGTTCGTAATGCCAAATGGGAACGTGCCGGATAGTATGGTCTGGTGTGGAGGCTCCCAAGTTCGTAATGCCAAATGGGAACGTGCCGGATAGTATGGCAGGAACGGTTTTAAAACTGTTTTTGTTTCATTTGAAGGGCTTGAATCGGGGACATTTAACCCTGTGTACTTGGGTGTGTATAAATAAATAAATAAATAAATTAATTAAGAAATAAATTCAGCAAGAAAATGAAAGATTACTGGTCCAATAGTAAGGCTCAAAATTTCAGACTGAAAGCAGCCGCTAAACAATCCACCTAAAACACCAGAAGTAGCAGACAACAGCTAAGACACAAGCACCGTGGTCCATAGGTGGCCCAAACGACCAAAGAAGAAAATAAATAAATGAATAAATAAATAAATGAATAAATAAATAAATAAATAAATAAATAAATAAATAACAATAAACATAATAAACAATAAATAATGAATAATAAATAAAAATAAATAATAAATCATAAATCATAAATCATAAATCATAAATCATAAATAATAAATAATAAATAATAAATAATAAATAATAAATAATAAATAATAGATAATAAATAATAAATAATAAATAATAGATAATAGATAATAGATAATAAATAATAAATAATAAATAATAAATAATAAATAATAAATAATAAATAATAAATAATAAATAATAAATAATAAATAATAAATAATAGATAATAGATAATAGATAATAGATAATAGATAATAAATAATAAATAATAAATAATAAATAATAAATAATAAATAATAAATAATAAATAATAAATAATAAATAATAAATAATAAATAATAAATAATAGATAATAAATAATAAATAATAAATAATAGATAATAGATAATAGATAATAAATAATAAATAATAAATAATAAATAATAAATAATAAATAATAGATAATAGATAATAAATAATAAATAATAAATAATAAATAATAAATAATAAATAATAAATAATAAATAATAAATAATAAATAATAAATAATAGATAATAGATAATAGATAATAAATAATAAATAATAAATAATAAATAATAAATAATAAATAATAAATAATAAATAATAAATAATAGATAATAGATTATAGATAATAAATAATAAATAATAAATAATAAATAATAAATAATAAATGATAAATGATAAATGATAAATGATAAATAATAATAAATAATGCATAATAAAATAATTAATATTTAATAATTAATTGGAATTGGGGAACCTCATGTAACATTTTTAATGAGTTAACTAAACGTAATAAGAATAAATAATATACACTGTGGTGTGACCTTACCTGTGATAGTGTAATATAATAAGTTGTTGAGCGCCAGATTCCTATTTAAGATAGTGAATCGAAATTTATTGATTTAACCTCGGCTATCAGCAGTAGAGTCGAGAACCACTTACCCGGGCCGTAGTGAGACAAAGTCATCTAACCAATCCGTATTTAATCAAGGAGTATGATTGCCTTAAAGTACCAACTACAATGAAAGAAATAGGCATTACGTTGAAGAGAATGAATTTATTAAATGCAAAAACAAAATATTAATAAAACAGAATAGTGATAGTCACACAATTGAATTTAAAATTACTCAATGCGGCAATTAATTATTTAAAAGAAAATGAATATTAAAATGAATTGAAAGTTAAATGAAGTTAAATTATAATAGAGACGATAGTTTTATTGAATTGTTGGCTCACCCAGTCGAAGACTCGTCATATTTAAGAAATGATCGATGATCTCGTTGTTACGTCGCTTATGTTTAAAAAAATGATGTGATATCTCAATTACTATGAAATATCCTCATTAAGTACGTTGCCATCTGTAGAAAGACTCTTGATCAGGGATATAACCCATTATGTATTGATATAGATATCGGCAAGACATCGTTCAGTGTCGACTCTCGGTGCTCAGTCCATTAGGACCCAGAAAGCAAGGTTACAACTTCCTTCCTTCATTAAGAGCTGTAGATCAATGCCATTCTTGTCCGATGTTGCAGGTACAAATACTAATGACTTCCTTGTCACGTGGTGTCACAGCTTCCCTCTCTCTTAGCCTTCTCCATTCTTGACTCATAACTTGCAATATATATTGACGCGTATATACCGTAGAAAATGGCGTGTTGGTTACACCATTGTGGGTTTCTTAACATCTCAGGAAAATGACGCAGTTAGCCGTGGTGTAATTCTTACTACGTCGTTCAGTTTGTGACGCACAGGGTTAGTCCATATCGCCAGTCTTGTTGCAATATATAATACTTCGTCTCTTTACAAGTAATTGTTAATAAAAATCTAATTGAATATAATAATCAAAACCGCTTACAATTATCTGATATAAAAATCATCTCATGGATGTACTAGTTAATAATAATAATAATAACATGATAATAAATGAATAACCCTTTAAATATAACAGCTATGGGATCGAATCGTTACAATCGCCCCTGATATAAATAATTTAAAATAAAATGTAACATTATTTATATCACTACACATCCTACACAAATGAATACAAATTTAAATATTAATACCCCCATAACGACAACATACAAATAATACCCTTCAACAATACATAAAGATATACAAGAACATACTCTTTTCACTTTACATATTTGTACTATCATTTCTCATTCTTCCAAATGTTCATAATGTTCATTCTTCTTTATATATGTTGTAAAAAAAATATACATAAATGTATTCTTCACAAAAAAATCATATTTTAACTTTCATTCATCTCATTCTTCCAAATGTTCATAATGTTCATTCTTCTTTATGTATTAAACGAGCTGTAAAAAATATACATATAAAATGCCCTTCACTTTTATTTTTGACATATATGTCAACGCTGCACTCGTTTATATTTCGGTGATCGTATGCATGACATACAATTTTGGCTTCATCTCTTTTGAACGTAGTTTTTGTATATCAGTCTGGCGTAGAAGTACATTGTTGTAATACCAGCTGATTAACCCATAATAACTATTACAGCACACGATAATAGGATGCAAACAATACAATATTCCTTTCGTCTTTATAAAGGGATTACTCAAATGCAGTAAAATTTCAATAATTGAAGAAAAAAATAACTTAGCAAGATATTCAAGGCAATTCCAATTTCAGTGCATATGTCATACATGTAAATATTTCCCCAAATACATAATGACATCGAAATACCTCAAAGCAGTTATTAAACAGTTCATTTAAATATCCAAGTTACTACTCACCTGCCTTCGTGGCTTAATTCTTTCTTAGGCCACGGCCGCCTCCTTCCAAATTAATACTTCCTAAGTCTCCACGACTTCTTAACTTCACATAAAACCATAATTCCTCTTTACTACTTCTCGAAAACAATAACTTGAATTTTCAAAATCACCAATAAACATAAAATCTGACTTCTTGTTCACTTTATAAAATTTAACTTAGCGTCAAGATATAACTTTACCGTAACGTCATTCCTTACTTACCATAACAAAATGATTAAGACTTGGACAAAATACTACTCAATACCTGAATTACGTATATCACTAAACTATTTCACAAAAACACATGACAAACTCCTCGGAATAAATATTTCGTTCCACAAAATATTAATGCTCTTATACTTTGAACTTAGTCTATTCATGATTTGACTTTTTGCTGAATGCCTAAAAACCCCCCTTAGTTTTCTCTCAAAACTCTTAATTAAGTACCGTGTCCTCCAAACACCACTTCCTACTTGTTCTGACCGCCTGGACTATAGCTCACTCTTGCTATACCAGAATCTCTCAAAACTCATCGTGACATCACACGTCACATACAAAAACCTCCCCTATTCGTGGTATAATCCCACTTCTTCTTACTGTTACAGGTCACCTCTTACTGACCAATAACACATTAAATTTCAGCTAAAAAAAAATCTTACATGCTTCGACTAACTCCTTGGAATAATAACATCACCCTAGCTTTCCTAATTATTGTCTTCCTAAAATAATGACAGTGTTCCTGTTGATAGTCAATAACACCGACACTCTTAATTAGCAAATATTCTCCCATAATCACTTCATAAAGCAAGTTCTGAGTTCTAACACAGTTCAGATACTTTCTTCTCTACCAAATTAACTGCGTAAATTACACCTGCCTTTAATTGTAACTTCATTATTACCCCTTAGGTATACACTTATCCTACCAACTTATTCTTCCTTCAAAATATTAACTTATCTTTACTAACTCCGTATGACATAAATAAAACTTTAATTTCCTGTCTACTAAAAAAATGATTTATCTTTAAAATCCTCAAAACGTCGAATTATAACAAATTCCTTTCAATTCTAGAAAATATTATGCCAACCATATAATTATTACTATTATCTTTACTTTAACCTGTGTGTAGGACAACAATCTACCACATCATTAATTCGTTATTAATCATCAGTAACTTTTTACTACAAAGTGGTTTAGCTCGATAACAAGCCTTGTAATATCTTTAAAACGTGCGTAACTGTAACAAAAACTTGGACAATCTTACCTTTGTAATCTCTTATTACCTTGTGTGCATACATCCATATATACTTAAAAAAAAACTCCCTTATTAACTTCACGTAGTCCCGTAGATACCATAAAAAATAATTATTGCTTAACGGAATATACCTCGCTGACCTACTTCATCTTACCAAAAACTTCCTCCAACCTACTTCATTTGGCATCTTACCAAAAACTTCCTCAAAAAACAACTTCATTTGGCATCTTACCAAAACTTCCTCCTTAAAAAACTTCATTTGGCATCTTACCAAAAACTTCCTCAAAAAACAACTTCATTTGGCATCTTACCAAAACTTTAAAAACCACATTGCTCAATGGCATTACCTTCGTTGGCTTACTTCTTCAAACTCACGTCCATTTACGTGAAAATACACACATACACACACACATATCTGTCAACAAGTATCAGATGTCCTAATTAGTTACTACTTCCTCATTTCAACCCGATGTTGGTTAATTCATACAACGCATTACCATTAACTATTCTAAACCACTTATAAATTTCTCAAAATATATCCACTGATAACCTCGCTGTCCTCAACTGAAACTTCTTTAAAAATCAATACCTAATTCTTCAACTCATTCGTTTTATTACCACTGTATCATCTTATCTTCACTCACTTTTGAATTAAATCTTTATTACCATTATATTCTTACTTATGGTTGCCATAATAATTATTACTTTCTTTCGATTACTTACCTATGTAATAACCTTCCTATTTTTAAAATTTAATTCTCACTTCATCCAACTTACCTGCAGTTTAAGGACCTACATTCAACTTACCTGCATTGCTCAATAGCACGACAACCTCTGTCTTCAAAATTAAATGATTTTAGTCAATCTAAATCAATAAGCGTAGGCACTACGCGCCCCTTACCATCCTAACTTCACGACTGAATTAAAATTACACACAGCAGGTTTCTTATCTACCTCTTTTAAGTCATATTAAACTTCATTACTTAATATTTAAGTCATACGGAAGAGTAACTATCGGTAATATAAATTTACATCACTACTTTCTCTGGCATTTCACCGTTCTTACCATCTTCATCTTCAATTCTATCTCTTTCTAGGGTTCCATTTTCCTCTTTTCTTATAACATTACTTTCTACCTCTTTCGGACTACACTCATCAACAGTAACATTATACTTCGGCTTTCCTCCTATCATTTCCCCAAGTCTGGCTAATTCATTACGCCACTGCACCTCATATGCTTTCTTTCTCTCTTTCATTCTGATTTCTTTTTCCACTAACAACTTAATTCTCTTCTCTTTCATTTTACTTCTAAAATATCTACCTACATGTCTTCCCTTCACTTCTCCACTACTAATATTTAATTTTCTCTTTAGCCGTTGCCCATTGCTTCTCCTCTTATCTATCTCTCTCCTCCTCTTAACCTGTTTACTAATTATGTTCTTCTGACTATGACTTAACGCACGCTTCTCTGCCACTAATAATTTCATATTAACTTCCTCTATCACAGGACTAAATTCTTCCCTAGTTTGCCTATCTAACTTATCTATGATTGTCTGCATCTTAATCTCTTGGGTGCTTAGTACTTTCTTTATCTTACCTACTTCTATCCCTATCTTTTCTCTCATCTTCTTCACTTCTTTTTCGCTACATTCTATAGTCTCTTCTACAGCTATCCTGCGTTCATCTAAAATCTCCTTCAACTCTACTATGCTTTCTCCTACTATCTCCTCTGACGCTAATCTATTTTCACCTAAAATCTCGTCTGACTCTAATCTGATTTCACCTAAAATCTCCGCTATTTGCCGTTCCTCACCTAAGATCTCCTCCGATTCCAATCTGCTTTCACCTACAATCTCCAATGACTCTAATCTACTTTCAATTACAGTCTCCACTAATTCCAATTTGCTTTCACCTAAAATCTCGTCTGACTCTAATCTGATTTCACCTAAAATCTCCGCTAATTCCAATTTGCTTTCACCTAAAATCTCGTCTGACTCCATTCTACTTTCAATTATAGTCTCCTTACAGGCTGTCTTTACTGATTCTACTGCAGTTTCCCCTAAAGTCTCTACCACCTGCCTAGTTTCCACTTCTACCAATTTGCTAAAACTTTCACCTTGAGTTGCTATTTTCTCTTCAATCACAGTTACTATTCTTTCCTGAATCCTACTTTCTGCTGCTTCTAATTTCTTATCTACTGTCTTAATAATATCTTTAGCCTTCATCTCTACCTCCTCCTTAATTTCACCTCTGATTTCCTGTTTCACCCCCTGAATACTCTCCTGTAGCATATCATACTTCATACTTAATTCTCTATTCATCGTTTCCACAATATCTAGTTTTACATTATTCTCTTCCAATTTCAGATTTATTTTACTCATATCCTCTCTCATCTTTTGATTACTCTTATCTAATTTCTCACCTAAATCTCTACTCAATTCCTTCCTACTTTCCAAATTATCTTTCTTACTCTCTTCCATATTTTTATTCATATCTTTATCTAATTTCTCAAATTTATCATTGAATTCCTTCCTACTTTCTAAATTATCTTTCTTACTCTCTTCCATATTTTTATTCATATCTTTATCTAATTTCTCAAATTTATCATTGAATTCCTTCCTACTTTCTAAATTATCTTTCTTATTCTCTTCCATATTTTGATTTAGCCTACCAATATTTTCTTTCATCTCCCTACTATTTTTATTCATCTCCTGACTATTTTTATTCATCTCCCTCAAGATATCAGCTAATGAAATTTCATGGACCTCTAAGGACTTCTGTTTCTCCTGACTACCACTAGTCTCAGGATGTACCTCTGTATTCGTCTCGAGATTTTCCTCTGAATTCATGTCAGGGTTAACCTCAGGATTATTTTCAGGATTACTCTCAGGATTATTCTCAAGATTTACCTCCGACATCTTGGTATTATTCTCTACGCTCTCAACATCGCTACCGCTATCAACCTCCTTATAATTAACTTTCTTGACTGCATCCCTACTTCTCAACTGCCTCTGTTCCTCCTCCGACATCTCGAAGTACACCGTATAACAATTGCCCTTCCAAAATTTCACTTCACTTCACTGTCCCCCAAAAGCACTGACAATTTGCACTGAAATTATACACTCCTCTGACTAAATACCGAATGGTTTTCGTGCCCTACTTTGTGGCGCCAAATGTAACATTTTTAATGAGTTAACTAAACGTAATAAGAATAAATAATATACACTGTGGTGTGACCTTACCTGTGATAGTGTAATATAATAAGTTGTTGAGCGCCAGATTCCTATTTAAGATAGTGAATCGAAATTTATTGATTTAACCTCGGCTATCAGCAGTAGAGTCGAGAACCACTTACCCGGGCCGTAGTGAGACAAAGTCATCTAACCAATCCGTATTTAATCAAGGAGTATGATTGCCTTAAAGTACCAACTACAATGAAAGAAATAGGCATTACGTTGAAGAGAATGAATTTATTAAATGCAAAAACAAAATATTAATAAAACAGAATAGTGATAGTCACACAATTGAATTTAAAATTACTCAATGCGGCAATTAATTATTTAAAAGAAAATGAATATTAAAATGAATTGAAAGTTAAATGAAGTTAAATTATAATAGAGACGATAGTTTTATTGAATTGTTGGCTCACCCAGTCGAAGACTCGTCATATTTAAGAAATGATCGATGATCTCGTTGTTACGTCGCTTATGTTTAAAAAAATGATGTGATATCTCAATTACTATGAAATATCCTCATTAAGTACGTTGCCATCTGTAGAAAGACTCTTGATCAGGGATATAACCCATTATGTATTGATATAGATATCGGCAAGACATCGTTCAGTGTCGACTCTCGGTGCTCAGTCCATTAGGACCCAGAAAGCAAGGTTACAACTTCCTTCCTTCATTAAGAGCTGTAGATCAATGCCATTCTTGTCCGATGTTGCAGGTACAAATACTAATGACTTCCTTGTCACGTGGTGTCACAGCTTCCCTCTCTCTTAGCCTTCTCCATTCTTGACTCATAACTTGCAATATATATTGACGCGTATATACCGTAGAAAATGGCGTGTTGGTTACACCATTGTGGGTTTCTTAACATCTCAGGAAAATGACGCAGTTAGCCGTGGTGTAATTCTTACTACGTCGTTCAGTTTGTGACGCACAGGGTTAGTCCATATCGCCAGTCTTGTTGCAATATATAATACTTCGTCTCTTTACAAGTAATTGTTAATAAAAATCTAATTGAATATAATAATCAAAACCGCTTACAATTATCTGATATAAAAATCATCTCATGGATGTACTAGTTAATAATAATAATAATAACATGATAATAAATGAATAACCCTTTAAATATAACAGCTATGGGATCGAATCGTTACACTCACTGGCGCCAGCATAATTACTTTTATAATTTTACAATTAAGATGGTAAAATTATTAGAAATGTCATTTTTATAAGCTTATTTATTTTCAAAATTTAGAAGCATATTAAGCATTATTAAACAATTAAAAATAATAAACAATTAAAATTAAAAAGTAAAGAAAACTAGGAAAATATAAATAAAAAATTCATTCATTTTATTACCATTTTTTAAATTTTTACTTTTTATTTTAATTGTTTTTATTAAAATATTTGTCTAGCACCCTAGGTCAAGGAGATAAACTAATAATATTGGGATTACAGAAACATTAACACTTCCACAAGAATTAGTTGGAATATGAGTGAAAGATTCAATCATCTGCATCTTTGACAATATAAATTGTCCTTTTGCTAGGTGTTTTATATACTAACCACTAACGTATAAATAGTTACATTTTGTCCAATGAACATATTTATTTACTCAAATCGCTGTAATTTTCGAGCACTTATCATCTTAGAATATTTCAAATATTTGAACTGTTCGATTTATTTCAATAATTGTCTATTCAAAATTTTCGAGTTCTTCAAATGATTCGAACAACTGAAGGACATCCGCATTAATCGAATATTCGTATTCTTAAAATTTCGAATATACGGATACTTCAAAAATTCGAATAATTTACGCGATTTTCGAAATGCCAAA